>OZ038497.1:45259349-45401849 GCA_964036315.1 Acanthosepion esculentum
TGTGTATTCTTTTTTTCATTGATTCACCAGAAAATAATACAAAACAAATAATATTACTATTAAAGAAGTTTCATATCTCTCTGGAAATTATTATCTCAAAATAACAAGAAACTTTGACAAAGATTCGTATTCGAAAGAAAAAAATGAAAATTCTGTGTTCAATCTTTTTTTTTTTCATTTACGCGCGGAAAATTAATTTCTGACTTTTTCCTCTTCAAAAACAGTCGCTATCAACACCTGTCCTTTCTTTTAAAATATCTTCCGCAAATGACAGCAAGTTTTTTCTATCGACTGCTTCTTTCAAGTCTTTTTTATTGCTCAAAGCTTGTTGGGTTTTTTTTTGTTGCTTTTTTTGCTTTTATTTTTGTCATAGAAACCAATTAAGCTATTTTTTACATTTCCTTTTCTAATGTAAATAAATTTAGGGAATCTCTTTTTTTTAAATCAGTGTTTATAATAATAATGATGATAATAATAGTCGAAATCTCAAAATTGGCACATCAGTAATCCAGTTGTAGTTGGAGCCCTCGGTTTGATTGGAAAATGTTCTGATAGACTCATTGAAATGATCCATGGTAGCCTACGTCTTAAAGAAATACAAAATGTTGCACTCACAATTACAGATCACATCTTACGAAATAGCTTTATTCATGTAAAATATGTGTGATCTTTGTTTCTTTATTTTTTTTCTCAAAAAAGGCTCAGTGGTAAATATCATGACGCCATTTCTGACCTTGGGGCTCTGTTTGGGACCCGGAAAGAAATGAGTATACAACAGAAATCAAAGGAAATAATAATAATAATAATAATTTATTCATTAACAATCTAAGTAATATATTATTTTTTCCTTTTTTTTATTGAATACCACGCCGTAACTATGACTATGTAGAGAATTAATGTTTTGCAGTAGAAAACTTAATCGGTCCAAAAAGGTTGTTGTGCAGCTGATGTATGTTTTACTTTTGAAGTGGCTGAAGGTGAGTTGACCAAGATGGAAAACATGATATTAGCAAATAGTAAATATATTCTCCCAGTTATGTTTTCTGTGTATTAGTAGTGGGATTTTAGGATTTTTAAGTTTGGCCATAATGTCGAACGAGGACGGAAGTCGATTCTTTAACTGATGAAACAGCGTAATATTAATGTGACAACACAAGCAATAAAAGGAATAGTTTTAGGACGCTCACATTGAAAGGAGATCGGTCGCAGGGGTCGATCAGCAGGAGAAACGGACACGATGTTCGTTTGTACCGCGTGCTTAAATGTAGACGCTGACAAGGAGAAAATTAGAGATTAGATGATTGTTTGAGTCCGTTGTCTTGTCACAGAAATTTATGGAAATTCGATATTCCTCTCGTTTTGGTAAGAGGAACAGAGGTTCTGGAAAATTGACCTTAAGATATATTGTCTCTTTCTGGTCATTTACTGATGTTCTTTTTCTTTCCTGTTTTTCTTAACGTTCACCTTAATCTTGTAAACCATTTTTCTTAAATTACTTCACCCGTCGCTCATTCAAACCACAGCAACGAAAAGGCACGTAACTGGTTTGCAGGTGCTAGATTATGTTTACCGATACGATGTTTTAAATATCTTATTGTGTCGGTGAAATAGAACGTTATATATACGAAAATAAGAAAAGTTAAGATTTAAAAAAAAAATAACCTTTACTCAGTTGTTTTATCAAAATATAATATCGCCCTCCACACACACACACACACACACACACACACACACACACACACACACACACATATGCAGGGACACACACACGCACACACAAATTTAAATTTACGAATTAGCGTTATATTTATTTGGTAAAATTACATATTAATTACCTAAAAGATAATCATTACCAAGAAACTCCACACTACTTAAGTGATAACACAACACCCATGAAGTGAAAAATCACACACCTCTAAAAAGATATCAAATTACACTAAACTAGATATAAATACGACAAAATTGAGAAGACAGCAGAGATGTTAACAATTATAGTTAACTCAGCGTGTCGACTCTCTGTCTCCATGCGGAGAGGAACGTAGAGGAGGCTATGTGGAAAACAAAGTCTCGTCTGGAGAGGTATACAGCTACCCGACACCGTGTATATGGGGTCCACGAGGAATTTTTGACCGAGCCTACGGTCTCGAAACACCGAACATAAAAACCAACCGTGTGCCACATCCCACCTTGTAGGGATGTTTCGAGTAAATACCGAAAAGACAACAGTCCTGATGAGTGAAAGCATTACAGCAATGCGCTCACGAAACTTCGAAGTCGGCATGACTGAGCCAACAGTACTCAGTTAAGTTATAAGTTTCTTCACATTATATATATATATATATATATGAACAAATATAGTCTTAAAGTGTGCTATATTTATGGGATAAAGTGCTCAATATCAGAGATAGAGCGTGTGTAAATATAAAAGTGAACATAGAAGTCAACACTTAGAGGCGACAGGCTGTTTCATGCTAGATGCAATCGTCAGGCCACGAGTGCTGTTATTTTTCTCGGCTATTTATATATACGGTCAGTGGTGCGTTGTGGGTAGTCTATTTTTGTAGATATTTTACCAGAAGTCGTTTATTTGTTTATTTGTGTCAATTTATTTTGCTTGTTTTTATTTAATTTATTTTTGTTTTTTATCCTTTATATTTATTTTATTTTTATTTTTTATTTTGATCGGTGTTTTTATTAACGTACTAAAAATTTGTTTATATAGCTTATTGTGAGTAGTCTATTATGGCGGCTATTTTACAAGAAGTCGTTTATTTGTTTATTTATTGGGTCAAATTATTTTGCTTGTTTTTATTTATTTTTATTTTTATCTTATATATTTATTTATTATTTTTATTGTGATCGGTGTTTTATTAACGTAATAAAAGTTTGTTTATATAGCTTATTTAATAGATTTGTTTTTGTTTGGGAAGATAAAGTTATTTGTTGAATGTTGGGGTTGATTGTTGTGGTTTGTTCTGACTATTATTTTGGCGGGAACAGTTTCGCCGCTACTCACTCAGTAGTCGTGGTTTTTGGGGCACAGTTTCCGAGGTTATTCGGTGACTCTGGATAACTCTGTATACTTGGATGGGTATCGGTGCGGAACTGAGTGAGTAGCGGCGCTATGTCGAGTCTGGTTTATGTCTTGTTCGTCACTGAGTCCCGTGGTATAGTTGGTATGACGTTCGCGTTGAATCGAAACGATCAGAGTTCGATTCTCGGTAGTGCTGATGAGTCCCAGATAGGACGAAAGGCCGTCCAGTGTTTTCTGCATTCTGTTGAGGATTCTTCTAAGCTCGATAAATTACTATAAAATTAACCTAAAATCCACACACACACACACACATATATATATATATATATATATATAGATATATATAGATATATCTATATATATAGAGAGAGAGAGACTTTTCTCTTCCGAACTAACCCGTCTGCTAGGGAGGTTAGCCAATCATTTTGCAGAAGCCAGGTCAAGCATATTTGCGTTTGTTCAACAACAGCAGAGAAGATCTGTGGTTTAAGTATGCTGCGCGAACCATATTTACATTTCCTGGGAGCGAGAAGTCCTAATCTAGCGAGATCAGTAGTTTGACCAAAGCCAGGACGCTCAAAACCCGGGTCAGAATAACTATTGATTTCGTATTTGAACAACCATCGACGATTTCTGAATAATTCGATGTGCCAGACATCACAAAATGGACGTAAATATACTTAAAAAAAAAAACATAGTCATCTTCCCTGTAACGTTCTGCGTCCTCTTTCGTTATATTTATCTACTTTACTTTTTTTTCTTTTGTTGTTTTAATCATTTCGCCCCAAGCAAACCACTAAACCGAACTGAGTGCAGGAGGAAAAGAGAAAAGAAAACATTATTAAGGAGAATAAAAGAAGAGGAATTAAGAAGACGAAGATAATGGTTGACATTGCATTTAAATTTTTCAAGGTCAAAATTGCCAAGCAAGAAACCGGAAATGAGTCCAAAATTGTGAGAAAAAAATTCTATTAAAGAGAGAGGAAAAGTAAAAGAACAGGAATTAAGACGACTGGAGATAACTATTTACATTAGATTTAAATTTTTGAAGATAAAATTTGACTAGGAAGCCGGGAGAGAATTTTACAGTCGAGAAGTGCCAGAGACTAAACTGTTAACTTAAGTATCTACGGTTACATCCAGCCATTTCAATTGTAAAATGATGAAACCTTGCCGCCAGCCCACTTTTTTAATGCCATGCGTGGATACACGCGTAGGCCATTATGTATCTTTCGTTACATGACTGACGAAGCAGATTTTTTCCCGCAGTAGACCAGTTGCCATCCAAAGCTATAGAACCCGGTCTGTACTAATATTTACCCATACCTCAGGGGTGGGGAGAGAAGAGGATTCAAACCTTTCCCAAGGGTATTAGTATGTAAGTATACGTAATGAATTCAGCTGGAATTTGAACACGGTTCTCCGATTCCTCAATCCGAGCCGCTATCTATTCCTAAAGTCTGTGTCATAGAGGAAAACTGAGCGAAACAATTGCCATGAAAAAAATATTTACAGGAAAGGCAGAGGGAAGCTAGGTTACGATGGCAGGATAATGGCTGAAGCTGCTAAAAAATCTCATTGCATCGTTTCGTATAATGTTTATGCAGACGTCAACCTATCGATATTAAGCGATTGCCTCCCGTCATATTTTACATTCCCGTTTCTTTAGTACTTATCCTTTTATACTTAATACGCTGTCTGAGCCAGCCTTCTCTTCGACACGTTTACATTTACCCATTTTATGTACAATGTCAGTAACGATAAAACTTCAGGGACTTGAAATTGACAAACGGGAGATCAAATTTGCCTTCTGCTTTTTGTTGTTTTTGTTTTTTTCAGTCAATCATTTTGATGGGTGAAAAGTAATAAAGATAAAATACACATGAAGCATCATTAGTTTACGGTCAAAGAACTTTTTCTGTCATGTGTTGTATATGTAATTCTCATTGGAGACACTCAAGTCATTTTCAACTTGTAATCATATTGGGAAAGACTTTTTTTATCCGAACACTCTAATTCCCTGTGACATTCAATTTGCTCGTCGTTTTTACGCAATGGAGAATTATAAATTAAAATCTGTAGATATTCGCGCTATGAAAAAGCCTTCAAAATCTTTACAACCAATATCTTTTGAGGAGAAAATGAAACTTTGATAGTTAATCAATTAAGTGACTTAATTCCTTAAGTCTTACATTTTGTCCCAGTAGTAAATGACGTTCTTGTAGTTACTATAAAAAGGCAGGAATGTCTTTAAGAAACTAAAACTAAATCAGGCTTTTCTGGCATTACAAATAACCCTTCAAATCATACCCAATAAAATGTAGTTCTGTAATCAATAAAATATAATTATACTTCTTCCTGTATTTGGAATTTGTATATATTTCATATCAAATGATGCCTCCATTTGGCTATTCCGTCAGGCAATATTTGGATTTTATTTCTAAAATGAGAAATTGTCAATAAACTTAGAAATAAATTCCAATTATTGCTTTCAGCTTGGTTATTTGATTCGGATGATTTAAATCCAATGTCAGACATTGTCTTGCATTGGATTAAAATGCTCGTAAACACATTGACGGTATCATTTGAGAAATAGATACAAATGTTGATTAAGCATTTTTTTTAAGCGTTTCTCCCCAAGCAAGGTGGGAAGCCACTAGCACGCAAGGGGTTACAGAGAGTTGGAGCTAGAGCAAATAGGAGTGATAAAGGAAAGGATGAAGAGAAGGTTAGGAGATAGATCAGGGCATCTGGAGACGTCGATTGACATTATATTTGAATAGTTGGAGATTATAGCTATCAGGTAACATGAAGAGGGGAGGGAGTTCCATAGGCGAGAGGTGCGAGACATGAAGCTATTGGAGTAGAAGAGACGGCTACATTTAACAGTTTCGACAGTGAAAGAGTGTGAGCGAGATGCCAGCCTAGCAGAACGCTTAAATTCATAAAGTTTGGGAACCAGCGAAAGCAGCTCCTCGGAGCATTTACCATGAAAGTATTTGTAAAAAAGATAGAGGGGGGTGACGGCACGTCTGTGAGAGAGCGACTGAGATGCCAGATCAGGGCCAATTACGTTGCATATCCGGCTCTGGATCTCATCAAGAACATTGAGACAAACATAAGGGTCACCAGACCATATATGGCTGCAATACTCTATGCAAGGGCGAATGGTTGATTTGTAGATTTGAAGGATCGACTCTGGCGAGAAAAATTTCCTGGCGCGGCACAGGGAGCCAACTTTCCTTGCGGTGGACGAAGCTATTGACTCAATGTATTTGTTCCATGTCAGGTCTAGCAGTGAATGTGAAGCTCTCGATATAACATTGTTCATAAAAATAGCATTTCTACTTCAAATCTGCTGTCTTCTTTCCATATTTACAGCCTAATTTTGTTATAAGCTGCATTCAATGGAACCAGAATGATCCTTATTTTAAGTTATATGGCTTATCCCGTTAGTCCGATAGTGCACAGATTTCTTTTAACTTACTGATAAAATCCTATTTGAAGTAATTGGTAATGTTTCTATATATCTGAGATGAGGTATTATGTACACTATTTACATTATTCGAACTATTGTGCTCATATTGGTTGCCATATTTATTACAACGTTTCGGCCGTTGTACGCTCCGGCCTTCTTCAGGTGGTTGGAATGTCGAACTGAACCCTTTATTTCGCTCGCTTGTGTAGAATGTTCTAGTTCCATGTCCCATGTCTAATGGATGTTAGTTATCAGTTATCGCCTGTTAATTCACCTTTCCAAGTTCTCCAGGTATTGAACTCACACTGTCACTGGATCTAACCAACGCCTTTATCCACTGTACCATATGTCCTTAAGGACATCTGTGTATGAATTTCTGGAAATTATAAATTTAATGTCTTCAGCAACCATTTTTTGTTATCGTTGCATGTTTTTTTACCAGAGCACATATTGCAATTTACGCTTTTATTTTATTTCGCTCTCTGTGGTAGACTGTTCTAGTTACATAAAGGGTTCAGTTCGACATTCCAACCACCTGAAGAAGGCCGGAGCGTACAACGGCCGAAACGTTGTAATAAATTTGTCGACAAAGATGAGGACAACAGCCCGAATAAAGTAAATAATGTAATTGATAATGGTATCACTACATCAACACTACTAACGGAAATAAGCAATTTGAATGTGTAGTGGTGGTTAAAAAAAGAAATCGAGGTTTATATTTTGTTTAAGAGATTCTCCTTCTCTTACGTTACACGACTCTTCTCTGCGTGGGGGTGTCATAGTTCCCTACATATTTCTTTCTTTTGTTGATCTAAGTAAATTATGAATCTTTACCATAACTCTTTGTCATTGATATGACATACATTCACTCAAACTCGTTAAATATGTTACTTGCTCTTACTCTTAAAACTGTAAACGTCAGTATCTATGATGAGTGCTAGATTCTATATACGTGTCTGGAGGAAAAAGCGAAGAAAAGCAAAGGAAAGAAATAAGTCTTAAAATTCAGTTCTATAAATTTAAATTACAAAGATCCTCGCTAAACAACGTCGGACAATTTTTTTTTTACAACACAACATAAATAATCCCATTAGTAAGATAGAAAAGAATGTACTTTCTTTCTTTCTAGCTATCTATCCCAGATTGTTTATATATATATATATATATATATATACATATATATATATATATATACATATATATATATATATATATATATATATATATATATATATATATATATATATATATATATATATTTCAGTTACGAAAAATTTCGTAATCCGTATAGGTAGTTCCAAGAGCTATGGTGAAATAAATTATTACATGGAGCTTTAAATTGGTCTCTTTTTCTTTATATATTATATATATATATATATATATATATATATATATATATATATATATGTGTGTGTGTGTGTGTGTGTGTGTGTGTGTGTGTATAAGTCAGTACGTCTGTCTCTCTTTCTTTCTCTCTCTCTCTATAAATTTCTTCACGCACTTACACAGAGGATATATATACATACATACATACACATATATATATATGTGTGTGTAAATTTCATGTACAGACTCGCACTCACACTATATAGATGCAGTCTTTTTTATATCTCATTTTATATATATATATATATATATTATATATATATATATATATATATAATATATTTCACACGTAGTCTTTTATGCTTTACGTTATACATATATATATAAACTTAATATATCACTTTCAGACTCACACACGCGCGTGTGCGCCCACACACAGACTCACACATACACACACACACACACACACACACACACACACACACACACACACATATATATATATATATATATATATATATATATATATATATATATACATAGATGTACGTATGTGTGTATGTTGCTATTTTTTCATGTCAAGATAAACTGACGCTTGAATATGTAATCCAAAGATCGTAGGAAACAAATGTTTTATAAATCTAGCCAAGTATGATTTTCCGGTTTGTTGAAGTAGACATAAAGTTATCAAAAACAAATTTCATTTTTTATACTCCGGAAGCTTCTTAAAGAGGCCAATGTTGAACATCTATATGCGATATTAAATTATACTGAATAGACGGTAAAACATGACAATATTAAAGTTGAATAAATCAAATAAATATTGGGTGGAACATTATATACTAATAAAATAATTGCTATACAATTGTAATACATGATTATTTACGTGAATGTTTTTAACTATATTTTAAGGTAAAAGGTAGACAATGCCGGGAAAACGCGGCTAATTCATTTATTTGGTTTAACAGAGATATTTTTTAGCAAAGTTTATAATATGCAATTTTTCTTGTAAACACAGGAAACATAGATCATGAAAGGATTTATAAGTTCTAGTTATTTTAAATATTTTCCGTTTCACCGTAGGAATTTTGTTAACTTCTTTTAAGTACCAAAAGTATTTATAAAAGGACATTTTAATACGGTACGCATTGTTGTTGAAAGATAATACGTGTTGATACCATCTAGTTTTAAATGAATTTTTGGTACTGCCGATATAATTTTTTTTAACTGCTGGATTTTCTCTAGATGAAATAGTACTTACGTAAACAAGGCAATCAGTTTGAAAACTCTTTTGTAATGTACAGTCGTTAGGACTTCTACAATAATACAAGTTGGTATCATTAGTGTTTGCTGCTTTGTAATGGTGATTGTTACTTAGGTGTAAGTGTTGATTTAAAATTTAATTACTGTGTTTTTTTTTATAATTTAAGCCCAAAAAGTAGTTGCTGGTTACTTTAAATGAGAGATTAAATTATTGTAAATGTTAAAAAGAGGGAGACCTGATTTTTGTTAGAAACTTTATTATAACAAAAAGAAAAAAATTAACGATTAAATTTTTCTCTCGCCAAAATATCCTCCTTTAACTTTGATTACTGCAGCACAAATTTGGGGCATTCGATGCAGAAGTTTCCTAAAGTATAAGTTTCGTAATTAATTACATTCTTTTTCAGTGACTGTCTTTTTTTATTTCTTTTCACTCTGCTTTAAGGTTTATCCCATGCTAATTTAGGGGGTCGCTTCAAACTTTTGAATTGTGATGTATAAATATTGATTATATTACTCATAGCCTTTACATATCTTAACCTACTTGTTTTTATCTATCTATCTATCTATCTATCTATCTATCTATCTATCTATCTCAGTCTGTTCTTGTCTATCTATCTATCTATCTATCTATGTATCTATCTATCTATCTATCTATCTATCTATCTATCTCAGTCTGTTCATGTCTATATATCTATATTTTATCATTTCTATCTATCTATTATTTCCATTTTTCTCTTATGTGCTATAAGGAAAATGAATATCTTTTGTGCATTTCCATGTGTCCCGGTCAGTGTTACGAAAATCGTATTTTGGAAAAGTTCTCTCCAAAGTGTCTTAATATTCTTGCCGCTGATATGGAAGCGTTTGAAATATTTGTCGTTGTCAAAAATGTCTTGAGGAAACTTGTTCTTAAGACACTTAAAGAGAATTCATTCAAAGGTTTCTTAGATGCTTTTTTTTGCGTAAGAACTCAAATATGGGCCTGACTATCGTACATTCGTCAGTATAAAATATTCTATTCTATTCTTATTTTCCATTTAAGAAAAAATGAATATCCCGTATAAAAATACCGATTCTTTTAAACATTTTTAGCGTTGATATCCACGAATATTTTGTTTGAGTGTAAACTCATTGAAACAAATTATATTTCCTTCTGTCTTGTTTTTATTTCGTTCTCTTTCTATGTACAAGGGCGATCAGTACTTCTCACAAATCTTATACTTTGCTTGTCTTAGTTCTTTATTTTTCATATCCTTCTAATTCGCTCTTGTACTATACATTTACTTGCTTTTTATGGTGACTGATTACTTTGACCATGTGGGAATACAGTAAATGATTATGCAGACAAGAGAGACATAGCGGAATACTTTGAACATGTCGGAATACCGTAATTATTCACGGAAACTACTGAATGGTGGACGAATACCCTGAACATGTGGCAGTATCGCGAATAATCGTGGACACATTTGAATGGTGGGTGAATACTTTTATCACGTGGTAATAACGTGAATAATCCCGCTGCCTATTGAATGATGGGTGAATAGTTTGAACATGTGGGAATACCGTAATTAATCATACGATCTATTGAACGGTAGGTGAATACTTTTAACATGTGGGAATATGGGGAATAATCATTCAGGAAATGGAATTGTGGGTGATTAATTTGAACCTTGTGAGTAAACTGTGAATATTCACGCGGACTGTTGCATACTGTGTTTTGTGATGTCAACGAACACTCGTTGCCACTTTTGTGATGCAAACTAATACTCGTTGTCACTTTTGTAATGCTCGATGTAGTAGAGACTTTATAATTACAAATACAACTATACTAACGCCGTTGAACAATACTGGTGTCAGACGCCTTCAAATATCACTACCACTAATAGTGCTTGCTCGATAATACTCGCTCGAATAGTAACCACCGAATAGTAATCCGTATAGAGAAATAGTATAGAGAATAGAGATCCTTATAGTATAGAGCAAGCGTCGGCAACCTACGGCCCGCGGGCCGGATCCTGCCCGCGAAGGCTTTTTGACCGGCCCGCGAGCCTGATTACCAATGACTCTATTTTTAATAATCTCAGTGCACTAAAAATATTAGACTGTCTGCCAGTTATCTTTCATGAGACTTATTTTACCAAGTTGCGTTGCCTACGTTTAATGTCAAATAATGGATACATATTTGTTATGACCCTTGGCTACATTAAAAGATAACAGAAGCGAAAGGAACGATAAATTGAAAGAGGCCGGGGAGGGACTGACATGCGAGGTAGCAGAAATCTAAAGACAGTTAAACCTTCGCGCATTATACATACATGCATCATGAATGTGTGGATGATACCGCATGTGTACGTACGTAAGTGTATATGTTTGCAACTATTTGTACTCGTATGTATGGGTATATGTGCTTCGTTTTTGTTTGATGTGTGTGTGTGTGGTTCGTTTGTGGAACAATTTTCAATAACAGTTTCAAACCTACACGTCATAATTTCATCTATTTCACTTCGGTTGATTTTTTTCACTTTGAAGTATTTTGACGTTCCTTGAGGAAAAGTATTTTTTGTTAGGTGTTTTTGAATTTTAGATTTTCTTTTGTTTTTCTGATTTCTCAATGTTTATTTTCATTATGGTTTTAAATACTTAGGTTGACAGGAGTCTGCATATGTAATTTTCCTTAATTTTTCATTAATGGCCCTCGTCCGGTCCGCGACCCGTCATTATAACACGATCCGGCCCGCGGGGTCGAATGAGTTGCTGACCGCTGGTATAGAGGATAGGACAGAAATGACGATCCGAATAGTAATAGAGGATAGACTACAAATGCGACCAATTAGACACATGCTACCGTCCATATATGCGTTTCCTTTATAGTATCGTGGTCTTAATTCAATAATGGTATCGCCTGTGTTTGCTCACTGGCGATCTATGTTCAAACTCAAGTGTCGGCAGCGACACTTTAATCGTATATAACACAGTGAATAATCATGCAGGCAGTTGAATGGTGGGTGACTAATCTGAAGATATCACGAATTTGCGCGTCTGATCATGATTTTGTCTCAGTAGCAACAAGCAATAATACGACCGTAGACATCAAAATTACCTGCTTTTCTTTTTGTTCCAATCCTAACAAACCTGGGTAGCCTGTCAATGAAAGACGTTTTTATTTATCTTTTCGTTAAAAATAACAAAATCTTTTAAATTAAGACGCCTGTAAATCAATTCTTGCTATGATCATGCAGTAACTCAAATTGAGAGTTGGATAATTTTCTCCAAAATATATATATATATATATATATATATATATATATATATATATATATATATATATATATATAATCATTCCACCCAAAGAACGGCGATAATGTCAGTAAGTAGCCAGTAGTTGTTGAGCGTGAGAGAGAATGATAAGACTTTATTGAGGAGAAACGACAATAAAAGGACTGGCTTAAGGACAATAAAAAACGGAAAATAGCGATTGATGTTGCATTTAATTTCTTGAAGAACGACGGTAGTAGAGAAAGTATTCCACGGAAAGAAGTGCGAGAAAATGAACTATTATAATAGAAGTTACGTTTAAACCTAGCTATTTCAACAGTAAAAGAATGGGACCTATTTGCCAATCTAGTAGTACGCTTTAATTCGCACGGTCATGAAAACAAGGACGAAGGCTCATCACAACGGCTGACATGAAAATATTTATAGAAAAGACAGAGAGAAGTCTCTTCACACCGGTGTGAAAGTGACTGAAATCGTGATGCCAAATCGTGACCGATAACCTTACAGACCATTCATTGGATTTGGTAGAGAACCTCGTGATATATAACAAGAACACCAGACAAGATTTGGAAGTAATATCCAATGCACAGAGGAATAATAGATTTATGAATGTACAAGATGGATTCTGGCGAGGTATATTGTCTAGACCGTCACACTGAAATCGGCAGTTTTTCTCGACAGAACCCATCTTTCACATTCCAACATCTATTCGTCAGTGTATTGAATATTTCTGCCATATCTGGTCTAGTGCTTCTACTACATATATATGAAATTCTTTGTTAGCTTTTTAGAATCATGATGGCAATCAACAGGATGTCCAGTTTTAATTAGACTTTAGTTTAATTAGTAGAAAGCTAATAAAAGTTTTGTTGTATCAACAGAATTAACCAATAATAACATCAAACACACAAGTTGCATGCTTCACAATAATTGTCATTACATTACAATTTGCAAGTCCCCGAGGATCTCACCTAAATTATTTAGTGTTTGGAGAAAATGGGAAGAAACAAATTAATAAAACAAAACGTTATCACAGATTTGTGTTTGCAAACAGCGTGCTATCGTGGGCCATTTTATTTTCTTTTTTGTAAAAGAGAGTTCCTCATCAAATTATAGCATGACGAGAAAATATTAGGCACTCTTCTCTCTTTGCTGTTTTTATCCTGTGTGGAGTTGGGTTATTATTTAGACTGATAGAATGAACATTTTATAATCTACATCTTTGTGAAAAATCTCCAAATGCGTGCATTAGATTATGCTGAAAATAATTTTCCAAAATCACATTTGTGTCTCAGGACAACCAATTATACACGCACATGGTCGCAAATACACGCGCTAATACATGCACCCACACATACAAACGCATAGAAAGCAATTCCTTTTTTTTTTCCTATATTTCTCTGGGACCTGAGATATATTGGCTCTTGAAACTAAAAAGTGATTACCAATGCTTATTGTGGACACGGCAAACCAACTTTTCCAGTGTAGAGCCTGGACTATTTTGTGAATTCTGTTCGGGTTGTTCGTGTGTTTTATATGTGGGTTAATGTGAGCGGTTTCTGCAGAATCTCTGACCACATACCCACAAGTTAAGTTACTAATCGTAGTTTTTCAAAAGACTAAATACGAGGGTAGGCTTACTAATTCATAGGCTGGCCGTGAAGGAGTGATGCTAGAGCTGGTATATATATATATATATATATATATATATATATATATATATATATATATATATATATATATATATATATATATATATTGGTATAAAATGACAATTGGAAAAATCTTGGATTTTGCCGACGCGTTTCGTCTTCCGACTTTTTCAAGGCAAAAATGAAATCGAAATATCTTTGTTGTTACATTAAAATCCAAATTTAAAAACATAAACGCTTCTGTCCAAGCCTTTTTTTTGGGGTTAATGTGAATTATATTTATAGTAAGAGATTTTTTTTTTTTTTTTTTTTTTAATGTTTAATGATTTTAATGTAACAACAGAGATATTTCGATTATTGTCATTTTATACCAATATGTCTTGTCCACATAGTTTATCTGGGAATTTAACTATATATATGTATGTGTGTGTGTCTGTGTGTGTGTGTGTGAGAGAGAGATAGAGAGTATGTGTGTTTGTATTAAGGATAGAGAGACAAAAAGCATATAGATAATTTGATAGATGTGAAGAGACTGAGATAGATAAATAGATATGAAGTGACTGAGATAGATAGATAGATAGATAGATAACGTTATACTTGTCTTGCAACAATTATTTCGAACATGTTTCATTGAAATTATCCGTCTGTTTAACAATATTACAATTCGCTTCTCATAAAGCGCTGCACATCGAAATTAATGTGTAAATAATCTCTTTCGAAATTTCTAATTTTTCTTAAGTTCTTCTCAGTTAATATTAAGAAATTATAATTCATAATATTAAGTACCTCCCAACACTCCTTAAAGAAAGTATAACCTTATGAAAAAGGGTCACAAACTTCATAAAAACAAAGTTTTATCGTCAAAATGTTCATATTAATATTAAAATGAAAAACCAAAGTATTTTTTATTATTTTATTAAATTTTTACACCTTTCTAGAACGTTCAAAATATTGCTGAAAAATCTTCTTTCTTTTCTTTCATGCGTCCGCGGGTGGGCCAAAGATAAGTATTGGACATTTTAACGTCTATTTAAAAACAAATTGTTTTGCAAATTCTTTCAAAAATCAAATAATTTTAATGTAAGTATCAAGACTGATCCACAACTTACTTAATATTATGAAATTTCGAGAAATTAAAATTCCACTATCTTCATATTTATATCAATAAAAAGCAGGACTCCTTGTAGATTCTTTATGATTAGTAAAGGATTTTTTTCCAAATAATAATATCATCTAAACATTATTTACTGAAAAACTGCTCTGAATCATTCAATAAAAAAGTTAAATAAATCTATAACATTATTTACTTAGAAAAGCTTTTAATTGCTTTTATAAATGAATTATATTAAGGACACTTATATCAGAAATTTATTTCCATGAATAATGAATTTTTACAAGAATCGTTTTAATTTTTTTAAAGTTTTAATTAGAAGATTTATTAATTTATAAATATTTTAAAATTCGCTATTAATTGCACCCATTTAGATGATATTATTATTAAGAAAAATACCATTACTAATTATAAATGGAAAAGCTTAGTAGAAATCATCAAACACCAATATGTTTAATGCTGAATTTTGAATTGTTTTGTATGTGGAGACGTACAGATTTTTTGTAGATACGGACTCGTATGCACGACATTATCAGAAATTAAAAAGCCGTGACTATTAATTCTAAAGCCAACATTTCTAAAATTAAATAAAACGGAGGATATTTTCCTAAATTTTTAAGAGTACTGAGTACTTAAATATAATATATAAATAGCTCTCATGTCACTTTATTCTACTACGCTTTACAGATAAAATCAGCATAGAACAATATTAAATCTATGATTACGCTATCTTTTTATGATGTCAGATTGTGTTGAAGCAGATGAATTCTCCCAAAAACTTAATTATAAAAAACAAAAACCGAAGATATATTCTGCTAAACTAGGATTAACTGCAACGTAATATATATATATATATATATATATATATATATATAAGTGTTGATTCGAAAACCCATGATTATTAAGATACTACTTCCTCTTTTGTGTGCCGTTTCCTTTCAGGACGTAGGTGATTATGCCTTTCCACTTCTCCCTATTCCTTGTAACTCTCAATATGTTTTGTCCCTTTACTACTTCTCCCAAACTCTGTCCTGTCATCCGCTAAGTTTGACACGTGTTGCTTTCCCTTGTCTCTCTTTCTCTCTATACGCCCTGTGAGTATCAAATTCTCAAAGCCCTTCTTTCTCATTACGTGTCCCGGAAATTCCAGCTGACTCTTCCTGAGGTTGAGTATAAGCTTCCTCCTTGTTTGCATCCTCTCCAAAACCTCATCGTTGCTCACACGCTCGGTCCATGTTATTCTTATCATCCTTCTGTAAAACCACACCTCCGTTGCCTCGAATCTTTTTTCATCTTTGAGGAGATCGTCAAATATTAGCTGCCGTAAAGGAGGACAGATATCACGTAGCAGCTCAGTACCCTTTTCTTTGTTACCAAAGAAATCCTTCTGTCTCGTAATACTCTGCCTAGATTTTGGAATGCGTCTTTGTCCATTCCAATACGTCTTCGGGTCTCAGCGTCTCGTCATCCTAAATAAAGAGCTATTGTCGTGTTAAAAAATGCATTTCTGCAATATTTTAAACTTAAAGTAAATAATGTTTGTTTCACATCAGATTTAATTATGGTTTTAGTCAGTTAATATTGCTCAAATGAAGTTTAAGAAATGTATATTTTATATTTTTAAGTTTTTTTAAATACAGTGTAACCCGGATATAAGAGACCCGGATATAAGAGAAACCCGGATATAAGATATATTTTCTCTGGTCCCAAATTAGAACCATACTTACCTAAACAAAATAGACCAAACCCGGATATAAGAGAAACCCGGATATAAGAGACTTATTATCCGGTCCCGACTACTCTCTTATATCCGGGTTACACTGTAAATAGAATTACATTGCAATAAATTGAAACGGCAAATTAGTTTTCAAATACAGCATCACATTTTGCTTATTGGAAATACTAAATTTACTCTATTAGCTTAAAATTAAAACTAAAATAAAAGCTTCAAGAAAGATTTTTACTTTTTAAAAATTCATTTTAAACCATCGTGAATTAGTGGCGGCACCTAGATAATACGAAGAAAAATGTCACTACAGTGTAACCCGGATATAAGAGAGCCGGATATAAGATAAACCCGGATATAAGATACTTATTCTCCGGTCCCTACAACTCTCTTATATCCGGGTTACACTGTATATAATTCTAATTTAAATATACTTGTATTTCACACAAGTGAGTTCGTAAAGTAGAAGGCTTTGTTACTCGACATGAGGTGTATAGGTCAGTATCGTGCTTCTTCGGCAATTTCAAGTTATGTTATGAGAATCGGATGTGAGGGAATCGGCGAGAAAAGCAAGATTATTTATATACGTTTGCTTAATTAGACCGCCACGTGATCTGGAGCGAAAACCACCATAAGTTCGCGTATGAATTAATAAAGACATTTGTTCACCGTGTCGTAATAGGGAGTGTTTCTCCCCCCTGAAACCGCCTTCCAGATTTATTAGGCTACCATTACGTCGTGTAGTGAATATTGTTGTCACATCTGATATGTAAATTCTGTTATGTATCTAGAGATAAATCCAAAATACGTGTATCTATAGGAAATCGAAAATACATGCAATATTATCGGTCCAGGCATAGCATCTCGGTTTCAATCACTTTCTCTCGCCATTGCGTATCTTCTGTGCCTTTTCTATAAATATTTTCATGATAATCGCTCTGAGCAGCTTTCCTCTTTCCTAACTCGTCTTCATAAATTTAAGCATCTGTCTATATTTCTGAGATGAGTTATTATGTACACTATTTACATTATTCGAACTATTCTCCTCATCTTTGTCGCCATATTTATTACAACGTTTCGGCCGTTGTACGCTCCGACCTTCTTCAGGTGGTTGAAATGTCGATTCGAACCCTTTACTTCGCTCACTAGGGTAGACTGTTCTAGTTCCACGTGTCTTGTTTAATGGATGTCAGTTATCAGTTATCTCCTGTTAATTTCGCTCGGAAAGTTCTCCACTGCCTTAACCGGGTACTGAACTCACACGCTTGGATCTAACCAACGTCTTTATCCGCTGTGCCATGTGCCCTTGTAATAAATATGGCAACAAAGATGAGGAGAATAAAAAGAGCGATAACAGTTACACTATTTACATTATTTGGAGTATTGTCCTCATCTTTGCTGCTATATTTATCACAACGTTTCGGCCGTTGTACGTTCAGGCCTTCTTCAGCTACTTGGAATGTCGAACTGAACCCTTTATTTCGCTCACTGGAGTAGACTGTTCTAGTACCATGTGCCATGTCTAATGGGTGTCAGTTATGTCCTATTAATTCCCCTCTCAAAGAGTGTGAGTTCAATACCTGGTTAAGGCGGTGGAGAACTTTGAGAGTGGAATTAACAGGAGATAACTGACATCCACTAGACATGACACGTGGAACTAGAACAGTCTATCCTAGTGAGCGAAATAGAGGGTTCAGTTCGACATTCCAACCATTTGAAGAAGGCCGGAGCGTACAACGGCCGAAACGTTGTGATAAACATGGCGATAAAGATGAGGACAATAGTCCGAATAATGTAAATATCATAAATTTAAGCGCTGTAGTTGATTGGTAGGTAAGTCTCAACATTTGAGTGAGGAAATTGCTACGTGTGTCCATTAATTTCTATACCCACTGTTTTCTCACACTTCTCGCCTGTGAAACTCTTCCAGATTTCTTTTCAACTACAATCTACCAAAATGGATATGCGACGTTTACCATCATCTTCTGTCTCATTGAATCCTGCTCTTTTATTGTACTTTCGTCTCACTAATGATTACTTCACTCTCAGTAACACCCACCCTTGCATCTTAGGGGCTTTAGCGCCTGCTTAGAATAATAATGATTACAAACAAATATAGTTGACATACAAATGGATTCACCTAGAAAACCAGAGAGGGGAAGAAGTTTTTGCTGGCCCACAAGACCACAGATTCTGTCTGAAAGAAAATGAAATGTATGAGATTTGCTATCAAACTATGGCAGCTCTTTCTATGGCAGCAGAGATTGGACTTAGCGTTATGAATATATATATATATATATATATATATATATATATATATATATATATATATATATATATATATATATAAATATATATACAAAAATAATCCTAAGAAGCCAGGCAAATCTACCTACGTTTCACCTAAACGGATCTTTAGGGTAAAGCTTTACCCTGAAGATCCGTTTAAATGAAACCTAGGTAGGTTTGCCTGGTTCCTTAGGATTATTTCAGTCTATCGCTCTACTTAGTGGATTGAGCAATCTTCGTTTTGTCTTTTTTATTGGTTTGGGTTTGTTTTTGTTTTTTGGACATGAAATTTAACCACTTGAGGATTGGTTTCGTCTTGTTTTAATGTTCTTGTTACTTTCTTTTTTTATTTCTAGTTGTTTTCGGGTGCCGATTTGTTCTACTGGAATTTGAGCTATCCTAGGTTTTCCAAACGAGTACTACCACACACACACACACACACACACATATATATATATATATATATATATATATATATATATATATATATATATACAATTTTATAGATTGCAACTGAAGGTAGCCTGGTAAAATAGCGTCGGAGGCTAAAGAAATCTGCCAGTGAATTACCCCAGCTCTCCCAAGATTCATACACTGACATCCCTAAGCGTTTACTAAACGTTTGTAAAGATCATACAATGAATGTTAGTTCAGATGGGTGGTGGGTTAAGCGCCTCAACCCTGGAGACAATGGTGTGACTGACAGGACACTCTCCTCGAGTTTTCATGGCGTTCTCAACCCAGGAAATGATTCTCATCACGGATGGAAATGCTTTTACAACAGAAATCAAAGATAATAATAATAATAATAATAATAATAATAATAATAATAATAATAATAAGAAGAAGAAGAAGAAGAAGAAGAAGAAGAAGAAGAAGAAAAACAACAACAACAACAACAACAACAACAACAACAACAACAACAAGGCGAAGAAGAAGAATCTTGGAATGATAGTGAGGTCCAAAATCTTTACTGGAAAATATGCAACTTTTACGGGAAGGAGACTGCAAGAGCCTGGTATGAACACCGCCTAGACCCGGTTACTGGAAGAGGACCTGAAAAAATTTTATATAACTTTACAATACACACAGACAGAACAATCAAAGCTAATCGCCGAGATATCGTGATCAAAGACCACAAAAATAGAAAGTGTTTTCTTATTGAAATGGCATTTTCTGCAGACTATAATGTATCTTTGCAGATTCTCAAAAAGCTATCATGATTCCTGATAGCCAATGCCTTAAAGAAATATAAAACATTATCCTGACAAGTACAACGCACACCTTATCAAGGGCTTTGTCTATGTGTGATCTTACATTTTTATACATTTTTTAAAATAAAAATGCAGAGTGGAAAATGTCATGAAGCCATTTCTGACATTAGATCTCTGTTTGAGACCCGAACGAAATTTTTGTACAACAGGAATCAAAGGAAAAAATATTATAATTTGTGTTGGAATTAGTTAAAAATATATTTTTAAATTTCTAAAAAAAATTTTTACAGTACCAAAAGGCTTACATGGGAAGATTTTTTTTCAAAACACTGATGAATAAAGGTGTTAGAGGTCTTCCCACACTCTGGGAAAAGTTGATTCAAGAAAGGGCAAGTTAGGATTGTTGATTGTAGCACAGTACGAGGCAATAAGAATGAAATCAATCAGAAATTATGTGGGGATAAGAAAGACATGACAGCAGAATGTTCATTGGGCGTCGAAGCAAATGAAAATGATTCAACATGTTCTGGCTGAAAGGTTGGCACTCGCACAAAAGTTTTCTAAAGACTGGAATTACAATTTAGCAGATACTCTTTTACATTGGTAATTCTGTCAACCATACACTGTAGATGATTATCGAATATGAAAAAATAAAGGATTTATGATAAAATATTAAAAGAAGAAAAGATCTTGACTATTCAAGACTGTTTATAGGTAGTTGCACGTAACAAAAAGATCGACTTATTTATCTTATTGACGTTGCTTGTCCGTATTGATAGCAGAATAGACGAGACAGGACGGAAGTCTGGTAACTGTACATAGTTAAAGTACGAAAGTAAGAAACGATGGAACTGTTAAAGAGACGACGTTATTTCTGTTGTAACCGGACATCAAGCAAAATGCCACATAATTGTATCCTTTGGACTTAAGCATTAGAATTATCTGTGAGTTTTATGTATTACGGAAGGATGCCTGTTGTATCCTGAACATTACGAAAAATGTCCGAGAATTCTGTCCATTGGCTAAAAGCATTAGATTAAGCAAATGTTTTCTATGTTGGAGAAAGATATCAGTTTAAAACGGAGCATTAGGAAAATGTCAGATAATTTTGTCCATTGGTTGAAAGCAGTAGATTTTGCAGTAAAATTTTTGTGTTGCAGAATAATGTCTATCGTAACCGGATCATTAGTAAAATGCTAGAGAATTTTGTCCATTGGCTGAAAGCAGTAGATTTAGCAGTAAGTTTTATGTGTTGCAGAAGCACATCTGTTTTAAGCGGATGATTAGGAACAATGCTAAAAAATGTCTTTTAGCTGCAAGCAATAGATTTCCCAGTAAGTGAATTGTTTGTAGAAGTCTTTTTAGCATTGCACTGCACGAACAGTATGAACTCTATGAAGCCTAATATTGCCCGCTATAGTTTTATATCATATAAGCTGTTTAAAAGAGAAATAACAAATGATATTGTCAAAAAAGCTTTGCAACTTGCCTAATGGTTATCGACACGTTAAGTGAAATTTACGAGGATAGATAAAATTCTAACTCAGTCTGTTTTGTTCCCTTTTTCATTGTTTTTTTCCTTGGGAAAGTTATAAAGATATCTCTTCTCACATAACCTGCTGGTTAAATAAGCAAAGCAGACGTCGTTGTCAAGACTTCGGTGGTAGTCTGTCTAGAAAAACTCTTAATTCTAGACAATGTAACAGGCAACAAATGTATTTTTTAAAGACATATGCTAGATACAAGATATTAAAAGTAAAGTAAACTGTATGGATCTATAATCGCTCACCGTCCTTAATGAACGTGAGATTTACAAAATGCTGGTCACAGAAGTAGAAGCTCTGGTTAACAAAAAACGTAAAATTTGTTGTAAACTTTGAAATTTAAACGGATACCTTTATCAGTGAGAGGAGCCCTGCTAGCCATGTCTCTTATTTTTCTAGCAGGAAACTAAGAAAGAGAGAAAAAGCTGGATAAATATCACAGGGTTTCCAGACAATTAAAGAGATCTGAAGAATTTGAAATGCTAAAACATACTTAAAAGTGAATGTATGAAATTCGTTAAAAATCCTCAAAAATATCAGGATACTTTCTGCTTCCTGATTTTAATGACTGATGGAAAAATTTATCTAAATACAAAATTTGATGAAAGACATTTATTTTTATTTAGAAATTATTTTCTTACTTATATATTCCGTTAAGAAAGAGATTTAATGAAAGCAGACCAAAGTAAATTGATGTTATCGGTATCCTAGCAATATCCAGTTGAGGTTAGAATTCAAAAGTATTGATTTTGTCAGAAAGTCCCCGAGATTGAAAGAAAATAATATTTCTAAATTTGTACGTATGACTTCATTGATTTTTAACTTTATTTTTTCATAAAATGCCTTAAATAAAATTCATGTAAATCATGTAACAGAATTAGATACAAATTTAGATACAAGTTAGATTTCAAAACAAATATCAAGAAATGTGTTTGGATAAACATCCTATTTATGAGTGTGTACAGAGCTGGTTTAACGGTTATGGACACCGTAAATGAAAACATCGAGCAGTGTTCGAATCCCACCTAAATAAGTTTCATTCATTTTTGAACAGGCATACCTGAAACAAATCATGAAACAATCTTTTTTTTTCAGCTTAGGGTAAAATAGCGGAGAAAACTCGAGTTCTGGTGGCAGAAGGTCTAAAGGGAGGAAAATTATGAAATAGAATAGGCAGCGGGAAAACATTTCTGTCTTTCTCAAGATGCCATGGCAGTCCCGGATATTAATGAAATTAAATTTCTCTTGAAAGCAGATGCAAATTGACATGCACAAATTGATATATATGGCTTTGAGTTCACCTGTAAATATATCCCTATGAGTATGCTAATACACATAGGCACATAACGGGTGAGAGCTATGGAAGACCGGTGTATTCACCCATTCGATTTCCCCCATTATGGGCATTATTATATGCGTTATATAACACCTTATTTCAGAGACAGAATGGAATGGCTTAAAGGAAAAGGAATAACAAACATGCTTTGTTCTCAGAGAGACTTTTATACTAAGACATACGCAAATCGATATAAGTATGGGTTCTTCACAAATCCCCCATCTCAAACATAATTCTGACGGAATAGTCAATTTCGAACACGTGCTTCGATTGGTTGATATTAACTAAGAATTTTTCACGTAGACCACGGTCTTAATTAGCAATTTTGTAGCCCCAAATTCAACACCAACGCTTCTTGAGGTAGTCCACAGTTTCCCCCCGTGTTTTCGATTGGTTGATACTAACTAAGCATTTTTCACGTAGACCACGGTCTTAATTAACAATTTTTTACCACCAAATTCAATAACCACGTATTTTGAAGTAGTCCACAGTTTCCCCTCGTGTTTTCGATTGGTTGATACTAACTAAGCATTTTTCAGGTAGACGGTCTTAATTAACAATTTTGTACGCCCAATTTCAACAAGCACGCATTTTGAGGTAGTCCCCAGTTTCCCCCCCCCCGCACACATGGACTTATATTATTTTAATTGGGCTACAAACGATGTCATAGATTTGAAAATTGTTAACTTTTGAGCCAGTCAACCGGCCCGTCAAATTATTTATTCATTCAATCTCGGTTATACTTACAAAATCACAGCTATGAGTGAGTTCATTTTTCTAGCTTTGGGTATTGGCATTTCCCTTTTAAAACTTTCAAACCATTCCGTCTCCCAATGTTACATTATTAATTATTACTTCTTGATGAATTCCATGATGAAAAAAAGATTATGTTGAAAACTAAGTGTTTGTTGTATAATATTATTTCACACAGCACTTTCATTAAGTTATGATGTCACTTTTAAACTTACATAAACTACGTCAGATTTTATTATGCACGTCAATGTTTTTACAATAGAATATTAACTGGCTAATAATGTAGGTAACATTTTCAGCATATAATTATAATTGTATTCGAAACATTGTGTTGATTTAAACTTACAGTATATATTTTCTTAGCATTATTTTCAATAACATTGCTATTTATACAGTTTACATCCGGACTCTTTATTAAAACATTTCGTTGGTCATGCCCTCCGACCTTCATCAGGTACATATTTGTTGAATCATACCTACGGACGATAATGGGTATGTCCCCATTCACATAAATACAGTAGTAAATACTGTATGTTGGTCAGCAGTTGGAGATTCTTCTCCAGCTGTGCTAGTCAAACTCTCTGTCTCCGGGTAGAGAAGATCCCCAGACGAGGCTATGTCGAAGGGCAGAGTCTCGTCTCGGGAAACATTTACCCGACCCCATTTTATAGGAGGCCTACGGGGAACTTTTGTCTGAGCCTACGGGCTCGGATACCCCACATTAAATTCGGCCTTGTGCCACATCTGACCGCTTTGTGCGGTTGGTAGATATACTGCAGTTGGAGATTCGCCCCCCAGCTGTGCTGGTCAAACTCTTTGCTTCCGGGCAAACAGGATCCCCAGACGAAGCTATGTCGAAGAGCAGAGTCTCGTCTCGGGAAACAGCTACCCGACGTGGTCTAAGGGGAAATTTTTGTCCGAGCCTACGGACTCGGATACCCCATATTGAATTCGGTCTTGTGCAACATCTGAACGCGTGGGGCGGTTAGTATTTAACTTGCAATTGGAGATTCATTGTGGAATTCACTTAACTGACTTCTAGAAGTTGACTACTTCTTCTACGCGTCGCTGGCGAATTTTATATATGTTGTTCTTGTCCTAAGTATTATCGTTCATTACCAACCTTCATGTGATTATTCTATTCAATACGCTTTCTTCGGATACAACATTATTGTCCCGGGTAATCCACTGAGTTATTTTTTAATAGAACCCTTTATTTAACCTACCCATGTTTAAGGTTATCGCGTTCAGTTCTTATTCATATTACTACTCAGTTGTTATTGTTATGTTTACATTGAACTTACAGTTAGTATGTCACGAAATTCACGAACCAACGCTTTAATCTGCTATTCCATTGTCGCATAGGACAATTTTCTGCGGAGCATTAAACCTAAACTGCCTACTGCTGGGTACTGATATTTCTGTTTTTCATACTTGACTGCACTCATTGAAACTTTCAATTTTGTTACAGCTGCTGCTGAAGACTTACTGCAATTTGCCTTGCTTTCTTTATTAACGGCAACCATAACGTATTTATGTCTATGCTACTTCTACTAAGGTGATCTACATAGCGTTTTTATATGCGCTGATACTTTAAGGCATCTATCTCTACAGTCTTCTTCCTTGACCAGTTTATTTACTCCAGTCCACAGTAGATGATCACCAACCTTATTCCCATACAGCCATGTCCGATTTTATTGTCTCACTCCTCAATAAGGCTTTAGGTGTTCCTCCAGCCCTACGTTTATGGGGTGTCTTGCTTTAGCTTTATATTCTTTGACACAAATTCAAAGAATGGAGTAAACGCAGTTATCGGCCATGTTCTCCACCCCATCTTAAGGTTTACTCGATCGAGATTTCTCCGTAGAATGGAAGTTTATTAATATTATCCTGATACTGGTTAGACCGCAGATCTTCTGGCACCTTTCCCATAAGCCCTTAATGTAAGGCAACCTGACCGTAGCAATTTTCTGATCCTTCAAATTGATCTTTAAAAAAAATAAACATAACGAAACAAGAACAACTTACCCTCGCAGATTAAATAACTTGTTCGGTTCGCAATATACCCCTAATGAAGGTCGTAGCGTCCAACGACCGAAACGTTTTAATACCAACAACGAAGATGTTTATAATAGCCTGAAAACTGTATAAATAATGTAAACTGTATAAATAATGAGAAATCCTCAACTCGGAAATACAGACAGAAACTTTAATTGTGCAAGTTTTTATTAAACAATTTCATCACTGTTCATTTTATTTATATTCGAATCGTTATTTTATCTATTTTCAGTTATATAAGGATTGCTATGCATCAACAGAAAGATAGAACCTCAGTAGAGTAACAATATGTCCTATAGTTATTGTCATATTTGAAGAAACAAGTACAGAGAACGGAAACGCACGAAGAGATATCAAGAAATTTGCTAACGTCATGAAAGCAACCAAACTACCGCCTTGAAGTAAACGTCAGCTGACAAATATTTCCTTCATTCAACAATATTTTTAATCGAATGAATGTAAACTACGTACATTGGTTGAAAATAACTTCTGTTTAGACATTCTTTCATTAATGAAATATTCAACCGTCACGACCCAGTCGACAATATGAGAGGTAGGTTGAATAATGTTTGGGGATCGTATGGCAGACACAGCAAGGAAACTAAAAGAATTCTTAAAGAAAATAGAGAAGGAAAGCGAGAAGAAAGGACTAAATCTCAATTGCAAGAAAACAGAATATGTCCTTATTAGGAAAAGGAACAACGCAACGTACAAGTGAAAAAATTTGAGATACCAAAATCAAGCAAGTACACCAAATTAAATATCTGAGAATGTTTTAATAGCAGGGAGAAATACAACACCGACATCCGAAGATTTAATAATAGTGAATTATCTAAAGTATTTAGAAACAGGAACATTTCGGTAGAAACGAACAAAAGACTACTAAACGGTTATGGAATAACAGTTTATTTATATGGCAGTGAAATATTGAGAAATATCCTGTCAGTTGAAGAAAAGACTTAAGAGGCAATAGAAATGTCGCTCTACTGAAGGATGCTGAGAATACCATGAACTGAATATCTGAGCAGTGAGGAAATTTTAGAGAAAATCCTACACTTATACTTAATATCAGACAGAGACAACTAGAATTTCTAGTGCACGTATTGAAAGTTTGAAACTCGCAGGATATCATTGAAAGCAAAATGGAAAGCGGAAATAAGATAACAAACGAACTTGTGTAAATGGATGGCAGAACAGAGTTTATGAGAGATAAGAAAAAGACAAAATGTAATAAGGGTTACATGAAGAAAATGTGGAGAGCTGTTATTGCCAATGTCCTGAAGGGGCACAGTACATAGAAAAAGAATAGTGAGCAGAAGAATTAGAGGTTCTTTAAAAATTGATAACATTGTAATGATAAACGCAGTGAATTATTTCATGTTCTTGCAGAAAACGCTTGTTCATTGGTACAGTTCACAGGCTTCTAGCGTTAATATAACTAGTGAGACGTGGTCCAATCAACTAAACTGCCAGTCTTGTTAAAAACAATAGCAATAATTAAATCCCACTGATTTAAAATGGACGTTGATATCGAAAATCTAACAATAGTACGCGCAAAATTTCGAATTCTCGTTTCTGTTTCATTTCAGACGTTTAAAGCAATTATTTCGACGTCCCCTAGCCCCGGGGCAGAATTTACCCATGGATCTGTATTAGGGATCACCCCTTTCAGATAACTGATTATACATGTACGTTTCCGTTTTTAGCTCCAATAAACATACGTCTAGTTAGTGACGTCTTCTACCATTAAAAACCCCGTATTAGCTTTCCCAATTTATATCTATCTGAATCCGTTCATATCTATCTATTTATCTGAATCTATCTATCGTTCTAAAGACTTTCATATCTATCTTTGTCTCTATCTGAATCTATTCATATCTATCTATCTATCTACCTATCTATCTATCTATCTACCTAAATCCGTTTATACGTATCTTAGTCAAATTATTATTATTATTATTACCATTATTATTATTATTATTATTATTATTATTATTATTCATGGTTTCTTATGATCACTAGAATACGAAAGAAATTGATTGATAATTCGATTTTCTTGCAGTCAAAGCGGAATAGTCCATCTGAGGGCTTAATTCTAACTAACCGCTTAACACCAAATTTCGCCCTCGATGACGTCGTTTCTTATATCTAGATAAAAATACCCACACATTTTTTAGACATCAGAATGACATAAGTAATACACCCACACCCACATATAAACACGCAAACATTCCGCGACCCTTATCTTCGCATAGCAATCTTCTATGTCAACATAACGGAATATAATCTTTGATTGTGAATATCTTTGTTTAAGTGTCCCCATAACCACTCTGAAGATGTCTCGAGTGAGTCGAAAGCTGAGATCAAGGAACAGCTTAATGAAAAAAAATTAACCTATTGTTGGACAATTTTTGTCTTTATTTTCACCCGAAATTAAAGCAAATATACGGAATTTAGAACGGCTCATGATCAAACATAATATACATTCATTGTCTGTTTAATATATGTTTAATAAGGATCTCCTTCCCCAATAAACACATATATATATATATATATGTGTGTGTATGTTTGCATATAAACATATATATGTATAAATACACACACACACGCGCACACACGCACATATATATATATATATATATATATATATATATATATATATATATATATATATATATATATATACATGAAGAAATATAGTCTTAATGTGTGCTATATTTATGGGATAAAGTGCTCAATATCAGAGATAGAGCGTGTGCAAATATAAAAGTGAACATAGAAGTCAACACTTAGAGGCGACAGTCTGTTTCATGCTAGATGCAATCGGTGGCCAGACGATTGCATCTAGCATGAAACAGACTGTCGCCTCTAAGTTAAGTGTTGACTTCTATGTTCACTTTTATATACATATATATACATATATATATATATATATATATATATATATATATATATATATATATATATTAGGGCCTTCTGCGATGGGAATTGTCGCACAAATTGAAGTCACCCCGATTGGAATATATTACAGTCACTTTTATTTTGCACCAACTTATATTTAGGCATCACATGACCATATATTTTTCGGCGGGAAATTTCACTTTCTATTGGTGTGCTGCTAATGCCTGCCTCCAATGTATTCTGAGAAAATGCTAAACCCGGACATATTGCTTTCTGAGAAATCCTAGTTTATTTCTCGGTACCAACCCCGAAATTTCAATGAATCTGATCTTTTATATAATGTTCAAACTATACAACGCCCAAGTGCGGCTCAAGACAGTAGGTTAATCTATGACTCTGTATGAGCGAAAGAGGAGAATGTAAGAAAATTGATTGATGAGGAGATGGAGGTAAAGATAATTTACAGAACTTTCCGACAGACCTGAAATTCTGAAAACCGAAGTAGAGGTGCACTGGCTATAAGGAAAAGAAAGGAGGCGACAGGGCCAGGCGTAATTGTAACGGAAATACTGACAGTCTTAGATGACTTTGGCTTAGACGAAATCACAGAAATTATAAATGAAATTTACAACAGTGGGGATATACCGGAAGATCTAAGCTGATCTATTTTCATAGCAATACCTAAGAAAGCAGGCACAAATGAATGTGAACTCCACCGAACAATCAGCCTAATGAGCCACATAACAGAATACATCATCCACATTCTAATGAATAGATCCCGCAGCAGAATCAGGCCAGAGATAGGACAAGAACAGTGCGGGTTCGTTAACGACACCGGAAGACGGAACGCGATATTCATGCTCAGAATGTTACCAGAAAGAGCAATACAAATGCAGAAGGATATATACCTATGTTTTATAGACTACGCAAAGGCCTTCGACAACTTGCGCCACAATGATCTGTTAGAAACTCTCAGCTACATTGATGTATCCGAGAAAGATATTAGAATAATCAAGAACTTATATTCGCAGCAAACAGCATGCATGCGCATAGAGAACGAGTTCAGGAAATATGAAAAAATTAGAAAGGGGCGTATGTTGACAATGTTCGCCATAGTCTATGAATATAGGATCCAGTGCAGAACGTAATCTGTTCAATGAAACAACGTTAAAGATTAACACTCACGAGTCAGACACTCTACTGAATCTGACTATATCGCCAATACCACCAGCAGCTGTTCCGTAATTCTCCAGTCTTCGATATCAAAGGCTGGCAGTGAATATTCCGGAAAAAACATGGCCGCCTTTAGACACGCCGTATTGAATATTTTGAGCATTCTGATTGGTTAAAACTTCTATTGGTGAAATATAAAATGAGTCAGCTCATTTTGGCTGGTACCCAAGTTACCCAAAAACTCCAACAGCGTAAGGCAAGGAAGCGTCTTCTCACCAGACCTATTTAACCTATACACCAAGGTAATTATGAGGGAACTGGAAATCCTAACGGGATTTAACAATGGCGGCTACAATCTTACCAACATAAGAAACACAGACACGGTACTGCTAGAAGACATGGAGAAGAAATTACAAAACCTCGTACTGAAAGTAGTAAAGGAGAGTGAGAAGAAAGGAGTGAGCATAAACTAGAAGACGGAGTCCATAGACGTCAGTGAGAGGATAAGCCCGACATGCGATATGAAGGTCGTAAACACTAGAATGAAGCTGATGCGGAAGTTTAAATACCTGGTAAGCGTCTTGACAGAAAACGGTAAGTGCAACACTGAGACCCGTAGGCGTATTGGGATGGGGAAAGACACATTCCAAAAGCTGAACAGAATATTGCGAGACAGGAGGATTTCTTTGGTAACAAAGAAAAGATTACTGAGCTGTTAAGTGACACATGTCCTTCTTACGGCAGCAAATGTTCGGCGGTCCCATCAAGGTGAAGAAGAAACTGGAGGTAACGGATGTATGGTTCTACAGATCGATGCTAAGGATATGAACCTAGCCCGTGAGCAATGATAAGATTTAGATAGAGTTAAAACAAGGAGGAAGCTTATACTTAACATCAGGAAGAGGTTGCCGAAGGTTCTGGGACACGTAATGAATAACAGGTCGAATAAAAGGAAAGAGAGACAAGGGAAAGCAACGCATGACATACCTGGCAGGCTTATGCAAGTGGATGACAGAACGTGGACTGTGAGTAGTGGCAGAAGGACGAAACTTATTGAGAGCCACAAGATAGGGAAAACCATGATCGCCTACGTCCTGAAATGACACGGCACATAAAGAAAAGGACCAGGAAAGAATCCTTCTCGGATTCTTTTACACAAATTACCGGTGCTTGAGAAACTGTCCGAGTTACCAGAAAAATTGCGATAGCAAAGCGTGATGTGTTTTGTCTGCATTAAATGGGTTGTAAAATAGCACGTCCACAAAGCCGTATAGAAGCTTTCGAACTGCATCAAGATTGGAAAGTGATGGATTGTCAACTACGGTCGAGATATGTCAGGAGTACTCTGTATTGGGTTTGATCTCGTTCTTCCAAAGGTCAAGCAGAACAGTAGCAGTAAGGGAATTACTAGAACAAAACAATGAACTGGCAATTTTTCTGCCAGTATTTTTAACAAATGTGTTTTTAAAACGTACATTTAACCATATTCGGTTATTATCATTATTGTTATGGTCCAGGTTAGGACCAAGGAAGAACCACACGAACACAAGAGTAGAAATAACGAAGATATATTACACGGAATAATAATACAAGATGTGGAAGGTGTTAGTATGACTGTCAGTCTGGTTTGGAGTGAACTACTATCGGCTCGACTCGATTCGTCCCTCTCTCTTGAGAGGCGTAGTATACATAGTGTTAGGAAGAGTTAATTCTGTAGCTATAGGTAAGGACCCATAACACCCCACTTCCAAGCTTTTACCTATAACAATTATCATGACCACTTTCGATATATTCTCAAGGGGACGACTTTGGAAATGATAGTGGAAATTATTCTGCTAATTCTGGTTCATGACCAATTTCCCCAGACATTTTCCGTTATTCATATGTTGATTTTTAATTTGAAATTTATTGAACAAAATATTTCGCATTGGTTTCGCCATCGAATAATCATCATACTTTTTTATGCCTTGCAGAAAATTCGAAAAAGACAAAAATAAAATGAAGAGATTATGTTTTGCCAAATACAAAAGAGGAATAATACGTTTCTAGTTAAACCGTTTAAGAATTGTTTACTCGCGAAAGAAACAGACTCTCTTGTGCCTTTCCACCGATGGAATATTAATTCCTTTATTTTGATTAATACCAAACCTAAGTTTTTTTTTCTCGGTTTCTGCCTTCAGATAATCTAGTTTGGAACAGTATTTGTTCAAATCAATCTCTTGTCTCATCGTAAGAAACTCATTGTAAAAAACAAAAATCCCTAAAATCTCGCTCCAGACACCGCACCTTTGAATAAAATACATCTTTAATACGATTACTTTTACACTCGCTTAAACTAAGATATTTAGTATCCATGATTTTGTTAATGGTCATTTTAATATTAATAGCCGTTTCCTTATAAGGAAATGTTAGGCATTCATTGACCGATCATAAAATGCTACTTTGGGTTGATATTTATAAAAATCTTTCTGTTAAGCGTTCTCAATTCAGATAACTATTTTCATTACTGATGAAGGTTCCTAACCCTTTGTGCGAAGTAGTATGAAACGTCAATATTTTGATTATTTTATTACTTTGTTTTCGAGTTAAACGTGCTATCCATTTTACTTGTTACTGTTACTATTATCATTATTTTATTTCATTTGATTTGGTGTGTACACATTTCTTTCCAGGTCCTGCCCAGAGACCTAAGGTTGGAAATGGCATCATGACATTTTCCACTGACCAATTAAAAAAACAAACCAAAAAAATATTTTTCATGGATAAAGCCCTTTGTAAGGTGTGGGCTGAACTCATGAGAACATTTTTTGTATTTATTTAAGGCATGGACTTCCAGGAATCCCTTCAATTAGTTTACTGGAATCTTTTGCAACCAATCTGCTGATGTTCCCATGTGCCACATTTTAGAAATTTCTATTTCAAGGTCCTTGCATTTTGATAACTTTTTGAAGATCTTCAAAGATACATTCCAGTCTGCAGGGACTGCCATACCAATTTTTTATTTACGGTCTCTAATAGCAATATCTGGGCGGTTACATTTAATTGTTCTTTCTGTGTGTCTTGTCTAGTCCCATAAAATTATAACAGATTCTTTCTCCGTTACCGGGTTTGGGTGGTGTTCATACCAATTTCTCGTAGAAATTGCAGATTTTTCAGTGCAGATATTGGCCCATTCTCTCATGCCAGGTTTCACTGGGTGCCAATACTGTGCAACCTGATACAAGATTATTATTATTATTATTATTATTATTATTATTATTATTATTATTATTATTATTATTATTCCTTTGAGTTCTGTTGTATACAAATTTGATTGCGGGTCCGAGTCAGAGACCTAAGATCAGAAATAGATTCATGACATTTTCTACTGTTCATTTTTATTAAAAAAATCACACATATTTTACATAGATAAGGCTCTTCGTAATGTGTAAACTGTACTTGTGAGTATAACCTCTTGTATTTCTTTAAGACATGGGCTACCAGAAATCCCTTCAACGAGTCTATCGGAACCTTTTTCCAATCAATACTAGTGATCCAATATCGATGTCCTCATGTGCCAAATCTTTGTGATGTCCACTTCAAGATCTTTATAATTTGATAGTTTTTTGAAGATCTTCAAAGATCCGTTGCAATATACAGGGACTGCCAAGTCAGTAAGAAAGCATATTCTGTTCGTGTGGTCTTCGATCTCGATGTCTCGGCGATTAGATTTGATTGTTTTTTTCTATGTGTATTGCAAAGTCCAATAAAATCTTTACAGGTCCTATGTCTGTAATCAGGACTGTGTGATGTCCATACTAGTTTCTTGCTCTCGATTATTATTATTAGTAGTAGCAATTGTTCACAATACACGGTCCAAGAGCCACTCAAGGTAGTTTGTTTGTGATAGAGGTAAGGATTACAGTTTCAGAGTAAATTTAGAAAAGATAATGTTTAACTCTAGAACTGAAGAGCCTAAGATTGTAGTGACTCAGAGAGCACCACCTCAGAAGTTTGTTCTACTAAGGATCGCTTATTTGGAAGAAGCTGCCCGAATAGAAAATTTATATTAATAATAAATTCGATGCGGATAGGAAGTATTCATTCCAGTTCTCTTGACGTTGCAGGTTTTTCCTTTGAATTTCAGGGCTAGTAGAACTGCAATATTCACTGACTGTTCTTTATACATAACTAAGACTCTATGCCAAATTTGAAGTTCATAGATCGAGGTTTAGTCTGTATACTACTGAAATGCTACTGAAATGTAAGTTCAGAGTAATGTACATTATTTATAGTCAATTTTGTTCATTCACGAACTCGTTCTCTTTTCTTATCAGGTTAACTGATCCAATTTGCTATTGAGCTGCACGGTGAACAGTTTTAGTAGAAACTGAACTATTCAGATGATTATTCAACTCAGCAGTTCCTTTGACCGCAGTAGTCTGATGATTTTTTGCCACATTGCGTTTCAATGCACGTCGGTCCCTGTCAGTGAGTTTGCAAGTTCGGCCCGAAATGCTACGGTGGCTAGAGGTTTTGCCCTGTTTCTCGAATTGCGTCATAGTTCTTGATATGATAGCTCTTGAAAAACAAAACAGTTCAGCAACCTTAGTGATCGATGGCTCCTGCCATGCGAGTCTCCAACAATTGGCTCTTTTTCGAACTCGGTGAGGTCACGCATTTAGCTTAAATTTTACTAAATTCTAAAAATAAATACGACAAAGAGAGTAAATGAGATAAATAAACGTATTTACAATAGATATAACCTGCAATTACGAAGATTTAGTTAAAGTTCTTAATATAATAGGTCATTGAAATATAGGAGTGGATCTTGCACCTGTTCCAATTATTTTGTCCAACTCCTGTATACGTGTACATACATACACACCCACCCCGGTATATACATATATTAAAGACATTTTTAAAAGTATATGTGTGCACACATGTATATATATATATATATATATATATATATATATATATATATATATATATATATATATATATATATATATATCCGCTCATTCATATATATATATATATATATATATATATATATATATATATATATGCGTATGCAATACTCTCCCAACAGATTGAGTTCTCTATGTCACTAGTGTGTTTATGAAAAAGTAAATATGCAAATATTTCCTCGGCCGGGTGCCGATAGCCTCGAGTTTTGAATCTCTGATTGATACCGGATTTCTGTCCCGGCTTGAAGCGATAGGATGTCTAACGACACTGATAAGTTATGAAAGAGGTAACTGTCTGGGGATGACGATACATATATATATATATATATATATATATATATATATATATATATATATATATATATATATATATATATATGCGAACATAGGGACACACATATACGTATGTTCACAATATAGAATCGTTTTTCATGTATAATTTCAGCCATGTATACACACATGCACGTATTTCGTATATATATATATATATATATATATATACTTCTACACATATATATATCTGTATTCGTATATGTGTGTGTAAATATTTATAGGCATATATATATATATATATATATATATATATATATATATAGATATGAGTGTGCATGGATATATGCACATGTGAGTATACATAAAATGGTCTAATATATTTATGTGCCTGGCTGGATGTGTATTAATGTACACGTATATACGATTATATGTATAAAGGTTCTCTAGTTCGGTGGACTGATTAAAAACTGATTCGGTATATGTGGACTGATACAACAGACACCAATATGTAAGAGAGAGACAGACATTCTCTTGAATATGACTGGGAATAGGATAAGTGACTGAAAATCTTTTTTTTTAACTTATATACAGTTTTGTCTTTCTTTCATTCTAACCTGATGAAGCCGGAGAGACCAGACAATCTCGGTGAAACACGTCTTTTATAGATTTTAAACTTTGTCGCATATTCTTTCAACACATACACACACATATACACCCCCTTATATATATTCAAATCCCATTCAAATCATTTGACATAAGAAAGATCTTAATTAACCACACCAAAATCTTGTATAAAAATAACTGAAAAACGATTACAAATTCTAGAAGCGATGCTCATCAAAATCCCAAAACCCAACATATGTAAAATAGCATTTAATACAGGCAGAAACATATTAAACATATTCAATAAGTAATACTCCAATAAAAACAATCAATCCCCCTCTTTACCAATAATGAACGAACCCAATAATATCGTCTAATATTATCAATAAATCTAAAACTACCAGTACCATATCTCCAAATAAAAACGAATGCAAGGATGATGGTTGAGGTCAACCGGAAGCGTTCAGAAGAAAACTATCGACCTGGACCCAAACATTATGAAACTTGCGACGATGCTAGGTAACAAGAAAAAAAGCGTTCTGTAGTCTTTAATAATGCATGCCTTATATATATATATATATATATATATATATATATATATATATATAACCCATAAACAAAAAATAATATCTCCATTCTAATTGAAATAAATATTGGCATATACGATAATATATATATATATATATATATATATATATATATATATATATATATATATATATATATATATACTCGCACGCACATATGTATATATATGTAAGTCTATAAAATATAGTATATTTACTTACATGTATGAGAAAACCAATTTTGCAGACGCAAAAATGCATGTAGTTACCTCGAAACATTTATATGAGATGAGAAAAGAAACGAATAGGTAGGCATATATTTTGGCAGGTGTTTTTTGTTATTAATTTTCCAGGTATTGGTTCATGTTTTTATATTGAAACAAAAACATTCACTCCCTAAGCGACATTCCCATCACGACTATATAGAAAATGTAGACTTTCGATTTCTTTTTCAAGCATAGGGGAATGTTTTCCATTTCAGAGGAATAAACATTTTGAGTGTTTTCAAGATTTTTCTTTTCCTGCAAATGCATTCCAAATTCTCCGTTTAACTTCTACGTCAGATCATACACATTGAAAAATATTGTCTATCTTTTGCGATCCTCCCGCTTACACGCACACACACACTCAGGCATTTAATTTTTATCACTTGAAACATTATATTTGGTACATACTAATATTTGAAAAGGCGCACCTTTTATTTATTAAAAGGTACATTTATTTATTTTTACCTACCGGCTAGAATTTTCGATATATATATATATATATATATATATATATATATATATATATATATATATATATATATATATATATAATTTTTACCATGAAAATACATGTAGGTGAAGTTCTTAATGTTCCTCATGTTCTTGGTTCTTTCTTATTTTTTCAAATTTTTTCCTCGGTACCGATTTATTAGACTACAAGTTGAGCCATCCGAGCTTTTCCAAACGAGTATTATCATATATATATATATATATATATATATATATATGTGTGTGTGTGTGTGTGTGTGTGTGTGTGTGTGTGTGTGTGTGTGTGTGTGTGTGTGTTGTAGAATATCTACGGACGATAGTGGGCATGTTGCCATTCACATAAATACAGTATTAAATACTGTATATGGATCTGCATTGGGAGATTCGTGTCCAGCTGTGCTGCTCAAACTCTCTGCCCGGAGGCAGCGAGGATCCCCTAGACGAGGCGATGTCGAAGGGCAGACTCAAATTCAAATGACAGTGTTTCACACCTTTTCAGCTTTCCTCCTAGAGGCACAAAATATCATAACATTTTGGAATCATGTCGACCCAAAATTCTGTAATTTTTGGATCCCTAATTTTTCATTGCTCAAAATGTTTTCAGATTATACCACCTTGGCTTCTACTGATAAAAACAAATCAAGTGACACAATTGTCTAACTTTTAATAGCTCATGTTCAACTTAAAAAATACCGTTCGCAAATTAAATTGTTTCTAAATAAAATTCTCCGTATTTACAAATTTACTCCTAGAGGATGTAGCCCAATATATCATTCCATTTTGAAATCAGACCGACTCCGTGAGCAAATTAAAAACATTCCGGGTCGCATCCGGACCCGCAATACTGAAAATTTTGGATTCCCAAGTTTTCCTTACTACGATTCTTTTTGTACGATAACACTTTTTGTAACTTGTAAATAAATTTGCGAAATCCATCGAAAGTCACCCATGAAATAAAAATAATTGTTTGTACGGAAGGTAAGGAAGGTAAGGACCTACGTACATCAAAATGAATTTAAATTAAGTGGCAACTAAAGAATTACTCTTGAACTTTTAAAATGTAAGACTAAATATTAAGGCAATACTTAAATGCAGCGATCGATTTTGGGATCTTCATTAGTTTATTGTTTCCTATCGCATCTACCCTAATTATTGTGATGAAGAACTAATCAAGGGCCCTCTGCAGAAGCTAACTTCAATGCTGCTCGACAGGGGACTTTTTACCATATATATATATATATATATATATATATATATATATATATATATATATATATAGTAGCGGCCATAATATAAGGAACGGAAACAACAAAGACATAAATATGTGTATTACTTAAAAAGTAATGCATGATTAGCAATGACATTTTTACCGAATAAAGATTAGGGTGTAATGCATAAATATTATACAAAATTACAAGAATTTACATAATGGTTTTTTTTTAAATAAAGATTAAATGGAACAATGAAAATAAGCTACTGAACAAAAGTTAAGGAACGTTCTTGTTAATATTTGATTGTGAACAAAATATCAACAAAATTTAATATTTGGTAAACATCCCCTTATTTTCAATGACATCTCTGCATCGTCGACCACATGATCTAATTAATTTCTTGCAAAAATCAGCAGTAATTCCCCCCCATTCGTCTTTCAATAACTCCCATAGGTGATCCTGGTTTTTCGGGTTTCTTTTCTGAGCCCTTTCTCCAATTATCTTCCAAACATTTTCTATTGGATTCAGGTCGGGGCTCTGGGCTGTCCACTTCATTAGGGCGATTCTTTCTTCTTCAAATAAAGCCATAACCTTCTGAGCCTTGTCCTGCATGAAAATAGGAGATTCATAAAGATTATGGTGTAATCTTGGTACCACATGCTGCTGAAGATCCTTTTGTAAATCTCAGCATTGATATTGTCATGTACGCGGATGATAGGGCCAACTCCTGCAGGTGAAATCATTCCCCACACCATCACACTGCCGCTACCAAACTTACCTTTTTTCTTGACACATTGAGAAGACAGTCTTACACCTGTTCTACGGCGTACGTAAGTTTTGCACTCAGAACCAAATAAAGTAAACTTGGACTCGTCACTGAAAGGAACTGTATCCCGTTGTGCGTCAGTCCAAACAACACGTTCTTTCGCATACTCCAGGTGTGCCCTTTGGTTTCGCTTTGAAATGAGAGGCTTCGAAGCTGGAATACGACCATGCAATCCTGAATTTTTTAACCTTCGAGAAACCGTTTTCCTTAAGATCTTATTTTCTGTCTCTTCATTAAATTTACGGGCAATTGATGTAGCAGTTTCAAAACGGTTTTTTGTAGATATTCTAACAATTCTTTGGTCTTCTCTTTACGATGTTTTTAGAGGTCTGCCGGTTTTTGGTTTTGCATCTAACGTTTTATCGGTTTTATACCTGCTAATTACACGATGAACGACAATTTTAGATCTATGAATAATATCAGAAATTTCTGAAGTTGACGTTTTTTCTTGATAGTTAGCGATAATGAGTTTTTTTCTTCAAAAGAGCGTTTTGCGTGTAGAATTTGCCATATTGCTTAAAAATAAAGTCCTAATGATAAATGAACTTTTACTTATTGTTGAAAAGCTCCATCGAGTTTTTTAACAATGTAAATTAAAAGTTTATGCAAATTATTAACCTCGTTCCTTAACTTTTATCCAGTAGCTTATTTCATTTGTTCCATTTAATCTTTATTTATAAAAAAAAACTATTATGTAATTTTTTGTAACTTTGTATAATATTTATGCATTACACCCTAATCTTTTTTCGGTAAAAATGTCATTGCTAATCATGCATTACTTTTTAAGTAATACACATATTTATGTCTTTGTTGTTTCCGTTCCTTATATTATGGCCTATACTGTATATATAAATAAATAACAGTAAGATATATAATCCGGTGTTCTTATTGATATTTTTATTTTTTTTAAATATTGCTCAATGTAAATTTACAGAGAATAAATATTGATCGTGATTACCCACCTTATATAGAAAACCCAATACTAATCCTATATATATATATAACCCCTAAATCAAATCAACCCCCATCTATAATTAAGCATATACCTTTATCTATCCGTAAAAGAATAAGTACAAATTCAGCAAATGACAATATTTTCGATGAATATATTAATTTCTATAATAGAGCTCTAAAAGATAGTGTCTACAAAAACCCAAAACTAACTTATATAAAAAATGAGAATGGAAAGCCTAGAAAAAACAGGAGTAGAAAAATAATTTGGTATACACCCTCATACAACCAAATGGTAAAGAACAAATTAGGACAAACATTCCTCGCATTAATAGTCAAGCTCTTTCCTAGAGAAAGTAAACTAAGTACTATTTTCAATAAAAATACACCAGTATTAAGTTAGAGCTGTAGTGAAAACTTAGAAAAAATTATTAAGAAACATAATGCTAATATCTTAAATAAACACTTATACCAAAACCAAAAAAAATTAGACAATAGAAAAATAAAAATAAAAACAGATGAAGATAAACAAAATTATGTAACTGTAGAAACCCTCATAAGTGTCTTTTACAAAAATAAATGTCGACGGAATCATTAGTATACCATTGCAACGTCTATTCTAATTGAAAATCCTGAAAACATAAAAATTATATCGGTTGCACAAGCCATCAGTTCAAAAAACGGTACAATCAACATCAAAGTTAATTTAGGATAGATAAATAAATATAGAAAGCAAACATCTCTCTCGAAGTACTTCTGGCACTTAAAAGAATTCAATAAAACACCTACAGCAAAATGGAAATTAATAAGAAAAGCTAGAATATGTAGGTCCTTTGGGCATACATGAGAAACTATATATTACTAAGTTTATAAAAAATAAAAATTTACTGAGTCAGAGAAATGAAATAGCTATTTTTTGCCGTCATTGTCAACAAGTTTCCTTAAATAATATTTAAAAATAGATTTTTTTAAATGCGAGCGGGTAATATGCATACTTATATTTGATATGGAAAAATAATTTTATATACTGTAAGTAAGTCTATTACATTTACTTGTTTTAAAAAGAAATATAGTCTATTAATAATTAAGAGTGAACATATTTTAAAATTGTAGTTAAATAAAACGTATTCTAACCTCAACATCCAAAAACATTCTTTAAGTATACAAGTAGGAAAAGATGACGAAATAATTTTTGCCGTTATCAATAAAAATTTTTGAAAATAAAACAGACAACATGCATTAAATGGATGTCAGAATTCGTTGAAAAATACATCCCTACCCTCCCTAAACTTAACTCGAACGTAACTAATAACTGATACAACAAAAGTTAATAAAAATGAACACTCTACCACCCCTTGTCTGAATGATTGGATTTCTCTGTAACCTTGGAAACAGTGAATTATGAATTCTTCTGTGTGCGTTTAAAACTCAGTAAATTTGAAAAAATAAGTTACTCCAATATTGGCTTGAAGATGAAATGGAAATTTTGTTTTTAATTTAATTACAAAATTAAATTTGAAGTTTTTAGCTTCTATTTTTAAAACATGGTTATTACTGTGTAGCGAAAAAACATTTTAAGTCAGTTAATTTATAATATTATATATATATATATATATATATATATATATATATATATATATATAAATTTCCAAGAGGATAGAATCCAAGTAGAAATCAATCTCCAGGACAGAGAAATAATATAAAAAAAACTGAAGCACTAATATCCCATGGAATATTAGTGTTTGAGCTTTTTAATCATATATATATATATATATATATATATATATATATATATATATATATATATATATATATATATATATATATATATATATATTTTAAGTTACCAGATTTTTAATTCTTCGATTTGCAGGTTTTTACAATATGATAGTTTTTTTTAAATTCTTTTTTAGGAACATTGTAATTCTGTGGGTAAGTCATATCAATTACACTATTTACTTTATTCGGACTATTGTCCTCATCTTTGTCGCCATATTTATTACAACATTTCGACCGCTGTACGTTCCGGCCTTCTTCACATGGTTGGAATGTCGAACTGAACCCTTTAATTCGCTCACTGGGGTAGACGTTATCAACTTTGCCATGTGTCCTCAAGGACACAATGCACAGTGGATAAAGGCGTTGGTTTGATCCAGTGACATGACCCAAAGAATGTGAGTTCAAGGCGATGGAGAACATGGAGAGTGGAATTAACAGATAATTGATAACTGACATCCATTAGACATGGCACGTGGAACTAACCACAGTCTGCCCCAGTGAGCAAAATAAAGGGTTCAGTTCGACATTCCAACCACCTGAAGAAGGCTGCAACGTACAACGGCCAAAACGTTGTAATAAATATGGTACAAAGATGAGGACAATAGTCCGAATAATGTAAATAGTGTACATAATACCTCATCTCAGAAATATATACAAATCATGTCAATTAGTTGAGAGGTTCCATTTTTTAAAATTTTATAACTCTGTCTGGTTTATTATAATTTTATTTCCTCTGATTTCTGATGGATACTCATTTCCTTCTGTGTCCTAACCGGAAACATAACGTCAGAGATGGCATCATGGCATTTTCTACTGAGCATGTTTTGAAGATAAACAACAAGAAACCCAAGATCACGCATATTTTACATAAATAAAGCTATTTATAAAGTGTGGCCTGTACTAGTGATTACAATTTTTTATATTTCATTAAGGTTTATGTTACCAGGAATCCCTTTAATGAGTCTATCGGAACCTTTTCCACAAAATCTGAGGGCTCCAAAAACAACTGGGATTATTGATGTCTTCATGTGCCACATTTTTGAGATTTCGTTTTCAAGGTCCCTGTATTTTTCATAATTGTTTGAAGATACATTTCAATCTGCAGGGTCTGTCATGTCAATAAGTAGGCACATTTTGCGATCTCTGATCACGATGTCTGGGAGATTATCTTTGATTGTTCTGACTGTGTGTATTGCAAAGTCCCATAAAATCGTTCCAGGTCCTATCTCCATAACCGCAATTGGGTGGTGTTTATATCAATTCCTTGCAGTTTCCTTTTAAGTATAGATATTGGCCCACTCTCTTATGCCGAGTTTTATATTCAGTGGGTACCGCTACTGCGCAACTTAATACAAAAAGGTCAATTGTTTCCGGTTATTTAACATAGAATCTGAATTTTGGACTAACACAATTATTAAGTAAGTGGGCTTGGTAATTTCTAGTTTACAAGCATTGGTCCCGTGCAGCAAGAATAAAACTTTGGGTTTTAGCTTTTAAATACGTAGCCACTGATGGGTACGGGGTTTGTCTACATCAGCTTATGTAATACGGGCAGCATATTGACAGTAAAGCGGTTTGTCTTGCCATCGTTTCATCCTTTTGAAACATCATTTTGAACATGTTGGCTTCCTGTATTACTAAATAATGTTTCTTACTTCTTTCAGGTTTTTTGACAGATCCAGTCTTCTGTAGTTTACTGGTATGTTTAAATACCGATTAAGACAATTCCATTTGAACTAATTCTCTGACTCCTTCGGGTCTGGGTACGTACAGACGATCAACATCATCCTTGGGTCGATGCATGCGGTGGAAAATGAGAAGTTTTCACTTTTTGGCGTCCATTCGGTTAATGTCAGCTATGGTCCGGTTACGGATGTTGAAACCGTATTACCCCTGGGAACAGGCGAAGTGTTTAAGGCTGATATTCTGTTTTTGTTTTTTTTTTATTCAATTCTTTATTCATTACCAGACGTACACTCCTGAAGTATTAATAATTTCTTAATTTCTCCTTCATTCGGTTATGTTGTATTCCATCCATCTTTTTCGCCAATCACCTTGTTTTTTTCCCTAATATTTGTGACAATATTTAGATCGATTGTGTTTCTGTAATTCTCCCTTTCTTAAACGTTACTTTTGCACATTTATTTAATCCAAAACCCATACCGGAAACTTTTTATGGAATACAGGAGAGCCTAAAACTCATTGATTGACTGTCTTTTTGTTTAGTTTGTATCCATAACTATTATGGTTTAATTCATGCCAAGTGGGTATTAAGGACAGCAAAACAGAAAGGGTGACAGGAAGTCCCCTTGAAAGATTCGTCGTCGGATATTCAGGCGTTTGGATGTGGCAGTGCATTTGGTGTGATTTAAGTATAATGTGGTATTCCGCATTCCCGTGCAGTGTTTAAGGAAATTTTCTGTCACCGAGGAGACTTTGTACATTTGCAAAGCCTTAATGATCCAAGAGTGGATCACACAATCAAAACCTTTACCGTAATCTATCCATGCTGTGCTGAGATTTCTACGTTTTTATCGACAATTTTCCAACATCATTTTGTTTATCAATAGTTCATCTTTGAAGCCATATTAAGCTATTATTGTGCTATAATGCTTCGAATCATCTGCTTCACCCATTTTTGCAGGAGATACCTAATACCCTCAGTGATCTATTTTGGGACTGCATTGGAATTATTAATTAGCATTGATAAAGTTTGTGCAAGGATTTTATGGATTGATGAGAGATGATAGAGCCAAAAATTCGTTACCTTGTCATTTCATGGGGATTTCCATTTTTGAGATTTCGTTGGATCCATTCTGCATTGAGGTTATATTCGTTTGGGCTGCTCGAAATATTCTCCAAAAATATCTGAATTTTTTCAATAGATTGTGGCATTTTGAATTCTATAACTATTTCTTCCAATTTCATTGTAAAATTTCTTAAGGTCTGTTTGGAATGTTTTATTTTGCCGAGAGAATATACAACTCTTTTCATATCGTTTTGTTCTCTGTGCCTTTTTAACTGTAGTTTCTGTTTAAAAATTTCCTAGTGAAATTGATGAAATTTCATTTAGCAATTTAATTTTATATATCCCCTTGATTTCCCTGCATTTGCGTGTTGAAACATTTTCTTAGGATCTCATCTCATATATATATATATATATATATATATATATATATATATATATATATATATATATATTTCCTCTATTTCTCGCTTTAATTTTGCCCTATCATTATTATTATTATTATTAGTAGTAGTAGTAGTAGTAGTAGTAGTAGTAGTAGTAGTAGTAGTAGTAGTAGTATTTCCTTTGATTTCTGTTGTATATGCATTTCTATCCGGGTCCCAACCAGAGACCTACGGTCAGAAATGGCTTCATGACATTTTAAATTGAGCATTTTTTAAAATTAAAATGCCATTAGACAAATTTTACATAGATAAAGCTCTTCGTATAGGTTTTAATACCAGAAATACTTATTAAAAAATTATTACCATCAATAAATTTGGGAAGGAAAAAAATATCATCAACAGTATGTTTTTGACGAAAAAATATTACCAGCTATACTTTTTTGAGGAAAAAATATTACCAGCAATACTTTTTTGAGAAAAATTATTACCAGCAATACATTTTTGAAGGAAAAATATTACCAGATATAGATTTTCGACAAAACAAAATATTACCAGCAATAAAACTTTTTCGGCATTAAATAACCCATTGAGGTTGATATGCCGTAAAACAAAACAAAACAAACCAAACCAAACCAAATCAACTTCCGATTCTGAGGCGATTCTTCCGAATCTAAATGATGTCTACATACCTTTTTGCAATAGTATATCTCGTCAGTATATTCTGCATGGATATAACAATAAAGTAAGGCTAAGCTTTCGACATATTGTCTGTGGGAAGGAAGCCATGAGATTGGAAATAATTCCTAGTTCGCAATGCGACGCAACTGTTTTTTTTTTCAATTCTGTTAAGTGAGCAGCTCTGTCCTAGATATGGTGAAGATATCCTTCTTGGAGGGGTCTTTATTCAAAGATCATATGTATTCACAAGAGGGTCAAATACGAACATCGTCGAAGTATGCATTAAGCAAACAACACTTCCGAGCGACGTGCAAACATTTTAATCTCATAAAATATATGAGGGTAGTAGGGCAGTGATTTATCAGCATTTTCTAAGAGTTGCTGATGGAACTCTAAAAAATGAGGCGAGAACGTTTGCAACTTACTATTAAGGTTGGCATTGATTTTGTTTATTGAACGAAATATAGCAAGAGAAAATAAATGACGAAACAAAGGTTGTCCGAAGTGTTGAAGCAGAAGATGAATTCTCAAAGAACTTAATTATAAAAACCAAAACCGAAGATATATTCTGGTAAATTCGGATTAACTGAAACTTATCATATATATATATATATATATATATATATATATATATATATATATATATATATATATATAAAAGTGAACATAGAAGTCAGCACTTAGAGGCGACAGTCTGTTTCATGCTAGATGCGATCGTCAGGCCATCTAGCATGAAACAGCCTGTCGCTCTATCTCTCATATTGAGCACTTTATCCCATAAATAGAGCACATCTTAAGACTATATCTCTTCATATATATATATATATATATATATATATAAACACTTTTTCAACACTTTTATATATATATATACATTGGGTTTTAATCCTAGCAAGAGCCAACCGGTTGTCTAGTCACACTGATGAGCTGTGATACAGCGAAACAGTCTGTCTGTCGTTGACAATATATATGCCCCCGAAAAACTTATTTCGGTTGAGCTCTCTGGGGAGGAAGTGTGGGTTTGTAAAAGTGACTATTACGGCTAATAATGAAAGACACTTCGGTAAATCGAATCGAGTTCTCCCAGTCACTGTGTGTTTATCTAAATTAAATACGCTTAAATTAACCTTCAGTGGTAGAATCCTCGACTGACCTTCCAATTAAGTCGAGTTTCGATCCTAGCTAGATGCAACCGCACGTCTAGTCACATTGATGAGCTGTGATACAGCGAAACAGTCTGTCTGCGGATATATATATATATATATATATATATATATATATATATATATATATATATATATATATATATACATTTTGATTCGAAAACCCGTGATGATTAGTAAGATACTACTTCTTTTATGTGTCCCTTCAGGGTGCAGGCGATCATGCCTTTCCACTTCCCCCTATCCCTTGTAGCTCTCAACATGTTTTCTCCCTTTCCCACTTCTCCCAAAAACTGTTCTGCTATCTATCTGCTTTTGCTTGCTAGGTATGTTACGCGTTGCTTTCCCTTGACTGTCTTTCCATTTATCCGTCCTGTGCGTATCAGATTCACCAAGCCCTCCTTTCTCATTACGTGTCCCAGAAATTTCAGCTGCCTCTTCCTGATGTTAAGTATAAGCTTCATCGTTGTCACGTAGCAACTCAGTGCTCTTTTCTTTGTTAGCAAAGAAATCCTCCTGTCTCTTAATACTCTGCCTAGCTTTTGGAATGTGCCTGTGTCCATCCCAATACCTCTTCGGATCTCAGCGTCGCACTTAGCGTCCTCTGTCAGAACACTTCCCAGATATACTACAAAAGTCCATCTAGTGATTTTTGTATCAAGAATGCCTCCTATGATAACTGCAGTTATGAATTTAAGGCTCACAGCAATCATGTTGAAACACTGTTTCTAGTAGTTTTCACAAAAGTTAAGCAAGGTCGATCCATGTCAGTACTTAAATGGATGACCGCATAGGAAAACCAGGTGATGTACACCTAAATGTGCGAGTTGTATAAAGGATAACGGCTGGAAATTGTTTCATCGAAGAGCCGAGTTTAATTCCCGTTAGTTATATTCGCTTACGCGCAAACACTCTTGGGAAATGTATCAATCCACCTGTTCTCCCCCAAGCTATGGGTTAAATAGTAGGACTTGTATCAATAAATCATTATTATCTCAAAAAATTGTTAATATCTAAAAGAAATTATCAGGTTTTCAATAACCGGCAAAAGGTTGATGGGTCGTAAAAATTCCAATCAATCAATGAATTTATGAGTTGAAGTTTAAGAAAACTTATTTATTGTATACAACCCGAATGCCAGGCTCTGTATATTGTGAGTGAAGAGATTATGGAAGATTTCACTCAATAATATGAAGAAGATTATTTTTATTTCGCAACAGTGTTATAAAAGCGTCATTGGATCATGTATGTGTTTACATTGTTTCATTATGGTTACAACATTTTTAATTGCCACGGGTTTGCTTAATATGTGCTGTCGAATTAAAATTTTTGAGTGATAGCTGCAAAATCGGCATCTTGTAAAAATCTGCATTAGAGTTGGGTACTCATACGGGAAAATTAAATTGCGTTATGTTCAGTGAAACGTGTGGTTACAGGACTTGTTAATAAATAACCTCATATTAGCAATAAATAACTTCATATTAGCAATGACGGAAATTTTACTTTCTTTCTAGCAATTTCACCTCTCGGTCGTGGAATGTTTAAATATCTTATCAAAAAAGTATGGCGGATGTTAACTAAAAAATTACATCGGCAAAGAGATTTCTTTAGATGATTCTCTCGATTAAATATACAGAAAACAGAATGCAGAATACGATTTAAAAAAACGACAGAAAGAAATTACATTAAATTTTCAATTAGTGCTGTCTGAGTATTTCCAAGTTTTTTTTTTAATGCATGCGATCAAATAATCGATTAAGGGCCCGACAGACAAATTAATTCCATACGTAATATCAAGAAACTTTTATTGTGATTTCTAATCAGGTAATTTTCACAAAATCATAAATGCGATAATTTCGTGACAGTATTTTAAAATTTCATGTAAGATAAAATCTCGGGTGTGTCTCGTCTAGAGAGACTATCGAGAGCTGATAACTCTGATGTCAAACCATACGCCACAGTCTGTCTATGAGGAAATGGTGACGAGACTACACAATGGAAAATAAAATACCACAATTCAATACACCATTTAGATTTCTTCTTCATTATTATTATTATTATTATTATTATTATTATTATTATTATTATTATTATTATTATTATTTCCTTTGATATCTGGCGTTTACACATTTCTTTCCGGGTCCCGCCCAGGGACCTAAGGTTAGAAATGGCATCATGACACTTTCCACTGCAAAAAAAAAAAAAAAATAATTACATAGATATAAAGCCCTTCGTAAAGTGAGGGCTGTACTTGTCAGAACAATTTTTGTATCTCTTTGAGGCATGGACTTCCAGGGATCCATTCAATCAGCCTACTGGAATCTTTTCCAACCAGTCCTAGGGCTCCAACTACAACAGGAATTGTTGATGTTCCCATGTGCCACATTTTTGAGATTTCTATTTCAAGGTCCTTGTATTTTGACAGTTTTTCGAATATCTTCAAAGACACATTGCAGTCTGCAGGGACTGCCATATCAATGAGGAGGCACTTATTTTGTTTGTGGTCTTTAATAACAATGTCTGGGCGGTTGGCTTTGATTGTTCTGTCAGTGTGTATTTTGTAGTCCCATAGAATTGTAACAGGTCCTATCTCCGTAACCGGGTCAGGGTGGTGTTCGTACCAATTTCTTCCAGTTTCCTCCCCATAGGAGTTGCAAATTTTCCAGTGCAGATATTGGCCCACTCTGTCATGTCGGGTTTTATATTCAGTGGGTGCCAATATCGTGCAACCTGATATAAGATGATCAATGGTTTCTGGATTTTTGTCACAGAATCTGCATCTTGGGCTAACACAGTATTTTAGTATATGTGCTTGATAATTCCTAGTTAACAAGCATTGGTCTTGTGCAGCAATGATAAAACCCTCAGTTTCACCTTTCAACCCTGCACTACGTAGCCACTGATGGGTGCGGTTTATGTCTACGTCTGCTTGTTTGGTACGGGCAGAGTATTGGCCATGGAGCGGTTTATTTTGCCATTGTTTCTTTATCTGGTCGGTCGCATTTGTCTTTGCATTCTTTTTTAAGTTTTTTGCAGCTTTTTATTATTATTATTATTATTATTATTATTATTATTATTATTATTATTATTATCATTATTATTTCTTTTGGTTATTTCTTTTGATTTCTGGTGTGTACATATTTCTTTCCGCGTCCCGCAAAGAGACCTAAGGTTAGGAATGACATCATGCCTTTTTGCAGTGACCAATTAAAAACACACACATATTTTACATAGATAAAGCCCTGCGTAAGGTATTATTATTATTATTATTATTATTATTATTATTATTATTATTATTATTATTATTATTATTATTTTATTTCATGATGTTTCTATTGTATACATATTTCCTACCGGCTCCCAACCTGAGATCTGAGGTCAGAAATGGCTTCATGACATCATCCACTGATCATCTTTTGTAAAAAAACAAAACAAAACAAAAACAAAACTAATATTACACACATTTTGCATAGACAAAGCTCTTCGTAATATGTGAACTGTACTTGTGAGTACACATTTTTATTTCTTTAACGCATGTGCTACCGGAAATCGCTTCAGTCAGTCTATTGGAACTTATTCTAATCAGTCCAAGAGCACCAGCTACATTTGGAATTATTGATGTCCTCGTTTGCCACATTTTTGAGATTTCCACTTCAAGATCCTTGTGTTGTGATATTTATTTGAAGATCTTCAAATATATATTGCAAACTGCAAGTACGTCCAGGTCGATAGGAAACCACATTCTGTTTTTGTGGCCTTTGAATACGATGCCCGGGGCGATTAGCTTTGATTGTTCTGTCTGTGGGTACTTGTCAGATCATATCTCTCTAACCGTCTCTGTGTAATGTTCATACCTTTTTCATCCTTCCCATAAAAGTTGCATATTTTACAGTGCAGATATCGGCCCATACTATAATGCCGAATTTTATATTCAGATGGTGTTAACATTGTGCAACTTGATAGAAGACGGTCAATTGTTTCTGGAAATTTTTCACGGAATCTGTATTTGAGGTTAACATAATTTTTTCAGTATGAGCGCTTGGTAATTTCTAGTGAGCAAGCACTAGTTCTGTGCAGCAAGAATAAAACCTTCTTTTAACCTTACTTTTAATTATTATTATTATTATTATTATTTTTATTTCCTTTGATATCTGGCGTTTGCACATTTCTTTCCGGGTCCCGCCCAGGGACCTAAGGTTAGAAATGGCATCATGACACTTTCCACTGCAATAAAAACAAAATAAATAAAATAAATAAATTAAAATAAAAAAATATTTACATAGATAAAGCCCTTCGTAACGTGTGGGCTGTACTTGTCAGAACAATTTTTTGTATCTCTTTGAGGCATGGACTTCCAGGGATCCCTTCAATCAGCCTACTGGAATCTTTTCCAACCAGTCCAAGGGCTCCAACTACAACAGGAATTGTTGATGTTCCCATGTGCTACATTTTTGAGATTTCTATTTCAAGGTCCTTGTATTTTGACAGTTTTTCGAATATCTTCAAAGATACATTGCAGTCTGCAGGGACTGCCATATCAATAAGGAGGCACTTATTTTGTTTGTGGTCTTTAATAACAATGTCTGGGCGGTTGGCTTTGATTGTTCTGTCAGTTATTATTATTATTATTATTATTATTATTATTATTATTATTATTATTATTCGACCTCTTCTTCTTGCTCTTCATCTTCATGACCAACTAAATGGATAAATTCTGGACCCTGTGAACTCAATAAAAACTTTCCTCCGAGTTCACAATAAGCAAAGACATAGATGATCTTTATGGATGTACTAATGATTCAAACACAATATGGCTTCAAATCATCCGTATACTGTCAGCCAACATTCACCGGGCGATAGATAAACTTCAGTTCCTAACTTTTATAGAGTATCAAGACGGGACTCACCGACATCAAACAAAACTAATAAGTGGAGACGAGGACATCTACCAAGAGATGGTCAGCCTTAGAAACACGCTTTAACGTTGTAAATTCTCTGCAGGCGTAATATGGGATTCTACGAATCATAATTCAGAGGGTCGGCGTTCAAATACAACAGCAGCTCAACGCTTCTGTGATGTCTTTCTCTAATTAAGTCCCACCGTTGAAAAGGAAAAAATAAGAATTATGTGTATTCTGCTTTGTTGCGACAGTGTAAAGAAATGGAGATTAGCCACCCTGTAATAGTAAGCGGGGAGAAACATCTAAAAGAGTTGTCTGTGGGGAGGGGGTCATTGAAACAAACACATGGTTCATCACATATGGAGATAAAAGAGTGGTCAATAAACACTTGTGAAACGAAGTCAAGACTGAGAACATAATTGGGGAATAGTATGTTTGAAAGTTACAGCGTAGCTGTATTGAACTGAAAACATTTTCAATACACCCAGCATAGAGATAGATATTGTCTGGGTGCCTCTGATTAAGAAAGAATGTCCTGCAGCTTGAGTGGACATTCATGTACACTTGCGATAGGAAATTTATAAAGTCCCCAAAATGTTGGATAACATTTTTAAGACTGTCGGCACTGAATTTTCCACGAGAGACGGAATTTAATGGACGAAAGCTTTGATTTAATCATATCTGATCGAAACAGTGATGTTCATTATTTTAATCATTTCTATTTTAATTTACGATGACGAGAACATTTTTTTCTTTTCCCTGACTGATAGCTTGATTTAATTTATATAATCTCAATGACAGATTCCGTTTTGCGAATTCTACTTGCCAGCATCTCTAAATTAAAATCGTTCCTGCAGAGTAGTTTCTGATTTTTACTCATTTTTAAAAAATAATTTCACACCAAATCAAGGCGATAAAGACAATCGGACGTATGGATTGCTGGGAGTGATGGAAGTTTAGATAAAATTACAACGGAGAAAAAAAAAGAACAGGATTCAAGGAGACAAAAGATTGACATCGCATTTAAATTTTTGAAGATCGTAGCTGACAGGAATGCAAGAATCCCGTAGCGAGAAGTGTGAGACAATAAACTATTAGAATAGACGTTAAAACTAGAAATGATGAAACCTAACTGCCATAGTATTACATTTAAATTCATAAATCGAAGTAGCTCACCAGAACACTTGCCAGGAAAATAGTTAAAGAACAGCCAACGTCACGTAAGTTACGTTACAGTGGTTGAAAAAATGACAGAAGCCGAGATGTTTTGTTAGGACGAATAACATAGCAGATTTTTATAGAGATCTTTTTCCAATATATCTAGATAAGTATCAAAGAAATTCTTCTTTCTCGGCAGGTGATCGCTAGTTTGTTTTGAGTCCAGAGATGAAAGAAATTCAATATAGGGAATGTTAACTATTTTATCAACGTTCATGACGATATGTTCTATCTATCCAATGGGTGTCGTTCCCCCTTACTGGGGAGACATTTCAGACACGAACGAAAACACGCCTGCATTGTTTGACGGTTAAGACTCAACTTCCTGAAACATTTCTCTTATGTCCTTTTCCAAACTGGCTCACCTAAGCAAAATTGACTTCCCATATTATGTCTTGAATCTGACCCCGAAGGTCAACCTCCAGAAGTCGCAGCTGATATACAATTCCATCTAAAAATAATTAGCAGATTTCTTACAAGGAAACTGTAATTTTCCAAGAACCTTCGATCTTTATTGGTCAAACTTAAGGAGAGATAACGGAAGTAACATAATAAACAGAATATTCGTTTATGTTGCTAACGTTACGGAGTTATCTAATCACATTCTTGAAGAGATTTTCTCATGAGAGAAGAGACTTTAGCGTCAAGTTTAGGTACAAAAAGCAGCTTAAGACGCGCGATCAGAGTTTCAAAAATTGTTGAAGTTAGCTTGCCTTCTATTGATGCGAAGTTCTTCTAAAATCTGTAATGGTCATTTATGTTTCAACTACCAGATTACTGGTGAACTGTAGACAGTAAGCGATAAGTTATTAACTTGAATGAAACTCGCGGATTGATGTTAAATATATATTAAATATGTTCAATATATATATATATATATATATATATATATATATATATATATATATATATGAAGAAATATGGAGTAAATAAAATATAGAAAATAAAAAATAAATAAATAAGAAAAAACAAGTAAAATAAATTATTCCAAATAAATAAATGAGCAAATTAACAAATCGATCCCGCTAAAATAACTGTTAGAACAAATAAAAATGAATAGCCAAAAACAAGTAAAAATAATCAATCTAAATAAATAAATAAAATAATAAATAAATTAAAAACTGCCCCCGCGAAAATAACAGAATACACTACAGCAATCAATCCCAAAATTAGACGAATAAACAGCTTTATTTATCTTCCCAGACCAAAACAACCCCCTAAAAATATTACTATGTTAATAAAACATCGAAAGCCGAAACGAATAAATAAGTATATAAAATATATAATGAAAATAAATTAAAATAAGTAAAATAAATTAACCCAAATAAGTACATAAACAAGCCACTCCAGCCAAAATAGCTGCCAGAATGGACTACCCACGATGCACCACTAACCCATATATATAAATAGTTCGAAAAAAAACAACACTCGCGACCTGATGATTGCGTCTAGCATGAAACAGTCTGTCGCCTCTGAGTGTTGACTTCAATGTTTACTTACACACACATATATATATATATATATATATATATATATATATATATATATATATATATATAAAGAAAAGGAACATATATGACAACAATATTCAGTGCATGGATGTATGGGCAGCATATAAAGTTGCAGACTTGGCAATTGGCAGCTGATATCCAAAAGGACCTCAAATACTTCGTTAACTCGGAAAAAGATGGCTTATCAATTTTAACACCTCCAAAATTAACTTCTCTCCATCTGATACACCCCTCTCAACCTTCCATTAGCATGGCTGATGCTAACTTCCAGGAAAGTGATTCGTTGCGCCTTCTCGGGCTAACGGGCTGAGATGAAGTGGAAAGACTATAATTAATCCATTGCTAGGTCAGCTCTTAAGAAATTTCGTTCTCTGTGTCGTGCGAGATAATTTTCTTTCCAGCATCTATGTAATATAAGGTTACCATTTGTCCATGCTTGGAATATTGCTGATACGTATGATTTGATGCTTCTGCTATTTACCTTGAGCACCTTGATAAGATCCAAAAAAGAATCACCAATATTATTGGTCATGATCTGCCGGCACGGCTTCAGTAACTTTCCTCCCGCCGTAAGGTTACTTCATTGTGTCATTTCTAAAAATATTTTCATGGTAATTGTTCAGATGAGCTCTTCGCTTTGCTACCTGCTCTTTTTTTTAAATTTAAGCTATCTACAGGACAGTTGAGCTGTCTAGATGTAGCCGTAAGTTCTATGTTAAAAGTTTTTCTTCTCGTACTTCTCACTTATGGAACTCGCTTTTGGCTCCATGCTTTCCGGCCAACTTTAATCTACAGGCATTTATATGCAATGTCAATCGCTATCTACTGTTCTCATGATTGCTCTTTTCTCTTCCCGCTTATTATTAATATTTCTGTTCCTAATATTTCCACACCCTTGCGTCTTAGTGGCTTTACTGGCTTTCATGGGGTAATATCGATTAAAAAAATCCAAATCATATCGGAAAGGTGGAATGAGTTACTCTTCTGTAGATTAGGATTGGCCATATGTGATGGAAGGCAAAAAGATTCTCTGAGACATTTGAAAAAGGACAGTTCCGTTTTGGAGTGGTGCAAGTTAATAGCCACATCTGGCCTCAGGTAACATTAGATTGAAGATCATTTTCAATATCAGCTGCCAATTTGTCTTTATCGAACTTACCGAATATATACAGGATATATGCCCTGAAGTCACATGATACTGTAGTCCTAGCAGCCTTCTGGTCAGTTTGTACGGCTATAGACGACAGATAATGATTATTCTGGCCTTTTTCTTCGTAAAACAAATTTTCTTATAACGGATGGAATGAAAATAACTTTGTGTGGCTTCTTGTTTCCAATCAACTTTGATCTTCGAAAATTGAAATGCAATGTCAAAATTTATCGTCTGTTTTCTTAATTCTTGTTCGTTTATTGCTATCCTCTTCATAGTATATTTTATATTTCATGTCATTCTCTAACACTCAGTAACCCTTTCTGTCTTAGTGGCTTTACTGTCTCGCTTGAGTGAAATTATTAGTATATATATATATATATATATATATATATATATATATATGAGTTTGTAAACAGTGACTATTTAAACTAATATTGCACGACTCTTCGGCAGAATTGAGTCACTGTCAGTCACTGTGTGTTTATCTAAATCTAAAAATAAACACGCTAAAATTCACCTTCATCCTTGCCGTGCGCCGACGGCTTAGTGGTAGAAGTTCCGACTGACGCAAATTCAGTCGGGTTTCGATCCTAGCTAGAGGCAACCGGACGTCTAGCCACACTGATGAGCGGTGAAACAGCGAAACAGTCTGTCTGTGGGTGACAAAAAAAAATATATATGTATATATATATGTATATATATGATGCAATGAGAACGAATGTAATATATAAATTCTAACGTTCACAGCATTAATCAAAAAGATGGCTCGATACCTATAGTAGAGCGATAATTATTTGTTAACTATTTTTGGTTCTTCCCCGTCGGGGTGCAATTGAAATGCAGCGAAAGGAAGTTGCGTCTTTGTAGTGAGTAAAGTGTTTTTGTCTCTATGGTTAAACTTTTATATATATATATATATATATATATATATATATATATATATATATATATATATATATATATATATATATATATATATATATATATATATATATATATATATATATATATAGTTGTGATCGAGAATGTCATTGATAAAAACATTATAATGAAGTATATCCGAACATAACGTTCTGGGTAATACCCTCTTGTAATACCCTCATGTGTTTACAAATGTCCTCGTTTGCTATATTCACTATTGATATGAGTGATATATTTATATTTAAATCCGTATATATATATATATATATATATATATTGTTGTATTTTTATAGTTTTTGACTGAATGTGTTCGATGTGTCTTTATGAACAGGGTCAGCGGTTTGAGATTGAGCAGGATTTCAATTTTTTATTTTCAAGACAAGTCGCCATTTTAAACTGTTTGCGATAACACTGATCTCCTCATTCTCATACCAGTCCGCTCTCTACAGAATGTAACCTAAGCTTCGTAAATATTCCATCGTAGTATATTTAGGCAGCAAACCCACGCTGAAATATTTCTATTAAACGTTTGTTAGCATTTTTGATAGTTACTCCGGGTGTCGAATAAGATGTTTTGTTGTATTAGAGTCCTCATTCTGGTAGGACTTGGCTGACGGTGTCAATTCGATATGAGATTTGCAATCTTCTTCACTAGTTGTTTTGAGTCCAGAAATAAAAGAACTTCAACACAGGGAATTTTAACTTAACTATTTTATCAACGTCCATCTCGACATGTTCTATCTATCCAGAGGGTGTCGTCCCCCATTACTGGGGAGCCGTTTCACACACGAAAGAAAAGACGTCTCCATTGCTTGACGATTAAGACTCAACTCCCTGGGACTTTTCTCTTATCTCCTTTCCCAAACTAGCTCAGCCAATCAAAATTAACTTCCCATATTATGCCTTGAATCTGACCCCGAATGTCAACCTCCAGAAGTCGCAGCTGAGATACAATTCCCCGAAAAAATAATAGTCTGCTGAACTATGATTTAACAGTTTGATGTCGGTGGGAAACTTGTAAATGCTAATCGTAATGGTAATATTAGCCATTTTCTTACAAGGGAACTTTTCATTGATTTACTTAGATTAATTAATTACCTGAGCCATCTGGAAAGCAAACTGACGATCTTTATTGGTTATTCTTCATGGAAAAAGTGGAAGTAAAAAAATAAGTAAGAGATTCTTTTATGTTGCTAAATTTCCGAGGTTTTAATCACACTCTAGAAGAGATTTTCTCATGATTTAGCGTCACCTGTAGTTACAAATGTCTGTTTAAGTCGTGCGTTCAGAGTTTCAAAAAATTGCTGAAGATAGGTTGCCTTCTTTTGATGCGAAGTTCCTATAAAATCTGTAATCGTCTTTTGTGTTTGAACTAGCAGAGTATTGCTGTACTGTAGACAGTAAGCTATAACTTAGTAACTTGAATGAACCTTGTGGATTCCTGTTAAATGTTTATAGACAGCGCATTGGTCAAAGACGTTATAGTTCAGTCTTCGTCAAAGAAATGTTAACAAATGCCTCTTTATTTTTCAGTAAGCTTTATTAGATTTTTTAATTGTTTACATTTATGGCGGAAATATTAGTTTTTAATTTATTAAAGAAGTTTACTCATTTATTTCTCCAGCGCTTCTCTCTTTCTCTCTGTCTCTCTCATTTGTTCAAGTTTTCTCTCTTCACCCCGTATAATTATATGCATCATCTTTCTTTCCCATAGTTTACTTGGCAAGATTGGAATTCAACATTGATAATTTTTTTTATAAAAGACTTTGTGAAGGATATGGCATCAGTAATGAGATTTTTTTTTGTTGGTCATGAAATAGCTGGTGATCATGTTTCCATTAGTTTTTCGTCGAAAATACAATACTATTCTTTCTTTACTTAATAATTCCCGCTGTATTTGCACAGTCAGAAGGAGAGAGCTAGAGAGACGGAGGGAGAAAAAAAAACAATTTTCTTATTTAAAACCGTCTGGGTCGAACAAAGAACGAGGTATCTTGTTTCAAATTGTGTGGGTTGCAGTACGAGGTTTCTTGTTTTAAGTTGTCTTCGGCAAACGAAGGGGATTTCTTTATTTCTAAAAGACTGATCACTCTACGCAATACAGATTGACTCAACCCGTCAACACACTTTAAAGGTTAGGCATTGAATTGTGTCATGAAGCTATCATAAAATTATGTTTAATCATTTTTTTCTTTATTTAAAATGATAGGCGGAACTTCTTTACTCAAACAGGAAATAGTGTTTTTCGGATTGTCTTTTTGGAAATATTTTACAAAGCCCAAATTTATAGCGGTATTTTTCACTTCATCAGATAGGAACTAATTAACAAGCGTAAAGCAGGTTTATTGTTTTCAGATATTTTAGAGTGCAACTCTCGCTATAGAGCATTGAGTTCTAAGAAAATGCAGAACTAAACATTTGCATTGGGTTTGGGCTTTTAAAAAAAAGGGGAAAATTCGTTTGGCTGTAGAAATTTGTAGCAACTAAATATCGAATCGGAACCGTTTACTTCCTTAATTTTTATATGTGTATTTGACTTGCATTAATACTAATATTAATAATATTATTGTTAGTATTAGTATTAGATACCAAAGACTTTATATATATTTGTCTACTAACCCCGCATTCCTGGAACTACTAACCTGTATTATCAGTTTTTATTATTACGTTAATACATTTAATTCCTATATTCATTCTTGGCGTTTGTTATTATTTGATACCGGATTTCATCTCGGAATCTACAACAATAATAAAATTATTATGCTGCATAAAGACTCTAGAAAAGTTAAACAACATACAAATAAATGGAAAGGTGAAAAAGTGCTGCTCTGTATAATCTGCAAAGTATAGGTACAATGTTCGAAGCAATGGTCGTAGTAACAGCGGAGAACAGAACATTCACACCAGCCGAAAACATTTCCTTGATATGGGAGGGACTTTGATGATCCTTTCGTCTGGTAGTCGTCAAATATCTTCTGCGGTGTTTTTTCCTTGATCGGGCCGACCTGGGTTCCTGCAGCATTTGTTCGTCGATTCCACGAATTCAATTCTCTTTTTTGCTTTTATTCACCAAGATAGTCTCTAGGTTTGATTCTTGGAATTTAGAGGAAAACCTTTTGATTGGTTCCGAGTGAAAACCAAACACAGAATCGGAATGGTCCAAAGATATGTTTGAAATTCAGAAATATAAGCAATAGCCTAATACAGCGTCCGTTTTATCTCAGAAAAAGCAGACGATACACGCTCAAGCAGCTTAAATTCCTTACAACCTTTCAGTCTTCCGCTCGAACCTGAAAAAACTATTTGACCCCTTCAAAAAAGGTCAATCCTTATCTATCATTCTTATCCCCATAACGTTCACATCCTAGCGCCTTGTTCATTCATATTACAAATCAGATTCATTATAACCATTTTAACAATAACCGACTGGCTCCCGAGACGTGTTGTCGATGATAACATTTTCATAAACATTGGTAACTAATTAAGATACTCTAACGATACCAGATATATAGCCAGCTACTGGGGACGATATTTTAACACTTAAATACTAGGAAAGATCAACTGAGAGCTAAAAGCCAGACAGATAGGGAATTTGTAAATTTAGCGTAGTATTTTTATTCTTTATTAATAGTATTCAAAATGGCTCTCAACAATTTCTCTTAGCTATGGAGATATATTCCCTTTTCGATCAAAAGTGTCTGTCGTCACATATAATTTGCATTAGATGAAATACAATACGCGCTAAATCAAATATTATATAATGATAATTCATCATCTCAAGAAATAATCAACAACGTATAGAAATCGATGGTGACGCGTCCGGAAGTTATGTTTTAATGATATCCATAAGAAGTCAGAGAACAAAAGTTTAAATACATCAGCATAAACTGACAGGTCCTTCTCACAGAAATATGAAAATAAATGACGTAATCCCAAACACTTTAAAATATTATTTTGTGTCGACCAATCGTATTCAAAAATATATGCAGAAAGAAAAGATGTTTAATATAAAATCTTTGTTTTTATGCTGTCTAGCCTATTTTCGTAGATATAATCTTAACACAAAATGATATGCGAATGGCGCTGTGTTGATGTAAGATTCAGAAAAAAAACTGAAAAACAATTGTCTAAATATATAGGAAATATATGAAAATAAATAATAATAAGCAATAAAATAATATAATATAAAAATATTATATTAAAATGTAAGTATTATATAAAACAAATAATAAGTAATAAAGAAAGGCGAGAAGAAAGCTCACTAAACTGTAAACGGATAGAAAGCATGGCCGACAGACTCAATCTCAAATGTGAGTTACGTATTGGTGATGTCAAAATAAAAAATAAAAATTCTGAATAGTGTCGTAACAAACGACGAATGACACAGAAATACATGATAGCAAAGAATTAGCGAAAGATGACTTACGGAAATTAAGCAAAGTATAGATAGAGAAATATCGTTACAAACAAAGAAATGGTTACTGAACAACTATTCTGAATCACAAAGAAGATACAAGAATTTGGAGAGATATGATTCTATAGAAAATTGTAAGAAAAAACACGTGAGCAACGAGGAGGGTTTAGTGAAATAGGAATTGTAAGATTGGTTATTCTTACAATCATGATGAACCAGTTGATATTTCTGCGACATATATTGAAGAATGAGGTCCCAGAGAATTTAACACTCCCTGGACATATTGAATAGAATGAAGCAAAGGGAAACAATAAGTGTGATCTATTAAAGGGGTTTGTGCAGATGGGTGGCAGAATAAAGACCAAAAGATACAAAGTGGGCAAAATTACTTAGAGCAACAAATGATCGACTGGAAAAAGTTCTAATAGGCTCGTTTAAGGGATTGTTGTTAGCCCAAGTCATACGGACATACCAAAAATTATACATCTCACACATTACGAAGAGCTTACTCTCTTTAAATTGTGTTTGATCTTAGGTTTTCTTTTTTTACAAACATAATCAGTGGAAAATGTCATGAAGCCATTTCTGACCTTAGGTCGCTGGTTGGAACCCTGTGCATACAACAGAAATCAAAGAAAATAATAATAATAATAATAATAATAATAATAATAATAATAATAATAAATTGAGCGAATGGACGCCAAATTGATATGGCAGTCCCTGCGGACTGCAATGTATCTTTGAAGATCATCAAAAAGCTATCAAAATACAAGTTCCTTGAAATAGAAATCTCGAACATGTGACACATGGGAGCATCAACAATTCCTGTTGTAGTTGGAGCCCTCGGATTGGTTGGAAAAGATTCCAGTAGACTAATTGAAGGGATTCCTGGAAGCCCATGCCTTAAAGAAATACAAAAAAATGTTCTCACGTGTACAGCCCACACCTTATGTAGGGCTTTGTCTATGTAAAATAGGTTTTGGTTATTTATTGTGTTTTTTTGTTTTTGTTATTTTTTTTTTTTTTTTTTTGTCAGCGGAAAATGTCATGATGCTATTTCTAACTTAGCTCTCTGATCGGGACCCGGAAAGAAATATGTACACACCAGAAATCAAAGCAAATAAATTCTATTGATCATAAGAAACCGTGAATAATAATAATAATAATAATAATAATAATAATAATAATAATAATAATAATAATAATAACAACATGAAAGTAGTAATCGTCTTCATTCAGTAATAAAGGAAGCCAAACATTTCTAAATAGAGTTTTAAGTGGATTAAGAAATACAAGTAAAGCTTAATACAACGAGTGCAGCTGCTAAATACTTAAAACAGAAAGGAAAGTCAAATGAAACCGACCAGATACAGAATCGATGGCAAGATGAACCGCTTCACGGTCAATACTCTTCTGGTACCAAACAAGCTAATTTAGACAAACCCCGTAGCCGCTGATGGGTACGGGGTTTGTCTAAATTAGTGCAGGGTTAAAAGCTGAAACTGAATTTTTTACTGTTGCTGCACAGGGTCAATGCTTGATTACTAGAATTTACCAAGCGCACATACTGAAAAATTGTGTTAGTCCAAAATGCAATAAATATCCAGAAATAATTGACCATATTGTATCATGTTGTTCAGTATTAGCACCCACTGAATATAAAATACGGCATGATACAGTGGGTCAATATCTGTACTTGAAAATCTGCAACTTTGACGAAAACGAAACTGCAAGAAATTGGTATGAACACCACCCAGGTCTGGTGACGGATATAGGACCTATAACATTTTTATGGGATTTTACAATGCACATAGACAGAACAACCAACGCTAATCGCCCTGACATCGTGATTAGAAATCGCAAAGACAATATGTGCCTTCTTATTGACATGGCAGTCCCTGCAGACTGTAATGTATATTTTAAAAAAAATTAAAAACTATCAAAATATAAGGATCTTGAAATCGAAACCTCAAAATTGTGGTGCATGAGGGCATTAAGAATTCTAGTTGTAGTTGGAGCGTTCGGATTTATTTGAAAAAAATTCCAATAGATTCCGTGAAGGAATCGCTGGTAAGCCATGCTTTGGTGAGATACAAAAAATGTACTCAAAGGTACAGTCCACACCTTATGAATGTATTTATCTATGTAAAGTAAGTGCGTTTTCATTTTAAAAACTGCTCAGTGGAAAATATCATGACGCCATTTCTGACCTAAGGTCTCTGGTTGGGACCAAGAAAGAAATGAGTATACACCAGAAACCAAACGAAATAAAAAAAAAATAATAATAACTGAAAAGATAAGATAAATCCAGCAACTTGCTAGGGCGCTGAAGATATGTAATATGAATGTAAAATGCGTGTTACTGGAGCACCTACTAGAAAAATGAAAAGGCGCCGAGGGTAAATTGGAATTGACCAATACTGTAGACCAGTGCTTCTCAATATCTTTCAGCCCATGGACAATTTTTTCTTCAAAAAATTCAAATGGACCACTACTACTTTTACTTCTAAACTGTTCAATTTTCATACTAAAATAATCAATGAAAAGACAAAGCATTTAATATTTGAAATTTATTTTAGTAAACAAGGATAAACACAGGATATCAAAATCAATTTTGATGATATCACTCAGTCTCAGTGTTATGGTGAAACACACCTAGTCTATAGATAATAGACTCTCCCACCTAATATAAGTAGGAGTCAGTGAGGGTCGACGGGGAGTCTAATACGAAAGTAGTCTGCTACCACAACTAGATTACTCTGCGTCATACTTATTATAACAAGTTCCTAACGTTTACGGTGAACCTATTTAGGACCGAATTTAGTCCAAATACAGTTTCCACTGAGGAAATAACTCTACAACACTCAGTTCATTCATGTAATGACTACTTTGATCTTGGTGTTTCTGATACAAGATATAATCAATTTTGATGGTGTCATTCAATCTTAGTCAGATAGTTCCTCTGCTATTGTTATCTAATTTATCTCTTTTTCTACTGAAAACATCCACAACAGCCGAAAATCCAGATTCCATGCTTTGGTGAGATACAAAAAATGTACTCAAAGGTACAGTCCACACCATGGATGAATCTGACATAGTCCGGAACGATAGCTTGGTTAATGATTTCTGCTCTTATCAACCTGGATAGACACTTTGTCTTTTACAGAATACCCACCATCTTTTCCTCAACACAAATTAGACATTACATCCTGTCTTCTTGTAATAGTGTCATTTGAACATCTTTTCCCAGAACCTCATTTGCACAAGCTATCATAGCAGATTTGACAAGCTTCGCACTTTAACCTGAGATACTTCAACCATGACAATAATTTCAGAGGCCCGATAACTTGGTTTGAGTGTCTTTGCTTTTGCAATATTCATCTTCTTTACAATGTCGGACAGTTTGACTGGCTGCCATTTCTTTTTATTCTCAAAATATCTACCAACAGGTGATGGATGCTTTGATTTTTGGTGCCGCTCCAGCTTAACATTCTTCATGGAATCATTTGTCAAGATGGCACCACATTCAAGACACATAGGTTTTGAATCTACAGATACAAAGCCAAACATGATAAAATATTCACTGTAATTCATCAGTTTTGCCTTCTTAGCATTTGGTTCAGACATTCTTAGAACTGTTCTAAAAATAATAAAAATAATAAATATTTTATTTCTATATATTAAAAATCTCAAATTTATTATCAAACAATATTGTGTAACATAGGAATAATTATTTATATGAATAAAAATTTATATTATATATAGTAACAACATAAATACGTATATTTATATAAGTATTATATATATATATATATATATATATATATATATATATATATATATATATATATATATATATATAATCTTATAAATATAAGTAATTATACTCGTCTGGAAAAACCTTAGGTGTTTTGGTTTGTAAATGAACAAACCAATACCCAAGGAAAAATAAGGGATAAAAAAAGAAAGAACTAAGAACATGTACTTCAGGCGAAAATAATCGTCCAGAATCCAAGCTCAGAGTCCAAAGAAAAAAAACCTCCAACACGACTAACACAAAACTAACTAAGCAAAGTACTCAATACACTAAGTAGAGCAAATCTAACTATGAATCTGAAAAGCCAGGCAAACCTACCTAGGTTTCAACAACGGGGATTGTCAGGGTACGCTGGCCAAAGAGGTAACATTATAACAGAATATAAATAGCCCACAACCTAAAAACATGTTCATGTGACATACAAAAAATCTACTAACAATAACTCAACAACGGGAGGGGTAGTACATATTTATTCAATAAAAAAAGAGAGAAGAAAACCAACCTATTCTAGTAACCAGCGCTTCCTATGTTTACACTTAGTCAGGATTTCAGATTTTAGATTAAGCAAATTGTTGTGTTATCCAATATATACTTTTCGATTTTCATCAGTATTACTTAGTTTATCCTTGCATATTTTTACTTGGTTTACGTTACTCACCATTGCCAGCTGCACAAGCAAAAAAGGACTATAAGATTAGCGGAAAGCACACAGAACGAACAAGCATTTAAACAATTTCTAACATAGTAAGTTTAAAAGAAATTAATCTCCTGTTTAAGTACAAAATGGCTATTAAAAATCATAAATATGCCTTGTCAGATATTGATCACGAAATCTTTATTATAGAAAGCAGCGTAATGGTTAGCAAGTTTGTCTCGCTAGAACAATTTCGACTGAGTAGTGAGTTCCATGCTCACTGGGTGCCTCTTACTTTCGGTCTTGTGCCACATCTGAGCTACGCTTGGAAAATTGCTATAGAAAGACTGGTTTCCAAATACCCACTGTTCAGTCTCATCAAGAATGATTTTTTGAAATTCTTATACTTTAGAATTCAGTGATATTTTAGGAACTGTACGAGAACAGGAGCATTTCAGTGACCCTCATATATATATATATATATATATATATATATATATATATATATATATATATATATGTTTGTGTGTGTATATATATATATATATATGTGTGTGTATATATATTTATGTTTGTGTGTGTACATATATATAGAAATATATATATATATATATATATATATATGTCTGTGTGTGTGTGTGTGTGTTTGTGTGTGTTCGCCATTTTGTTTAGGCAAAATGTTTTTTTTCCTACACGCATTAGACTAGCAATTAATTTATGTTATAAAATGATAAGGTGCCTTGAAAAGACACCGTTCTATAATCATTATTATTCCACCAATGATTGATTACTTTTTAGCAGAAAACGAATGAAAACTGAATTAAAACTTACTTCCGCTTAAACACGAAAGTACATTTCAGCCATTTTTTAAAAAAATAATGTGTGCTTGTGCTACCTGGATAACTATATACAACAAATTAAATCTACGAAACAAGCAGAGATTGATTGATTGCCAAACATTTTCCTGGCATGCGTGGTAGCACCATAATTTCAAATTTGACTAATGTTACCTTCTTATCTGAATAATTGCAGTGCAGAACTTGCCCCGACTCGAACGAGAATAGCCTCGTTAAAATAATGAAATCTTAACAACAAGTAATTTCCATAATTCCATATGCAAAACACGACCTTTCCTTCTGTTCCTGATACGAGATCTCGAAACTGTGAGGAAAAAAAACGAAAAAAAAATACCCAGTGCCAATCCTCTTAACCTTTGACAATCCGACCAAGTGATGTGTTTTTCAAACTTTCTAAAATATTTCAACCTGTCATCCCAGATCACTTAATTTCTCATAAACTGGCCAGCGAAGTATGAGCTAATACCAGGGAACCATTGTCACGCATATCAGACCAAAAATGGTGTATTGCTTCCCTATCTTGACCGAGGGTGCTCAATCCGCACTTTCCAGCTTCGAGCGAGTTTAAAAGCGTTTACATTGCGTTGTGGGTGAAATTGTTTTCCACCCTACCACCTCTTTACCACAGACGAAATATTACCAGACCCTCGCTGCTCGACCGCTATTTTCATGGCGGATGTTCGGGCGAGCTACACCCCTTCCTTTCACTAGTCTTCATAGCTAGGACTTGCCATGCCACGTACAATGTGTCGACACATCTCCATTCCCATTATATTCCATTGGTAAGATGTAAGTTCAACTTGGACAGCTACTTTCCTAGAAGATTTGCAATATGGAATAAACTAAATATATTTTAAACGCATTTGTATGCCTTCATCTGCAGATAAAATGTATTCTTGATAATTTGACTATAAATATGTATCGTTGGCAATTTTTCTATATGTAGGTATTGTTGGTAATTTTGCTATAAATATGTATTGTTGGCAATTTTCTATATGTAGGTATTGTTGGTAATTTTGCTATAAATATGTATTGTTGGCAATTTTCTATATGTAGGTATTGTTGGCAATTTTACTATAAATAGGTATTGCTGGTAACTTTAATATAAATATGTATTGTTAGCAATTTATTATATATAGTTATTGTTGGTAGTTTTAAAATAAGTAGGTATTGTTGGTAATTTTACCATAAACAAGTATTGTTGGTAATTTTAATATGAATATGTATTGTTGGCAATTTTTCTATAAATTGGTATTGTTGTTAATTTTGCTATAAATATGTCTTATTGGCAATTGACTATAAATATTTATTGTTGGCAATATTACTATAAACAGATACTGTTGGCAATTTTATTATAAATAGGTATCGTTGGTATTTTTAATATAAATATGTATTGTTAGCAATTTATCATAAATAGTTATTGTTGGTACTTGTAATATAAATATGTATTTTTGGTAATTTCACGATAAACAGGTATTGTTTGTAATTTTATGATAGACAGGTATTGTTGGTAATTTTACTATAAACGGGTATTGTTGGTAATTTTAATATAAATATTTATTCTTGGTCATTTTACTATAAATAGGTATTTTTTGTAATTTGAATATAAATATTTATTCTTGGTCAATTTTATCTATAAATGTACTGCTTATATTTCAATTATAAAAACGTAATGTTACACTTTCATAAAGTTTCATTTTTGTTTGAGGGTTCACTACTTACCCATATCTGGGATCCTAACAGGTTATACCACATCGAGTCAGGATAAACCTGGTAGCAACAGCGATTAAGAAATCATTCAAAGATCCTCAAAATTTCCAATCTCTCAATCGGAGACCTAACTGCCGGATGTAGTTTATCGTTATACTCAGGACCATGCCTAATCACTACAATCAAGGGTTAACCGATATCCATCCTAAATACCCTCATAATGTTCAACCCTTGCTGATCCCCTATACGCCTTTACAACATGCCCATTCAACACTCTTTATTGAGTGTTGAAGGGGGAATGTTTTGTCTTGTATTGGGGGAACAATAGTGTTGTGGTGGGATCCACCTAATCTGCATAGGTGACTACCAACTATATAAATAATGGTTGGTACCGGAAGACGAGGGGGAGGAATCACGAGATCCAACTAGAGACTCTGATCGACTGCGACTAGTCAACACATTCTCCAGGAACGTCTTCCCAGAAATATACAGAAATACTATATGTACTTATTGTGTACACTTTCTTGTTATAATACATTCTTGTTCTAAGTACATTTTGTGTTGCATTATTATTCCATGCAATAGGCGAGATTCAACAATGAGTCAAGACTCAACAAATAGTAAAAAATAAAATCTGGAATCACGCCTTTTAGAGTATTTCCCTCACAACCGAGTCGCTGAAACATCAACTAGAAGGACACGTGTAAAAGAAAACCGAAATGTTAGTTTCTTAATTCATACCGTTCAAACCAGTGCAACTGTTCAGGTTAAGTCCTTTCCAGAATATAACTTAAATAGTTTAGTCGAGTTAAGTATAAAAAACAGGTTATGATTGGTGTAGCCAATGCATCGGAGTATAAAATAACCAAGTCTAAATTAAATGCCAGTTAATAGTCGTTTTAGTATTACTATCGGCAACACTTTTACTTTACTAGAATATACTAGATATATATATATATATATATATATATATATATATATATATATATATATATATATATATATATATATATATATATACTTTTAAGGTTTGCTAAATTTATAGATTTAAATGCTCAATATCAGGGATAGAACGGATCTAAATATAAAAGTATATATTGGGGTCAACACCGAGTGGCAACTGTCTGTTTCATGATTAAACGCAACCTTCAAGCCATGTGTCCAAAGATTGTTTTTAAACATGAAACATACTCTCTCTCTATATATATACATATATATATATATATATATATATATATATATATATATATATATATATATATATATATAGGGAGGGGGGAGAGGTTATAGTAGTTCCAACTGGAAAAAATGTGTATATTGAAAATAAGAGAGAAACCGCAAACGTTTGTGGTTGTAATGAGGAGCTTTTTAAAAAATATATTATGCTTTATTTTCCATTATTTTCCTACACGTGTTTTCGGTCTCACGACCATCATCAGGCAAAGCGTGGATATTTCCGCATATTATTAAAAATAATTAAGTTTTTCTTCTGTTTTTCGCTGTTAAATATTCTCGATATGAGACATTCTCTTTTTCGTGTGTTAGTGACCCAAATGTCTTCCTGAATTGGCAGTGAAAAAGTTATGCGTGAAGTGTTATAAAACATTTAAGAATGGTCTGAGAAATGGTGAAGGAGTTATCGCTCTTCTTATCTTTTAATGATCCCTGTTTTCTTAGATCTATTTCCATTTTTTTTTGTTTTCGTCAGCATGCGTATGTATATGTATATTCCATCTCCATACATACACACTGTCTTATTACGAGGAATTAATAAACACATTTGTACACATACACACATATACATACAAACATAAACAAACACAAACTCATACACACATAAACACATTTCCTATGTTGTGCAGTGTTCGCGTTTGTGCCCGTGAGCAGTTTTGTTTATTGCCAATATGCGTATGTATACGGGTACTTCCTCTATACATAAACATACTGTGCTATTACAAGGAATCAGTATGCACAGAAATACATACATACATACGTACATACATATACATATACTTCCTAAGTTACAAGGAATCAGTATACACACACATACATACATACATACATACATACATATATACGTACATACATATAGATATACTTCCACAGTAGTGTGGGATTTGCGCGTGTGCCCGTCAGTAGTCCCTTGCGTTTATCAATATGTGTATATATATATATTCGTGTTCCACAGGCACCCGCATGTGAGCGTGTGTGCATGCATGCTAGTGGTTTGATGACTGTATTTGGCCATTATGTGTGCATGTTGTGTGCTTTTGTGTGTGGGGTTATGATCTATTTAGTTCTGGTTTAAATTTCTTTATGAAGGTTTTTTTCTTGTATTTGTAGGTAAGAATAATTGGAACACCTTGGAACAAGAAAACTAATTTCTCTTCAATAATGTTTACAAAGAACGTAGAACTACAACGGATGAGCAATTATTTCTGAGCGAGACCTGGGCTGGTCAATGAAATAGTCAACCAACAGAATAAAAGGAAGTTAATATTTTAGCCCAGTGGTTTGCCATGAAGGTAATAAACCTTTTTTAATAATCACGTCAAGGTAAAATGCAAAAGATTGAAGCAATTCACCTGATAACTACCCACTTTAACCAAGACGGATTCACTGATACCTGATTAATGTAAGAGCCCCCAGTCTCTTCAAGTATAAATCCAACAGTGGACCATCATTACGAGTCTTGTGTGCGTGAGAGGAATGAGGGCTGAAACGTTCTCAGGCTGACTATGACTATGACTTTATTTAAATAAAATTTTACTATGGTGTAATGCTACAGCTGGAAATTGTGCTCGCTAATCGTTTTAATTTCTACTCTTCTTATTAATATTTACATCGTTTTTTGCCAGGTAAACTGATATCTGACACTTCAAAGAACACTGTTTATCCTGTTGGTAAAATAAATGTCATCAAAACAGACATGGCGTCATCATTACTGCGATAGCGGTTCCTATACATATATTTCTCCTGTTGAGGAACAGATGATATGCAAAGAAGGAGAAAGGTTGGGTGATCAACTAGAATGTCACAGTTACGCACAGCAGCAATTGGAACCAATTATCTGTGTCCTGGAGCATTGTCCTGATGAAACAAGACCCCTTTTAGTCAGTTTACCTAGGGTTTTGATTTTACAGGCTTCATAACTGCAAATTAGCATAATACTCGCCATTGAGGGTGTGGCCCTTTTGAAAATAACCAACAGGCACAATACCAGTTGCATCACGAAAGAGGCCACCATGACCGCTGTAAATGAAAGTACTTGGCCATTTCGCAGAGGGTGAGGAGGGGTGTTTCCACTGCATGGATTATCCTTTTGTCTCAACACTCATTCTGCATTAACAATGCAAGCGTTAAACCAACTGTATAATAGGAAAAACAGTCAGATTAATAATCCAAAGTTCTTTAGTATTTTTATTTTATTAAAAAAATACAGTGTTGGATACAAAGTAACATTGTAATGCAACTGTTCGATAGGAAAACACTAAAGAAATGTTCAAGGGGGCCAACTAAATCTCCCTCAAAAATTGTCAGATTTTCCAGTGATGCCATCAGCCTGGTGCACTTTTGACCAGGTGTTACAATTGCCACCACCGAGCAGAAACCTTCGTCTTCCGTATACAGAATATTCTCAAATCTCTCACAGGATATTCTCATAGCAACGGCAATTTGAGTTATATCCAATCGCCTGTCATCTATTACTATGTGGTGTACACTATCAATGTTTTACTCGGTGGCGGCAGTTGTAGGACGTCAAGACTTTGGCTCATCTTAGGGCTCTCAGTTCCCCTCCTAAATCCAGCTTCCCACCTTTGCACTGTGGATAAAGCTGTAACGTCATACCCTAATGTAACAATCATGTACCAAGAATGTCCTTGGTGTCTAAATCTTTTTTCTGTGGGTACTTGATAACAACATCTTTTATGTGCCGTGTCCCTTCAGAAAGTAGGCGAGACCCTCCAAATCTCCCTATCACTTGTAGCACTTAATAAGAATTTGTTTATTGTTATTTCTCCTAAACCTTCTTCTGCTATCCAATTTTTCAAGCTCATCAATCATTTTAAGCACTGCTGTCCCCTGTCTTTTTACCCCCAATCTGTCCCGTGAGTATCAGTTTTTCCAAGTCCTCTTTCCTCATTAGGTGCCCGAGAAACCTCAACACACTCTTCCTGATGTTACGTATGAGTTTTGGTTTTGTTTTCATTCCGTCCAAACACCACGATGTCAAATTTTATCCATTTTCAAGAGAAGTCACTACTAGTTACATTTGGAGTTTTCTTTAAACAGACAGGTCTCTGTTTACCTGGAAAGAAACAATACACATATTAATAAATAGTGTTGGAATGAATGCATGCAAGATTTCAAAGATCTATCATCATTCCAGAATTTTCAGCCTATGAACTGTTTATCCCACCCTCGTATCAGGAAAGAAACAATGCACTTATTAATAAAAAGAGTTGAAATGAATGCATGCAAGATTTCAAAGCTACATCATCAATCCTGAATTTTCAGCCTATAAATTTATCATCCCACCCTTGTACATGGAAAGAAACAATGCAGATATTAATACGCATTGTTGAAATTAATGCATGCAAGGTTTAAAAGCTCTGGCATCAATCCTTCATAGTCAGTCTCTGAACTTTTCATCCTACTCTCTTCATCTGGAATGAAACAATGCACTTATTAAGAAGATTGAAAACATTGCATGCAATATTTCACATAACTAGCATCAATCCTTCCTAGAGAGCCTATGAACATTTCAGCCTGACCTTGTAAATGAGATTATTCTGAAAAAAGACTATTAAAGAAAAGCAATAAATATTTGCAAGTAAAAGACAAAAAAATCAATGCATAAAGTTATGCATGTAATAGAATAAAATCATTTATTCAAGTCTGCAAAATATTCGGTTAATCAAATATAAGGTTTTTCATTCATAACTTTTGAGTTCATAAATAAAAAAAATAGTTTTTCAATTTGTTTGCATAATAAGACCTGACACACGGAACAAATTCTCGTGTCTGTATTTAAATAATGATAAATGTTATATGCGTAAACTCCCTGAATATAATGTTTATATAAATTATAAGTTTATTCTAAAACCTTTACCAACATCGCATAGTTTAATACCAATTTGATTGTGAAAATATCGACTTGCAGGCTAAACTAATGTACAGTGTAATTTGTGCATTTCCATAATTTCACATTGCTTTTGTATTGGACATACACAATAGGACAACGTTGTTAGATTATAAAAGCAATTTCATTGCGAACATATTGGCTTGGAGAAAAAATGAAAACGTAGTTGTTTTCTAATATATTATTTTATTAATAAAAATGATTGTCTAAAAATATGCCATGTTCCGTATATTTCTAATCTTTTCAGCAATCTTAAGTCATTGTTTATCTCTGTTGCTTTAGGCTTTAACACAAATCTCTCTCTCTCTCTCTCTCTCTCTCTCTCTCTCTCTGTATATATATATATATATATATATATATATATGTGTGTGTGTGTGTGTGTGTGTGTGTGTGTGTGTGTATTAACCCTGCATAATCTGTTGTGATGAATGTAAGCACTGCTTTATCCACGATATTGTTGCTACTCGCCGAAGATATATATATATATATATATATATATATATATATGTATATGTGTGTGTGTGTGTGTGTGTGTGTGTGTGTGTGTGTGTGTACAAATGATAAAGAACGAAGAATAAAAATATAAGGTTCAAAACATTAATTTCATACATGGCTCAATACAAGACTAGGCCAATAAATAATTATTACAATTACATCAATTATTTGCAAAACTTCTTATTGGTTGAGTTGGATCTTTTCTAATTGATATCTTTAGCTCTACTTTCAAATGATGATCCCTCTTCCTGTTGTGACCTCCTCGTCCAGTTTTTCTCTCTACTGCTCCCTCCTTTTTGATGAATGCATGAGTATAAATGTTGGTAGGATTACGGAAGACCTGAATGATCATTTTCCTCCACGATCGTTCATTTAGAAGAGAGTGGGACTGACACAGCACGATTTTAACCAGTTGTCTTTCTAGCAGAATAACCCAAAGGGTTTTTCTATGCCTCTGACGATAAATGGTGTCAAGGTGGCTAAACCTGTTATCTGAAAAAGAAACTCAATTAGTTTAGTGTTCTGTTTTTTTTTTAGATATTAAACATTTCATGGGATTGACAATTATGCTGTTACACGATTTGGATATTTTGCAGTTACACCCGTTATATGTATATGTATATTTAGACAGAATATCTTCATTTAAACATGTTTCCATAAATATTATAAAACAAATTATGTCTATTTTATTTTTTTTATAATAATCTTTTACATTCGTCTAATCAGTTTTTAAATGTTAAGATGGAATTTATCAAGGGACGCTCCGTAGTTTTTTCTTACCTAAGTACATTCGATCTTCTCCATGATCCGGATTTTAAAATAATTATAACTTTTGTAACCAAGTAAATGGTTAAGTAATAACAAAAAACCAGGTTTGCAGATATATAGTATATTAAACAGTAAGTGCACCAGAAGAGTATTACACGACTAGTGAGAGTGTATCGAATGAACTAGCGCTATTCACTATTCACTGTTCCTTCTCTCCTACTAATTTTATAGTAGGCGGAAGAGTCTAACATAGCCTCTTAAGAGGGAGGACACCACAACAATAACAGAACGCGTTCACGCATAATTTTTTAAAAAATCACCATTACAATGAAATACAGACTTTATCACCTTTACAATAACTTAAACTTTGTAATTCACCCCCTGACGATGATCTGAAATTTTCAAAACTAATAAAACTAACGTGTCCGAGCTTTTGACTTACGGGAGTCGTTATCTGGGTTATGTAGCTAGTGATTTGATGACAGTTAAACACAAAATAAGTAAAATAGGTTGAATAAACTCATAATTGCTATATTTATTGTGTTGTTGCGTGTTAAATTGGATGGAAGAAATCCAAAAACACAATACGGCATTTTTTCCGCCACACATCCCGATAATGTGCATATAGCCATAAGTGACGACCTTCTGCATTGAGGATTGTTTGTTGAGAGATTATAATTATTTTTATTGCTGCATGTTTGTCTTTTCTAATAGAGATGGTTCCAGAATCTTTACAATTTTTGTTATTAGATTTATGTATTATTTTGGTGTTATTATACGGAGTTGTTAATGCGATTGTTAACATCACTTTAGCCGGTTAAATGACACATAAGTCCTCGAGAAACAGTCGTTGTTGTGTAAACTATATAAGACATATTTTGTTTATTATCTACATAGATAACAATCTCAAATTGATTAGACGAATCCGCAAAGAAAACTAATTTTATATGAGGGTGGTAGGTTTTATAATTCAATTATTGATTTTATATTTTTATAATAATAAATCTTATAATATATTATATACATATGATATATTTTAATATATTGAATTCCTATCTTTTGTATTGCTATTTGATCATTTTCATCAAAATATTAAACCAATTTATTTAATTAGGTCACTTCCTATAGATTTTCGCCTTAAACTTTAAATTAAACTACATTCTTTAAGGCAAAACGATGGTCAAACTTACGATGAACGATTGCTACTTTGGTTGTTTTGCCTCGTGGAAGATCCCTTTTTTGATCATACATTCAATTAGGTTGTATGTAAAATACGATTACCTCCCTTGGGCCTAGATAGTCAAGTGGGTCACGTGACTGCCGGTTAGATACGTCACTTCATACAGTGACGAATGTGGTCAGTCATTCAGCCGGTATATCGTTGTCAAACTGAGATGTTGCTTTTTACGCTCTAGCCTCTCGGTAAATGACTACGGCTAAATTGCCTCCCTTAGCAGTTTACATGTTCAATGCGCCGCTTCCCTTTGGGAATATATGTTCCCCACAAGTAATTCCGTCCCGCTGTCCTCAATTTGGGAAAAACAAAACAAAATTCGTCTTTTCATGTTTGCGGGATATGTCCTCGCCAGGGATATAGTAGATAAATCATTCCCGTTTGAGCCTGGAGTCTTAAACATTGCTTCTCTAGAAACAGAGAAGAATCTCCATATTATATGTAAGACCCTATCTTTCGTTCTCCTTTCACACTGCTTGCCGTGTAAATATTTGTTATATTTTTCTCTGCGTTTGACACGTGTAAATATGTATATAAAATTTTGTGTAAACTTTAGTGGTATAAGTCTCTCTGAAAACAAAGCATGTTTGGTATTCTTTTTTCCATTCGCCCATTTCATTCTGTCAGTGAAGTTCGCTGTTATTATATCACGGAGATAATAATGCTCATAACGGGGGAAATTTAAATAAGAGAATAAATCTTTCTTACAACTCACCCATTAACGTACATTCCTAGATGTTTCCCTTATGTAATCTGATAAGTTTTTTACAGTATAGTGTAAATTCCTAATAAATGGTTTAGTAGCATTTTGTGACATTAGAATGTTATAGAAGCTTATGTCCGCCATTACTCTTGATTCATTTTAATATTTAATGAAACAAGAGCTATTAATTAGAGAAGGAATTTTATGAATGGTGCCATTTTTCTCTTTGGTAATTGCATATTTTTCTCGTATTTTTGTTTCAGTCGACCAGAAAAACTATTTCTTCACGATTATCGTTCTACGGTTAATAGTTCACCGAGATGTTTGCGTTACGTGACGTTACTTGGCGTCGTTCATCGCAATTTGATTCCATTAATCTTATCAATTTCGTGTTTTTCTTAAAATATTTATCATGAACCGGAGATAGACACATTGAGGTTTGGGGCAAAATACGTCTAAGTTTTCCGTTCAGAAGAAAGTTTAATCAAAACCTTGCTCAAAGCGGTTTTCCACCATAATTACTTTTTTTTTTTACTTCTTGCTTTCTCTTGTGTTATAAGAATAAAGGCAATTCACAGACATTAAAACAAAATAAATTCTTTGAACGTTAAATATGTTATTGTTATTTACCTTTTCCATGTTGTTATCTCATATTTTTGAAAAGCTCTGCTGAATTGCATCGTCAAGTAAAAAATTATATCTACAAGTTTATTCATCATTTATAGAGAAGATGGAAGCTATTAGAAACACACAAGCCACAGTGATATATAACTTCATTAATTGAACGATACTTACAACGTATCATAGATGGAATGAGAATAGCTACTTATTTCCTTCCATACATTTCTTCTTCTTCTTGAATGCGCCGTATCACTTCAGAACGTGGGCGGTCATGGTTCTCTAACAGTTCCGGTTCTTTGAGGCCACACATAATCTGTCTTATTTAATCCCGCCTAAATTCTGTTCTGCCAACCATTATTCGCTGCTTTCCTTTTTACCTATTGCCTTCAGTTTGACCGGTGAGTGTCAAATTCTTCAAACCCTCTTTCCTCAATACGTACCGTAGAAATAGGAATAAAGTGTCGCTGCCGACACTGCAGTTTGAACGCAGTTCACCAAAGAGCAAACACAGGTGACTCCATTTTAAATAAATAGATCAACTGATGATAAAGTACTATTATTGCGAGAGTTATTCGAAGGCGTCTGACGCCAGTATTGTTCAATGGTGTTACTATTGTTGTATCTGCGATTACAAAGTCTCTACTGCAACGAGCATTACAAAAGTGACGACGAATATTCGTTGACATTAAAAAAAAGTAGCAACGAGTGTTCGTTGACATCACAAAAATTATATAAAGGCCAATAGTTGTACTATCGTTTCGGGGAGGAAGCTGTGGTGGGAGATGATCAGGAGAACGCATGCTGATTCTCTCTAGGATTCCATCTCCACATGTTGGCATGACTCACTAAGGAGTCTAGTTGCGGGAGACATGTTGATCATTCAAATCCTTTCAGCCGTCATCGTGTCTCATGGTCTTATATTTAAGAAATTAACTTTAAAACACAGACAATCCCATTTTGAATAAGTGGATCACGTGATCGCAAAGGAAATATATATATATATATATATATATATATATATATATATATATATATATATGGGAATTAGCGTGGCGTCTAAGTGATGACTATTTCGGATAATTATTCAGTGGTTACTTTTAGAGCGAGTATTCTCAAGAAAGTACTATTAGTGCGAGTGTTATTCGAAGGCGTCTGACACCAGCATTGTTCAACGGCGTTACTATAGTTGTATCTGCGATTACAAAGTCTCTACTAAAACGAGCATTACGAAAGTGACAACGTGTATTTTGGGTTACCGCTGACATTACAGAAGTGGCAGTGAGTGTACACTGACATCACAAAAAATGTAAACTGTTTCTTTACGGTTCTAATTATGTCTCTTTTTTGTTTCTATTTTCCTTAAAATTTCAACAAGTTCTCGTACAATCACTGAATTTAAACAATATAGTGCCCAGTTAGTGCCTAGATAGGAGACCACTTGAGAATACCAGTTACTGTAAGCTTAGCTGTGCGGTTGGATAACGGATGGGAAATTTAATTTAGAGAGCCGAGTTCCAATTCCAGTTGGGTTCGTTATATTCATTTCGCAGATATATTCACTTTTTATTCGCAAATACCATGAATGAACCCACGTCTTGTTGTGCTACGTGTTAATTAGTAAGAATTGTATCATAAAATCATTGTTATCTCCAAAAGATTCTAGCAAACTAAAAATATATTCTTATTTTAAATAACGTGCAATGGGTTAATAAGTCGTAAACAAATCAATCAGACAAATCTTAACACTTTAGCACATTTACTAAACACTAATTCAGACAAATTTTGAAATATTACTAATCCCCTACATCAGCCGTTCCCAACCTTTATCAGTTACCGGTTCCTTGCCTACCAAAAGACAATCTTGATTTTACCCCGAAATGTGTAGTTCATCTTTGATTATATTTTATTGCTTCTACTATATATCATTTCAAATAAGTATGTCAGAATTTTCCATAATAGTTGTTATGTAAATGAGAAACACTGTAAAGGGAAGGCAAGATACACTTCAGTTACAATGTATGTGTGCTCTGTACTATGGTTAAGAGATGCCATTGTCACTCTGGCTCTCTACATTTTTCTTACAGTACCTTGGATCTTACAACACCGACTGGACGCGATACTCCCAAATTTGGGAATCATGACACCTAAATTAACTAATCAACTAAATTAAGTATATTACACTTTGTGAAGTACGCACTAAAATTCTTCGTTTATATGTGTCGCATCTCTTGAGGACGTGGGAGATCATGACTCATCACACATTATTGTCCTTTGTAAGTCTTAGTAATACTGGCTTCATTCAATGTCCTTCATACATCCTGATCTGGCATACATTTACACAAGTTCATTTATTCGTTGTTTCCCGAGAACTCTCTTGCCTTTAATAGACCCGTTTTCCACATGATGTGCTCTAAACATTTCAACTATCACTGTGATTGTAAGTGTAAGTGTTCCAACTTTCATTACTTTTTAACCTAGGGAAGGTTACTGAATAGAATAATCACACGAAGGTTGGTAATGAACGATAATACTTAGGACAAGAACAACACATATAAGATTCGCCAGCGGCGCATAGAAGAAGTAGTCAACTGCTAGAAGTGAGTCAAATGAATTCCACAACGAATCTCCAACTGCAGGATATCTACCCGAGAGGAGACTCGGCCCCTAGATATAAACTCGTTTGGGGATCCTCCTCGCCCGAAGGCTAAGAGTTTATCCAGCACATCTTGAGAAGAATCTCCAACTGCAGGATATCTATCAACCGCCCCAAGAGGTTAGATGTGGCACAAGGCCGAATTTAATGTGGGGTATCCGACCCCTTTGAATCGGCCAAAAATTTAGTCAGTTTTATATGAATAAATATTTACTTACCTAATAGCCAAAATTCTATTCATAGCTTCTTCCCTCACTTCCAGTTCATCAGATTTGACCATTGAATATCAGATATTTTCAGGCAGTAAGGTGAAAGCATTGTATTGTATATTTTTCAAAGTGATCTGTTGGATTTCATATGGTTGCTTCCTAATCCTTTGGATCATATTGAAAATATATATCTGATGATTGTGGAACTTGTTATCTCTTTTAATTTCAAACCAGCAAATGGCATAAACATTCACAATAAAATTTACTAAACTGTGGAGTTTGGTGAGGTATGCACCACGAATCCATTCCTCAAATAAATACGAAGTTTTGAAGAAAAATAATTTATCTGGTAATTTTTGACGTTATTTTGCAATATTCCTCGAGTTATTCTTTTTACAGTTACAAAATCGACCTACCCTAACACGTACATACATACATACATTCACACACACACACACACACACACACACACACACACACACATATATATATATATATATATATATATATATATATATATATATATATATATATATACATATACACACACGTATAGTATTGGTATAGACGGAATAAAATTCCAATAACCAAAAGCACTATTCTAGATTATATAGAAACATATATTAAAACACTATTCTGTATCGTATAGATTCAACACTATCACTTGAAAAGACATCAAAAGTGTTGAAACAAAATGGCTATTTTTGTAGTAGTTTTATAAAATGTTCATGTTATAATTTTTGGATAAATAATGTATATATATATATATATATATATATATATATATATATAAGTTGAATGGATTATTATGTCAGCTCTATCACGCGTACATATATATATATATATATATATATATATATATATATATATATATATATATCTTCATGCATATATATACATGCATATATACATATATATATATTCATGAATATATATATATATATATATGCATATATACATATATATTTAGATATTGATATGTATACATACATATAAACATATTTAAAGACATTTTTATGCTAAAAGAAGGATCGATCGGTTGGCAAGGTCTAATTTACTGCTTATAAACTTCAATCTTCCATGAATCTTTCACGTACATTCATAACTTCTCATGACGTATCAAATGTAAACATATGGCCGAATCCGTTAAAAGGGCACGTCAGGCTATATGACGATTCCGTATAGGATGCAGGTTCGAATCCTGTCGAGGACGAATATTTTCTATGAAAATTTCATGGACATTAAAGCGGGTAAATATTATTTAATGCTGTTTATTATAAACAGAGCATTTACTTAAATATTTGTATCCATAAAAAGAACGTTAAACATAAAAATGTCTTTAAATTGTTGTCCATTTCATAATATATACATATGTACTTTTGTGCGTGTTCGTGTGTGTGTAATCACATGAAGTGGAATAGATAGTATTTGTGTTGCATTAATCCTTTTGAGGAAGAAACATGGATTTATTTTTCCCAGTTACAACTATGGAAAAAATATAGTTCTGTAGGAGTACTTAATATTTTTTGAGGAATCCCGTTTGTATGTCGCGCTAGATTCGCTCGCTATTGAAACCCATCTCTCCCGCAGCTATGGGCTACATAGTAGATCTTGTATCTGAAGAAAAATCACTGTTATTCTCAGAATGGCAGTTAAACCAACATCCCATCGTAAAAAATATTGCAAACGGATTGATAATCGGCAAATAAAACCAATCATTCTATGCTATTGAAACTATAGCACTGTCACATTGTACATGACGGTGGCTCCTACTGCTTCAAGAATAGTCTACAGGAAGAAAGAAGAAAAATAATAGATTCTCATGTACAAGTGGATCTTTTATTTTTTTATTATAAAAACCATTTAAAATATTTGACTTTTATAGATGCAATCTGGTTTTCATCATAAGCTAAAAAGAATTTTCCAAAAACCAACAAAATTTAGTAAACATATACCAGATTGTTGCAAAAATTTTGAGTAGAACATTTTTTGTATTATATTTTTGTACAATATTTTTATTTATTTATTTTCTTTTTAATTTCGGAAATTTTTTTTTTTTGTATTTTTTTAAAAATGCCTTTTATCGGAGAGGAAAACCTGACCGCCCAGCCGATACTGAAATGCCCAGCGTTTCTCTGTTGCCGGCGAAAAGCTATTCATCTCGGCAGAATTTGGCAGATAGTCATCGATTTTGTTTCGATTCAATATATTTCACTGTCAAAACGATTCTACAATTTCTGATATTTGTCGGCCATCGTCTATTGTTTCAGTTTTAATTGCATCTGAAAAGTAAATACCAAGAATATATCGGCGAAAGTTAAAAGCTTATATCTTGGGAAAACTATACGTACATATATATATATATATATATATATATATATATATATATATATTGTTTCTACAAAATATAAGCATTTTATACACGCACGCATATATTTAAGTTAATATTGGCTTATGTGATAGGCCTACTATATACACATACACATACACACACACATATATATGTGTATGTGTGTGTCTGTGTACAAATAAAATAATGATCACTGTATAATGGACAATTTTCAGATACGAAAAAATTGCAACGCCCCTCGTAAAGAAGTCTTTGAAAGATCTAGTTTTAAACTGTGCCTACACGAGAGAAATTATCCAAACTGATGAATTGATTTGTTTTGACAGCTTACCACCACCTTTTGGCTTATTTAAAGCTGAAATAATATCGGAAAAATAGTGAAAAATATGAGGTATTATTATTGGGGGGGGGGGGCGAATGAATCTTTCTTTTCAATATTTAGGATCTAGTGATTTTACCAAATATTAACCCAACTATTTAACCCATAGTTGGGGGAGAGTAATGGATTCATGCCTTTCCCACCGAAATGAAGAAAATTAATTAAATAGTATCACTTCAACATGGAATTAGGTTGGTCTTTAACAAAACTTAAATTGAATATTACTTCCCAAATATACACAGTAAAAATATATTAGTGACTGCAAAAGTTCGTCCGATTAGTAAATGATAAGAAATTTAAATTCTCACAAAAAACGTATATATATTAGTCAAGTACATAATCACCATTGCTTTTAACAACTACCTTCCATCGTTCTACAGATGTTGATACAATTTTCGTCGAAAAATTGTGTTTTTCGTGGGGGAAAAGTTCGTGAGGTAGTTTTCGATTGACTGTATGTTATAGACCGTACCTATGAGTACTAATGGGTATGTTCATATCTTCACAAATACGTTGGACACTATTGTAAGTTGGGGTAATATGCTGTCTATGTAGTTCGCCACTAGTAGTGGTTTACCTACTTCAGGCCACTGTATGTATGGTTATACTGATTCCATGTAACTTGGGAAGTATGTGTATGTACGTATGTGTGTATGTGTGTGTATGTACTGATTCCGTGTAATGGGACGGTATGTGTGTGTGTGTTTGTGTGTTTGTGTATGTGCCTATGTATGTGGGTGTACAGATGTGTTCACTAATTCCCCGTAGTGAGACAGTGTGTATGTATGGAGATGTGGATATACACATATATACACGCATGCTGACAAAAGCACACGAAAATGGAAATAGATCTAAGAACACACAGGGGTCATTCAAAGATAAGCATGCCGATAACTACTCCATCGTTTCTCGAACCAAACTTAATCGGTTTATAACCCTTCACGCACAACTTTTCACTGCCAGTTCAAGAAAGACGTTTGGATCACTAACACAAAAAAGACAATGTCTCATATCGAGAATATTTAACATCGAAAAACATGAAGAAAAAATTAAAAAATTTTAATGATATGTGGAAATGTCCACCCTTTGCCTGATGACGGTTACGAGACCGGAAACTCGTGTGGCAAAATTATGGAAAATAAAGCATAATATTTTTTTTATAAATCCACATTACAACCAAAAATGTTTACGGTTTCTCTCTTCTTTTTAATATACGCACTTTTCTCTCATTGGAACTACTATAACCTCTTACTGATATATATATATATATATATATATATATATATATATATATATATATATATATATATACATATATATATATGTGTGTGTGTGTGTGTGTGTGTGTGTGTGTGTGTGTGTGTGTGTGTGTGTGTGTGTGTGTGTGTTTATAAATTAATATTTCGACTGGTTGTGATTATTCCTTGAACCACGTTATCATGTGAAAAGACATGTGTTAAATTTTGTTGCTGTCGTTAGAATTCCTTTTTTAATCTTTGCCTGGACATTTTTGTATTCATTTCTGACTAATTCCCTGGAGACAGTGGTGAAGCTGCTTGTCTTCCCCCATCCAATGTATGCCGAAATGGCAGAACAGATCTTGTTTTGAGCATGGATGCCAGTCCTTGTTTTAAAGGATTGTAAAACAAGTAGCTAACAGGAACGGAAAAGTGTGAAAAGTCAATTAAACACAGAGTTTTTTCGAAGAAATGATCTTCCACTTGTTGAAGTCGAAGTTAATCATTCTGTGCCGTTAGAAGAGAAACCCTGCACTTTAAAAATAAATATCTAAATGTTACTTAAATTGGACTTTGTGGGGGTTTCAATTCATGAAGGCAGAACTGAACCGGAAAACATGTGCACCATGACACTTCAACTTGTGAAGTAGACCTGCATGCCAAACCCTGCCAAAAGCTTTCCATATTCCAAACAGCCCAATCCTAACCGTTCTTATCTAGAGTTTGACAGACGCTTTCTACAATTATTGTCAGAACATCAGCAGCTGATCTGGAGACCTTTATTTCGTGTCTGAATTATTTTCTCTAATTTTATCCTATATTTCCAACTTTGATTTTCTAGCATAAGTACTGAATCATATTGAAAGAAAAGGCTATTGAACACTGGTTTTGAATTAAAAAAAAACATATAAAATCCTTATTTACACGGCTTACGTAGGCTCGGGCAAAAATTCCCCGTAGACTCCGTAAAAAACTGGATCGGGTAGCTGTCTTCCGAGACGAGACTCTGCCCTTCGACATAGCCTCGTCTGGGTATCCTGTCTGCCCGGAGGCAAAGAATTTGACCAACACACTTTCGAAGTAATCCGGACAGTGATCAGTATAGAGAATTATTAGAGAGATAGATTTAGAGAATAACGATCCGTATAGTAATAGAGGATAGACTAGAAATAGTGATCGTTTAGACGCCACGCTAATTTCTGTTTCTGTATTTCCTCTATTGTCACCGGATCTACTTAATTCAATAATGGGATCGCCTGTATTTGCTCACGTGCGATCTATGTTCAAAATCAAGTGTCGGCAGCGGCGCTTTATTCTTCTATAAAATATATTCCTCATCACTCTCACATTTCACAAAATATCGTTAGATTGGTGGACCACTGCCTTCTCCTGTCCTTTTCCCTTCGATATATCATGTGAGCATCACATTTATAAGCTCTCCTTCCTCCTTATGTTCGATAACTGTTTCAGCTGGCTTACTTTATTTCTAAATATAAGTAACCTTTTCGTTTCCATTTTCCTTAAAACCTCGCCTTGTTTATCTGTCGATATTTCTGAGATGAGGTATTATGTACATTATTTACACTATTCGGACTATTATCCTCAACTTTGTCGCCATATTTATTACAACGTTTCGGCGGTTGTACGCTCCGGCCATCTTCAGATAGTTGGAATATCGAACTGAACCTCAAGGACACATGGCACAGTGGATAAAGGCGTTGGTTAGATCTAGTGACTGGACCCAAATAGTGTGAGTTCAATACCAGGTTAAGGCAGTGGGGAACTTTCAGAGGAAAAAATTAACAGAAGATAACTGATAAGTGACATCCATTAAACATGGCACGTGGAACTAGAACAGTCTACCCCAGTGAGCGAAATAAAGGGTTCAGTTCGACATTCCAACCACCTGAAGAAGGCCGGAGCGTACAACGACCGAAACGTTGTAATAAATCATAATTTCGATTTTGACTCTGTGAAGATTTTAAAATATATCCATAATAAAAACCTTAGACGGATTTATGAGGCAGGCATAATATCCACTTCACGTACGGTAAATACTTGACCCGGCTTTTTTAACATCTCCCCTTTCCTGGCAAGATTAATGCTTGACAAACGTACTGATGAGCTCTAGATTCAAATAGAATTCCTCTTTTTCACTTAAGATAAAGTCTCTAGCTTGGGAGTGCGTTTTTCGCAGCATCGCCCGTGTGACGCCAACGTGATGCCAACGTGACAGAATCCCAAAAAAGGGAACGCTGACTTTAGAATTTCAGTTGTTCTGTTTCTGATTAGTCTTGTGTCTATCGTCTTTTCATGTTGACTTAAATATCGTCTAATCCTAAGTATGTTTCTAATAATCATGTCCTGAAGATGGTCTACTAGACCGAAATGTCTGACGTCGACAGTAAAACAACATTAAAACAGTAAACTTGCATATTCTGATTTTGTTTTGTCTTTTCCATATATTTCATACATCCACATATTTGCTTACACGTTGTAATAAATATGGCGACAAAGATGAGGACAATACTCTCCTTGTTTACACGCTTTGTTCATGGTATTCTCAGCATCCTTCTTTAGATGTACATAAATTGTTTGACAAACACGTGAGGCACTTTGTTTTAAGATTTTCTCAGTTTCATATTTACTGAAAGTTATTGGTGATATCATTTTATCGGTGAATGTTTCAGAAAATCACAATAGGTCTGTTACATTTTGTCGGATATATCGAAGAATTATTCTGATGCTTTCTGTCAGTTTCTGTTTTTTGGAAATATTTTAAGCCACACAAGACACAAGGTTTTGTGAAATCAGCGAACACTCGTTGACACCCTTGTAATGTCAACGAACACTCGTTGACGCTCTTGTTATGTCAACGAACACTAGTTGACGCTCTTGTAATGTCAACAAACACTCGTTGACGATCTTGTAATGTCAACGAACAACTCGTTGACGATCTTGTAATGTCAACAAACACTAGTTGACGCTCTTGTAATATCAACGAACACTAGTTGACGCTCTTGTATTGTCAACGAATACTCGTTGACGCTCTTGTAATGTCAACAAACACTCGTTAGCGATCTTGTAATATCAACGAACACTCGTTGACGCTCTTGTAATGTCAACAAACACTCCTTAGCGCTCTTGTAATATCAACGAACACTCGTTGACGCTCTTGTAATGTCAACGAACACTAGTTGACGTTCTTGTATTGTCAACGAACACTAGTTGACGCTCTTGTATTGTCAACGAACACTCGTTGAAGCTATTGCAATGTCAACGAACACTCGTTGACGCTCTTGTAATGTCAACAAACACTTGTTGGCGATCTTCTAATGTCAACGAACACTCGTTGACGATCTTGTAATGTCAACGAACACTAGTTGACGCTCTTGTTATGTCAACGAACACTAGTGAGACGCTCTTGTATTGTCAACGAACACTAGTTGACGCTCTTGTATTGTCAACGAACACTCGTTGACGCTCTTGTAATGTCAACAAACACTCGTTGGCGATCTTGTAATATCAACGAACACTCGTTGACGATCTTGTAATGTCAACAAACACTCGTTGACGATCTTGTAATATCAACGAACACTCGTTGACGATCTTGTAATGTCAACGAACACTCGTTGGCGATCTTGTAATGTCAACGAACACTCGTTGACGCTCTTGCGATGTTAACAAACACTCGTTAGCGATCTTGTAATGTCAACGAACACTCGTTGACGCTCTTGTAATCCTCATTATAGTACAGACATTGTAATCGCAGATACAACTATACTAACGCCGTTGAACAATACTTGTGTCAGACGCCTTCGAATAACACTCGCACTAATAGTACTTGCTCGATAATACTCGCTCAGAAAGTAACCAGTGTATAGTGACCGTATAGTAATCCGTATATTGATCAGTATAGAGACATAGTATAGTGAATAGTATAGAGAAAGAGGATAGTGTAGAAAGAGTGATCCGTATAGTAATCCGTATATTGATCAGTATAGAGAAATAGTATAATGAATAGTATAGAGAAAGAGGATAGTGTAGAAAGAGTGATCCGTATAGTAATCCGTATATTGATCAGTATAGAGAAATAGTATAATGAATAGTATAGAGAAAGAGGATAGTGTAGAAAGAGTGATCCGTATAGTAATCCGTATATTGATCAGTATAGAGAAATAGTATAGTGAATAGTATAGAGAAAGAGGATAGTGTAGAAAGAGTGATCCGTATAGTAATCCGTATATTGATCAGTATAGAGAAATAGTATAGTGAATAGTATAGAGATAGAGGATAGTGTAGAAAGAGTGATCCGTATAATAATCCGTATATTGATCAGTATAGAGAAATAGTATAGTGAATAGTATAGAGAAAGAGGATAGTGTAGAAAGAGTGATCCGTATAGTAATCCGTATATTGATCAGTATAGAGAAATAGTATAGTGAATAGTATAGAGATAGAGGATAGTGTAGAAAGAGTGATCCGTATAGTAATCCGTATATTGATCAGTATAGAGAAATAGTATAGTGAATAGTATAGAGATAGAGGATAGTGTAGAAAGAGTGATCCGTATAGTAATCCGTATATTGATCAGTATAGAGAAATAGTATAGTGAATAGTATAGAGATAGAGGATAGTGTAGAAAGAGTGATCCGTATAGTAATCCGTATATTGATCAGTATAGAGAAATAGTATAGTGAATAGTATAGAGATAGAGGATAGTGTAGAAAGAGTGATCCGTATAGTAATCCGTATATTGATCAGTATAGAGAAATAGTATAGTGAATAGTATAGAGATAGAGGATAGTGTAGAAAGAGTGATCCGTATAGTAATCCGTATATTGATCAGTATAGAGAAATAGTATAGTGAATAGTATAGAGATAGAGGACAGTGTAGAAAGAGTGATCCGTATAGTAATCCGTATATTGATCAGTATAGAGAAATAGTATAGTGAATAGTATAGAGATAGAGGATAGTGTAGAAAGAGTGATCCGTATAGTAATCCGTATATTGATCAGTATAGAGAAATAGTATAGTGAATAGTATAGAGATAGAGGATAGTGTAGAAAGAGTGATCCGTATAGTAATCCGTATATTGATCAGTATAGAGAAATAGTATAGTGAATAGTATAGAGATAGAGGATAGTGTAGAAAGAGTGATCCGTATAGTAATCCGTATATTGATCAGTATAGAGAAATAGTATAGTGAATAGTATAGAGATAGAGGACAGTGTAGAAAGAGTGATCCGTATAGTAATCCGTATATTGATCAGTATAGAGAAATAGTATAGTGAATAGTATAGAGATAGAGGATAGTGTAGAAAGAGTGATCCGAATAGTAATCTGTATAGTGATCAGTATAGAGAAATAGTATAGTGAATAGTATAGAGATAGAGGATAGTGTAGAAAAAGTGATCCGTATAGTAATCCGTATATTGATCAGTATAGAGAAATAGTATAGTGAATAGTATAGAGATAGAGGACAGTGTAGAAAGAGTGATCCGTATAGTAATCCGTATATTGATCAGTATAGAGAAATAGTATAGTGAATAGTATAGAGATAGAGGATAGTGTAGAAAGAGTGATCCGTATAGTAATCTGTATATTGATCAGTATAGAGAAATAGTATAGTGAATAGTATAGAGATAGAGGACAGTGTAGAAAGAGTGATCCGTATAGTAATCTGTATATTGATCAGTATAGAGAAATAGTATAGTGAATAGTATAGAGATAGAGGATAGTGTAGAAAGAGTGATCCGTATAGTAATCTGTATATTGATCAGTATAGAGAAATAGTATAGTGAATAGTATAGAGATAGAGGATAGTGTAGAAAGAGTGATCCGTATAGTAATCTGTATATTGATCAGTATAGAGAAATAGTATAGTGAATAGTATAGAGATAGAGGACAGTGTAGAAAGAGTGATCCGTATAGTAATCTGTATATTGATCAGTATAGAGAAATAGTATAGTGAATAGTATAGAGATAGAGGATAGTGTAGAAAGAGTGATCCGAATAGTAATCTGTATAGTGATCAGTATAGAGAAATAGTATAGTGAATAGTATAGAGATAGAGGATAGTGTAGAAAAAGTGATCCGTATAGTAATCCGTATATTGATCAGTATAGAGAAATAGTATAGTGAATAGTATAGAGATAGAGGACAGTGTAGAAAGAGTGATCCGTATAGTAATCCGTATATTGATCAGTATAGAGAAATAGTATAGTGAATAGTATAGAGATAGAGGATAGTGTAGAAAGAGTGATCCGTATAGTAATAGTGGATAGAATTAAAAGATTGATCATCTCGACGCCATACTAATTACCATATATACATTTCCTTTGCCATCATGTGATCTACTTATTCAATATAGGATCAGCTCTGTTTATTCTCTGGTGATCTGTGTTCAAACTCAAGTGGCGGCAGCGACACTTTATTCCTATATAACACAAGGGAAGAGTATTTGCTGTTTGTCTGTGTAGAAAGTGTTAACAGTTTCACGTTACTTGGTGCGTAGACCTTGGGAAATTGAGAAGTATCTATCGATGACCATGACGACGTTATTAATCAGATGCTGAATGATGGAAGTTTATTAACAATTTGTCCGTCTAAAGCAGCGATTGACAAGGGAGGAATGTCTGCTAATTATTTTTACGTCCATTTGCTGTGGAACGCAGAAATGTATAATAAATTCTATACGCCTATTTATTCAAGTTTGCCTAGAAAGAAAGCATTTATTGCAAGTGTTAGTTTTTATATAAAAATAATAATATATTTTATCTCTGAAATGAAGCGTCGATACATCACGCATGTATTTCAAGGTTTCTACCTAAATATATGTTCAAATTGATGGCAATTCAACGTGGGTTAATGGTTACCAAGCTTTTCCTGTTTGATAGATTACCATATTTTGTGCAAAATACGGACGATTTTGAACGAAATGTAAAGGTAAAAAGGGGGGTCGTATTAATACACAACTACACGTTTTCAGAAATGTTTACTCAGTTTAATATCCTGTAATTCGAAACTCCGAATACATAATAAATATAAAGTCAGCAGGTGTTTATAACAACTGTTTGCAAAAGGTATTTGATTTGTCAGCCATATTTATTTCTCTTCTTAATGACAAGAGTTTTTTCATAGTTTTTTTTTTTTTTAAATACAGAAATACAAAGCCATATCAATCTTAAAAGTATGATAGAATAATTAACACCTTAAAATTCATCACCGGCTATATCTATTTACTCTTGTCCTCATATTTATTGCCATATTCACGACGTTTCGGCCGTTGAACGCTCCGATTTTCTTCAGGTGACATACGCCGGAATTTCGAAACGAACCCATTATTTATCCCACGCAGGAAGATTGTTCTAATTCTACGTGCCATGCCTTTTTCGAGTAACTCAGTTTTAGTTAATTCCCTTTAGCAACTCAACTCTCCAAGTTGTTATTCACTCTGCTGTGGTCGGGTATTTAATTCACAATTCTTTGATTCAGCTCACTTATTGGATTACTCAAACAATATCGACTGGGCCATGTACCCTGTGTAGAAGGTCATTGTTTGAAATGTCCGAAATGGCGTGAATACGGCAGTAAAGTTGAGGAAAACAGTGCGAATTATGCAAATAGTGTAAATAGTTATAATACCTCATCTTAGAAATAGAGACAGATGTTGCAGGTGAATATGGCAATAAAGATGAGGACAACAGTCCGAACTATGTAAATAGTGTAAATAATTACAATACTTCATCTCAGATATATAGAAACAAGTTGATATATATATGGCAATAAAGATGAAGACAACAGTCCGAACTATGTAAATAGTGTAAATAATTACAATACCTCATCTCAGATATATAGACAGAAGTTGAAGGTGAATATGGCAATAAAGTTGATGACAACAGTCCGAACTATGTAAATAGTGTAAATAATTACAATACCTCATCTCAGATATATAGACAGAAGTTGATATATATATGACAATAAGGATTAGGACAACAGTCCGAACTATGTAAATAGTGTAAATAGTTACAATACCTCATCTCAGATATATAGACAGGAGTTGAAGGTAAATATGGCAATAAAGATGAGAACAATTCGGCCTATGTAAATAGTGTAAATAATTACAATACCTCATCTCATAAATGTAGTCAAATACGGCCATAGATAGTAACAGGTTCATTTCTATTCTTTAATATCGTCGAAAATTAAACATTTTAGTGAAATGTGTATTACCCTGACATTTTAATGGATAATATGGTACATTTCAATACAAATTTACCGAAGAATGTCTGTACTAATAGGTCTTCTTTATTAATTTAAGCGCAGTAATAGACTGGTGACTAGGTCCCGTCAATTTACAGTTGAGTTGGCTAGATATAAACGGAATTTTTATGCTAACAGTTTTTTTTTCTCGTACTTTTTTCTTATGGATATCTCTTCATGTTTGATGCTTTCAAGTCAATATTAATCTTCAAAAATTTAAACGCAATGCCATTAGCTATCTACTGTCCACCTGATTACTCTTCTGTTGTTCTTAGACTTTAGTATTGATTCTGATATCTAATTCTCTACACCCAGGAATCTCATGAGTCTTAGTGTCTTTACAGCCTTCCTTGGTGTGAACTCGATTAAAGAAAATCTTGAAAAATTAAAACTCTTTTCTTTCGTAAAGTAACATAACCTGGCGTGGTGTAACAGTCATCGTGCTGACCACTAGTGAGTATTCAATTCTGTCCTCACTGGAGGCTACATACTTGTAGTTCCCACTCAGCTTGGTAAATGTTAACTTTTTGGAACGGATAAAAGCAAAAAAAAAAAAAGAAAACCTTTTCGTCTACATTCTTGAGGCGGGTCTTGTAAATCAAACAGCATTGTGAAAAACCTGCGCATAAAATGAGAAACAAAATTACAACCAAAAGACGACCAAAAATATCGACTTTATTTTCCAACAGAGGAAATGGATTTGCCGGGGGTGAGGTACTTTGGTTTCTTTAAAATGTTTGCATCCGGACTTGGCCTCAACAGAAACGACAATAAGCCGTTAGACATTTATGACTACATCTTCACTACTCTTTAAATTTTGTTTCGAATAAAGAAAAGAATGATAAAAATTTAAAAATAATTTTATATAAACATAGATCCGACCATAGAAATTGTTAGAAGTATTGCTGTTACACCCGGTACATATATATATATATATATATATATATATATATATATATATATATATATATATATATATATATGTGTGTGTGTGTGTGTGTGTGTGTGTGTGTGTGTGTGTGTGTGTGTGTGTGTGTAACAGAACATTGAAGGAAACACTCAGAGGCGACAGGCTGCGTCATGCTAGACGCAACTGTCAGGCCACAATATTTATACAGTAAATACGGCACAAGGCCAAAAAGGGGGATTGGGGAAGAGGAAGGTCATCACTTGTCTTAATCTTAAACTTAGCTAGTCCCGAGCACTGACCCAAACATACAAACCAATATTCCTTCCACCAAAACGCCACATTCATACTTACCTTTCATGCTACATCCACCAAAATAACTCATGGTCTCTATGAAAGTCCTAAATAACCCCCTATGTACAATAAAGTCTGTGGGGGGCGGGAGTAAAAATTTTAAACAATAAATAATCCCCAATGAATATATACAATATGACTAAATATATGTACAAGAAACTAAACAAAATTATGTTAGTAATAACCCCCCCCCCCCACAATTCCTAAATGTGACAGTAAAATCAATTAACTGGGCGAAATCGACACGGGACTATAACAATATAGAACAAACATTTATCCATCCCAACCACTCACACAAACACACACTGATTCAGACTCAACCATACGAAAAAGCTCACACTCGAAACGAAAGGCGTCCCGTATCGTCTGTTGGGTTTTTTCTTGGCTATTTATATATACGGGTCAGTGGTGCATCTTGGGTACTGCATTCTGACGGGAGTGGTTTGTTTATTTATTTATTTAATTAGATTAATTTATTTTACTTGTTTTTTATTTATTTTTATTTTTTATTATATATATTTATTTATTCTTTTCGATTTTTGATGTTTTAGTAAGGTAGTTAAAAAAAATAATTGAGAATAGTTTACATCGTTTATTTAATAGTTTGTTTTTGGTCTGGGAAGGTAACTAAAGCTATTTTTTCGTCCAATTCTTGGATTGATTGTTGTAGTTTATTCTTTTATTTTGGCAGGGCAGATTTTTAATTTGTTTATTATTTTATTTAATTATTTGGATTAATTATTTTTAATAGTTTTTGCTTATTTTTATTTATTCTAACGGTTATTTAGGCGCGAGCGGTTTGTTAATTTGTTTATTTATTGCATTAATTTATTTTACTTGTTATTCTTTCTTTATTTATTTATGTTTAATTTTGTATATTTTTTATTTATTCTTTTCGGTTTTCGATTTTTAAGTAACGTAGTAAAAATTATTTTTTGATCGTTTATATAGCAGTTAAAGTAATTTTTTCGTCCAATTTTTGGATTGATTTTTGTGGTCTGTTCTAATGGTTATTTTGGCGGAATTGGTTTGTTAATTTGTTTATTATTTATTAATTAATTTATTTATTTGGATTGATTATTTTTATATGTATTTTTTTTTATTTATAATTTTTCCTCTATTCTACCGGGAGTGTTTGGTAATTTGTTTATTATTTGCATTGATTAATTTATTTTACTTGTTTTTATTATTATTTTGATTATTTTCATTTATTCTTTTCAGTTTTCGATTTTTAAGTAAGGTAGTATAAATTTGTTTTCATGTCTGCATTTTGCAATGAGAACAGATCGTTTATTTAATTGTTTATTTTTCCCTGGGAAAGTAATAATAGCTATTTTCCTCCAAGCAAAGTTTGCAGATTTTGTGTTGATTTCTGTATGCTGATGATCAATTCCTTATTTTTCATTTTTCGTTTTGCTTTTCATTTCCCATATATAATTATAAAGCATTGTGCTCTTAGAGTATTCCGTATTTATAAAATATGTTTTTTGTGCATAGTTTCTTTGTTTCCACGGTTCTTCAGTTACTGCTATGTATATTTTTCATTATCTGGTGATGTTACCGTGGCTTGGTATATTAAGTTGTTTTGTAGGCAATTACGCTTTAAGGGACATTCATTCTTTATTCTGTAGTTACAATTCGGTTTAATTTTTTCGGGTGGTTTGTTGATAGTTTTTCTGTTGCGCTTTTTTTTATTATTTGTGTCATGTTCTCGATGCAACTGTAACTGATTTTTACTGCGTTTTTTGTTGAAAATATTATGTACAGTGCTTGATTCCGGGAGTGTTTCTGGAGAGTATGAAGAATATTTTTCCTACGTTTGTTTTTACGTATTTGGTGTACGTTGCTTTGAACCATATGATATTTCTCTTCCTATTGGCTATTTTTGTGCTCTATGGTGACTATGTGATTTTTGCCGGGAATCCACTATCTTTTAGGGCTGTTTCGTAGGCTTTATTAGCTTCGTTAAATATGGTTTCATTGGAAGAATTGTCGGAAAGCCTGCGGTTAATCGATTTTGGTATCTGTTTGATTATAGAAGACGGATGATTAGATGGCCAAATACAACATAACCAAAACATACAAAAAAGCACCCAAAACAATAGAACACAATATCAATAACGAAGTTAAAGCAATCGCACAAACATTAGACCTAGACTGTTTGCGCAATGGACATTTTGCTTAAATTTTATTATAAGTTCTGATTAAGATTTTATGATATATATATATATATATATATATATATATATATATATATATATAGAGAGAGAGAGAGAGAGAGAGAGAGAGAGAGAGAGAGAGAGATAGAGAGAGAAAGTGTAAAGGAAACAAATCCGTTGGTATATAATCCAAGTGGATCCTCGTAATATAAAATGTTGATTGATCTATAAAAAGAGCTCAATGAATTTATTATTACAGAGTAAAAATTAATACGCAATAAAATCCCAAATCACCTCAGGTTATTTCGACAGACGAAAATATAATTCTTCTGTCTTATCAACCCCGGTATAAACTGAGTTCGTGTCGTATATATATATATATATATATATATATATATATATATATATATATATATATATATATATATATATATATATGTGTGTGTGTGTGTGTGTGTGTGTGTGTGTGTGTGTGTATTAATAATAATGATAATAATAATAATAATTATAAAACGTTAATAGTCAGAGTTGAATTAGACCAGGACACAGAACTCGATGCACTTATAAAAGACAAAAAAAACATTGAGATATATTATAAAAAATAGGGGATCAAGCGATTCTGCTACTTTAGCTTCAACCTTTTGGTATCTTCAGGTAATTTTGGTCAATTGATTTCATAACGCTTTTTAAAAAATATATACTCTATATTTTAAAAACATGAATAAATGAACGAGTGCACGACGTGAAGCGTGGTAGAAGGTGACGATGTGAAAAGTAAGTGCATTGGAAATGTATCGGTGGCGGAGGTTAGATGAATTATACATATGTTCATTTCATCCCACTTCATGGAAAAGTAACTTTTCAGTATGTATACAGCGCGTCGTAATTTCTGATGCCTGATTCGGAAAGTTTTTTTGACTTGGAAATGTTATTATAGCTAATTTATCTTCTTGACAAAGGTTCCAGATGTTACTTTACGTAATTGTGTCATATAATTTTATTCATTTATCGTTGCATGTTTATATTCTTATCACCTTCAAAGTATTCTCCATTTGAAGCAATGCACCGGTCCAGACGTGTTTTTCCCTGTTCAAAGCAGTCCTGGAACTCTTGTGAAGTTATGTCTTTTTATGACTCCGTCGTTTTCTTCTTAACCTCTTCCGCATCTGCAAAACGTTTTCCTTTAACGACTTTCTTCATTCGGGGGAACAAAAAAAAAGTAGCATGGGGCGAGATCGGGTGAATAGGGAGGGTGGGGGAAGTGGGGGCCATGCCATTCTTGGTCAGAATCTGTCTCGCACTTTGGCGCATTGTCGTGATGCAGCCACCGCCCTCTACTTTGCAACAGGTCAGGGCGTTTTCGTCTCACCTTTTCTCACAAACGCTTCAGGACTTCCAAGTAAAAAGCCTGGTTAACAGTTTGACAAGGAGGAACATATTCTTTGTGGAAAATTCCTTTCACATCAAAGAAACAAATCAGCATATTGACACTGGACTTCACTTGACGCGCTTTTCTGGGTCGTGGTGACGTTGGATGCTTCTACTGACTTGATTGCTGCTTCGTTTCCGTGTCGTAGCCACAGCACAAGCTTTCGTCACCAGTGATGACCTTCGAAAAAAAGTTTGGATCAACTTCGAAATGTTCTTTTAGTTTACTACAGGCATCCTTTCAGCCATGGCAAAAATAGACGAAAAGACGTGAAGCACTTCTAAACAAATGTGAACCACGGAGCTGTACGTCTTCGCACGATGACACCAGTTAGTACACTGATGCCTGAGGGTTGCCTCAATTGGCATCTAGCGATGGAAGCCTGAACTACTACGAGCTTGTCACACAGAAAACGATTCCGGTTACTTTTGGGTCCCCCCTCGCATATATATATATATATATATATATATATATATATATATATATATATATATATATATATATATATATATATGTAAATGTATATATATATATATATATATATATATATATATATGTAAATGTATATATATATATATATATATATATATATATATATATATATATATATATATATATATATTTACATTTCTCCGAGATTTTTATAACACTATTGGACTCGACTTTGAACAATAGGAATGTATTTAGCTCTCAGTTGAAATGATGATTTCTCTTGCTGTTGTGAAGTACTGATCCAGTTTTCTTCTCTACTGTTCCCTCTTATTAAAATTTATTCTGCATTCTGTTGATGGCTCTTGAATACTTTGAAGATGGAAGCCAGACTATGAATGTTGGTACCATTACTAAAGGCCTGAATGATCTTTTTTCCTCCACCATTGCTCAGTTGAGAAGACAGTGGAGCTGACAGAAAATGATTTTAACCTGTTCTCTTTCTAGCTGAATAACTCAGAGTTTTTCTGTGATTCTTACGACAAATGGTGTCAAGATGTCTAAGAGTCTGAAAAGCTGGAATAAAGAAAACTCAGTTTAGTGGCTTTTTAGATATTAAACACTTTGCTGTTACACGATTTGTATAATTTTGCAGTTACACTCGGTATATATATATATATATATATATATATATATATATATATATATATATATATATATATATATATATTCATATATATATATATATATATATATATATATATATATACAAAGGAAAGAACAGTAAGATATAATATCCGGTGTATAGATATTTTTATTTTTACACAATAGTGCTCAATGTAAATTTAAATTTACAGAGCATTAATATTATAAATTAATTGATTTAAAATATGGTTTTACCGCTACACAGTGATAACAATGTTTCAGAAATGGAAGCTAAATCCCCTGAATTTAATTTTGTTATTAAACCAAAGACATTAGTTCCATTAGTTCCATTTCCTCATCAAGTTCCATTAAACCAAGTTCCATTAAACCAAGTTCCATTAAACCAAGTTCCATTAAACCAAAGACATTAGTTCCATTTCCTCATGAAGAAAAAAAATTCGGTTGATGAGGAAATGGAACTAATGTCTTTGGTTTAATAACAAAATTAAATTCAGGGGCTTTAGCTTCCATTTCAAAAACATGGTTATCACTGTGTAGCGGTAAAACCATATTTTACATCTATTAATTTATATATATATATATATATATATATATATATATATATATATATATATATATTAATTCTTTTATCATATTTATCAGATTCAAAATATCTGGGCTTTTGTTGTCGTACATTTCGTGTATATTTGTTAAACTGCAGGCCGTCCTTTACCTAGTAACAGGCAAAATCTTAAAATCACAATATCCAAGCATTCTTCCGACGATTTCTGACAGATATTTTAAAATATTTTAAGCCTCAACTTTCCCAGTGCAATTCCTGGTGGCCATATAATTGAAGACATTACACATTTCTGTTGAATGAAAGCATATCTATTGATATTCAATTCGATCCCATAAAGTTATTACTCCTTTCAATATTACTCTACGGCATTGATTCTTATGAGATCAAGCCAACTTCAACTTTTAAAATCGGAGACGTGAAAACAAAATCATATATATTTCTTTTGAAAAGCAGTTATTAATTAATTTACATTTGATATTAGGATTTGTTTTAGTTTTCTAGGAGATAGTTTTTCGTGGTAAGTTCTAATCGACCTGTGAATAAATTAATAGGCATCGGGTTGTGCACTTTGGAAAACATATATGCAATTTCCTCATTGGAAAATTTAATTGGAAAAGAGAAATATTCTCTAACTTAAGCAATTGTCAACCGATATTTCTGTTTCTGAATTATGTCGAATTTTAAAATACGATTTCCCAAAAGGCTTAAGGCACCCTGAATTCTGATGAAATCAGATAAGTTTCAGTTTAAGAAAATTATATTCCAGAAAGAGTCAGGATAGATTAATGGATAGCGGCTCGAATTGAGGAATCGGACGGCCGACTTCGGATTCATTACATTCACTTACGTACTTATACCCTTGAGAAAGGTATGAATCCGCTTCTTCTCCCACCAGCCATGGGAAAACAGCAGGAAAGACCGGGTTTTATAGCCTTGGATGGCAACTGGTCTACCGCAGAAAGAATTGCCAACCTATTGCGGGAAAAAAATCCGCCTCGTCAGTCATGTTAAATACTTTCTGATACTTTATTTCAATAATTAGTTGCTTTAAAGTTTAATTAATCTTATGTGAAACAAATATTACTTACTTTTGTTTAAAATATTGCATATATGAATTTTTTTTAACACGGGTGGTAGGTGTTTATTTAAGGTGTTGACAGCTTGACTAACAGTCGGAAGACATAGCTGTAAAAATTACTTTAGGTAATATAACGTAAGCGCTTTTTTATATAATAATTAACTAGCATTAATCTGGAAAATTTGGGAAAATATTCTCCGTAATTGAATGTTTTATTGAACTTTAAGTACGTTGGTTTTAAATTTAATATAGTGTTATGGTTTCCGGGATGAAATCCGGTATCAAATAATAACAAACGCCAAAAATGAATATAGGAGATAAATGTATTAACGTAATAATACAAACTGGCAATACAGGTTGGTGGGTTCTAGGAATGCGGGTTAGTAGCAAAATATATATACAGTCTTTGGTATCGACGTATCACTTCTTACTGAGTCTACGTGCTTGTTACTGTGACTCTTGCCGCTACGTTATTCTACTCGACCGACTCAACGTTCTATTACTACTACTACTACTACTGTCCGACTTGACTACCGACTGTCCGGGTATTCACTGGTAGTAGTATATGTATACCTTGGGTGAGTCCATTTGTGTAAAAAGGGGCGACCCCTCAACATATAGTCATCGCTATTATTTCTGATAAGGGCGTGTATGGACATCCGTATTTATAAAAATTGGAATGTTTATACACACATTTTTTTTAAATATTGAGGGTCGATAAACTGCAGTAGGCTTTTCCATTTATGATTAGTAAATATAGTTTTTATTTGATGTCAGTATCAGCTAACATATACAAATTAATACAGAAATTAAAAAGATTTAAAAGTTTATGAATTATTATAATTAATTAAAAAAAGGAAACTTAAATTTAAGACAATAGTGCCCATAATATATCTTATTTATCAATACAATTAAAATCTATTCTGATTAAATAATGTCTTAGTGTTATTGCATTTTTTTATTTTACAATTCGGTAACTACTGGTTCGAAACCCCAGTTGCCGAATCGTAAAATAAAATAAAAAATTGATGATTTAAATTCTCCAAGAATTTCTGCGTATATCTAAATATAAACAGCTAGTGGAGCAAAAATTAATTTCGCAATTTCATAAAATTAAGTAAGTGTTGGGGGAAAAAGATTTAAAATAGGTTTTCTCCAAGATTTTCTAAAAAAAGAAACATTTTAAAAATGATTTCATCCATTTGTGAATAAGTCCTGAAAGTTTCATTAAAATTCAACAATTATTTGATTTTTGCAGGAATTTTCAAATCAATGTTTTTCTTTTGTTTTTTTAATCGCAAAACAGAGGCTAAAATACCCTCCCCGCTGACGCATGAAATACAAGATTTGTAATCACAATTTCGAATGTTCGAAAAAGGATCAAAAATATAAACCGAAACTCCATGGAGAAATATATTTGACATATGATGCCCACGTACTTTAAAAGTCAAATGAACTATAGAAACGTATTTCAGTAACCAATGAAAAACGCCGTTTTTATATCGTTTTAAATATCTTTTTTAAAAATAACTTTTTAAAAATTAATTTGTGTTTTTCCCTTTCGAATCAGATACTTCATATTTTGATAGTTATTACTTCTTTATGTCCCGTGACCCCTTAGAACAGTGGTTTTCAACCTTTGTGCTGGGGCGGAACCACAAGGAAACATTCCAGTGGCTCTAGGAACCCTTGCAATAAATTAATTGTCTTATGCAAAAAAAGCTTTCAATTATTAAAATAAAATAAAAATACTCATCTTCAGATTTATTTACAAAAAAATACAAAGTCAAACTGTAAAAATATTGTAAACGTCCATATGCAATTTTAATCTTGCTTCTATGGTTATTACACATGTATTAAGAAACATCAGTTTAAATGGATTGCATTTATTTTCATTAAAAAATCAATGAGAAACTTGAAACTTGAAAAAAGTTTGTTTTATTAAGTTTGGGACCTTTTTTTTATTCATACTATGCTGTTTTGTTATTGATTTATTGGAGGTACCTAAACACACATATCTACACAGGAGAATTAAAAATTACTGTCAATCATAGTACTAGTGTAACTTCTTGCGGAACCCCTGGGATTTACTGGCGGAACGCTAGGGTTCCGCGGAAACCTGGTAGAAACCACTGCCTTAGAACGTAGATGATCATGGCTGTCCACAACTTCCTATACTTGGTAGCTTTTAAAAAAATTTGTGTTATTCTCCTAAGCTCTGTTCCGTCATCCATTTACTCAAGCTCATTAAGAATGTTATCCGTTATTTCTTTCTGTCCTTCTTGCCTTCCATCTGCCCCTTGCGTATCAGATTTTCCAAACCATCCTTCCTCATTATGTGCCGCAGAAATCTGAACTGCCACTTCCTGGTGTGAAGTATTAGTTTCTTTACGTTTCTATTTTGCTCTAAAACTTCGTCGCTGCTTACATGTTTGTTCCATGTCATCCGCAACATCCTTCTGTAGAAACACATTGCTATTCTTCATTTTTGATTGCCCAGCACTCACTGCCATACAGGAGGACAGATATCGAGTAATAGTTTAAGTACTCTTTTCCTTGTTTTTTAGCGACTCTTTTTTCTATATCTTTGTACTCTGCATACATTTTGGAAATGCTTCCTTGGCTATCCCAATATGCCTTCGGATTTCATTGTCAGACATTCCGTCTTCTGTTAAATCATTCCCCAGATATTTAAATTTACACACTTGTTTAATTGTATCTGCAATTCGCCCTTTCTGCTAATCCTTTATCAAACAAACATGTATACTTTCAGTTGAGGTTTGATCCTTTCTCAGTTTCTTTCGCTAACTCAGTCAGTGAGTTATGTGCCATGCGTGATACACGCTTAGGCGATCGTGTATCTGACGAGGCAGATTTTTTTGCTGAAGTAGGTTGCCATTTCTTTCTGCGGTAGACCAGTTGCCATCCAAGGCTATAGATCCCGGTCTGTCCTACTATTTAATCCATAGCTGGGAGGAGAAGTAGAAGAGTCAAACCTTTCCGAAGGGAATTAGCACGTATGTGAATGTAATGGATTTGACTAGAATTCGAACTCGGCACTCCGATTCCTTAATCCGAGCCGCTATTCATTAACCCACTACAGTAGGAGTTTATAGCTTCCTTTCTGTGTCTGCTATCAATATAGTGCGATCAGCATACCTTATGTTGTTATGATTGTGGCCGACAATAATGAATCCTGTTAGGGCTTCTAGTTTTCTCAGTATCGACTCGCAGTACAGGTTGAATAATTCCGGCGAGAAAACACATCTTTGTCGTATACCCCTTCCTAAATTTTTATATCTACTGAACTCATTTTCTATCTGTATACAGGAAGTTTGATGCCAGTACAGATTTTTTTAATTTATTTAAATTTCAAATTTTATATGATAAAATGTACAATTAAAACGGTTTGCCTATGTTTTTGCTAATTGTCTGCTCGTTTTAAATACATTTTTCAAAATAGTTTTTATATAAGAAACTTTTTATGCATTGGGATAGTCTGCCGATCAATGAAATCTTGAGCAGTGATCGGGAAGTTTCTACCAATTAAGATTCTAATTATACATTTTCCGGTTATTACTGGACTTATCTAATCTCTTTCCGTCGATAACGTTATCTATATTACATAGTACATTGGATACGATCTTCACAGGGTTCTATCTTCTAGGTTAATTACTTTTGTCAGTGAGAAATCAAACAGAGAACGGATTATTCCATCTATAAGCAGAATCTACCCTTTTTGTGAGATTTCTTCCCTCTCTCTCTCTTTTTTCTTTTTCTCTTTCATTTTATTTAATTGGCAATCTCGCGATGTCCCCACACTGATCCTAACTCACAAAAACAAAATCTTTCAACATTAATACAATGCACACCCCTGATCCTACAACCATGTTTCCCGTATGTTCTACATTTCACTCCCCTACCATCCGCCACGAATCACAATTTTAAAATCTGAGGTTATTTTCACATTAAGTTTCGCCCAGCGAAAAATCAAACAGGGAACGGGTTTTTTTCTAAAAATTCAACCTACAAGCGTATTCTGCCCACCTCAAAAAACAAATGTTAGATAGTTTCCACCGTCACTCTGTTTATTTCTTACATCCGCTAATGAAGAACACAGACGGGTTCGAAAATTCCGAACATGGAACCCTAATCTCCGTGATTCATTTTTGTCACCTGGTTAATATTAATAAATGTTTTTCGTACTGATTTCATCGGTACCCTTTTGTTTGTCTTTGTCTTATTGACCAACTGATCAACTCTAGTGTATATATATATATATATATATATATATATATATATATATATATATATATATATATAATAAATACGAAGTTAACATCTTAATTATTATTCGTCTCTGCTCCCACTTGAGGCGCAGTATTTATAATGTCCGGAATAGTCCATTATTATTATGGGTAAGTTCCCATAACATATACATATATATATATATATATATATATATATATATATATATATATATATATATATATATATATATATATGTGTGTGTGTGTGTGTGTGTGTGTGTGTGTGTGTGTGTGTGTGTGTGTGTTATGGGAACTTACCCATAATAATAATGGACTATTCCGGACATTATAAATACTGCGCCTCAAGAGGGAGCAGAGACGAATAATAATTAAGACGTTAACTTCGTATTTATTTTTGGAACACTACGATCCTAATTTAGAAATAATTGTAGCAAGTGACGCGAGCGCCTATGGAGTCGGGGCGTGTATACTGCATAAAATGCCGGATGGGACAATAAAACCCATCGCACATGCTTCTAGAAATCTGCTACCAGCAGAGAAAATTTAATCACCAATAGAGAAAGAAGCTCTGAGAATTATTTTCGCAGTCACAAGATTTCATAGGTATATCTATGGTAGATGTTTTACTCTACAGACGGATCACAAGCCGTTACTAACAATATTTGGTTCGAAAAAAAGGTCTACTGCAAATAGGTTACTAAGATTTCAGATTGGAGTATCCACCAACGAAAAAAGTCGGGCATGCGGATGGTCTGTCGAGACCTATACCAACGAAAACAGAGCCATTGGAAGATACTGTAATCGCAGTCCTACGACATGAAGAAGATATCAGGACAGTACAGAAATCTCAATCCTCTCTATGGTTGACTCGGCCGCTATAGCACACAGGAGCCATTATTTTCGGCTATAGCAGCGTGACAGCTGTCATCACAACAGGCGACTATTCGTTACTGCTCGGAATAAATGTAAGTGAGCCCTCAAAGGAGCTAAGTCCATGCTTGCCGAGAGAATGGGAAACGCATAACCTCCAGCAACATTTGAGGCTCTGTAAAAGTGTACTGAATAAGTGCAAGATCTCTATTACTCTCTTCTTGAATTGACTCGAGGTGTTATTATCGTTTGCTGACTAAGCTGAATGCTTTGCCAGTAGATTCTCTTCAAACTCTATCCTTGATACATCTAAGGTATCCCTGCCTAACTTCCCCACTTAGTATTGAATAACTGTTGAGTTATACGCATACAACCCCTTTCAATCGTTTCTGCGATCATCTCTAACCTAGATCCTCAAAAAGCACTAAACTTCTTTCCATTGATCATCTGAGAGGGTCTTATCTGCCTTCTGTCAACATAGTTGATTTCGAGTCACGTGATTCCTTGCGCCTTCTCGAGCACACGTTACCCGCTGACATAAAGTGAAAAGACTATATTGAATCCATTGACAGGTCAGCTGCCAAGAATATTAGTTCCCATTGTCGTACGGCACATTTTTTCTATCCAGAATCTGTCTTACATATCGATAAGTCTGCAATTCATCCATGCTTAGAATATTGCAGCTACAGTGGTGGAAATAAGTATAATACGCCCGGTGAAATTGTTAGTGATTTTCTTATTACTACACAAATTCCAATGAACATTTGTGTGTGGTACATAGATCCGATGTGTATTCGATTTTTTGACAAATTTCCACAAAAAAAGTTATTAACAAAACTTCGTTTTCGAAGGTGGAAATAATTATAAGACAGTTTTGAAAATTTCCATATCTGGTTTACTTCAGAATGCCAAAGGAAGAATAAGTGGATGTGAAATTATAAAAAGACTCTTATCATGATTTTAAGCCACGTGAGTCCTATTCAAACATTTCATATATTAAATATAGTTACTGTAAATGCCTAGGAACTCCCCCACCTTAATCAAAATGGAAAAGGGCTAATTTCTGCCTATAACAGTTGTGAGAAATTATCCAAAGGACCTGAATTAGATGGCACCAGAAAAATACAGGTCGTCCTTCTAAAATTACAAAAGCAGCCAGGCGTCGACTTTTTCGAGAAACTTTTAAAGGACAATTAAGCTCAAGAGATCTGCAAAAATCTCAGAATTTACCCATCACGCGAAGAAGAGTTCGTCAACTTCTCCATTAATCGCCAAATCTCGTGTATCGAAACAGGAAAACAGCCCCTGCTTTAGCTGGTAAACACAAGAAGATTGGGTAAAGAAAAAAGTAACACGGACAAAAGAGAAATGGGACACCGTGGTGCTTTCAGATAAGAAAAAATCATTTGGATGGGCCCGACGGCTACCAGTGTTATTGGCATGATTTAAGAAAGGAGAAGCAGCTGTTTTCCAAAAGACCATTTGGAGGAGGACCTGTTATGTTTTTTTTTTCTGCGTCTGGAAAGGCTGATTTAGTAGTGATGGAAGGGAAACAAAACTCTGCTCGCTGTTGGAAAAAGTATTGTCCCATTTACAAATCGTGTAGATACCAATAATGCCATTTTTCAACATGACAACGCAGCCATACACACTTCTAAGCTCACGAAAGACTGGTTTAAAACAAAAAAATATTGAAATTCTGGACTGGCCCCTTAAGTCTCCAGATTTAAACCCAATAGAAAATTTGCGGGGAATTTTGTCAAGAAGAGTATTAAAAAATAAACGTCAATTTGAAGATAGAGAAACGATAAAATCTTGCATTAAACAGTCTTGGAATGAAATTCCATCTGAGACTCTCAGAAAACTTATTGATTCAATGCAAAACAGGTTTGGTGAAGTATTACAATCGAAAGGGAATAAATTTAAATATTGAATTTTGTACAATTTTGCTGTTAAATACAAATTTTCAAAAATGTCTTATAATTATTTCCATCCTCGAAAACGCATTTTTCTTAATAAATCTTTTGGTGGAAAGTTGTTATAAAATCGTATATGTATACTAATACCAATCATATCTAGGTACCACACACAAATCTTCAGAGGAATTTGTGCAGTAATAAGAAAATTATTAACAATTTCATGGGATATTTTATACTTATTTCCACCACTGTACATATGGTCCGGTGTCCCTGCAATTTACCTTGAGTTCCTTGATAAGGTTCAAAGCAGCATCAGTCATATAATAGGTCATGATCTGGCGGCTCGGCTTCAGTCATTTTGTCATGTAAGGTTTCCTCTATATGTTTTTAATAAATACTTTCATGGTAATTATTTGAGTGAGTTTATGTTCTGATACCTAGACTCATGAATTTAAGCGCAGTACTAGACTGGCATTGAGATCACATCAATTGGCAGATGAGCTGGCTAGATGAAGCCGTAAATTCTATGCTATTCTAAGAGTTTCTTCTCTCGCACCTCTCCTCTGTGGAACCGCTTTCTAGCTCCATCTTTTTCAGCTAATTCTAATCGACAAAAACTTTAATGCAATGTCAATAGCTATCAATGATCCTCCAGAATACTATTTTCTCTTTCAACTCATTCTTAATATTTCCGTTTCCAATTTCTACAAAGCCCTAGAGATTTAGGGTAATCACTGCCTTACACGGAGTGATACCGATATATATATATATATATATATATATATATATATATATGTGGTGATACCGATATATATATATATATATATATATATATATATATATATATATATATGGGGTGATACCGATATATATATATATATATATATATATATATATATATATATATATATATATATATATATATACATATATAAATATATATATATATATATAAATATTTGTAGGAGCACAATACATTTCATTGAAATAAAAAAAATCTTTGTTTCATCTTACAGCAATGAATTGTAGATGTAAACCATTCATGTCAGAAATTCTCTCCGATTAATTTTGCATTTACATGCCTTACATGGGGTGATACCGATATATATATATATATATATATATATATATATATATATATATATATATATATATATATATATATATATGTATGGGGTGATACCGATATATATATATGTATATATATATATATATAAATATATATATATATAAATATTTGTAGGAGCACAATACATTTCATTGAAAATAAAAAAATCTTTGTTTCATCTTACAGCAATGAATTGTAGATGTAAACCGTTCATGTCAGAAATTCTCTCCGATTAATTTTGCATTTACGTTTACTGAGATATTTTATAATCATATCCACATTTATTTTTAAATAAATATCTTTCTTTTTGTTTTTCTGATTTTCTTGGCCTTGGCAATGTCTAACATAAACGTCACACTATCTGGATATTCTTTAGTAGAAAATGCAGAAACGTATCTCAGCTCCGATTTGCCTTATATCCATACTACAAAAAATGCCATAAGGCACCCAGTGAGGATAAAAATTCGTAACAATATTACAAGTGGTGGGAATTAACATGCCAATTTACTGCTCAACCATAATGCGTTTGAGAGTTGATATTTTGATAGCTTACATCTGTTATCGCACTCGTTTAACTCACTTAGTAAGAACCGAACTCATTCCTATCTTTCTAAGAATTTATTTGTAGCGTGGCACCGAAAAGATCTTTGAAATCATTACCAGATTAAACTAAAACCATTTTTCTTTACGTATATTTGATTTTTTTAAATATTCTCAGGAGCATGTTGGTACTATCGTATTATCATAGCCTTGTTAGTTATTAAGTGAACCTGACTTTGAACAGACGTGCACACGTATGGGGTGTCCAGTCTGGTTCGTCGTCACAAGTAATGAGCTTCACGTCTAGTTTGTTGAGGAATCTTCTAAGAAAACTACACTTTCCGCGCATATTTGACATTTATCTCAAATGACCTATTTGAATTGCTGGTGGTAAAATCTCGGCCCATAAACTCTGAACCTTTTTGACTGGTTTGTATTCGAATCGACTTAGCAAATCACCAAATCGTTTTCTCTAAAATGGCTGCAGTTCTTAATAAAGAATTGAAAGCAAATAAATCTCTAGAAGACAAAATATTGACGAAGGGCAGATAATTTACATTTAGATTGATTTAAATTTTAAAAAAACTTTATTTTCCTTAATAGCCAGTGTTATCTTAATTATGTCGTTACTGCATCTGATAGATAAGTCTTGGCCGGGATTACTCTCATGTATAACAACAAATTGAAGCAGCTTTTATCAAAGCCTACCCAAGCAATTTTCTCAATTTAAATGAGATTCTACTCTATTCTAATTGTTACCATTTTTTTAATTATTTTTTTTACTGTCAGTAAAATGTCTGGAGTTCACTCGCAAGTTCCTAGTCAACATGGAGGACCTGATTGTGGATATAAAATCTAACAAATTACACACGAAGACAAACCGATTATGGATAAGATTAAAATTTAAATATTTCCACAAACCAACCGTTATATTTAGGATGTTTACACAGAAGTTCCCAGATAACCCGGATAAGATGATCGGGGATAAAGAGTCACCCAAATTAGAAAATATGACACACTGGGTTAGATTCAAATCAAAATATTTCAATGAAACATCGCTTCTTTCCATGGATCAGATATGATATCAATAATACAGATATGGTGAGAAATTGCCAGTTTTAATGCACTGAGAACAACGTAGCTTATCCTCATATTATAAATCTACTTCTTACTCCTTTCGTACGTTAGCACATGATTTACGCCCTGCCATTGTCTCAGTTAAATAATGGACCGTTTCGATTTGATTATCACGACTATCTGAAGAAAATGCATATGAATATTGTTGGTTGACTCTTTGGAAGCGAAATAAAGATAGAAAAAATCGAAGAGGCGATAACACACTTTTGTGCTTAACATCTGCTTCAGTGAAAAGAAAAACTTGTCATTTATCAGGTCATCCCATAAGTTCTGTCCGAATTTTGAATAAAGAAAACAAGTGACCAAATGGGACATTTAATTACAGATTCAATCAACAATGTATTTTTCCTGATTATCTATGACTTCCTTCCATCTATTAACAATCTTACTAATTCCATTACTGCAACATTCTTTGGGCTTTGATTCGAAGAACTGACAAATGTCAGTTTTAACCTCTTCCTATGTTACAAAAGCTGTTTCTTCCAAATGATTATGTAAGCTAAGAAACAAATGGTAGTCTGAAGAATCAAGATCGGGAGAATAGAGTGGATGAGGAATTTTCTCCCCACCAAGTTCTTCGATCTTTTGTGACGTGATTCTTTCTGTGTGTGGTCGCGCATTGTCCTGATGAAACATCACCCGTTTTCGATTCACTAGAGCAGGTCTAAAATGTAATGATGACATTTCTGACCTTAGGACTCTGGTCGCGACCCGGAAATAAATGAGCACATACCGGAAATCAAAGGAAATAAAATAATAATAATTTTTTTTATCGAACAGAGGCGAAAATGCCATTACTCTTTACATCCACAAACTTTTCAATACATACGGTTTTCTAAATAATAAAAAGAATCAGAATAATTATAAAATCTACACAAAAATCAATATGACATGAATTAAATCCGCAATTAACTGACGCACAAAAGTTACTGTACGCCCCATAAAATTTTGATGCCCAAATTCTTACGCATGCTTCACATTTCTCCTTGTCAATGACCCCAGGAGTTAGACACAGACACTTCGAGATATGTTGTGGCCGTGTTAGGGCCAGAAAAAAGTCACAAGAGAGGAATTGAGTTAAACAAGTATATTAACAGAAGCAGTAATACAAACATGCACAAACCGTGTTACAGCAAGAATGTTCGTTCCGACTGTCAGAGCTGACTGCTGGAAATTTCCCTCAATCCAAAAGGCAGTACCTGCTCCTATTTATAATCGAGAGAGTCCATGCGTGCGTGGGTAAATTACCATAACAAGATATACAATAAAGAACGCACAGAAGTAAAAAAAAAAAACATATACTTACGCCATCAAATAGCACTATATGCGTGTCATATCTATCCAACCAATGAAAACAAACATAGAATGCGAAGTTCCAAAACATTTTATGTCTTCTCTTTCACCCGACCTGCAAGTTCTGATAAAGTAGAATAACAAGGGAATTTCGTTGCATTCACATACATCTATATATATATATATATATATATATATATATATATATATATATATATATCCACCCCAAGTATGCGTAAAAGACATATAGAAAATGTGGTCTCCGGTAAGTTCAAATCTTATAGAAAATCACATTTCCTTTATTAAGCTTTTTCGAGTGCGCAGGTTTCGAATGCATACAGTTTAAAATAAACCCTGTGCGTCTATTTCAAGCACGGAGATCCACTAAAAATAATGTGTGATTGTCCTCATCCTTGTTGCCATATTTATCACAACGTTTCGGCCGATGTACGCTCCGGCCTTTATTCAGGAGGTTGGAATGTCGAACTGCACCCTTTATTTCGCTCGCCGGGGTAGGCTGTTCTAGTTCCACGTGCCATGTCTAATGGATGTCAGTTATCATTTATCTCCTAATAATTCAACTTTCCAAGTACTCCACTGACTTAACCAGGTATTGAAGTCACACCTCTTTGGGTTCTGTCACTGGATCTAACCAATGCCTTTATCCACAGTGCTATGCATCCTTAAATGGAGAAAGTGAAGAATCCCGGAGCGTAGAACGGCCAAAACGTTGTGATAAATATTGCAACAAGGATGAGGATAATAGTCCGAATAATGTAAATAGTGTACATAGACACACACATATATATATATATATATATATATATATATATATATATATATATATATATATATATATATATATATATATATACTTATTATAATTCTATCATATAGACAAAACCATTTTACACACAACAAAGATGCATTTTAAGTGCATTTTAACTGCACACATACGGGTGAGGGTCGAAAATGGTTATGAACGATCCTGTTTGTAGGCAAGCCCGGATGTACTACCTGTATCGAGCTCTTTTTTGAATTAACGCTGCGAACGTTAGAATTTATATATTACTTTCGTTCTCATTGCATCGGATATATATATATATATATATATATATATATATATATATATATATATATATATATATATCATAATAAAAATAATAATTGCTTTATCTTATCAGTTACAAAATATCTGGGTTTTTCGCTGTCGAGTATTTCGTGAATATTTGGTAAAATCGCAATAAGTTTCTTACTTTGTGTCAGACAAAATCTTAAAATCAAAATGTCTACGCATTCTTCTGACGATTACTGACAGATTTTTAACATATGTTGAGCCTCAACATTGCCAGTGCATTTCCTGATAACATAATCGAAGACATCATCTTTGAATGAAAACATATTTCTTTCAATTTAATTTGCTCACATAAAGTTATTACTTATTTCAATAGAACTCTACGACATCGATTCTTATGAAGTCAAGCCAGAATCCAGTTTTAAAATTCTGATACACAGAAATACAATTATACTATTTCTTTTCAAAAGCAGTTTATTAATTAGTTTAGCCTTCATATGCTGATGAATTTTAGTTTTCTAGAAGAGATTTTTTTCAGCCGAAGCTCTAATCGACCTGTGAATAAATTAATATGCATCGGGTTGTTCACTTTGGAAAACATATATGCAATTTCCTCATTGGAAAATTTAATTGGAAAAGAGAAATATTCTCTAACTTAACCAATTGTCAACCGATATTTCTGATTCTGAATTATGTCAAATTTTTAAAATACGATTTACCAAAAGGCTTAAGGCACCCTGAATTCGGATTAAATCAGATAAGTTTCAGTTTAAGAAAATTATATTCCAGAAACAGTCAGGATAGATTAATGGATAACGGTTCGAATTGAGAAATCGGAGGGCCGACTTCGAATCCATTACATTCACTTACGTACTAATACCTTTGGGAAAGGTATGAATCCTCTTAGCATGACAGACCGGTTTCTATAGCCTTGGATGGCAACTGGTCTACAGCAGAAAGAAATGGCAACCAACTGCGTGAAGAAATCCGCCTCGTCAGTCATGTATCGAAAGATACATGAATGCCTAAGCGTGTATTACGCATGGCACATAATTGACTGATGTTTCAGAATAATGTAAATGCCATAATTTTTCGGCTGTTTTAGTTAATTTTATTATCAGTACAATTTTGAAAATATGTTTTTCTATTACTAATGAGATATTAAAATTATTTTGCAGAATTGCTGAATCGTGGTTCGATCCCTCTCATATCCAGCACATTTTTTCAGACAATATACTCTTCTTTTTCAGTTCAATAGAACCATTTGCTTTAATCTATACACAGTATGAAATTATTAATCGCGGTAGACAGGTGTTCCATAGATGGTAAAATCCGAGTGGGATAGTTTGGTTTGGTTTATTTTGTTTTACGGCATATCAACCTCAATGGGTTATTTAATGCCGACAACATTTTTAGGATAGATTCGTATAAATAGAATATGTATTCTTTGGTTTAGATTGGTTTGGTTTATTTTGTTTTACGACATATAAACCTCAATGGGTTATTTAATATTGACAACATTTTTAGGATAGATTCGTATGAATAGAATACGTATTCTTTGGTTTACATTGATTTGGTTTATTGTGTTTTACGGCATATCAACCTCAATCGTTTATTTAATGCCCGCAACATGTTTAGGATAGATTCGTATGAATAGAATATGTATTCTTTGGTTTAGATTGATTTGGTTTATTTTGTTTTACGGCATATCAACCTCAATCGTTTATTTAATGCCTACAACATTTTTAGGATAGATATTTTCCTATTACTAATGAGATATTAAAATTATTTTACAGAATTGCTGAATCTTGGTTCGATCCGTCTCATATTCAACACATTTTTTTAGACAATATACTCTTCTTTTTCATTTCAATAGAACAATTTGCTTTAATCTATATACAGTATAGAACTTGTTAATCTCGATAGATAGGTGGTTTACAGATGATATAATCCGACTGGAATAGTGAATGATAAACAATGGGTATATATATATATATGTACCCCCGAAGATTCACGATAACTGAGATTTAAAATGATTTTTTAAAACGAAAAATCTTTCTTGAAGCATTTATTTTAGTTTTAATTTCCACCGTATCGATTAGATTTAATATTTCCAATAGGGACATACACACTATGAGGCTTAGAATAAAAAATGGCCACTGGAAATATGAAACACAAATACATACTTTGCCGTATTTGATTGTAAAATATATATGCAAATCCCTTATTAGAAATTTTAATTGGAAAAGAGAAAGATTCTCTAACTATATATATATATATATATATATATATATATATATATATATATATAAGTGAACATAGAAGTCAACACTTAGAGGCGACAGTCTGTTTCATGATAGATGAAATCGTCAGGCCATGATTACATCTAGCATGAAACAGACTGTTGCCTCTAAGTGTTGGCATCTATGTTCACTTTTATATTTACACACGCTCTATCTCTGATGTTGAGCATTTTTACCTCATAAATATAGCACATTTTAAGACTATATTTCTTCATATATATATGTGTGTGTGTGAGTGAGTGTGTGTGTGTATGTGTGCATGTGTGTGTGTGTGTGTGTGTGTGACAAATGAAAAATTTTCCTCATTCTTTATTTTCTTATATATTTTTTTTAATCTAGCAGACTTCATTGAGATTCTTTTTCTTCGTATCACATTCGTTAGTAGATATGTCACACTGTGATAATAAAAGTTCTGCCAGGAATGGTGAAATGTAGTAAGAGTTCGGCCGGAAAAAATTCACATTTCATTTCGCGGGTATTTTACATTCCTGGCAGAACATCTATTATCACCGTGTGGGATATCTACTAACAAATGTGATAGTAAGAAAAGGAAAATCTAATGAAATTGTTTAAATAAAGAAATAAAGAAATTTTTAAATTTTAAATTCCCACCATCCCTTGTTTGTGCGCATGTGTAGTCGTGCCAACATAACAACATTGAGTCCGTTGACGTCCTAACTTACGAAAGACGCCACGAGAAAACTTTTTCCGCTTTGTTATACAGTTTCCACAATATTGTTCTTAATACATAAAACAATATATCGTTATATATATATATGGTGTATCAAAAAATAATTTTACAATCATTGGTACCGGATTCCTTCATCAAAACAAATATATATATATATATATATATATATATATATTATACATTCAATACCATCACTTGAGAAGACACCAGAAGTGTTGAAACAAAATGGCTATTTTTGAAGTGACTTTATAACATATTTATGTTATAATTTCCGATTAAATTATATATATATATATATATATATATATATATATATATATATATATATAACTACACTTTCTGCGTATATTTGACATTTGTCTCAAATTACCTATTTGAATTGCTGGTGGTAAAATCTCGGCCCATAAACACCGAAACTTTCTGACTGGTTTGTATTCGAATCGACTTATTAGCAAATCACCAAGTTGTTTACTATAAAATGGCTGCAGTTCTGAATAAGGAATTGGAAGCCAATAAATCGTTAGAAGACAAAATATCGACGAAGGGCAGATAATTTACATTTAAATTGATTTAAATTTTAAAAAAAAACTTTATTTTCCTTAATAGCCAGTGTTATCTTAATTATGTCGTTACTGCACCTGATAGATAAGTCCTGGCTGGGATTACTGTCATGTATAACAACATATTGAAACAGCTTTTATCTAAGCTACACCAGCAATTTTCTTAATTTAAATTAGATTCTACTCTATTCTGATTGTTTCCATTTTTGTCTTTTTTTCTGACAGTCAAATGTCTGAGGTTCACCTGCAAGTTCCTAGACAACATGGAGGACCTGATTGGGGATATACAATCTAACAAATTACAAACGAGGACATACCGATTTTGGGTCAGATTCGAATCAAAATATTTACACAAACCAACCGTTATATTTAAGATGCCTACACAGATTTTCTGAGCCAAACTGGGTAAGAATATCGGGGATGGATAGTCGCCCAAATTTAAAAAAATATGACACAATAATTATGAGTTAGATTCAAATCACAATATTCCAAACAACTTTGCTTCTTTCCATGGATCAGCTATGATATCTATAATATAGTTGAGGTGAGAAAGTGTCATTTTTAATGCGTAGACAATGTCAGCGTTTCACGGTGTCTAACTTTTTCAACATTACCCCTGGAGACCGTATCCCAGCATGCCATACAATTTCGAAATCAGGCCGACTCCGTGAGCAATTTAATAACATTTCTGTTCGGATCAGGACCCGCAATCGTGAAGAATTTGAATCCCAACTTCTCATTACTGTTTTCGGTGATTTACTTTTACGAGATTTTTTGTACGTTAACAATTTTTTATAACTTGTAAATAAATTTGCCAATAATTAAAATGAATTCCTGAAATCCAGCTAAAGTCACCCATGAAATAAAATTAATTGTTTGAACGGAAAGTAAAGACATACGTACACCAAATTGTCTTTAAATTACGTGGAGACAGAAGAATTATCGTTAAACTTTTAAAAGGGAAGCTTAAATATTAATGCAATACTTAAATACGGCGATCAATTTTAAGTTCTTCTGTAGTTTATTGTTGCCTATCGTATACGACAGCAGTATGCTCCTCTGTTTTCCACCCTTCTACCCCTCTGCCTTCAACTATTCCTTTCCTCTGCCTTCCACTATTCCCATCCTCTACCTTCCACCATTTCCATCCTCTACCTTCTACTATTCCTTTCCACAGCCTTCCACTATTCATTTCCACTGCCTACCACTATTACTCTCCACTGCCTCCCATTATTCCCATCCTCCGCCTTCCACTATTTCCTTCCTCTACCTTCTACTATTCCTTTCCACAGCCTTCCACTATTTATTTCCACTGCCTACCACTATTACTCTCCACTGCCTCCCATTATTCCCATCCTCCGCCTTCCACTATTTCCTTCCTCTACCTTCTACTATTCCTTTCCACAGCCTTCCACTATTCATTTCCACTGCCTTCCACTATTACTCTCCACTGCCTCCCATTATTCACATCCTTTGCCTTCCACTATTTCCTTCCTCTACCTTCTACTATTCCTTTCTACAGCCTTCCATTATTCATTTCCTCTGCCTTCCACTATTACTCTACACTGCCTCCCATTATTCCTTTCCTCCACCTTCCACTATTTCCTTCCTCTAGCTTCTACTATTCCTTTCCACAGCCTTCCACTATTCATTTCCACTGCCTTCCACTATTACTCTCCACTGCCTCCCATTATTCCCATCCGGTGCCTTCCACTATTTCCTTCCTCTACCTTCTACTATTCCTTTCTACAGCCTTCCATTATTCATTTCCTCTGCCTTCCACTATTACTCTCCACTGCCTCCCATTATTCCCATCCTCCGCCTTCCACTATTTCCTTCCTCTACCTTCTACTATTCCTTTCCACAGCCTTCCACAATTTATTTCCACTGCTTACCACTATTACTCTCCACTGCCTCCCATTATTCCCATCCTCCGCCTTCCACTATTTCCTTCCTCTACCTTCTACTATTCCTTTCCACAGCCTTCCACTATTCATTTCCTCTGCCTTCCACTATTACTCTCCACTGCCTCCCATTATTCCTTTCCTCCACCTTCCACTATTTCCTTCCTCTACCTTCTACTATTCCTTTCCACAGCCTTCCACTATTCATTTCCACTGCCTTCCACTATTACTCTCCACTGCCTCCCATTATTCCTTTCCTCCGCCTTCCACTATTTCCTTCCTCTACCTTCTACTATTCCTTTCCACAGCCTTCCACTATTCATTTCCACTGCCTTCCACTATTACTCTCCACTGCCTCCCATTATTCCTTTCCTCCACCTTCCACTATTTCCTTCCTCTACCTTCTACTATTCCATTCCACAGCCTTCCACTATTCATTTCCACTGCCTTCCACTATTACTCTCCACTGCCTCCCATTATTCCTTTCCTCCACCTTCCACTATTTCCTTCCTCTACCTTCTACTATTCCTTTCCACAGCCTTCCACTATTCATTTCCACTGCCTTCCACTATTACTCTCCACTGCCTCCCATTATTCACATCCTCTGCCTTCCACTATTTCCTTCCTCTACCTTCTACTATTCCTTTCCACAGCCTTCCACTATTCATTTCCTCTGCCTTCCACTATTACTCTCCACTGCCTCCCATTATTCACATCCTCTGCCTTCCACTATTTCCTTCCTCTACCTTCTACTATTCCTTTCCACAACCTTCCACTATTCATTTCCTCTGCCTTCCACTATTACTCTCCACTGCCTCCCATTATTCCTTTCCTCCACCTTCCACTATTTCCTTCCTCTACCTTCTACTATTCCTTTCCACAGCCTTCCACTATTCATTTCCACTGCCTTCCACTATTACTCTCCACTGCCTCCCATTATTCCTTTCCTCCGCCTTCCACTATTTCCTTCCTCTACCTTCTACTATTCCTTTCCACAGCCTTCCACTATTCATTTCCACTGCCTTCCACTATTACTCTCCACTGCCTCCCATTATTCCTTTTCTCCACCTTCCACTATTTCCTTCCTCTACCTTCTACTATTCCTTTCCACAGCCTTCCACTATTCATTTCCACTGCCTTCCACTATTACTCTCCACTGCCTCCCATTATTCCTTTCCTCCACCTTCCACTATTTCCTTCCTCTACCTTCTACTATTCCTTTCCACAGCCCTCCACTATTCATTTCCACTGCCTTCCACTATTACTCTCCACTGCCTCCCATTATTCACATCCTCTGCCTTCCACTATTTCCTTCCTCTACCTTCTACTATTCCTTTCCACAGCCTTCCACTATTCATTTCCTCTGCCTTCCACTATTACTCTCCACTGCCTCCCATTATTCACATCCTCTGCCTTCCACTATTTCCTTCCTCTACCTTCTACTATTCCTTTCCACAGCCTTCCACTATTCATTTCCTCTGCCTTCCACTATTACTCTCCACTGCCTCCCATTATTCCTTTCCTCCACCTTCCACTATTTCCTTCCTCTACCTTCTACTATTCCTTTCCACAGCCTTCCACTATTCATTTCCACTGCCTTCCACTATTACTCTCCGCTGCCTCCCATTATTCCTTTCCTCCACCTTCCACTATTTCCTTCCTCTATCTTCTACTATTCCTTTCCACAGCCTTCCACTATTCATTTCCACTGCCTTCCACTATTACTCTCCACTGCCTCCCATTATTCACATCCTCTGCCTTCCACTATTTCCTTCCTCTACCTTCTACTATTCCTTTCCACAGCCTTCCACTATTCATTTCCACTGCCTTCCACTATTACTCTCCACTGCCTCCCATTATTCCTTTCCTCCACCTTCCACTATTTCGTTCCTCTACCTTCTACTATTCCTTTCCACAGCCTTCCACTATTCATTTCCACTGCCTTCCACTATTACTCTCCACTGCCTCCCATTATTCACATCCTCTGCCTTCCACTATTTCCTTCCTCTACCTTCTACTATTCCTTTCCACTGCCTTCCACTATTCATTTCCTCTGCCTTCCACTATTACTCTCCACTGCCTCCCATTATTCACATCCTCTGCCTTCCACTATTTCCTTCCTCTACCGTCTACTATTCCTTTCCACAGCCTTCCACTATTCATTTCCACTGCCTTCCACTATTACTCTCCACCGCCTCCCATTATTCCTTTCCTCCACCTTCCACTATTTCCTTCCTCTACCTTCTACTATTCCTTTCCACTGCCTTCCACTATTACTCTCCACTGCCTCCCATTATTCACATCCTCTGCCTTCCACTATTTCCTTCCTCTACCTTCTACTATTCCTTTCCACAGCCTTCCACTATTCATTTCCTCTGCCTTCCACTATTACTTTCCACTGCCTCCCATTATTCACATCCTCTGCCTTCCACTATTTCCTTCCTCTACCTTCTACTATTCCTTTCCACAGCCTTCCACTATTCATTTCCACTGCCTTCCACTATTACTCTCCACTGCCTCCCATTATTCACATCCTCTGCCTTCCACTATTTCCTTCCTCTACCTTCTACTATTCCTTTCCACAGCCTTCCACTATTCATTTCCTCTGCCTTCCACTATTACTCTCCACTGCCTCCCATTATTCACATCCTCTGCCTTCCACTATTTCCTTCCTCTACCTTCTACTATTCCTTTCCACAGCCTTCCACTATTCATTTCCACTGCCTTCCACTATTACTCTCCACTGCCTCCCATTATTCACATCCTCTGCCTTCCACTATTTCTTTCCTCTACCTTATACTATTCCTTTCCACAGCCTTCCACTATTCATTTCCTCTGCCTTCCACTATTACTCTCCACTGCCTCCCATTATTCACATCCTCTGCCTTCCACTATTTCCTTCCTCTACCTTCTACTATTCCTTTCCACAGCCTTCCACTATTCATTTCCACTGCCTTCCACTATTACTCTCCACAGCCTCACATTATTCCATTCCTCCGCCTTCCACTATTTTTTTCATCTGCCATCCCCTATTCCGTTCCTCTGCCTTCTACTGTTCCGTTACTCAAACTCTCACACATCTTTCCCTTCCGACGTTGGCTATGTTCCCTCTGTCTTCCATCTTTCTTTCCCTCTTGCTCTCACCACTCCTTCCATCTACCTCCCTCAATGTCTCCTTTCTGTCTCGTCACACTCCTCCATTATTTTCCCCAACTTGTCACCATTTCTTCCTTCCGCCTTCCCTATATTTTTCCCTTTATCTTCCACCCACTTTCCCCATCTACTTTCTATCATTCATTCCCTTGGCCTATGACCATTCCTTCCGTTTGACTCCACCCATTTCCTGTCTCTACTTTGAACCACACCTTCCCTCGGCATTGACGAACAAAGATCACATTAAATCTATCAAAAGTATCAGTCTTTTCATTCTTTGATAGTTCTACTAATCAGGAATATTAAAATTGTCTTTTAAAACCACCGATTTTCAGTTCACGAACTTGAACTCACAACGTTCATCTCTTACTCATCTTGTCCATTAACTTTCATGAGAGAAGATCTTTTTGCCAAATATGTCAACGAGACGCACAGTTAAATGTAAAAGGTTTCAATTTGTATAGATTATATTTTGAAATAACTTTAATAATTTCTTATACTTTAGCAGACTTTTATTTAAAAAGAAATATTACTTTTCAAAGACTCATACATTTTTTTAATTAAACAAGATTGCTGATTATTGTCTGAATATCTATTTTCAAAAGGCTGGACAATTTCCTTCAATATTTCCTTTTTGTTTCCATCACTCTATATATTCTCACGATGTTATTAGGGTTAATTTTGTTGTAGCAACGATTATATAAACCAAATGAAAATTAACCCAGCACTCTTCTTCTTTATTTGTTATGATATTTATGTTTTCACCGGCGGAAGCTGTCTTGTCCTTTTTCATAGCACGGTTCCGCCAACTCGGTTCAGCGCCTAAGTGCGAATGGAAATTCAATCTTCCCTGCATTGTGATCAACGAACAGAACGTAGGCAGAGCAGATGAAGGAACGAAGCGGTCAACAGATAACCATCGACAGTGCCGACCAGCGTGGGAACAAGCCAGGATCGAGCCGTGCCTCCCGTGTTTTAATTCAAACTGCAAAACGTTTGACATTTATGGAGATACTGCCATAGCGGAAAGCCCTATTCGTAATTGTTTTGAAAAGATCACATATATTGATTTTGATTTGAAAAACCAAGAAAGTTCATGCAGGCTTAAAGTCAATCATGATAATAAAATAAAACGCTGATGAAAAATTATTCAGGGCACAAGACAAGGCAGAACTCAAAAATACTCTACATAACTCATATGAACGTGGTAAACTGTTTGAAAACACTTGGATATATGATATCCCTACGATGTTTTGTTTACCTCACAATGAATCGAAAAAGAATTAATGGGCCCCATATCTTCGATTCTCCGATCAAACGCAACTAAGTGACGCATTTAAAAAAAAAAAGTTTACAAGCCATGAAAAATGGGTTGCTTATAACAATGTTTAGCGTAATGAAAGACCAATTCAAAGGTTTGCATCCGAAGAAGATAATACTGTGCATGTGGCGGGATTGCAGGTGCACTGTTTATTATCAGCTTCTTCTACTGAACAGTATTGTTCCAAATTGAACTGTCAATACCACACAGGTAAGTTCATCACAAAGACAAAATTCCATGTTTTAGAGGGGAAGAATAATTAAGTTGCTTCAGTGATGACGAAACATTGCGCAACAAAATGACCCATGAATAGTTCTATAAATCTGTATTCAAATGTCTTAAACGCTACGTACTTTTGATGAAACTCAATCGGTATAAGATTTTGTTATAAGTCACTGCAGCTTTAAAGATTCTTTTGAAACGTGCAAACATTATAAGCAACATCCGCTTTCTTTACTTTTCATCGAGCTGTTTATATCTTTAACCAATAAAACCAGTGAAACCAAAATGAATAAAAAAAAATTAAGATTATCAACAAAACTATAATTTGTATAAAAGCAAATGAATAAAATACCAAAATTTTCATATAATCCGATATTTGCAAAATTTCCTTCTCAACATTTTGTTATTTGATTCTAAGAATCCCAAAGTAGTGTCATCCTGATCGGCATATCTATTATATCAACCGAAATATAATCAATTTTAAGGAGAGAAAAGAAAAAAAAAGGAACAGGAAAAAAACGTCCACTTATCGTGAAACGTAATTCTATCTGGAAATATTATAAATTCGAAATTCTGTTTCTAAAAAAGCCAGTATTGATCCGAATATCTTAAAACGCTGGAGTGAAAACCCATTTTAAAGAGAAAGCTAATAAATTTTAAAACTCAGATAGAACCATAAAATATTTTGTCGAGTAATTATAAGAAAGAATAACCTCGGCTAATGTTTCTGAATCGGGTTACAAATCATACAAAGGATTGGATATTTTGTAAAGAGAAAAATCTGAAAGGTTTAACGCTTTTAAAATTCAATTTCTAATAATGACTTTTACTTGACAATAACATGAGACATTCCAGAATAAGTACAAGATTGGAATATTATAATTCACGAGGTAACCATTAGTCCTGACCTTTCAATCGTTATCATAATGCGAACTTCATGCAATCAGACAGCATTCGGGCGATATCGAACTCACGCATAGACGTCTAAGTGATGGTTTGATGTTCTAATCATTCACTTTGACACTGGATAACATTGTTTACAGGTCTATTTTATATCCAAAGTTTAAGCGTTCTACTAAGCTGGCATCTCGCTCTCACCCTTTCGCTGTCGAAACTGTTAAGTGTAGCCGTATCTTCTACTCCAATAGCTTCATTTCTCGCACTTCATGCCTGTGGAACTCTCCCATTTTCCTGTTTCCCTGATGGCTATAATCTCCAACTATTCAAATGTAATGTCAATCGACGTCTCCAGGTGCCTTGATCTGTCCCCTATCCTTCTCTTCATCCTTTCCTCTATCATTCCTATTTGCTCTCGCTCCAACTCTCCGTAACTCCTTGCGTGCTTTCTTGGGGTGAAACACTTAAAAATATATATATTCGCCATTTTCAAACTGATATGTTTTGTCTGTCATATGGTTACAAATTTTAAGTATTAGCTAAATAGTATCTGACGAACTATACTACAACTGCCCTAAAGAAATACTTAACTGCAAGCCAAAGACGATCCAGTGGAGAGCTACTCCAGCTGCACATCAAATCAGAAGCATACACAATGCATTAGTAGTAATTTTGATAAAAGATTGCAAGAAATTTGGTGCTAATGAATTGTAGCCCTGCGATGTATTCCACCAGGAATTAACTTCTCATTGCTCTGGCGGCGATAGAATCAGGAGTGTTTCCTGTGTTTGACCAAAATGTAAAGTTCGTCTCAGGTTTAATTCCTTATAAATGTACCATGTTGATAATCCTCAGTATTAAATTATTGTCTGATGATATATTCCCGGTTCGAGGTGTTGAGTATAAATGCCAAATCTAAACAAGGTGAGATCACTATTTACATTATTCGGACTATTGGTCTCATCATTGTCCCCATATTTATTACAACGTTTCGGTAGTTGTACGCTTCGGCCTTATTCAGGTGGTTGGAATGTCGAACTGAACCCTTTATTTCGCTCACCGGGGTAGACTGTTCTAGTTCCACGTGCCATGTTTAATGGATGTTAGTTATCAGTTATATCCTTTTAATTCCCCTATCCACTGCCTTAACCGGGTATTGAATTCACACTCTTTGCTAGGCCACAAAAATCTCCTGAGCCGACCAAGAATAGAAATGAATACAATATGGGAACCAGTAATAAGGAGTGCCAGAGAAAAGTGACAATAACAACAAAATTTCAAAATGTGATCTGGCAAAAACATGCAATGATAACAGCAGAAAAAATGCAATATGACCACTGGTAAAAAAATGATTACTGATGACATTAGGTTTATAATTCTCAGAAATTCATACACAGATGTCCTCAAAGACACATGACACAGTGGATAAAGACGTTAGTTAGATCCAGTGACAGGGCCCAATACCCGGTTAAGGCAGTGGAGAACTTGAAGAGGGTAATTAACAGGGATAACATGGCACGTAGAACTAGAACAGTCTACCCCAGTGAGCGAAAAAAAGGGTTCAGTTCGACATTCTAACCACCTGAAGAAGACCGGGACGTACAACGACCGAAACGTTGTAATAAATATGACGACAAAGATGAGGACAATAGTCCGAATAATATAAATAGCGTACATAATAGCTCTGAAGGTGAGATCAGTTTCATTTGTGATAAGTCTTCACTGTAGAAAGAGTGAATTACTCCAGGATCTGGTCGTGAAGTTTGCTAAGGCATCTTAGAATTATATTAGTGAACCGCTAATGACTGGTTTACTTTCTGATAGCAGTAGACAGTAAGTACTTGGCTACAAAAGGAAAAATGTTTTGGAATATGGAGAGGAAGAACAGGTTCATAATTATCTGAAGTATTGGAATCCTACAGAAGAATGCTGCCAAATAGATTAGAAAAACCTTGAGAATCGTGAAAGAATGGAATCGTTTATTTAGCATTTGAATTGGTAAAAATACTGCGGAGAATTCCTGATTTTCAATAGACTTACTGTCACTTGAATTCCGATAAGAAACACCATAGGCAAACTCGAAACACAGGATATAATAATTTTAAAAAAGCGTGAGTTATCAAAACCAAAACGAAAAAAAGATGGAGAAAAATCCCCGAAGTTTTGTGAGAGCTTCAAAAACAAAAAAGAAACTGTTCAAATCAGAATAGATTTTTTTTTCCGAACGAAGAAATAAAAACAGTTTGCCGAGTTTTTACGGCAAGGTAAAGTATTCTCTTAGGCTTCGTCTGTTTTGTTTCTTTTTCTTTTCGTTTTCCTTTGCTACAAAGTAAATTAGAAATCCGATAAAGATTAAAGATTTGATTTATTTCGGGTAATTCCTCGCTTCACCATTTTAGCAGAGAAAAAGTGAAATGCAAACTGAAATTATAAACGCCGATCGAATTCAGCCTGTTTAATTTTGATTAGTTTTTACAAATTACATTAATTTTTGCAAATTAAACGAATCAAGTTTCATTTTTGCCTTTCATTTCTGTACTCAATTTCAAATACAGATCCCATTGAGGAAAGATACAAAGAATGTGTACTTGATTTGAAATTTGTGAGGAGGACAAGTCAGTGAATGAAACTCGGGCGGTTTTCACTTGGTGACAGAACATTTATTGCATGTAATGCTCGAAAATATTCATCTGGTTTATTAGGTAAAGTAGTATCTCTAAACATTGTGTTATAAAGCATACTGAAAAAAATATACGGACAACTTTTAGAGTAGGCTTGCCCAAAATTGGAAAACATTGACCACCGGAACCGATTGGTAACGGTTTGACGCCCGGAGGCGTGGAATCCTGACAATGATGCATTGTCTTTCCTTAGGTTTTTATATAAGACCGAAAAGCGAGCGCAGACAGTCAGTTGGCAGCAATAGAAAGATGACGATACCACCCCACGCACGCTACAAGGTAAACTTGTCGGGCTGTGGCTTCAGGAGTGGTGATGGTAAGTTGCTGGCCGACATGCCGAGATCCGCCAACTCTTTCTCCTTCCCACCTCACGCTTCTTGCAAGACACTATTCAATTCTTCTGAGTCCACCGCCCAACTCAAAGTAAAGAATATATATCTAAGAAAATTGTCTGTTGTTCATTCTGTCTGTGATGCAGCGTTGGGATCTGAAGAATTGCTGATAGACCATGAGAAGCCAAAGACGACAAACAACGAAGCAACCTTTATGATTCTTTCCTATAGTCCCGAACTTTTTGTATAATTCATAAACTCTTTTTTCTTCACGCTCTTGTTTCATTAAGAATATTCAATAAAAAGCAAAATGAGTCTTAATCAGAGAACATGACATCTGCTTAATAATATGGATAAATTATAACAAAAAATGTAATTGCAAACTGCCTTTGCTAAGTAATACAGACAGGATCTGTCTTTTTTACAAATACTTTCACGGTAATTGCTCCGATGAGCTGCTTTCGCTGGTTCCCAGGCCTCATGAATTTAAGTGTCCTACGAGGCTGGCATGCCGTTCCCACCCCTTCACTGTTGAAACTGTTAGATGTAGACGTCTCTTCTACTCCAATAGCTTCATGTCTCGCACATCTCGCCTGTGGAACTCCCTTTCTTATTCCTGTTTCCCTGACAAATATAATCTCCAACTATTTAAGTGTAACGTCAATCGACATCTCCAGTTGCCTTGATCTATTCACTTCCCTTCTCCACATCCTTTCCCCTTCAATTTCTATCTGCTCTCGCTCCAAATCTTCTGTAACCCCCTTCCCTTGATCGATCCACTATCTTTCTCCACATCCTCTCCTTTACCACTCATACCTGCTCTTCCTCCAAACCTTCTGTACCCCTTTGCGTGTTAGTGGCTTCCAGCCTTGCTTGGGGTGAAAAGATTTTTAAAAAAAATCAGTGAGTTGTTTTAGGTTGAGCACTTGGTTAAAACCCAGTACATATTTTGCGTAAGGTATCGCTATCGTTTTTATTTTAAAGTTCTCCTTCATCTAAAACGGTTGCCAAGCACAGGATACAGAGCCACGCCTATTTTTTTTTATTTAACCCACAGGTGGCGAAAAGAAGAGATGGATTTATACCTTCCCCAAGGGTATTTGTGCGTAAGTGAATGTAATAAACTCTTCTAGAACTCGAACTCGGTCGTTCAATTTCTCATCACCACCCTCACACCCCACCGAAATTATAACATGTTTAACTGCTCACCAACTAAATATGCACTTTAATAATATCCCGTTAATATACGTCCTCTCGATTAACTGATTCTAGATGTGTTTTCTTCAGTAATGCTTTCTGTATATTTAAAAAATATATATTTGAATTAATATATATATATAAATATATATATATATATATATATATATATATATATATATATATATATATATATATATATATATATATATATATATATATATATATATTGAATAAAGAGAAAGAACAGTAAGATAAATAATCTGGTGTTCTTATTAATTATTTTTATTTTTACAAAACAGTGCTCAATGCAAATCTACAGGGCAGAAATATTATAAATTTGCTAATTTGAAAATTGGGTTCCATCGCTACACAGGAATTACCATGTTTCTAAAACAGAAACTAAAAACTTCAATTTCAATTATAAAATTAAATTAAAGTCTCTAGTCCTGTTTCATTTTTAAGCGAATTTTAGAATAACTTATTTTGAAATTTACTGAGTTTTATAAGCGCATATATTCATAATATTAATTTCTAAGGATACGGGGAAATTCAATCATTTTGAAAAGGGGTGGTAGGGTATTCATTTTCAATGACAACTATTGTATCAAAATATGAGTTACTTTCGAAAAGAGGTTAAATTTAGGTAGGGTAGTGGTGCCTTTTTCAACGAAGGATCATATCCGTTGAACGCATGTCGTCTGGTCTTTATCAACGACAAAAGGCTTTTTGGTACTTTTGTTTCGCCGTTAAATTTGTAAACGTATACAAAGATTTTATCCTAAAAGGCGTTGTTTGTATATGAGTACGTCGTATTGAACTACAAATTTTAAAATATTATTCCTAATTCTGATTACTAAAAGACTATACTCATTTTAAAACAAATAAATGTAATAGTATTACTTATGTTATTTAAAAATTATTATTAAATATCAAATATAAATATTTATATTTCATTTAACAGCTTCTTTTTTAAACATTATTTAAGGAAAACCTACGACAATGTCGGCAAAGAATAGCTATTTCTATAATCTATTTGAATTAATCGTTTGTTTCTGCAGAAGGGGACCAACATAGTCGTCTTCTTTCTACTTCCAACAGCATCAGTTTTGGATGAAAATCGATATTTAATAAATCTTTTTAGTTTATTTCGCTTATCCTATGAATGATTGGGTTGCATATTCTATCAAATTGATACAATTTAGTTTAAAATCGAATATTTTTCGTTTCTTGTACGTAACTAAACACAAATTAATTTTGTTTTTTTTAATTGCTTTAACATTTTTGACAGACAGACAAGAAACAACTAATATAACCAAGGTTGTATAAAAGCTTTTCGAAGTTTTTTTTTTAACAAAAAACGGTTATTATTTACATTATTCGGACAATTGTCCTCATCTTGGTCGCCATATTTATTACAACGTTTCGGCCGTTGTACACCCCGGCCTTCTTCAGGTGGTTGGAATGTCGAACTAAACCCTTTATTTCGCTACTTGGGGTAGACTATTCTAGTTCCACGTAACATGTTTTAATGGATGTCACTTATCAGTTATATCCTGTTAATTTCCCTGGGAAAGTTCTCCACTTTCTTTACCGGGTATTTGAACTCACACAGTTTGGGTCCTGTCACTGGATCTAACTAACGACTTTAACCACTTATCAAGGACACATGGCACAGTGGATAAAGGTGTTAGTTAGATCCAACTCCTGATCAAATTAAAAACATTCCGAACCCTATACGGACCCGCAATCCTGAAATTTTGGATTAGCAAATTTTCATTGCAGGGATTGTTTACAGAGATTTTTTACGTGATTATTTACGACGATTTTTTGTTCGATAGCAATTTTTATAACTTGGAAATAAATTTGCGAATAATCGAAATTAATTTAGAAATATAGCGAAAGTCACCCAGTAAAAAAAAGTAAGGACCTACGCGCATCAAATTGTTTTTAAGTTATGTGGTGGCAGAAGAATTATGGCTGAACTTTTAAAAGTTAGGGTTAAACATTAATGAGTATGACTATGGAAGTAGCCAATATGGTAATGACAGATCGTCGCTGGGCTTAGCTGCATTCCTTTGATGGAATCAACGTCGACTTGTCTGTAACCTAAGCGAGGCTTCATGTTAGATGATATCGGCTGTGGTTTAACCTGGAGAAGGATGGGCATCGAAGCGATCCTACGACCCTAAAGGAGGCACGGTGTAGTAATGGATAGCGGCTCGGATTAAGGAATCGGAGAGCTGAGTTCGAATTCCAGTCGAATTCATTACGTTCACTTACATGCTTAATACCCTTGGAAAAGGTATGAATCCGGTTTTCCTCCCCGCTCTAGCTATGGGTAAATATAAGGACAGACCGGGTAGAATAGCCTTGGATGGCAACTGGTCTACCGCAGAAAGAAATGGCAACCTACAGCGGGGGAAAAAGTCTACCTTTTTTAGTCCTGTATCGCCTAAGCGTATATCACGCATGGCGCATAACTGACTGGTATTCCGTATTTCATTTTTCCCGCGCTTTTTAAGAAGAATTGAAAGATATTTTCTCATTTAGAGCAGCTATCAATTACACCGCGCACACATCCTATCTTTGAGATAGAATAAGCGAATTGACTTCCGTTAAATCGATTCAGATATATGTGTGCGTATGTATCTTAACACACAATAGAGCAGTCTCGGATTGAGGAATCGGAGAGCCGTGTTCGAATTCCAGTCGAATCCATTATATTCACTTACGTACTAATACCCTTGGGAAAGGTATCAATCATCTTCTTCTCCCCCACCCCCATCTACGGGTAAATAGCAGGACAGACCGGATTCTGTAGCCTTGGATGTCAACTGGTCTACCGCAGAAAGATATGGCAACCTACAGCGGGGAAAAATCTGCCTCGTCAAGTCATTTATCGAAAGATACATGATCACCTAAGTGCGTATCACGCAAGGCACATAACTGACGGATTTTCTAAAACATGAAGACGTACATTCTCCAGACAAAAGATTTTTCTTTCAGAAGAATGTTGGTAAGTAGTTTTCCATTATATTTCCTGAGGATCGTAAGCAATTTTTTATGAAAATTAAAAGAAGGAAACAGCGTTGCGAATCATAAAATTCTGGCGCTGAATGTTCTCTTTCGATAAATAAAATGTTTCAGTAGCATTTACAAGTAATTAAATCTGTATCGACAACGTCGGAGCATATATATTTTGTAAAATGTGGATTTTTTTTTAAAAAGACCATTAATATGTGCCTAAATTGGATACAGAATCCTACTGTGTCAACCAGCTTTCGATAACCTGACAGCTTTCCTTAAGATGAACAGTACAGGTGAATAGGATACCCAGGTACCCAAACCAACTTGATTTAATTTTTTTTTCTTCCCTTCTGGAACATACTTGTAAATTAATTAAAACCTCCCAAAGAAACCAATAACTGTGAGACAATAAAATCGATTCAATCTTTGGTGTCACATAAACTCAATATAGAGAATAATTTTCTCTTTAAATACTCAAAGCAATTTGGCATTCAGTAAGTAACAGAGAATAAATATACTGTTCACAGGGCTCGATGCGTTACCAAAGACGGTTTAAATGCATAGTTTTAGAAACATTAATTCCCAAATATGTCAAGTAATTCTAAAAGAACTACTAGCATCATGTATCCCAATACTTTCTGCGGTATGATCGGGTCATCAGCGACAAAACTGATTCCTCCGCCAGGCTTTCCTTGTGAGGACGGTGGGCTAGATATCCAATCGGATTAAAAACATAACCTGTCAAAAGGCCGCAGGAGCTTCGTGTGCGGTCGTGGAGCAAACGGGGTTCGATGACTATGAATGTAGCCAATGTGGTGATGACAGATCGTCACTGGGCTTAGTTCCATTCTTTCCATGGAATAAACGTCCACGTGTCTGCGACCGAAGCGAGGCTACTGGCGGCGGTTTAAACTTGAGAGGGATGGGCTTCGCCAGGTGTACTAGCCCAAGATTCGCTACACAAAAAAAATGATACCTCTCCGACCCAGATATGTAAATGGAACTGCTCATGTGTTAAGTTTCGAACTGACCCTACGACCCTACGGCCCGATGAATACTACGATCACAGCCTACCACGGGACTGAAGCTACTGCTCCTGCTGATAACGATGGATTCTGAAATCCGAGAGATCATTTGAAATACGTTCGCGTTTCCTTCTAGGTTAAGCGATATCGAGATAAATATACACTGTTCTTATTAAAATCTGTTGCGATATAACGGCGTTTATTGTTTTCTTTTACTGTAGAAATATTGTTGAGTTTTAAATTAATTCTGAATTGACAACACACACTGCGGTATTTGACGGACACAACATTTTCTCCAAACGATTTCTATATATTACACCACAAAAAGCTGGCTTGTATCATGATTAAGAGTTCGATCGTCGAAACTCCCAGCTGTCGAGATGCCAGACAGATATCTTTTAGTAAATAGGATTTTAAATTTTTTACAATATACATGAACATTAAAGATAAAATCATAAGCATATACGATGTCGATGTCAATAAATCAAGACAATATTATTATTTTTTTTTGTCTTATTAGAATTTTGATTGATTTGTTTTTACAGCTTATCAACTATTTACATTTTATTTAATGGCAGAAAATATTTTAAGTTATAAGAAATTTTTTTTCGGGGGTGGGGAGTTTATCATGATTTTACCTGTACAAGTCCTGCTGATTAACCCAGAGTTGTGGGAAAGATGTGAATTCATACCTTTCTCAAGGGAATTTGCACGTAAGTAAATATAGCAGACCCAACGGGAATTGGAATTCGGCTCTCCGATTAACAATTCCCAGCCGTTACCGATTACACTAATGCACATACAGACTTAACGCACATGGTATTTCCAAGCAGTACCCCATTTGGGTACTAACTAGACTCGACGTCCCTCAGTTTCCGTGATCGTACGAGAATAGCTGTTGCAACATGATACGAACATCGGTATCAATAAATCTGACCAATGTTTTTTATTTTTTATGGTATTAGAATTTTGATGGATCTGTTTTTTACGGCTTGTCAACCATTTATATGTTATTTAAAGACAGAAAAACGTTATAAGAAATTTGGGGGGAAATAATCATGATTTTACTGATTAGTGATGATTAGTCCTACTAATTAACCCATAGTTGTGGGTAAGATGTGGCTTCATACCTTTCTCAAGGGAATTTGCGCAAATATATATATATATATATATATATATATATATATATGTAAATATAACAAACCTAACTGGAATTGGAACTGGGCTCTCCGACTAACAATTCCCAGCCGTTACCGATTACACAACTGCACATAAAAAACTTAAAGCACATGCTATTTTCAAGCGGTTACACATTTGGGTTTGTTCAACACCCACAGAGCCCATTGGTGGTTTATACTGCAACTATGCTGAGTAAACCTTAGTTACAATTTCTGTATAATCTACTGTTATCAACAGACTGATGAAAGCCAGCACGCTAAGACCCTCAGACACGATGACTTGTGACTGCGTGCTAACACAACCTCTGACAGCTTCCAAGGGTTCCGTCTACTCAATTTTACGCACAATTCTTAGGTCAACCTGTAGTATGGTATTTCATGTACTTTCCTGCCTATAGACAGAAGTATATACACGACCAATTTTTACCTGTAATTTCAAGGGTAAATATAAAATAGGTTTACTTGCAGACTTTATTATAAGAATGGGCAATACTTACCTATGGATGCTGGCTGGTATAATGAAAAACTGATTAAGTAATTCAAGTAAAGTTGATATCTAGTAAGCTCGGCCACTCCAACAATCGTAAAGTTCCATTTGATCACAGATTTATTCTGACCATCTATCTACGGCAGTGAGTAGACCGCCCGGATCGGAAATAAATTAGAAAATCTCGATGAATCTCAAAAGTTTTTCCCCCTTTTGCTTCAGCGAAGCCGAGTTATCGACGTGGAATGAGTAGACTTGGCCAAATGAAAAATTAAATAAAAGAACTGTCGAACAAACAGAATGGACGAATTTTTTGTACGATAACAATTCTTATAACCTGGGAATAAATTTGCGAACAATCGAAATTAACTGCGAAATCCAGCGAAAATCATGAAATAAGAATAATTTTTGTAAAGTAAGGACCTACGTGCATCAAATTGTCTTCAAATTAGGTAGCGGCAGAAGAATTATCGTTGTACTTTTATAAGGTAAGATTAAATATTAATGCAATACTTAAATGTAGTGATCAATTTTGTGTTATTCTGTAGTTTACTGCTCCCTATCGCGTGTACTTCTCGCTACATATTATGATGAAGGCTCAATCAAGAGCACTCCAGGGTATCTTGCTTAAACGCCGCACAATAGGGCAACTTTTAAGCTACTATAGAATAAAACAAAAAAGAAAACGAATTACATTTTCATTTAATCCCATGTTTTTGGTTGAAAAATTATTCTTTCTACGTTTCACCCTGTATTTGATCCATTCTTCATCGCTGGTCAATAATTCCTTTAAAAAGCAAACGTTTATATACGGGCGACTGTTTCTTGCTCAAAGGAAAGTCACCCATCATAGGCAGGAACATAACTAAACGCAGATCATTTGCATCCCTTGAATTGAATGATTCTCCTTCGTGGTTGGGTTTGGTTTGTGTAACGGCATATCAGTTTCTAATGCGTCTTTTAAGGTCGAAATGTAATTCTTGGGAGCTTCGGTAATTTTTTTATTCCTTTTCCAATAATGTATTGCTGGTATTCTTACTACAAAAATATATTTTTATACTTCCATAATATTTTTGACCCCAGTTTGTAGGTTCACTATTTACCCATATCTAGGACCCTAACAGATGCTACCACCCCTATCAGGGTGGACCTGGGAACAACAGCAATTCCACGCTGTTCAAAACCTCCCAATCAGAGACCTTGCTACCAGATGTAGATTATCGTCATACTCAGGACGATATCCGTGTTATATCACCTTGATTAGGGTTAGATAGTCTATGGATTTAATCGCGTTCATATCGATTCGAGCGTAGAATATTATTCAGCGAGAAATATTGAGGTTGGATTTTTGCCATCTTTGGTCATTTATAATGCGTTTTCCACAAAATATTTCCGTGTTGGTTTGACGAATTTTATTGCCAGCTTCACAATACCTCTTGGTTGCCTCAACGAGGACCTCCAGCACAACTTTGTATCTCTCCATCTAACCTTTCACAGAACAATTGCAAGCAGTGGATATGTGCTTAAGGTAGCAGTTTTTCCAAAAGCATAGAGTAAGTCACATCGCATTGAATTCCACAACTGACACTGGAAGGATGTTATTTACTACGTTGATAAAAAAACAAATGATTTTTGAGTTCATCATTTTTATATCGCGTGCACTTCAAAATAACACTTTGTGGTCGAGCTGAATTTTTTTTTTACCGTATATACTGCTAGTGACAAACCCGCAATCGAATCTATTTTATTTGAATTATCTTAGCGGATAAATCGTCGGATTACGGGATTAGTGAAGTCGATTTACCATATCGAAAATAGCCAAGATGGATTAAACGACTTCTCGGGGTTAGTATTATTGTGTGAATGATACTTACTAACTCAGCATCAATTCCTAATAAATGATTAGTGGTGGGTGAAACATTATTGTAGATTTTACAAGTACGAGAGTGATTTCTCGGATAAAGAATTGTTTTTTTCCTTTTCCTCAGTTTAAAAAGTAACTGTAATATGCCTCACCGATTCAACATTTGAAGTCAGTAATAACTTCTGCCTCCATTCCATCATAGATTGCTAAATACATGATAAGATGCGTATGCAAATGTAACAGTTATTATGGGATAATGGTTGTTTTGAGATAATCGTCGTAGAAGTATTCGTAATAATAATAATAATTATAATTATAGGAAAGCAAATGATCCGGTTTCATTTTCCCTCCTTTTCTCTTGGTATCTTTAAAAAAAGAAGAAAAGAAACACATGCGTGTTTCCTCAAGCAGCTGCTGCTTCTTTCTTCCTTCTAATCTTTCATTCTTTCTTTCTATTTATCTCATCATATTATATATATATATATATATATATATATATATATATATATATATATATATATATATATCTCAGTCCTTTTCATATCTATCTATCTATCTATCTATCTATCTATCTCAGTCCTTTTCATATCTATCTATCTATCTATCTATCTATCTATCTATCTCAGTCCTTTTCACATTTATCTATCTATCTATCTATCTATCTATCTATCTATCTATCTACCTATGTCAGTCCTTTTCATATCTATCTATCTATCTATCTATCTATCTATCTCAGTCCTTTTCACATTTATCTATCTATCTATCTATCTATCTATCTATCTACCTATGTCAGTCCTTTTCATATCTATCTATCTATCTGTCTATCTATCTATCTATCTATCTATCTATCTATCTATCTATCTATCTATCTATCTATCTATCTATCTCAGTCCTTTTCACATTTATCTATCTATCTATCTATCTATCTATCTATGTCAGTCCTTTTCATATCTATCTATCTATCTATCTATCTCAGTCCTTTTCACATTTATCTATCTATCTATCTATCTATGTCAGTCCTTTTCATATCTATCTATCTATCTATCTCAGTCCTTTTCACATTTATCTATCTATCTATCTATCTATCTATCTATCTATCTATCTATCTCACTCGTTAGGTTTTCCCGTTTTTGTACTGCTTGCAGTATCCAACAGATGTAGTGAGTCGCTTGTTCTCTTTTATGTAAAGACATTCACTTGCCAACATATTTTTTTCTGTTCCTTTTTGTATATATTGATCCTCAATATGCTGGTGACAATGACCCTCCGCTCTAGCAGCTGCCGTTTCATCAACCAATTCCTTCATGAAAATGAATGATTTCGCATCCCCCAGAATTTCTGACATTCCATCTCGTTCTGTTTTTGCAGGATGGCGGATCTTGCAAGTCACACAGCATTAGCTTGTGTCTTTGCTAACACTTATTATTATTCAAAAATGATGTGGCTTTTATTATAAGAATTGAATTCAAGCGCTATGAAATTGCACGTTTTCTTCAAATACGTACTGATTATACAGTGTTTATGTGAAATATCTGCCACCTGTACACCTAGAAATTCCTCCCACATAATGGTAAGACCGTAGCCAGATCAGTAGTCGTCATTACTGGGGGTCCACACAAAAAAATAGAAAATTGGTGATTCACGATAATGTTTTAGTGGTCCATAGAGCAATTTTACTCCGGAACGCTTGTTAGAACTGAGAATTTGAATTTCTACAGTAATCTACGCCATATTTAAATACTCTAAAAATAGACAAACAACTCTAAAACTAGCAGACAATGAGATCAAACGATGTAAGTTGGCGTCACTTTTACTCTACTGGATGTTTTCATTGTAAATATTGAATAGAAACTTAGGAGGATATATAAAGGAAGGATTCTATAGATAAATGACAATTATATAAAGATTCCTAACCTTATCTATTTAGCAAAAAATATGCATTATTCTTCATCGAACGTCCACCCCTGTCCATCCATGCGTAAAAATGTTTGATACACAGCTTGTTGAAGACACCATTTTACTAGAACCGCACAAGGGACAGCTCCATATGTGTGCAGTATTTCTCTACGTTGAAAAGGTAAAAATATTCGAATTAAACGAAAATACGCTGTTTATATTCACCATTGACCTGTAGAGGATAACACAGTTATCGTTCTTTTATTTCGATGGCAAACAGTGAGAGACAGAAATGAAAGCTCTTAACGCTTCTGCAACGGATTTTAGAGATTTCATTGAACGTTTCTAGGGTGTGACATCAAAGAGGCGGGCCCAAAGGATTCTTATAAAGACAGTGTACAATATCCTACTTACTGACATGAGCCTCCGATTGATGGAAGTCAATAAATATGTGACGAACGAAGAGAGAGTGAAAAAAGACTGATAACCCCAAGTTGTATAGATTCTCTTAGAATGTACACGTGGAGACGAAACGTCCTGTTGCAGATTTTCCTCTGGAAACAAATAGATATTGCAAAATTGCTAAAAAAAAACTGAAATCAAACAAGAAATAAATTTTATAATGTATCGAATTTAAAAAAAAAAGAATGATATTTGGAATATTCTCTTAAAATATACCAATAATTTTGCTGCCTTGTGCAACCGACTTCCAAGAGGATAACTTCCTCAGTCACTAAAATCTTAACCGGTTCATGTCTAGAGTTAACCGTTATTTTCCCCCCCATATCCGTATAAATCGTGTCTCTTCTTCTGTATGTCTCTACCTTGAGTTGCTCTCTGGCCTTTTACAGGGTGAACGTCATTTTAAAAATAAATCCTTGCCGGATGAGCGTCCACAATGAGCATCTCAGTGAATTTAGAAGAATCCTATTTTAACAGCTGGAAGCAAATTAACTGTTCAGTATTCTAACGTTGTCTATTTGTTTGCTTAAGTAAAAAAAAATATTCCCATAGTTGAATGAAACAACTTATGTAAGGAATCGTCGACTAGAATCTCATAAACTCTCAAATTTATGACAACCGAAGAGAAGACATGCCTGGATAATGTTTATAGTTTCCATCGAAGTTGTATGTCAAGATTGTATATCTAACTAATCATCAGTATACTTTATTTAAGAAATAGCTGGCAGAGACTTTATCTGCATGAATATTTCGTTAGAAAATATGTAGGCTGTCTCTTAATGGTCATTGATGTGCGGGTGGTGTAATATATTGCGGCATGGAACGAGGAATTTGAGAGCCAAGTTCGAATTCCATTTCAATAAATTCATTTATGCGGAAATAACCATTCCCCCCAGCTATAGGTTAAGGAAAAGCTCTTGTATCTGTCGACATTATTTTTATTTCCCAAAACTTGTTAACGCAATATCCCATTACTAAAGAAAATATTATTCTTACTACCCCGGCTTTAAATAATCCATTACGGGTTGATAAGCCGTAAAATAATCAATCAAACTTAATGACTGAATGAATCGGTTTGAACCCTGTGGATGTGGATTTATGGCAATGATAGACGGTCTTGGTTTAAATTTGAATATTTGACCAAAAATAACGCGAAAACAGTTGAAAGACGGGATGAGTGAAGACGTCTCAACGCTTCCTAAACCATTTGTGCGACACCCCACCGTGTGGTTATTGGTTGGTTGGCAGGCTTGTTGAGATCCGTCCTCTGTATGACGATCTCCCTCTCCCACTTTCCAAGAAAAGATGCCACGACTACAATTTCTCCCCTGAAATAAAACGAGGAAAAAAAATAGACTGTTGTCAATTATGTCTTTGACGCGGCACTAGGGTATGAAGAAGCCAGGGACGAAACAGGAAGCAATAGACGACAGGAAACGACACGGGAACATTTCTACGTTCTGGCAGAAAACTTAAATGTCTTGGTGAAATTATCAGTTAAACGAAGGACCGTGGAATTGTACTAATAGTGTTACTGCTCTGAAATCAACGCTCACCCACGTGACATAATTTAAAAAGAAAACTTTATCGGGGTAACTGGTGATGTCTTCGCAGAAGTAATCGTATGAAATTATTTTATATATAGTGCTTTCCTGTTTGGAGAATGGAATAGCCGAAGTGAATTATAATGTTGATGCATGTTTTTTTGTATATCCTTGTACTTGTGAGAGATATGAATACTCTTAATCTTAGGCTCTGCTACATCGCCGAATATCACATGATAAATCTCCTGTTACTCGTATGCTACGATCGTTGACTAACGAGTAAGTGTATTGACGCATTTTAGTAAAAACATTCCTCCATAACTATATTAACTTCCAGTCAATGGAGATTGGTAGATATGGAGAAAACGACAGAGAATGAGTGTGGTACTATAAGAGGGGATATAGAGGCAGAGAGTGAATTAATGACGTAGGAGGCAATGAGACAGAGAGAGAGATATTAAAAGGGGAGACAGAGAAATAACGACAGAAAGCGGTATTAACAGAGACGTGGTTAGAGAGGTATTGACAGATGAGACATAAAAACAGGCGAAGTGAGGTAATTACAGAGATGATAGAGGAGAGAAAGACCGAGGAAAAGACAGATAGATAGATAGATAGATAGATAGATAGATAGATAGATAGATATGGGCAGATTTGTGTGTGAATATATATATATATATATATATATATATATATATAGCATAATGAGAATACAGTTATTTAATTCATTTCTAACGAAAGATCGGGGCTGATCTGAAATATCAAATATATATATATATATATATATATATATATATATATATATATATATATATATATAAAATATAAATAAATACTTTCACAAAAAAACATTCAATTTTTTTTAATTTGCAATTTTTCAGTTGTTTATATATATATATTTGTTTCAGGTTTTCAAATAAGACATTTAGCCATCCTGACAACACAATCCTAGACTTCTGTTTGCCTCAAGGTTCTTGGCCCTGATCTGGCTTCTCGTCTGCAGTCTCTCTCTCTCTCTCTCTCTCTCTCTCTCTCTCTCTCTCTCTCTCTCACAGTCGCCTCTCTCTGTCTCTTTTATAAATACTTCCATGGTAATTGCTCCGATGAGCTGCTATCGCTGGTTCCCAGGCTCCATGAATTCAAGCGTCCTACGAGTCTGACATCCCGTTCCCACCATTTCACTATTCAAACTGTTAAATGTGGACGTCTCTTCTACTCAAATAGCTTCATATCTCGCACCTCACGACTAATGAAACTCCCTTACTCATTCCTGTTTCCCTGACAACTATAATCTCCAACTATTCAAGTGTAACGTCAATCAACATCTCCAGTTGCCTTGATCTATCCTCTATCCTTCTCCACATCATTTCCTCTAACACTCCTATCTGCTCTCGCTCTAAATCCTCTGTAACCCCTCTCGTGCTAATAGCTTCCAGCCTTGTCTGGTTTGAAAAGCTTAAAAAAAAATACCCTTTTAGTTGTTCCGCTAGAAAAAGAACAGATTAATATCGTTTTGTGTCCGCCCAGCTCTATTCCCAAATATGCAGTTGTGAGAGAATAATACCATTCAGGCCTTCAGCAATCGTAACAACAATTCATAGTATGTCTTCCATCTTCAAAGTTCATTCAAGAACCATCGAGAGAATGGTGAGTAAGTTTTTAAAAAAGAGGGAACAGTAGAGAGGAAAACTGGATCAGGAGGTCACGGTAGGAAGATGGTTCATCATTTCAACTAAATCCATTCTTATTGTTCAAGATAGAGTCCAATAGTGTTATAAAACCTCGCAGAATTCCAGTAAGATATCTTTAATCATTTCTAACGTCCGAGGGTTCAAATTTTAATTTAACAACTGGACAGTTTTGCTTTTACACGATTTGGACAATTTTGCTGACACCGGGTATATAGATAAGAAAATGTTTGATGCTTCTTACTGATAGCGTATTTAGGAAATGGTTCAAGTGTGTTTCTTTATTAATCTTCCAAAGTTATGTACATTATTCCTTAATTCCGTTCCATCACTCATTCTTATACGCGTTATTATAGCATCATTTTTAAAAAAAAATAAATGTTATTATTTTACCTCTTGCGCATGTCTGCAGAAAAGAGACATTATTTATGCGTGGCATCCACAAAAGTGGAAGCCATACTGGAAGAATTACGAAAATGCATAGAAGTTTTTAAAAATTCCAAACTCTACAATTTTTGTCTTGAATAATGGATGAGGTTTTATTCACCAGTAGAAAGAAAGAAAAGACAAAAAAAAAACACAAGATATTTGGTAGAAAAATGCTGGCTGTAAACGTAGAACGTTCTCTTTGGAAACCGTTTTCTTTGAAGCTTTTCTGTCACTTTTTCACTTCTGACCAGCAAAAAAACAATTACGTTCTGAAGTTGGATATCAAAAAGTATGCTGTTACTGAATGCATAGTTAATGTTTTCATGTTGTAACCAATTTCTAATTTTATGGTTTTGTCACGAACATGCGGACCGTTTCAAGAAACGCTATTTTTCTTTTTTCGTTTCTCAAGATTTACGCTCTTCAAATTGAACACTCGTTCGTTGAGAGCTACAAAAGAATTTTAATACCACTTCATTGTGAGTGAAAGATCGCCGTCATTGTTGAATAATTGCACACATCGGAAAGAAACAAAGCCAATCTGAAGGTTACTGACCTTATAAATATAAAAAGGGGAAGAAAAAGCCTTTGCATTCATTATAATTTGTATCATTTTGAAATCGTTGAAGGGTAGTGAGAATGTCTCTTCAAATCTCACATTTTCTGCCTTGTGCCATTGGATCGTGGCAGCTGTGTATCTGGTTAGCATACCCTCTCTAATATATGTTTCGTTAAGATGTCTAACAAGGTACTTCGGTTAATGCTTTGTAGAGGGACCACTTCTCCAAAAACTAATTCCTAAAAACTAATATTTCGTTCATATGCAATAAAAAGACATTAACACGCTTAAAAGAACTACCTTGTTAGTCAGCTTTCATGAAACATGAATAATAATAATAATAACTGCAAAAAACTGGTATGAACACAACCCAGACCCTATTACGGAAATAGGACTTACAACAGTTTTATAGGACTTTACAATACACACAGACAGAACAATAAAAGCTAATCGCCCTGACATCGCAAATACAAATGTGCCTCCTTATTGATATGGCAGTTCCTGCAGCGTGCAATGTATCTTTGAAGACCTTCAAAATCTATCAAAATACAAGGACCTTGAAATCGATATCTCAAAAATGTGACGCTGGGGCCCTCGGATTGATTGAAAAAGATTCCAATCGACGCATTGTAGGAATCCCTGGTAGCCCATGCCTTGGAGAGATAAAAGTAAAATTACTCACAAGTACAGCTCATACGTTCTGAAGGGCTTTATATATGTAAAATATGTGCGATTTTTTTTTTCAAAATTCCTCGCTGGAAAATGTTATGATGCCATTTCAGACCTTAGGTTTCTGGTCGTGACGCGGAAAGTAATGAAGATACACCAGAAACCAAAGGAAATAATAATAATAATAATAATAATAATAATAATAATAATAATAATAATAATAATAATGCCCGGTTACACCTATTCGACCACACCCATCTTCCACAACAGCTAACCAATCCATGTTGCCGACTCAGCAACATTTGTGATTTTTCAACAGTCACAGACCACACCGGTGGATTACAATGTAAGTATGGTGGGGAGGACTTAGTTACAGATTCATGGAGATGT
>OZ038497.1:45404349-45459349 GCA_964036315.1 Acanthosepion esculentum
CAACACTTTGCAGTACGTTCATCCACAGCACTATCAAACGCTTGACATATGCGGCGACATGATGCAGCTGCTGATAAGCCCATTTTGAAGTCGTAAATTAAACGGCCCCTAACGAGATCTCTAGACACTTCCATCCTTCTCACAGCTGTCCGGCTTGTAACTGATGGCCGGGCACGGTGCGCGTGTTTTTTTATAACGTCTGATGTTCCTACTTCCGGCTGTCCAAATGTGAAAACAATTGCTACACGCATTTCGTATATATTTCAACTTCATTCACTGACTAATCAAAAAACGGACAGAACTTTTTTGGTTATCTTGTATGATTCTTCTGTTAAGATTGGAGAGTATGTATGCATGCTTAATGTTCAAAGTAGAATCTAATAATGTTATAAAAACCTAGAAAAATTCCCGTAAGATATATTTAATCATTTCTAAGATACAACGGTTCAAATCTTAATCTAACAAATGAACAATTTACATATATATATATATATATATATATATATATATATATATATATATATATATATATGAAACTGATGATGGATGGATCAAATGAGAGTGATTAATTTCCTAAGTGGTTGCAAAAATTCTGTGCGATTTTTTATGGAAATTCTTGCTTTATATTTATGCCACTTCTCAACAGGTTTTCTGTGTTTTCTTCTTTCAAAGACCGGGATAGCCTTGAAGAAATAATGAGTTGATGTGTTTGTGTTCTCAGAATCAGAGAGTGCCCAAAAGGTCGGAGTAAGAAATAAAGAATCGGAATTGGGAAGTAGAACTCCAAAGACGAAAGGTGAATGTGAAAAGCAAGGGAAAGTTTGACAATTAGATAAAGAATCATTTCAAGATAATAAAAAAAAGACGGAAGCAACCAATGTGAATGTGATGACAAAATGAAATATTGCTTATTTATTGCGTTTTTCATTTTGACCAATTCACGTTATGCCACGATGCCACAACATGAAAAAGGAACGCAAGAGCAAAGGAACTGAAAGAAAGAAAAATGAGCTGAAATAAAATGTCCCTATTAGCAACGAAAGAGAAAAATACTAAACGAAAAGAGATAGAATCAAATAAACCAAAAGAATAAAACGGAAGAATAAGATTAATAGCTATAGACAGGACGAATTAATATTTCAAAATAAAAAAAGACCGAAAGACAAAATCGCGATTTACAGATATCATTCAATAGATAATTTCTTTTATTTTCACTCGAAGACGTTTCATAATAGACAGGAAGGTAGAGCAGACGATAGATTTCGTGCGGAATTCATATTGACTCAGAAAGAGCCAAAAAAATTAAATATTTTTGAAACTGACGATCCAAATCCAGGAAAATAAGGACAAAAGACATCAGACACATACAAAAAAAAAATCAATACAGATTAAATATATTTCAAATAAAATCCAAGAAAAGCTCCGATAACTAAAGCGCATTGACGTCATCAGCTTATTCCAACATGGCGTGCGTTAAACATCAATGACTTTTGGTTGAGAGCCTTGAGGGAAGGCTCTCGCTACCAACAGTCTTTAATGCTAAATGATAAAAGTTGTCACGCAGTTGAGTTTTCCGCCCAGCCGTGGGTCAAGGAAACTGGTGTTGGTGTATGCGTCTGCTTTGGTGTATTTGTCTGCTTTTCGATGGTTGATTTAAATCCTGTCATGGAGATGCGTCATTAAGTTCCAGGCAAGAGAAAAAGAGAACTCATCGCTTTGATTCAATTGAATAAGAAACCACGCGCGCGAATACATATTCGAAGTTTTGAACAGAAAATCATGTTTTATACACGTTTGAATGACAGCATATATGTTATATTTTTGTCTTTAGGACTTTTCTGACTTTGGAAAATTTTCTTTCTGATCATTTACGAAAAATAACGAAGACTGCTTAGAGCTGGAACGTAAAAACATCGTATCGTTATTCAACTTGAAGTTTTCTAGGTTAACTTCAAATAGTTGACCTAGAAAAAACATTTATACATTAAAACAGATATTTTTTAAAACAAGGAGCATCAAGGGGAAAAGATAGAATGTTTTAGAAGTACCGTAGGCAGCAAATCGAAGATAAAGGAAGAAAAAGGCAAAAGTTAATTCCGTTTCGTTCCTTACAATTCAGAAAAAAAATTTAATTACTTTTTGTTCCTCACAATTAAGAAAAACATTTAATTGCGTTTCATTCTTCACAATTCAACAAACATAAATTCTAATTGCTTTTCGTTCCTCACAATTCAGAAAATACAAATTTTAAGAGGAAAAAATAGAATTTTTAAATGTACTTTAGGCAGCAAATCGAAGATAAAGGAAGAAAAAGGAAGAAAAAACAAAAGTTAATTCCGTTTCGTTCCTTACAATTCAGAAAAAAATTAATTACTTTTCAGAAAATACAAATTTTAATTGCTTTCCTTTCCTCACAATTCATAATACAAAAGTTTTAATAGCATTTCATTTTTCCCAATTTAGCAAACACAAATTTTAATTGCTTTCCTTTCCTCACAATTCATAATACAAAACTTTTAATAGCATTTCATTCTTCCCAATTCAGCAAACAAATTTTAATTGCTTTCCTTTCCTCACAATTCATAATACAAAAGTTTTAATAGCATTTCATTCTTCCCAATTCAACAAACACAAATTTTAATTGCTTTCCTTTCCTCAAAATTCATAATAAAAAAGTTTTAATAGCATTTCATTCTTCCCAATTCAGCAAACATAAATTTTAATTGCTTTCCTTTCCTCACAATTCATAATACAAAAGTTTTAATAGCATTTCATTCTTCCCAATTCAGCAAATACAAATTTTAATTGCTTTCCTTTCCTCACAATTCATAATACAAATGTTTTAATAGCATTTCATTCTTCCCAATTCAGCAAACACAAATTTTAATTGCTTTCCTTTCCTCACAATTCATAATACAAAAGTTTTAATAGCATTTCATTCTTCCCAATTCAGCAAACACAAATTTTAATTGCTTTTCGTTCCTCACAATTCAATCTGGTAATTTTCCCCTATTTTCATTGCCCTGCACATGTTCTTTGCGTTCTTGATAGAGCTTTGAAGAATGAACAACGTAAACCTAATCAACTATTTTACCATTTCTTTATATTTTTTTCGATTCGTCGTCTACATTAATTATATTTTATTTTTATTCTTCTTTGCTCTTTATTTGAAAATAAATGTGTGTTTTCACAGAGATAATAATTGTTGTACCCTCTGAGAAAATATTTTAATTTAACTTCTCTAGATCTATAAATTGAACTAGTTTGAACCGTCTTTTGACAAGACTTTGACCCATCAGGGCCGTAGAGTCACCACGTATAGAAGTAGATGTGGAGTTTCTTATGCAAAATAGCCTGACGGAGAACAACCCGTTTGAATTCAGAGTTTTCCTTCCCCTAGACTGGTTACCACATAAGGCTATAGGACTGAGTCTGTTCTGCTGATGGGGAGAGGGAAGAAGAAGATTCATACCTTTCGCAAGGGTATTAGCACGTAAGTGAATGTAATGGATCCGACTGGAATTCGAACTCGGCTCTCCGAGTCCTCAATCCGAGTTGATATCCATTATTCCACAGTGCCTCTGTTTTATTCATAGGGTTAGCTTCAAACAAACGATGTTTCTTCAAGTTATACATTTATTAATTTCAGAAAAGTACTAAATCCTTTAAAGTCCGATACTCTGACTTCAATGCAATTGTGGCGGCGTTCCAGACACTCGACTGAGATTTAAGTTTCGACTGAGATTATTCAAACCGGATCGTAAACCAAAGGCTAAAGCCGTTATGAAATCCAAGCGACTGGCATTTGCTAAGTTACATAAAGCCGAGACAGCTGAAGACTGGACCAAATTTTCATGTGGTCACGAAATTCTTATAATGATTCTACACTGCAGCAATGTTTCAGAAATATTGGAAAAGCCCCTGGTTAGGGATTTGATAAAAAGAATACAATTCAGATTATGAAGCACCTTTTAAGGAGGAGGATCTGGGGTGTCATGTTCAAAGCTGGAACAGCTTAAATCCACTTCTAGATTCCAAGAGCAACGACGAATCGTATAAGGTATGTGGGGCTATTACAGTAGAAACTAGAACGGCGTATATAGATTCATCAGTGAAGAATATTATGCATAACGGCGTACCATCCTACTTGTCAATGTTTGTTCAACGATTTTTGGACATAATCAACGTCACAACACGGCACTGGCCACAGAACGGACCAGATTCTTTAATCAAAGTAAAGGAAAAAGAAAACCTTCAAATAGCGAAGAACTGAGAGAAGATATTAAAGAATTCTGGACAATGTAATTCTCGGTTGACAAGTGTAACAACTTGATTCTCAGTAAGGTCCGCTGCATCTAAGCAGTAATCAAAAACAAATGAGGTCATAAAATTACTGAACTATTTGGCTTGGAATGGATAGAGAACGACGTCATGTGCAAATCTGTGAGTAAAATTGAACCCATCGCTTGTAAATTACTTATTCCTGTGTGTGTTTCTAACTTTGACATAAATTACTAGGTGGTCTTAAACGTTTCATAAAGACTATATAATTATAGAAGTTGTTACATTTCGCTTTAAGATAGAATCAACATTTAAAACCATCGGTTGACTGAATTTCCTATGGTTAATGGGTCATCATATGAAGGCTTCACCTTGTCAAACTTGGAATGGTGCTAAGTCTTGAAAGTTTCCACTGATGAAGTCTGTAGTAATATTTTGATGTCAACGAATAATCGTTGTCACTTACGTAATGCTCGTTGTAGTAGAGATTTTGTAATCGCAGATGCAACTATAGTACCCCGGGGAACAATACTGGTGTCAGACGCCATCGAATAGCACTCGCACTAATGCTACTTGTTCGATAAAACCCGCTCGAAAAGTAACCACCGTACTGATCCGAATAATGTAGAGAAGAGAATAGAGAATAGCGGTCCGTATATTAATAGAGGATAGACTAGAAAAGCAGAGCCGTATAGTATATAGGATAGACTAGAAATAGCAATCTTTTGTAGTCAGCTATTTCCTGCATATATGCGTTTCCTCTATGGTCACGTGGTCTACCTAATTCAATAAAGGGATCGCCTGTGTTTGCTCGCTGATGATCTATGTTCAAACTCAAGTGTCGGCAGCGACATTTTATTCCTATATAACGAGCATAATATTAATAGCGTTCATAACTTCAATGCCATCAATGTAGAAACCTCACCATCGTCCTCCTCATCATCACCATCTTCAGATTCATGACTGGGTCCGGTCGTAGGGTTGCCTCGCTGCTAAGTACATAACCAGCTTCCTGCACATGTCTCAGTCGCGTGCTAATGTTTAGGTAATTGCGAAGGACCTAGTCCACTTAGTGACGATGTCAGCCCAGCTTTTCATTTGTCTGCCTCTACTCCTTCTCTTGCCTAAAGTGGTGTCTCGTCGTAGGTCAGTGGAAAGATCGACGACCATACCATTCCCGATTCCTTCATATATGGCCATACCTTTTTCGATTTCTTCTTCTTGACGGCCACATCACGCTGAAAATTTGGTTCCCATACGATCACCGAAGTCAAGTCTAATAGTACCAAGATGGGCAGCCGCTTGGGCATACCAGGTGCTTGGATGTGCGGGTAGTGAAATGGATAACGGCTCGGAATTGTAAGTCTGAGAGCCGAGTTCCAATTCCACCCGTGTCCGTTATATTCCCTTACGTGCAAATACTTTTGGGAAAGGTATGAATTTACTTTTTGTCTCCGTCTTGCTATGGTTTTAATAGTAGGGCTTGTACCAGTAAAACATTATCTCCAAAAATCAAAGGGCAGATAAGCCGTAAAACAAATCAATCATACATTCAATCTTGACGGTCGTTATGAAGTTTTCTGACTGGCCTATTTCTTGTTTGATTGTGTCTCGCACTGCGTCATGTGCAATGTAGAATACGTGGAAAAAGACTAGGATGCCTGTGTAATATTTAATTTCTAATACTTGTGTTCTGCTAATAATAGCCTTCATCTAGCTGTTAATGGTTGTGTTTGCATTGACAATATTTCTGTCTTGAAGTCCTTATCTATGATAATCGAACCAAGATATTTGAATTGTCTCACTCATCATCGAATTTTATCTTTACTGAAAGCTCTCATCAGATGTTTAGAGTTTTCTCATTATTCTCCATGTCATGTGTGGGAGATGTTTAGTCCGTGATCTTCACAAGACAACGAACGATTTTCCCCTATCTTTGTCAACAAGGACCATCTATGTCATCTGTAAAGCGATGGTTTATGAGACTGAAACCTCCGATGTTGGCTGTACCCTGGTTTTCTTTAAGCACGTAAGTGATGTTGCATTCAATAATGAAGATATTAAAAAGCTTAGGTGAAAGATGGCGGCCTCTTTTCTATGGAGAATTAGAACAGTCCAACACTGCTTACCATATAGGTCAGCTGTTGAATCCTATGCATCACTGTGTTAGTCAGGCGATACTCGATTTTTCCTTATGCTACACCGTGTTAAATGGGTTTACTTGAGAGTACCTTACACTTTCAACAGGACCTCTGTGAGAAATAGAATATTTTTATATGCTCAATGACATTGGACCAGATCCTTCAAATTACATTAGAGATTGTTAGCGTATTAGAGAATCTGGGAAACGATGTTTGACTTGATACCTTTCATCTTTTCATCGGAGCCATCGGAAAAATCATGAAAGAAAGCAGTCTTAATATATATATATATATATATATATATATATATATATATATGTGTGTGTGTGTGTGTGTGTGTGTGTGTGTGTGTGTGTGTGTATATATATATATATATATATACATATATATACATATACATATATATATATATATATATATATATATATATATATATATATATATATATATATATATATATATATCAATCAAAGGTTCGGTGATAAATATAATGAATAGACATGCTTATTTCTCTATAGTGCGCGTTCACATTCTAACAGAGTCAGCACTTTCAAAATACTGCGGAAAACGATAGATTGCTTCAATAAAACGTTAGAAAGTGAAAGGGGAAATGAATGAGTAAAGACCTTGTTTTAGAAAAGGATACCTATGACGTCATTCAGGAAGTTTGTCTTAATAAACGTGTAGACAAATTTTAACACGTATATAGTGAAGCTTTTGAAAAAGGAAGAGAATCGTGACTAAGAATAAATTATAAAAATAACAGAATCGCGTAATGAACAAAACAGAATAAAATGACAAAGCTATGAAGTGATTCCTCACCGGATTTTTTTTTTAAATTTACAGAGATCATAACAATAGTAGAATTACTTACAGGAATTATCACTGAGATGAATAATCACGAAAGTTACGCAATTTCCAGATACTCTCCATTTTCTGGTTCCGTCATTTCAAATCTTTACAGTTAGGACGAAATATGTACTTCCACGTAGTCAAATCGCCATCATTTCTTCCAATTTTGAACAATAAAGAGAAAATTCCACTCGCTATTTTTACAATAACTGCTACATTGTGGAATAGATTCTATCCTTCTTTTCCTAATAATATTCACTCACAACCGCTTCTTCTTGCATTCATATCCCATGCACCACTTTCTACTTCGAGAATTTTACTGCGTGAATTTTAGTATAAATATACACAGATGACACCGTGTTGATGGCAGACTGATGGGAAACGGCATAACCCACAACATAAAACAGTAAAGGAAAGCATGAACAACGGCTTAGCTGTCAATTCCAAGAACACAGAATGTTTGGCTGTTAGAAAAATGGGCAACTACGAGCTACAAATTGGAGATGTCAAAAAATAGCAAGTATAAGAATGATCTGAGAAGTATTTCTCAAAATTACACCAGTGAAAGAATTTAAATATCTGGGCATATTTTTTTTTAACAGACAACAGATAATGCGGCACAGGAAGCCAAAGTTGCATTGCAATAGCGAAAATTGTGACATGCAGAAAGTCTTTGATAGAAACAAAGAAAATAGAGGTAAAATACTAGGTAAAATCATGCCTCCTGCATAACAGAACGTGCTGGTCAATTTTCTAAGGGATTAAGACAAGACTTATGCCAACAGAAATCAACGAAGTGTTAAAATAATCAGTTTATCTGAATTTTGAAAGCGTGTAAAATGAAAATATATTTTGAAATTCTTAATATTAAATTCACGTTATATTAATACAGTTTCACCCTGATAAAGCCGATGTTAACCCCATCAGTGAAAGCGACCCACTAAAATCATGTAAAATCTTCGACTAAAACTATGGAAATAAAAGACAATCAATGCTGACTCAAATACAACTATGTCCTGAATGAAGTAATTTGTAAAGATATGAATACTAATATATCTTAAAGCTAATATGACAACTTGAATGAGATTGGAATTTCAAAGTGAAATTCATTAAGAGAAACGGAAGACAGAAAAGGTAGTGGATAACAGATGAAATTCTAGAGATGAGAAAAAGTGATAGTAAACAATGCCAAGGAGTGGTACAGATTATACAATATTAAAAATAGAAATTAGAAACAAATTCAGGCGAGCGAAATAGGCATGGATCCATGAAAACTATGAAGAGATAGAAAGAATGATCAACATAAATGAGGTAAGTATGCAGAAAAATTATCTAATTAACAGGACAAAAAACGTTTCCAACAAGTTGCATAAAATCAAAAAGAGCGGACATACTTAAATTTTTTAACGACGAGGGAAGGAGACTTGTAATACGCAAAAATATGCAAAGACATAATAGTCTCGTAGATTTAGAATGAATATAAGATGTTCCCCGAAAAATGTTAACGAGACATGTTTCATATCATTAGGAGAAAATAAAAATTCCGCTCTCATTTATCTTGGGGAATTATTTTTACAGCCGTTTTTCGAAGCATTATTTTCTTTGCATAAAACAGGTGCTATAAGGTGAAACATGGTTCTTAGCCACTTGAGTAGATCACCCTTGTAAGTGTTTTTTTTTTCATGAACAGGTCATGTCGAATATGTCTTAAAGATATTCGCACATAATGATTTAGTAGTTGAGGTTATGTTTCCCGATTGTGTGTTATATTCTGTTACTGCTTAAGATTCTTGTAGCTCAGATGGTATCGGTTAATAGATGGCATTCAAGAGACAGAGTCGTATTTAATCGTGGACTATATTTGGACTGTTCTGGATCAGTGAAGTGAACAAGTCAACTAAGATTGAACAACCCAAAGTGACTGGAAAGAAATAAAAGAATTTTATTTAATTTTAACTTTTCTTCTTGAATGCTGCTGCTAAAAATGTTTCATTTAATATATATATATGCTACCATCAAATGTGTTTTGTGTTTTTCGTGTTCTAAGATGGAAAACTGTTCTGCAATACAACTTTAATAAATCTAAATATCCTTATTGCTCTGGTTTTCCTAATCACTGGGTTCTTCCAGGATGCAGGCGGATGCTACACCCTTGGATTCTACAAGACTTTTAGTAGGATACATGTACTTAATAGAAATGGAAATAATTTTTTTGTTTTGTTTTGTTTTTTCTGTTATCTGAGAAGACAATTCCTAAAATAGGAAATTAGGTTCAATGAATTCTTCATAACAAAACTTCATTCCGGTAAGGAAAAAAATCTTCTGAATGATGCTTGGTTGTCTGATTTACTAACTACCATGTACGCAGAGACCTCGATGTCACACATTCTTTCCAGAAAGGTTTTCCCAAGACCTTTACGAGTACACTTCTTTTTACATGCAGCCGTGATGAGCAAACGTATCGACGCTATGCTTCCAGTAGATGCTAACCAATTGACTTCTCAGCTATCGGACTCAACTGATGTAGCATAGGCAGATGAGGGAAAGATTACTTTCAGCATGGAAGGTGAGTCTGCCTCTGTGGGGAATGAAGCTGAGATTCTAGATCTTAAAGAATCTCTTGAGAAAAATGCATCCGATGCGTTTCAAGATAATTTCCATGATGTGTGCTAATGTTGACGAAATAAAATATTTGTATAATAAACTCCACGCGCATGAGATCAGTATTGATGACTATTGGAAAATCTTAAGCACTTCTGAAGGGGCAAAGAATGCTCGATACTCTGAGACATGAACTCGGGAGTAAATCAAGAACAGAAAAGTTATAACTGGCCTACATCGACACGCTTAAGCTGTTTATTCGTGTCGAAATAATAGGGGAATGGAATTTGCATATTGTGCCGTTGGGGCGGCTGTTAAATCTATTTGCAGCAACCGGGCTTTTGAACTATGCAAAGAGTGCACGATTGTATCTACAATGGAAGATAGAATTGCCTCAAAAGCATCCTTGGATGAATCAGCTGTTCTCAGGGTACAGGTTTCATTCCGTGCAAAGCAGTGACCATTATTAGGACGGCTTTTCAACTGACGTCATTATTGAACAAGTGATGATGAGATCCATAAAGAGCAGAGGCGGACTAACGAAGGTTTACAGAATCAGTGAGATTGATGTGTGTATAGCATGCACACTTGTGCCCAAGAGCATGATACCATAACAACATTGGACCTATTTTGCGCACAGAACCACCGAGCAGCACGTAGAGCTGTCTAACGCACGTCGGAAGGGACATCTACCTGATATGACCCGTGTCTTCAGTTGGAACTCTCATCCTAACCCCTTTGACCCAAGCCAACCAGAACCAAGATCAGTATCAACTGGTTTGACAGCATCCGTTGCTGCTGGAAATAAATTGTAATATCGTTGAGGACAATGGTCACTCTCTCCAAAAGAAGCTTGACACTGTTAACGTTTTAGAGAGCTACACTGAAAAGAAGGCCTCAAGTGCGTACAATTGTTGAGCTGGAAAGATTTGTAAAGATTGATGGTCGAAATGTCTATGTGGACCCTAATGCACTGTTTTCAAATCTGATTGCTCTACTGGAAAGTTGCGAAAATGTCACTCCGTTCATATAGTTCGAACCCATTACATTTGCAATTTCAATTTTCCACAGTTTCCAAATGAGAATGACAAACAAACGTGCTGAAACATCATTTGACGTGTCTGACTCTCAGCCACCAACTGACGCAATGTTTTTTTAGATGTAGGTGCTTTCCTCAACCGAATTAAGTGGTTGCCTAGAGGCGACATAAAGCGACGTGGTTGCACAGTATATATGTGCTACGGGAAGGCCAAGTAGGAGCCATCATGCATCATTTTTTATGGTTATGCAGCCCCGTCCATAAAAGACTATGAACATCGGCGAAGAACAGCTCGGACTTCTGTTAATGTGAAAATCGAAGATGGATTTCAAGTTGCTGTTCATCAACAGCTCTTCCTGTCAAAGGAGAAGAACATAGATCAGTTTGTCAAGATGTTATATCGTTCCTTGGAAGAAGACGGTCGTCGAAAGATCCAAAATGATGAAGACGCAGACACGGACATTGTTTCTGAAATGCTGAAACTAGCTACTGAAGGAAATTTAGTGACTGTAATAGCTGATGACACAGACATCCTTGTTCTTTTCCGCTTTTCCCTTTTGGCTGACATCTATGTGCGCTGCGAGGGAAAGAAGTCTCGGAGAAAGATGAAGAAGTTGTTAGCATCCGTGAAATCGCAGAGAAGACAAACTCCGATGTTCTGCAAAACTTGCCAGTCATACACGCATGGCGCGGATGTAGCAGAACGCCAGCTACATTTGAGGCATGAGATAATCAGGCTTATTCATAAATCAAAGGAGATCCAGTCTTGTTACGCTACTTTAGCTAATGCAACTCCTTCTCCTGCCCAAGTTGCATCTGCGAGGTTGCGGATTTTTGTCAAGATGTATGGAGGAAGACCAGGTGATACATTGAACTCCCTGAAGTACATCAAGTGTACCGAGTATGCCGCAACTTCGACGAAGAGTTTACAGCTTGAAAGACTGCCTTCAACTGAAGAGTCAGCTTTGTTCCGCAATAACTGTGTCCATCTTCAAGTTAAGATTTAGAAGACTTTAAGTCATTGGCAATTTGATCCTTGAAGGTGGGGTTGGGAAATGAGAAACGATACTTTAGCCCCAGGACATAACAATCTATATCCTTCTCCTGGGGAACTACTGAAGATTATGTCTTAAGATTTTTTCCAACAGTCGTTGAGGACAAGAGACCTTCTTTGATAGAATGCTGTTTTCTGAGTCAAGTATTTTTGTGATAGTGTTTGAATTAAAGATTACAAATTCTATAATTCAATAATTTTCTGTTTTTGAACCAATTATCACATTTTTAGCAGATATAAAAAATGTAAAAAGATATGCATAGTTTTTTAATAAGCACCTTGTGAGCCATCAGTTTGCTTAGCAAAACAGGAATTTCAGTCCTCGAGGTGCTTAGTCGGTTTCTTGATGTAATGAGTTATTGCATGTAATGAGATTTGCTTGTAGCAAACAAGACCGTCAAGTCTTCTTCAAATAGGTCCTCTTTACTGACCAGACTGACAAAAAGGAAGAGGTCAAAGTGAAGATACAAATATATGCTGCTAATTTGCCTCTAACAACATTTATAACAATGCAAAATTCAAAGTTTTCAGCATAAGTGGTTGCTGACTATTTTGTCTGGTGTGCACAAAATACAGATATCACGTACCCATTTTGAAAGCTCACACTGTGAGAGCAAGGTCTGAAACAAACATACGGATTAATCGGAAGTATTCTAAAATATTTTTCTGACTGTCACCTCTCTCTTTTTATCTCTTCCTCTAGAATAATTTACTTCTCAAATTCACTTTAACAGACCAATTATTTTTCTGTAAATTGTGGGTCTTTAGTTAGTATTGCATACACTAAGAGGCATATAGAGCTGATACTTCTTTGTTTTGTGTTAGTTTTTATGTTATCTACTGTGTCACTGCTATATGTATCACTATTGATATATGCCAGCTGATAATGGTGTAAAATGGCTACGTTTTTCTTTGGATTCATTATTTAGATCTGGTTTTCAAATTATGCCCCGTAACTAAATTTCCCATAGTAGTCCAAATGAGCACTTTTCAATATTCAAAAGAGACCATAACCTTTCTAAAAATAATATATTTCGCTTGGTAACATTTTTTCCCGGTGAACATTGATTGATATTGACCAGACTATAAAATATAAATGTTTGAATATCCGCACTGAACAGATGATCAAAGCAACTGTGCGATATGAGGTCGTAATAGAAATGCTAATCGTCATAGACAATTTTGGCATGGACAATATTAAGGAAATAATGAATTAAATATATAACAGTTGTTGACCATGTTCGCCATAGTCTATGAATATAGAATCCAGCGCAGTACGTAATCTGTTCAAAGAAACAACGTTAAAGATTAACACTCACGAGTCTGACACTCTACTGGATCTGACTATATTGCCAATAGCAGCAGCAGCAGCTGTTCCGTAATTCTTCAGTCTTCGATATCAGAGGTTGGCAGTGAATATTTGGAAAAACATGACTGCCTTTATACACGTCTTATTGAATATTTTGAGCCTTCTGATTGGTAATATTTTCTATTAGTGAACTATAAAATGAGTCAGCTCATTTTGGTTGGCTCACTTGTACATAGAGTACCCAAAAACTGTAACACCCACCATTTTGGGTACATTATGGAATCTTCTTAGAAAATATTAGTAAAGTCAATATTCATATGAAACAAATGCTTTAGTATTCATAATTTTTTTTTTTTTTTTTGTAAAAAATTAATATCCACAAAAATTAGTTATATCATTTTATGCACTGTTAAGTATTTCAGGTTAATATATAGAAAGGCGAATCGTCATAGACAATTTTGGCATGGACAATATTAATGAAATAATGAATTAAATATATAACAGTGACGACTTTAATAGATCCATCTTTGTTGATATATAAATAAAGTGGACATTGAAGTCAACAGCCAGCGGCGACAGTATGTTTCATGCTTATATGCAATCGTCAGGCGATTGTTCTTATGTATAGAATTTATAGAAGGCCTGCAGATTGCGTGTAAATAGACTTTCGCCGCTGAATGTTGACTTCAATGTCCACTTTTATACTTACATTCGGTCTATATCTAATATTGAGCAATTTAACTAAAATTTATAGCATACTTTAAGACTTATATATATATATATATATATATATATATATATATATATATAGATATATAGATAGATATATATATATATATATATATATATATATATATATATAGATATATATATATATATATATATATAGATAGATATGAACAGACTGAGATAGATAGATAGATAGATAGATAGATATGAACAGACTGAGATAGATAGATAGATAGATAGATAGATAGATAGATAGATAGATAGATAGATAGATAGATAAGAACAGACTGACATAGATAGATAGATAGATATGAACAGACTGAGATAGATAGATATGAATAGACTGAGATAGATAGATTGATAGATAGATAGATATGAACAGACTGAGATAGATAGATAGATAGATAGATAGATAGATAGATAGATAGATAGATATGAACACACTGAGATAGATAGATAGATAGATAGATATGAACAGACTGAGATAGATAGATAGATAGATAGATAGATAGATAGATAGATAGATAGATAGATAGATATTAGGAAAATCTATGGCAAAGAGGGAAAATTCTTTGGGTGACGCGCTTCGTTCTTCAGGATATCGGGCTAAAGTAATGTTTACGTTGATGTAATTACAAATGCGCAGGGCGTAGAGGGGACGCTGAAATTTTAAATGTCTTTTGAAAAATTTTTGTGGGATATTTACTTAAGCTGATTGCATTTAGTTTCTGTTTGTTTTATATTTTAATAGCTTTTGTTATTAAATATCCCATATTCTGATATTTTAAGATCTGCCAATAAATGTGGAATGTTGTAAGAACCTGAATACAAATGTACTGTGGATGATGTAGAGATTAAATCATTCGTATACATTCTTGTCTGAGTAAATTGGTTTATGTTGGAATTAAAACTGCATTTTGTAAATCGAAATTATGTTCAGACTCGTTGCATTGAATAACTAGTGAATTGATTGTGTTGTTTTATAAAAACACTTTTCTGTTCATATAATCTTTAAATTTGAATTGCTTGAGATTTTTCCGATGTATTCCTTGTGGCCATTATTACAGGTGACAGAATGAATTCCTCTTCAAGTTTTGGTTTATTGTTATTTTATTTCGTATTAATTTAGTTTTTATTGTTTTAGTAGTAATTGTAACAAATTTTATGTTAAGCTTCGATAAATATTTTTGAAATGTAGTTGTAAGGTTTTCTTTTTCCAATTTGTCATAGATTTTCCAGAAATTTACTGGATATATAAAGATTTTTATATAGTTTTCCCATATATATATATATATATATATATATATATATGTGTGTGTGTGTGTGTGTGTGTGTGTGTGTGTGTGTGTGTGTGTGTGATTGCCGCTAACTTAGTCTTCAAAGAATGAAGATAAAAGACTTGATCTACAGCAACTAACGTGCATATATAATTTTGTAAGGTTTTATTCATTTCTTTGATATTTGTTATATGATATAGGTCTAATTTATATTTACATAAGCTCTATACACATACACACACACACACACGCATATATATATATATATATATGTAGATAGAGATATAGATATATTATGTGTATATATATATATATATATATATATATATATATATATATATATATATATATATATATATATATAAATTATGACCATGGAATATTAATGTTTAAGACTTTTTATTATATATATATATATATATATATATATATATATATATATATTGCTAATTTCTTTCCTGTCTATATTTTTAAAAATAAATATATACGTCGTGCTGTTAGAAAGATCTCGATCAGACGCAATTGCGACATCAACATTTAAATAATAAATACATACATACATATATATATATATATATATATATATATATATATATATATAGAGAGAGAGAGAGAGAGAGAGAGAGATAGATAGATAGATAGATAGATAGATAAATATGTATATCTTGCGATGTGTATTTAATAAATATATGTATACGCTCAATCAATAATTTCATAAATGTATATATCTCTATTCTTTTTGCTCATGTATATATATATATATATATATATATATATATATATATATATATATATATATATATGTGTGTGTGTGTGTGTGTGTGTGTGTGTGTGTGTGCCAGCAATTCAATATATTAATTGTGGGAAGGTTCTTTACTTCGAGCAAAAAATAAATTAAGTCTCTGAATTATTCAACTGAATGTTTTGCCGCAGAAAACTCAAAGAAATTTAATTTATTTCTTTTATTAAAGAATTTTTCTTTCCCTTGACAATTTGTAGGAGTGCCATTCCAGCAATTCATATTCTGGATCGGTCCTTCACTGTTTACCAAATTTAGCTTTGTAACAAGCATGCGGACGACGTTGTTCAAAATAACTAACAGACTGACGTAATGATTTCAGTCATTAATTTCCTTAAATATCCGTTTATTTCAGATTGTGCCGTATGGTCAATTCTATGACAAATAACATGGACTTCTTTCGTTAATTAGCAATTTTCACTGCTGCATGATGTTATGCAGGAAAACAACAGATTTCTGTAAAGAAGAATTGTAAAAGACTGTCACTGTTGATTCCTTAAAGAGGTTACAAACAGACAAAGGTGGCACTCGAGTGAAGGAAAAGCAACACGCGCGTAGATGACAAAAAGAGAGGTTTATTGTAAAACAGAATATGCCCTACTGAAAGACAGGTTTCGTTTAGCAGGCTAGTAATTCCCGAAGAAAAGCCCCAGGTATATCCTCTGCTCACTATATATATCGTTTTTTCTTTTTTTTTTTTTAAGCTTATCACCCCAAGCAAGGCTGGAAGCCACTAGCACGCAAGGGGTTGCGGAAGTTTTGGAGGAAGAGCAGATAGGAGTGGTAAAAGAGAGGATGTGGAGAACGATAGTGGATCGATCAAGGCAAGGGGGTTACAGAAGATTTGGAGTGAGAGCAGATAGGAATGAAAGGGGGAAAGGATGTGGAGAAGGGAAGTGGATAGATCAAGGCAGCTGGAGATGTCGATTGACGTTACACTTAAATAGTTGGAGATTGTATTTGTCAGGGAAACAGGAATAAGGAAGGGAGTTCCACAGGCGAGATGTGCGAGACATGAAGCTATTGGAGTAGGAGAGACGTCTACATAGGGAGAATGGGAGATTCCATTACCACAACCACCCTTAGTAGTAAGGTCGAAGACGAGGTTCCAGACGAAGTGCCACCAGCCACAAAGACCCCCAAATTTGGAACAAGCGAATGACGGTTATAACAGATTTCAACGTTTCTATCAGTAGGTGAAGAAGGCTACGCATGACGGTCATGCTACAGAAGGTGCCACTCGAATTTCTAAGAGAGTTAGCAGCAATCCGTTGCAATTTCGTAATTGGATTCTGTATATCTCATTCCATATGTGCCACAAAAGGAGATAATAAAATCAGGCCTGTGGGTCATATCCTGACAAGTTGAGTTCCACCTTAAACAAATGCACGCCATTGGGACTTTCTTCTAGCCTGATTCTGTTTCACCTCCAACCAATGCTTGCAAAGCCAAACGATAGGGAATGGATGACGTGAGCACGTTTTGGTGAAACCGGAAGCTTCTACTCGATGAACTTGGACGTTGGTTGCGAATTTAGTTATCAACGCCATCATCATAAACGCAGCGATCAGCAAAGATGAAGTGAAATTCTTGCATACGTGATAAAGATGATGACGACGAATTATGATGGATATCTTGAAGGGCTTTCCTTTCAGTTTAAGGACAAGAATGATTTCAGATGGTTTTATATTCTTTTACCAGAAACAAATCCTGCAAGTCTTGCTCTTATATCAGTTCTACTTCTTCCTCATTTTTAAATTCGCCTGCGTATATGATCCTGCGGTCGTCATTGTTTGCCCACCTCGTTTCACATACTTCTAAAATATTGACATTTAACCTTTTCATTTCCTGCCGAATCTGTTCTAATTATCGAAATTGATTTAGTGTTCTGACATTCCACGGCCCGAGAATTATCTTTTGACTAGCAACATGACCCGGCGTTGCCCGTGCTTAATTCAAAAATCGTACGACTCGTACAGCAATCGCTATCACTTACTTAAAATATTTTTGCCCTTCCTTGCCTTTAAAGGAGTGCCCTTTGCCGTGCTGATGTTGCTACATGCCTTACTTCTTGCCTATCTCACACTGAGATTTTTTCTAAGCTCTATACTAAACATTAAATCTGTTACGAAAAAAGAACTAAACAAAATGAACACAAAACTATCAGCTTTAAAAAAGGTCTCGTAACTGAAAAAACTGAATGAAAAAAGAATGTTAACAATAAATACTTTTTCACACCCAATCCAGTTCTGCGGAATCAGAATCAACGTTGAGTTTAAGCAAGCAAATGAGCCAATTGGAGTAAAGTGCCATGCAGATTTAAAATTTTCCCACTTGTGACGAATGTAGCTATCGATTTTTTTGCATGTTAGCATGCTAGTTAATATTCGTGTCAGTCAGCTGTTGGCTCTCACACTGGCCAATAGAATCTTCCTGCCGATTCGTGGCTGCCAGCTATAGGCTCTCACTCTGGTCAGTAGAAAATGGCCGCAAACTACATAAAAACTGCCGTGGAAGCATGAAAATATCGATTATTTCCACTATCGATGGGAGTTGAGAAATGCAAAGTCGGTCTAACTAACTTGGAGCATGTGCATGTAAATTTTGGTGCAAATCCATCGAAAATTGCGACCGTGCATTCGTTACACACACATATACACATCCTGCCTTTTATAGATAGAGATGTTCTATAGTGATGCTTTTAATGAAGATAATTTGTTTATTCACACTAAAAAGGCAAATATTTAAAAATGCTTGTCGTTTATTTCCAGTCTGGTTGTTCCTTAAATTTATAAATAAGGTAATTTTATTTTCGGCGGCGATTGTAATTAAATCGCTAATTTATTAAAGCCATTAACCTTAAAACTCGACTCATGTTCTTAAATACCGTCGTCAGATTGAATGGTTCATATGGAAGCCATGTTTGATGTGAAACCCGTTCAGAAATATCTAAACTGTCTGTTGTATGCAAATACATTCTAAGATCAATGGTTAAATATGGCTTTGACCGAGGGTAGCCCGTGAGTCTACTTCGAAACTTGTGTGACTGGCGGTGCAGAATCACAGAGAACTGTAACAACACAAACCACATTACTTGAAGACTTTCAGCAGCAGCAGCAGTTAAAATGTATAGCACATGTAATTCGAAGAGAAAATAATAACATAATCAAGATGCTGACATTCCACACTAGAATACAACGTTGATAAGGAGTCATTATCAGTACAGGAAAGAGCGATAACAGTTACTGGACTTGAGAAACCTATTTTCCTGAAAAGTATTTTTAAGTGAAATATTTTACAACTTTCCACCGACAGTAGTACAAGTTGCTCAGTCAATGAATGCCGAATGTTTCCTTGCAAGGAAACGGCTAATATTACAATTAACATCACCATTTTCTACCCTGAAAGTAGAAACAAATTTAGTATTTAGAACAAAGCTTATGAGTAAACCGAGACACTGTTGTAATTTTCAGTAGTTTATTTCTTGAAAATCTAGCAAAGAGTAGAAATTATAATATTTTTACCATTTTACGACAATTCCACGAATATAATTTCATAACACATGCGTATTTCTCAGAGTCGGAAACGATGTATCTTCGGAGAGCAAACAAAGCGGACTTGACGCGCGCAACTCTAGACATCATTGGCAAATCGTATGATAAGTTATTCAAATTTAGTTTATTGGTTAGGTTACTTGATTTTACGACCTGACAACACTTGTTAGATAATTGCACGGTGATTTGGTGGCAGACGACACTAAAGAGTATAGAACTCGTTACTTAACGGTAATATTCAGTCAGACTAACGTCGAAAAGCATTACCTCACACCAAGGATTGTCCTAATCGAAACATAAATAAAGCATTTACATACAAATGGAATAACACACGTGATAGGATATATGATATTCAAAAGAATTATTGGAGAAATAAAAACGGACACATCAAAAGAACATTCACAACAAAAATATATATTGCCGTAAATTGGTAAAACCGAAATATAACGATTAAAAACAGCTAAACCGGTTTTTCAGCCCTCTCTCATCGGATGAAAAAAAAATGCACAACAACTAAAAGTTTTACAACCCCAGACTAATATTATACGCAAACAAAAGATATAACATTAAAGGTTAATTACCTTTAAGTCCAACAACCACTCCTTCAGCGTAAAGAGTTGTGGCTTGTCCGACTCAATATATGCTTAATCTAAAATGGTAAAATGTACTTACTCAGAACTGAGAACATGTCCGGACTTTGAGACTGGTTATTAAATGTTTGGATTGTAGTCCTCATCTTTGTTGACATATTCATATTTCAGACGTTGTACGATTCGGCCTTCTTCAGGATTTGTCTATATTTCCGAGATTAGGTATTATAATTTTTTACACTATTTACATTATTCGAACTGTTCTCCTAATTTTGTTGCCATATTCACGACATTCCTTCAGGTGTTTGGAATTTCGAATCGAACCCTTTATTTCGTCCATTGCGATCGGTTGTTCTAGTTCCACGTGCCATGCCTTTTCTAGATATCTCATGTTCTGTTATCTCCCTTTAATTACTCAACTCTCCATGTTTTTGTTCACCTCTGCTGCGGCCATGCATTGGGTCAAGACATTGGATTCCTTGAACACACAATTTTATCCACTGAGTCATGTGTCTTTGAGGCAACAAAGATGAGGACAGCACTCTGAACAATGTAAATAGTGTAAATAAGCATTAATATGTTAATCTTTATATATATGTAAAACTATAATTTTTTAATTAATGATTTTCTTCGGCCAATAATTTATTACATAGTATTTTTTTATTTTTTGTCACTTGTTAATTATTTATTGTAAAAAACATTGTCCACACATTGGCATAACGCTCAAAAATAGTTCCACCTAAAATAAAGTTTGTGACAGTATTTACAATAGTATTCTTTATAACCCCAAAACAAGTAAAAACCGTTCCAATAATTTCAGCTAATTCTGTATACATTAATAGTTGGTTGAAAAAGTATAGGATTCCCTGTTTCTGACAGAACCAAATACAATTAAGTTGTCATCGGATTTCAAATAGGAAAACACATCTGATGGCCCAGCTTTTACTATACCAACTGTCGAATATGGAAGTTCTATCATAATGCTTCCGGGACGTTTCTCTACCCCTGGCCCCGGGGACATTGAGCGCATGCCAAATATGGAGAAACATAAATTATGGAGTACAATCCTTTCTAGTTTGCAAGAAGCATGGCATGAAGGACAACGATCCCAAATTTACGTCTCGATTATCCAATAATGGTATCTGGAAGAACTGTAAGTTTTACACCTGATCCAAGGTATCTGACTGGAGGAGTACTGCAAAGAAGTTTGCACAAAATGTTCCAGGAAACATTTCAGAAATCTTGTCACGGGCAATACAAATTGGCTGGAAACAGGACTTGTTGCAAAAGGATCTGCTACAAAACACTGCGGATGCTGTAAGAATTGGGTGTAAATATATTTGAAATCGAGTAAAATCAATATATTCTCATTTTCCTAAAGGCGATCTCTAGAGTAAAGTTTTTAATCCGCCAAATGACATTCCAACTAAATTTAGTGTACAAATTTGCAGGCAAATCTTCATAATATATAATAAAATAAAATAAGTAATTATACTGTTTAATAAATAAACGGAGTGTCTACTGGGATATGGATATATAATAGAAAGTAAGTTTAAATATTAAAATCTGTCGCCTTAATATATATATATATATATATATATATATATATATATAACAACAGAGACAGTTCATTTTTGCCTTGAAAAAGTCGGAAGACGAAACGCGTCTGCAAACTCTAAGATTTTTTCCAATTGTCATTTTTTACCAATCTGTCTTGTCCACAGAATTGATCTGGGAATTTAACTGTATTGTCGACATGGAAAAAAAAGTCTCTTACTATAAAGGTAATTTATATTAACCAAAAAAAGAAAAGGCTTGGACAGAAGCGTCTATCTTTTTAAATTTGGATTTTTAGAGTAACTATAACAACAGAGACATTTCGATTTCATTTTTGCCTTGAAAAAGTCGGAAGACGAGACGCGTCGGCAAAATCTAAGATTTTTCCAAATGTCATTTTATATATATATATATATATATATATATATATATATATATATATATATATATATATATAGATATACATACATACATATATATATATATATATGTGTGTGTGTGTGTGTGTGTGTGTGTGTGTGTGTGTGATTGAATTTATTACAAACATTATGTCTTCTTAATTTTATCAAAATCCTTTCATATTCCCGAACATTTTCCGTATATTATTTGGGAAATAAAAGTGATTTTCACTGTGACAGTGCATTTCTTGCCTTATTCAATTGTAATATACGAAAAATATTCGTGAATATGAATGAATTATGATAAAAATAAGAAGTTTGTTATTTATTAAATCAGATATATATATATATATATATTATAATAAAAGAAAGAACAGTTAGATATATAATCCGATGTTCATATTAATATTTTTATTTTTACAAAATAGTACCCAATGCAAATTTATAGAGCTTAAATATTATAAATTAACTGATTTAAAAATATGGTTCCTTCGCTACACAGGAATTACCATGTTTCAAAAACAGAAATTAAAACCTTCAAATTTAGTTATATAATTAAATTAAAGGCCCTACCTCTGTTTCATTTTCAAGCGAATTTTGCAATAATATTTGTTTCCAACGACACGGAGAAATTAAATTATTTTAACAAGGGGCGGTAGCGTGTTCATTTATATAAACGACTATTGTATCAAATATGAGTTACTTTCGAAAAGAGGTTTACATATACATATATATATATATATATATATATATATATATATATATATATATATATATATATATATATATTAAGCCGGTAGATTTTAATACTGAAACGTTATTTTTAAAGTATATCCATATCTCAGTAGACTCTCCGTTTATTTATTAAACAGTATATTTATTTTCGTATAAAATTGTTATTTGATAATATGAAAAAGATTCTCGAATATGCAGGTCGATAGACGAAAATAAATATACAGTTTAATAATAATTATATATATATTACATACCATTATATATATATATATATATATATATATATATATATATATATATATATATATATATATATATATATATATATATATATATATATATATATATATATATATATTCTGTTTATACGTTATTTTCAATAGATATTATTTATTTAAGTACTCTGTTTTTTTTTGGGGGGGGTTTAAACTGTATTAATTACTTTTTACTGGGCTGAATGTTCGAAGAATTTCATAGGAAATATCTGTTCTCCGACAGGAATCGAATCTGTGTCATAGACACAACGGTCAATTAATCTGACGTGCTATACCATTTATCTACAGAGACGCGTCTGGCTAGTCACGCCCAAATTACTTTCTTATAAACAACAAATCTTCGGCGATCTTTCCCGAACGTTCGTATCTGCTCAGGAAACGTACCTTAAAATATAGGACACAGGTTCGATTCCTGTCGGGGAACGCCCATTTTCTACGAAATTTCTCGAACATTCAGCATGGTAAAGTGTAATTGATACTGTTTATTTAAAAAAAAAAAAACATATATATGTATTTGTCATTAAACGCTTTTTTTATTGTTCAGTATATTTTATTGACTTGTTAATGCAGTTAAATCAGTGGCGGATCACAATATAAAATGGATATACTTAGTAAAAAATAATATATTTTGTACACTTAAAAATTTGTAACCATATTTAGGAATTAACCACAAACTCTTTCTGTCGTCACTATGACCCGTGGGTTGCAAAAGTAATCACATTACATGAAAATATATTCTATTGTCTATGTTATGATTTTTAGTAAATAATATGAAAAATTACATACAAATATGTACACTATATATATATATGTATATATATATATACATATATATATATGCATGTAGGTATGTACAAGGGTCGGTATGGAAAAGAGAAAAAGATAATCATTATTCGGGATCAAGGAAGTCACCATTAGAAACAGAATTCTCCTGACAAAGTCATCGCTGTTGTGAAACCTTGCACAAATATATCAGTTATGTTACTATGCTCCTTGCATATTTTATATGTTCAGTGGAAATAAATGGGAAAAATTACACCCGGAACGCCTCTCGTTGACACACACACACACAAATATATATATATACATATATATATATATATATATATATATATATATATATATATATATATATATATATATATATATATATATATATATATATTGTGTAAAACTTCAGAGATAACTAAAATATATCTGTGAAAAAATATCAATAAAGGTCAAAGAAAAAACTTTTTTAAGCCGACTCATTTCGTCCTCTTTATAGACATTCGTTTATTTGTTATTAAATTACTTCACTTAGCATCTTCGATAATTAACCTTGAGTGTCACATAGTCCGGGGTATATTTGAGTCTTGTTAAATTTAAAAAGTCTAGAAAAATATTTTTTTTGCATCTGCTTATAAATATCGGTTGTAAAATAAAATACATTTATCTTGATAAAATCCATGAAAGGACGAAGTGTGTTGCCTAAATGTTACACTACATGTAATAAATGTTTAGGGTCACACTGGATTTGTTTTTTAAAAGTACCTTAAAATGTGATATTTCTCTAATTTTTAAGTAAAAGACAAATTGTCAGTAACTACGGTATATTTGTTTTTGTTTTTTTGCACGTTCCTCTTACTACCAAAAGGTTCAAATTTGGAATCGTTTGTCCCAAATTTATTTTGCTAAATTAGGAATGTTTTCTATGCGCAGCACGAAATCATGGTGCACCCAGTGAGGATCGAACTTATTTTCGTGTTGTAACTGATCTGACAAAACAAAATTTCTAACAATTAAACCACGTCGAAGTGCCCATATTATTTACTAAGCGTAGCTTTAGATGTGACACAAGTCCGAAAGTTTAGGGCACCCAGTGAAGATCGAACTCACTACTCAGTCGTAAGAAATTATTAACCATTACATCTCGTCAGAATTCTCAAATTATTCGTTAAATTATGAATATGTTGTATGAGGAACTTATATTTTGTTTTCGCCAGTAACCTCTAAGTAGATTTTTGAGATTATAACAAAGGTTGATTCCAGAAGTTCAGCTTGAAAGATCTGTTCCTTTGAGATAAACCACGCTAATGCCGGCGATAGGTACTGGATGATGAGGTCATGAAGGCGGCGATTGAGGACGACAGTCAAACCAGTGGTAAACTTGCCTAACCCTTCCAGGTTTCTGATAAAACAGTCAAACTTCTCCAGCACGACATAGGAAAGACAATTTGAGCAAGTGTGTACCCGACATACTGTCGGAAGCGATCAAGCAACAACAAGTTACAGCTTGTTCTCGTTGCTTTCTTTGCACTGCAAAATACCCATATGAGTGCTCACCTGTGATGAATAGTGGGTCCTGTGTGTCAAGCTTTCCAGACAGTGGTTGTCAGAACGGGGCCTTGTTCCTTACACCAGAAAACCACTTCCATATCCACACAAAATCATGTCCTGTATCTGGTGGACGAGTCGACAAGTCGTGCAACATGAGCTTTTAGCAACGTGGCAAACCATCACTGCGGAACTTCGCAGCAGTTAAAATATGTGCCTAAGGTGCTGAAACAAAAGGAACCGGCATTGGTTATTTGTCATGGTGTACTGTTTCCCCATGACAATGCCAAGCATCATGGGAGCAGATGTAAATGTATATTTTCTCCGAGATCCTGACCCGTGAAATTAGTGATATCACTCATATAGAGCGCGCGTGCAAAGTGGACTCTATCAAAACTGAGAGAGCTACGAATTCTTCTCCTTCGAAGATATTAGGTCAATCCCTCCACATAATCAATAATTTTCTTACTGTTGACCTTTACCTGAATAATCTCTGTTTCAGATATATCCATAAAAACAACTTTTGCACTTAAACCTGAATGGAGAAAAACGTTAGAAATATTTTTAACAATACTTCAAACGAAAATGTTTTTTTTTAATTTTTTCTTATAAAATTATTGCTTCCCGTTTACATCCACGTATTTCAAATGGGAAAAAAAGGATTATATTTCCAAAGAGAAAAACAATGATACCGTAATGGGGAAAATATTGCAAAAAAATGCATTGGTTTCGGCTTTATTGAGTCACCTTTAAAATTATTATTTACAAAATTGTTTTCTTCATGTAAAACATAGGTGGGCGCGCTGAAAGCTTCTCGGTATCCCACATTTTGGAAGATCCTACAAAAATAACAAAATAGAATATTTTTAGGAAACCCGAGTAATTTTCACCACCTTCTTTATATATGATCTATGCTCTATGAAATAACCCATCGGGTGGCTGATTCTTTAGAATTATTATTTAATTGCTGGCATATGTATATGGATTCCTATGTGTAGTAATTATATATATATATATATATATATATATATATATATATATATATATATATATATATATATATATATATATACAGAACCCATCTTAAGTAAGGAAAAAAAACAGACGGGTAGAAGGTGTGTTAACGCGTCTGCATATGTATATTTGTGTGCGAGAAAACATTATTACGCGAACAAAAATAGACGAACGATCTATAAGCTGACACCGCTACTTGGAAAAAAATTCACTACACAATTCCAAAATTGAATACAGCGAACAATTGCGAACGTATGCGCGCAACAACGCATGGATGCGCATATACGCTCAGTCCCACACTGTTCATATATGTTTATGTTTGTGTGAGCTGCAATGCGTTATCGTGCGTGTATGTGTGTCTGCGTACGTATGAGTGGCGTTCCGACGACAATATTTCCTCCCACTACCATAAAAAACACCGATGTAGGCAACCATAAATAAATCCGAAATTTCAAAACTAATCAGTCGGTCTGACGATCGCAAAGGGCGTGAAACCCAGGGTCAAAAACTCACATCAATCCAACTAAATTTGTTAGCTGTATCACTGATGTTGAGCGCTTTCCAATAAGTAACGCGCATATATATATAAAAATAATATATGTAAAAAATGCATATATATATATATATATATATATTTAATATACTTAGAAATGTATATAAATATATGAATTATATATATATATGTACGTATATATATATATATGTATATACGTTATACACATATATACATATATATATGTATATATAGCGAGAGAACACACACACACACATATATATATATATATATATATATTATACGCATATATGTATGATTTTATAAAGCTACAAAACATATCTATATATATGTCTTTATCTATAAAAATATTCCTAAACGCGTGGGGATGTATTACTTTCTTCTGCCTCATCCCTGAGTGAAAGATCCTTCCGTAGAAACATCCAAATACTTACATTAAAAAAATAATATGTATAATTTTGGAAATATACAAAAAACTAAACAATGTTTCCTGAAGCCATTTAGAAGGAAAACGTTACCTACTTAATAACCTCTCACTAAGGCTTGATAAAAAAATATTGACAGCTTCGTGAATTTTTTGCTATTTCTCATTTTATCTATTATTAATCTTGTTACCATTATTGCAACAATGCTTTAAGGATTCTTTAATGCCTTGTACAGATTGCTGCTCATCATGAGAATCTATAAAACATTTTTATCCATGCAATGCAAATATGTCTATCAAACAAAATGGTAGATGCGAGTCCTTTTTACAGCTTTTCATGAAGTGTTTCTATGTCATCCAACACCCTCCTCCGTCCTTTAAGACGTCCAATACCTGTAGCTGCTCGATGGGGGTTATCCCTCTGATCCATGTCCAACCGTATCCCATGTTGTGATTTACTTCATAAGGCGGCCAAGATCGAATCTTCGTATGGCATCTTCGTATTGGGCTGATCCAAGCAGGGCGAAGACGCACAGTAAGAAAATAACACACTAATAAATTAAAAAAATTAAATACTATTATGTCAAGTCCTTTGTACAGTAATTAGTTAAATCAAGACTTCGCATGGAACAATTATCGACCCAACCCACTTCTAACTCGGGCGCGACATATTTTTTGACTTGGTAAAGTTTGTTTTGCTGACTCGGTAAAGTTCGGCTGAAGTCGGGGGTCCTTTTAGGCGAATAATCAAGTGCGGTGTATCGTGACCGGTGGTTAGAACGAACTCTCTTCCGTCTATCTCGCTTCAGGCATTCGTATTTATTGATGTTCACCTAAACCGGCGTGGGGCACGGTGCACTTGGAGAATCCCGTTTTTACCCTGTCCACCATCTTCATTGTCTGGGTCCTGAGAATTAAACTATTTATAATTTTGGGCCATTCCCTTTTTCCACGGGTGTCGGTCACAGGCATTACTCCGCCTCATATCTTCCACTTTCTATTATTATCATCTCCCACTAATCCTCCTCAGTGAGCGTGGGTGGCTCCACCTTGGTGTCTCATCTACTCCTGCTACCTCAGCCACCCTCCAACCAGAAACGATTACTTCATTAAGTTCGTTGTTTATAAAAATAAAGTTTCCCACTAATAGCTCGTATTTTTAGCTGTGTGTGATAAATTCCAATCATTATTGCCCTTTCGACCTGTCGTAGTTCAAATCAACGTCCACATTATGTTTTTCATTGATCACAACCCCGACACACAATTCAGGTGGCTGTCGAAATGAAAATTAAAGTCTTCAATTTTTAAAAAGGGTTTTATTCATTAATCCTTCTTATTTATAAGAAGTCTGTCAGTATATCGTTCCTTCTATTTTACGAAAACTTTCTTAGGATTACCAGTAACAATTTTAGCGTTACATCTGTAACCGTCGGTAGTTACAAATAAGATGGTGTGTGGTCAGTGATCGTCCACGTACCGAATGGACACGGCATATAAAATAAGAATAAAAATCACTGGTTCATTCATATGATTTATTTGCAGAGAGGGAAGCGAAAAGATAGAAAAATTAAAATTAATCTTTCCTACAAACCACTGCTGTCACTGATAAGAAACCCTAAGGTAATGGAAGAAAACGTAAAAACGAAGCGTATTTTGTCAAGATCAACTACAAGAAGACAGACTGTATGGTGATGATCAAGTGAACAAAATCTCAAGATGCGAGTTATACATTGGAAATATAGAGTTCAAGCACTGTAATCATTGTCCAATGTGAACATTGTCATTCATTACATTTTAATACGGAAATTATTTGATTTCATGAAGAATGGCTTCACGTGCTCACACCAAAATCAATATATGCATGGGCTTTCATCTTTTCAACTATCTAGAAGTTTTCTGTGGTCAAATTCACCACTACAATTAAATTTCAAGAAAATACACTACCACAAGCTTGTGGACGCCGCCCTCACCAGGGAGGACAGTCACCTCCACTAACAACCCAATATTCTTCATGTCTTTCTTTCGTTCCTTTCATTCAACGTCTCTTTTCTCAATATGTATATATCCAAGCGTAAGGTCCAGACTTTATATTTTCAAAAAGAGCTAATACAGAGTAAAGCTTAATAATTATTATTAAAAATTATGACAATTGTTATAATTAGTTAATAATTATATATATATATATATATATATATATATATATATATATATATATATATATATATATATGTGTGTGTGTGTGTGTGTGTGTGTGTGTGTATGTGTGTCTGTGTGTGTAATGGATTTTTATTTATTAGCACTTTACACATTATTTTAATGGATAACCATATTTGAATAGACGCCACGTTTATTTTTGGAAGTATATTACTTTCCTATACAGTCCTAAATATTTGAGAAATTTTATTAAAGATACGAACTCTGGCAAGATTCGAACCTGCATACATCTTTGCATTGGAAAACGTTGTTATATCTGAGGTGCCTCTACCTGTTCGGCGATCACGTGTGCACACTGAAAATCACGTTAATTTTAATAACAATGTCAGATAAAAAATCTTCTTTTTTTTTAATAAAGTTTTTGACCTTCTGGGTGCGAAATAGAAGCTTTTACATATAGTTTCGCAGGAGTTCCAACGAGAAAAAATGTTTCCGCAAATAGGTAATTCGAAGATTTGTATGTTAGATTTGATTCCATGGTCGAATCGTCTACGAAACTCTGGAGTCGGCTCGCGGAAGGTATATTTTACGATATTTATTACATGCAATGGAGTAAATTCCTCCTTCAGAGTTTACCTTATTGTTTTGTTTAGTATTGAGTAAATCTTTTATTGTTTTGAATGTAGTAATTTATAAATTTAATGTTGAGTTTAGATAGATTCTTAGATACGATGGTTAAATTGTCGCCATTTTATATTTTTAATTTCGGGCATGCGCGTTGTTTGTTTTTGATTTTGTAGAATGCACAATATAATAGACCGTTAGGCACCATCTGTGAGCACTATGACGCAATTCGCTCCGCAAGATTTTTGGAAACGGTATGCTGTTCTGCTTGGTATTCGCGCCGGAAGTTCCAATGCGAACATTTCAGTGCTTCGATGTAAATATGAGGACTGTGCAGAGTTTTCGGAAAGAGTTGGATGAGTCTAATACTGAACACGATGCTACGGTAGCTCAGAAAACTCACTCGGATTTTTCTGATAATAAAAGTACGCCTAGATTTTTTTTTACTACGGCTTCAGTCTCAACACGTAGGTCTACATCAAGTGTCTTTAGAATAAAGTGCTACTCTGGGTCAAGAGGTGGCTGCTGGAAGACCGTATCTCTGGCAACTGGACTCTGCACCTTACCACACAATCTGGAGAACCCAGTCATGGCTGTCAGACAGTTTGTACGACCACATCACCCAGTATTAACGCCCCCATTATTTCTAGCTTTTGTAGCTGAGGCTATTGAACTGAAAAGATGAAATCGTATCATTCCAAGAGTATTTGTTATATGCGCGAATATGAAAAGAACAACTCAACTGAAAATTGAATTGGACTTTTTGTGTCGACAGCCATTTCGCTACGCATAAAATCTCTGGTGTTTCGTTATAATTCTGGCCAGCCACAAATATCTGCAATCCCTTATCATGGATAAGGTGTTTAGACTCATAAGCAAGTGGGAAGAACGTTCATTTTTTTTTTTAAACCTGACTTTCTGACACAATTAATATAACATCGTTTTCGTTTCTTAGACGAGAAAAGTTTTTGCTCAACTTCTAACAAAAGAATAGATCACGTCACATCGAGAACCACCTGCGGTTGAATGCGCAGACACTTCTAAAGCGACGTCATCTTTTGTACTGCATTTGACAGAAAATTCGAGTCACGATTCACAAGGTAAAATATTTTTAAAAATCGACTACACCTCTACTCACTGTGACTAACACGTTTGTAACACATCACTTTCTCACTATCGCTCCCCTTCTCTGTATCCCACTCCGTCTCTCTCTCTCTCTCTCTCTCTCTCTCTCTATATATATATATATATATATATATATATATATATATATATATATATATATATATATATAAATATATATATATATAAATATATATATATATATATATATAAATATAAATATATATATATATATATATAAATATATATATATATATAAATATATATATATATATATAAATATATATAAATATATATATAGTATTATTAATAATATATATATAGTATTATTAATGTTATTAAAATCATCATTATTTAATCATTATATACGCCTGATGATCGTCATCACATTAATTTCTGAGTAGCTGATGTTGGTATTATTAAATTAATAACACTGTTATATTATATTTAGACACTGTTGACTTTTTCGCCATTAAGAACTCAGTTTATTATATATTTTATACGTTTAGATTATTTTAAGCTTTGAATTTTCTTGTATATAAGTTTCATTAAAAAAGACTGACAAGTTACTGCGATTAAAGATTTTATTCAATTATTATTGTGTTCCTAGAATTATTTTTTATGGATATAAAGTGGGCAAAAAAAACATCCGAACTTTGTACACATCCGAGCGCATTTGATATTCTATTAACCATTATCAAGGATGTGTAGATTTTTACATATATATATCTAGAGCGATGAGAATGTATTTTTTTTTTCATATTTTCCATAAATAGTCATTGTGGCCATGTGCATAATTGATGTTATTGAGTGGTGGCTTTTTTTTTCATTTTCATTATTAATGCTTCCATTATGTTTAAAATTTTATTACATTTAGATGTGGTTATTATGGTTGTATTTTATCGGAGTATGTTGCGAATAGAGTTTGGTAGGTTCCCCTGCCTGTTTAAATAAATCCAAATTCAAATGTGTGTGTTTGAATGAAAGAGAGAACATGATACATGTATGTCTATATATCAGTCAAAAGTATTTTTTCATATAGTTTAAGAACTACGTAAAATATCTATATGATAATTTATTGTGGATATATTACTGTGCTTGCATGTATTATTTAATAGATATCGGGTGGTGCATTTTATTCTAAGTCTGGTTCGCAAGGGAGCTAATAAACATCCTCTGACAGGAAACGAGTCTTGTACTACGACATCAGTGCTTTTCGTTCACACTGATTTTTATAAAACATCTAGTAGGCATTAAGGGAATTAGTCTGGCAGACAAGCTAGGGTAAGGTCACACTAGGAAAAGAACTTGTTGGTGTTTTGGTTGTGCCGAGAGAAAGATAATTAAAACAAAACATAAATTCGTTAAATGTTAAAACGAGAACACAAAATAGTATCATCATAATTTAGTTTCAATTCTGGACAAGCAAAAATGGAACTGACAGATCTAACTCAAGATACAGTACTCGAACTGTCATTAGGTTCGTGTCTGGTGTGTTTCGGGGAAGGACACTTTTTCAATCGTGGCAGGTTATCAGTGTGAGGCTAATTAACAATGGCAGGGAAGTAGATAACTGAACCCATATATATTAGACTTTTCGGAAAATAATGTCCGATTTTAGAATAAACATTTCTGTTCTAATATATTAGTTGCACAAAATCTATTATTCATTCCTAATGATTCAAGTGTCCTCTTTGTAAATTTCTATAGCAATCTCTTACAGAATTTAATGTAAATCCATTTATACGCCTTATTCTAAATATGAAAAAAAGAAGAGATGCGTTTACGTTTTTTTTTTTGCATAAGTTTAAGCTTGGTGATAATGTTTCCCAAATTTCTACCAACTTTAACACTCTGCATACGGTGAAGCAATCCCATTCGTTCGAACAGTACGGCACTAGATTCTGAAACCCCGTTGTCAGGATCCTAGCTTTGAAGTTAATGGTGGTAGAAGCTGTCCAGATGCAATTAACAATCAATATCTAAACAAATACGAGTCAAACTAAGCCCATACCAAAGTGTTAGATAAATGTCTCAGATAATTCAACAAAACGATCTCAAGAAAATTAGCATTTTGTTCAATCAATGGGGGTAAATTGTTTTCGTTCTACTTATCATATCCAAAGCTAACTCGCTAAGTTCTTTTAGTACTGTTCAGTTATTGCTAGTGTTGTTAGTACTGAGGCCAGCAACTGCACTTTACTATATAACCAAATTCACGAACTTAGGCTTTAATACACGAAGCTATTTTCTCGTGTGATAAACAGCTAACGAAGAATAGCGATCACAAGGCTCGAAACTTTGGGCCTATAACAAAACGATGAGAGAAACGCCCTAGTGAAAATAATGTAAATAATGATAACTCCTCAATCCAGAGATACAGATAAAAATTAGTATTTTCAAAATCCCTTAGGAATCACTGTCATACAAGATTTGTATATTACTAGTTATGGTGGAGTAATCGGTAGACGGTTGGATTGAGAAATCGGAGAGCCGAGTTCAAATTCCACTCGAATCCATTATATTCATTTACGTGCTAATACCCTTGGGAAATCCTCTTCCCCCCAGCTATGGGTAAATAGCAGGACAGTCTGGGTTCTATAGTCTTGGATGGCAAATGGTCTACCGCAGAAAGAAATGGCAACCTACTGCGGGGAAAAATCTGCCTCGTCAGTCATCGACTAAGTTATGTGCTTAAGCGTGAATCATGCATGGCGCATAACTGAATTGTGATTTCTCTTTTAGATACAGCATTTATTATTATGCTCGTGTGTGGTCTCTTTTGAAAATTTACCGGGCATTTCGCGTAGAGCTCTTTCTTTCCTTAAGAAAAATCTTTTTTTTTTGTTTTTGTTTTTTTATTAAGCTTATCCCAGTTTGGTCCAATGACACAAGTATGGTTAACTTAAACACTATTCGATTAAATCGAGTCAATTTTATATATATAATTCTGAAACTTAAATCAATCGATGTGCAAAATTATTTAATTTTTACCGTTATTCATTTTATTTATTATCCAACAGCTAAACGATTACACACACATACATACACACACACACACATACATAAATATATATATATATATATATATATATATATATATATATATATATATATATATATATATATATATATTGCTTTTTTTTGGCAGCATGTTTTCATTAAGACGTGCCTCATTAAATAATTTAAACAAGTTTATTTTTCTACTCATTTATAATAGGATATTCTCGTAATTACGGAAACGTTTCTTAGTATCCTTTTTAAAGGAAGAAAGGAAATTACCATTTTAATAACTTAGTTATCTCCCTTGACGTTTGTCCTGTATTTGCATCATAAAATTTTAAAATCTTATAAGTTTTTCACTTCACAAGTAAAAATTTCATTTTCAGGTGAATTCACTTTTATTTTAGAAAAATGATGAACGCAACCATTTTGTCTTAGAAAAAACAAGAACCTGATGATGATATTGTGCTGTGTCGAAAGTACTCGGAATAAAATGAATATGCATCAACATGGTAATTTTACAAACATCATAATCTCTATGGCCACAAACAGAACCCACCTTAACTAAAGTGGTGATGAAAGACCCAGAAAAATATTAGTGTATGCGCACGTCCACGAGTGTATATGTGTGTGCGTGGAAGTGGAAGTATTTCTCACGACGCAGTCGGTAAATCTGAAAAGCGTCAAGAATACCCCTACACGCTGCTTGTTGAAAGGAACATCACTGCACATAAAAAGCTATATATATATATATATATATATATATATATATATATATATATATATATAAGTATAGGATTGGTATATACGGAATAAATTACAATAACCAACAATTATTATTCTTAAAAGAGTGCTCAATACAGAGTAGAGCAGATATAATTATTTATTTAAATATTATAACATAAATATGTTATAAAATCACTAGAAAAATAGCCATTTTGTTTCAACACTTCTGGTGTCTTATCAAGAGTGATGTTGAATATAGAATAAATGGTTTTAAAAGTTTCAAATTAATTAACGATGCTTCGCTAGGGGTAAACGCTGTTACATAAGCTAGAATGACCAATCAAAATACAAGTATATGGTAATTCAAAAAATTTGACAACGAAGCAAGGTTATCATAGATATTAAAAGATTTATAAAATTTGAAATTAAAATTACAAGTAAAAAAATTACCTATTTAGAAATCTAAATCAAATCTCTATTAAGTTTAAAATTGTAGAATTACTGAGGAGAATAAAAAATAAAAAATACATATGCTATTTAATTTATTTTTTCATTGAAATTATGTTAAAAAGGATGTTGATAGCTCCAGACAAAAATGTATACATTTTACAGTTTACTTCAACATGATGTCCACCTCTCACGTAAAACAATTCAAACACACTCAGGTTATAACACATAAGCGCCCAGACATATTTAGATATATATACACGCACAAAAAACGGTGACGAGACACGACCATTGATAAAAAAAACGAACACACACACACACACACACACACACACACACACACACACACACACACACACACAAAACGTGCATGCACTTTCCTTACACATAGACATCGATAAACACTGGCGCATACATCCACATGCACTTTGACCTAGACAATCAGACGCAATAGCCAAAACATATTCGGGGCTTAATATGTTATTAAACGAATTCTAACTTGAAATATAACTAATCTGGGCAAATATATATAGATAAAATTAGTAAAAAAAAAATTAAACAAATAATTATATAAATATATATATATATTTTTAACCATATAGTTTTCCACACACTACATGAAAAAGTAAATAACTACCTCCATATATAATCGTACATTCACACATATATACATACAGATCTGCACATGTATCTACATATACATATATACGCATACAGATACACACATACGCACATACACATACATATAAGCACGTATAAATATATCGACCCATACAGCAGCGTAAAAAAGTAAATAAAGCAAGTAAAAATATATATGCACAAAGATGCACATATATACAAATACATACATACACATACACACACACATATATATATATATATATATATATATATATATATATATATATATATATATATATAGGTAACTATACTCGTGTCGAAAAACCTTCGAATTCTTGATTTAACAATAGCCAAATCAATCACGAAGGGAAAAAAGGTTTTAAAAAAAGAAAGAGCCAGGAACATGAAAGTCTGTCGAAAATAATCGCACAGATACAGGTTCAAGGCCCAAAGAAAAACCCCAATATGAGTAACCAACTAACTAAAGAGCTCGATACAAACGTAGAGCAAACCTAGTCAAACCTAATGAGCCAGACAAACCTACCAAGGTTTCACTTAGGCAGATCGCCAGAGCCAGCTGACCCTGACGATCTGCCTAAGTGAAACCGTGGTAGGTTTGTCTTGCTCATTAGGTTTGACTATATATATATATATATATATATATATAGATAGATAGATAGATAGATAGATAGATAGATAGATAGATAGATAGATAGATATATGAGTTCCACCACGGAATATATGATCGAGCGACCCTATATCAAGTCTAATTCGCTACTCCTCCGAGGCTCGTTGGTACAGTTGGTATGATGTTTGCCTCCTATCGTAATTGTTCGGGTTTCAATTCTCGGTAGTGGACGCGCAATGCGAAATATAGGACGAAACGGCCGTCCAGTGCTTTCTGTATTCTGTTGAGGTTTCTTCTAGACTCGATGGATTACTTAGTTATTATATATATTTGCTGTTTGCTTGGGCTTGCTGTGCTGTGTCTCTAGCATCTTTGGTGGTATTACTTTTATTATATATATACACCTTTTTTTTTCTTCCCTGTCCATTTATTCATGTTATCCATTACAGACATTTTGTTCTTCATAATTTCTATTCCCCGTTAACAGTTCTGATGAGAGGGGACGAAACCGGTTGACTGGTGTTTTTATTTTAAATCTATCATGGCCTTTAATAAAAAATTGTTTTTTATGCCTTAATATATATATATATAAAAGTGAACATAGAAGTGAACACTTAGAGGAGACAGTCTGTTTCATGCTAGTGCAATCGTCAGGTAAAGGAGTTGCATGAAACAGACTGTCGCCTGTAAGTGTTCACTTCTATGTTCACTTTTATATTTACACACGCTCTATCTCTGATATTGAGCACTTTATCCCATAAATATAGCACACTTTAAGACTATATTTCTTCATATGTATATATATATATATATATATATATATATATATATGTGTGTGTGTGTGTGTGTGTGTGTGTGTGTGTGTGTGTGTGTGTGTGTGTGTGTGTGTGATATTCTGGACAATAATTCTTCAATAATATATAATGTAAGGACAAGTTATTATTTTATCTATATCTATATCCAAGGAAAGTTAGTCGTTTTAATTGACGTAACAATTTTCAAAAACTGTTTTATGAGGCGACTTTTTCACTAAAATCAAACGCATAAATAGTCAGGATAAAAACCGTTATAGATGAATATCTGCATCATACAAATAAGTTGTTTTTGTTTGTTTGATTTTTTAATATATGCGTTCGTTTCAAAAGAATCGATTATATGCATTATCAGGCTACTTTACATATTTTTCCTGATTATTACGATGCTAAGCAAAAGAAATGCGGTTATATACAAAGCTTATCCGTGGTTGACGCAAGATTACGATGCCAATGTACCCACGAGGATAATGAGCCAGACAATATACTAATACTTTAGTAAATATGACTTCACAGTAAAAGGTTTGTCTGACTCTATTGTTCGAGTATATTTAGATATGAATGTTCAATTACGGTATATATTGTTGTTAATGTAAGAAATATGCTGGTACCATCTTAATTCAAAAGAGTTTTTTGTGCTACCAATATAAAATTTTTAATACCTGGGTTTTCAGTAGATGAAACACTGCATTGATAAACAATAGATTCAGTAAGGCTTTTATTTTCCAATGGACACTTTATAGGGTTTCTAAAGCTGCATACTTCATTATGGAAATTATTGATTTCCGTTTTGGAATTGCTTTTATTTTTATTTAAGTTTAAATGTTTATTTAAAATTTTATTACTATGTTTTTTATCATTTTTTCTAGACGAATTTTCACAAAAGTCTATGTATTACAATTATATATCCATTAATTTATTATATATCATGGTACATGTAATATTAATTTAATTCATTGATTTTAATTTTAGATTGCTTAGTATTAAGAAGACATAATGAATAAAGTATGAATTTGTATTTTGGTTCATTCTAAATCTATAAAAATATTTCGATTATACCAAATGTCCCTTTAGGATAGTTCTAAAATATATGTTAATTTTTTTTTTATAAAAACAATAATTAAGATCGTTTCTTTTCTTACGTCTTCTTTTGTTTTTCAACTTAGTCAATTCCTTTACCATCCGTATGCAGGCGGATGTTTGCTGCTAATAAGCGTTTTGTGTAATTTTAATATATTCCCAAAATAAATCATCTTTTCTTAGTAATTCTAGTAGATCTTTGTAATCTTATCAAATGTGTTTCGTTGCTTTAATTCTTGATTCCCATTCTTATCTCTTTTTCCTTTACAATTTTGCGTTTCTTTTCCTTCCTGGAATTATCTAATCTATTTAATTTTATTATTGCTTACAAGGAAAAATAGCTGGGTGAGAAATGTGTGGTCACTGTTTTAAATTGAGAGGTTCGTGATTTTTTATGGTTTTTTTTATGTTTTCTTTTTTTTCTTATGTACTTGACCTTTGCATTTTTATTTTATAAATTGTAATTTTCTATTTTCTCTTTGATATGAATTTTTTGTTCGATTCTGCCACTATTGTTATTTCTTCTTGTATGTTTCCCCCTTCTTCTATTTCGGTAATTTATTTTTATCTTTTCCCTTACTCGTTGTCTGCCTTTTTCCTTTGTTCATCTTTTTCTGTCTTATTTGTTTGTTAATTATTCTTTCAAACGTGTTTCCGTTGATCATCTTCTTGCTTTTTTGTTCTTTCTCGTTTCTTCTTTTATTTTCCAGGATATTTTTTCCTCTTTTTTATCTTTCCTCAATTCATTCTTACTTTGTTAATGTTGCTTCCTCTTTTGAATCTTCGCATACAAGATATTTTCTATTATTTTACTTTACTTCATCGCCTTACATGTTTTTTTTTTGTTGTTTTTGACATTTATCTTTTTATAAAACCTTCTTTTCTTTCAGCCTTTTGAAAAGATGGCCATTTGCCAAGATAATCTTTTGGTTGATTTTTTTATGTATTTTTTTTAAATATTCTTGAGATTTTTTTTCTTTACATTTCTTGAATTATACACGGGTTTCTTTATCAAATCTCTCTTTTTTATTTACTTCAGGTCCTTGTCTTTTTTTCATTGTTCTTTTCCTGATTTCATTTCTTTTTCTTTCCTTCTGGCTCCCTTTCTTTTCTTCCTTTTTTTCATGTCTTTCCTTCTGTTCATTCTTTCTTTCTTTCTGTTTTTCCACCCGCTATTTCTTTCTCCCTTTCTTTATTTCTACCTAATCCATCTCCCTTTTTTCTTATTTCATGATTTCTTTTTTCCGTTTGTCGTTTTTTCCTACTTTTCGTTATTTCCATTTCATCTTTCTTTCTTTATTTCTGTCTTTATTTCTTTCATTCTTTTATTTCTTCTTTGTTCTCATGATTTCCTGCCTCCCTTTCCTTACGTCTTTTAATTCTCCCTCATTTTCTCTTCTGGTTTTCATTCTTTTCTTTCCTACTGTCATCATTTGTTTCTATTTTCTATTTTTGTTTTTTTCCTGCCTTTATTTTTTTCTTTTTCTTTCCTTCTTTTTCTTTCCTTCTTTTTCACCTTCTTTTTCTTTCCTTCTTTTTCTTTCCTTCTTTTTCTTTCCTTCTTTTTCACCTTCTGTTTTTCCTACTCTCGTCCTTTCTTTCTATTTTCTATTTTTACTTCAATTCCGTTTTTCTTTCTTTCTTTCTTTCCTTCTTTTTTCTTTTGTAATTTTTCTTTTCCTATTCTCCCTTTCATTCTTTTCTTTCTATCTTTATATCCTCGTCTCTTTTTCGCGTTTGTATTTCTTGTCGCCTCCATTATTCTTTTACTTTTTTCTCTCCTACTTTTCCTTACATCTTTCCCTCTTTTCCCTTCTTTTTAATTATATTTCTTTGCTTTCTTTATTCTTTTCCCCTTTTTTCCTTCCTTCTTTCTTTCTTTCTTTCTTTCTTTCTTTCTTTCTTTCTTTAACAACAGCTAATTTACCTCACCCTCAAAATCTATAACTTTGACTTGCTTTCTTTCTTTATCTTTGTTTCTCTGCCTCGAAAACCAAATGCGATATTTTTCAAGAATTTCTTTATTGAAACAACATCAAATCTATTGTCCAAGTTATTTTTTTCTAGGTGATGAATATATTTGTCCATTAAAAAAGATCTCAAAAAATTGTTTCTATTCATTTTTCTTCGCAATTCTTTTTCCGTTTCACATCTTTCTTATTTTGCAGATGATTTCATTGAAGGAAAGAAAAAATATCAAAATTATAAACACCAAATGCATTATACTAAATGTACGTGACTGCTTAATCTTTTGTTCTTTCAAGACTGGTTACTCCTCGTTCTTTTGAAAACATTCGGAAAGACACGGCGAGAAATCGACATTTTATTTTCCATAGCGAGAACGAAGAATAAAGTGCACAGATCGAATTTCTTTCTGTTCATTTATTCATGTCATTTTTTTTTATTTTTCCATACTGTCGACATTAAATGGCCTCTCTATGATTCTCATTATCATCCGATAACTTTTAGCCAACTATTTTTATTTGGTTTTATATTCAGAAAGTAAATTTCATTTCTTATTACAACGCTTTGTTGATTTGAAATGGAACCGGAGATGTGTATGTTTGCTGAGGTCACTTAATGTGTTGGATATGAATAGGTTTGAATAAGAAAGAATCTCATTGTCTTTGTTTCATGTCTTTCGTGAAAGAAAGCCGGAAAATGAATACTAATTCTGATTAAAATATTTTTTCTTGTTTCACTCACAAATATACCAGGTTGAAATTGTAAAATTTACATGTATATTTAAGCATCCATCAGTCTCAGAAGACTATGGCTAGCGATGGTAAGCTAATCGCTCTTGAAGACGCCAGGGACATTTGTGTTTTCTCAGCATCCAGAGCGCGCACTTGTAGTTTTTTATGGCAATCCTGCTGAACGTTCATTAATTAATTTGTCAAAGAGAGAGAGCCTAATCTGACTTAATCCGGAGTTGAACAAACCCGTACACTCAGCCCTTCAGTTACGATAATTAATAAATTTATACTAGTACTCCTATCGAATTCTCATATACATTTCATGTACAGAACTTCGATTTAATCGATTTGTTAGAGATGATTTCTCAATAATATTCGCTTAGATAAAAGATCCCTGTATGCAACACACGGTAAGTTCCTGAAAACCATATCAACCCAAGCCTTCTGAATATATATATATATATATATATATATATATATATATATATATATATATATATATATATATATATATATATATATATATATATGTGGGTGACGATATATATATATATATATATATATATATATATATATATATATATATATATCGTCACCCACAGACAGACTGTTTCGTTGTTTCACAGCTCATCAGTGTGTCTAGACATCCGATCGCTTCAAACTGGAACCGAAACCCGACCGATTTGTCATCAGACGGAAAGATATATATATATATATATATATATATATATATATATATATATATCTTATCTCTTTACTCCCCGCTTTTTTGCATTTTCCTTTTTTTTTCTTTTTTTTTTTCCTTTTTCCCATATAATTTCCGTGGAGTTGACCGATTAAATAGGTCAATGGTGGAGACTTACCCCCTCCTCTTCAATATTAAACTCGACCATGTCTCTCACACTATTCCTCAACACCCTCTATGTCACCTTATATAAGCTTAATACTACCTTTCAAAAGTGTAAATTTTAAATTCATTTTTTCTTTTCGCCTTTGAAAGTCTGAATATCCAGAGAAAGATAAAATATTCTGATGAAATAAATTATAAGTCATTAATTTTGTCTGTTTTTCTTTAAATTTAATTAAATTATTCGCTCTGACTTAACATTGAGCTCTCAGGATTTCATCCTCCTTGGGATTATCCACACGGATTACCAAGATTTTCGTTACTTCATTATATATATATATATATATATATATATATATATATATATATATATATATATATATATGTATATACATATATATATATATATATATATATATAAATATATATACATATATATATACATATATATATATACATATATATATATATATATATATATATATATATATATATATATATATATATATATTTAGACAGGTTTCGTTAAACAATTTAGATAAATTTTGTGTACTTATTTTTGATAAGATCCTTTCATATTGACTATAAGATTTTTGTGAGAGGAAATCACCGTGTTGGCACATATTGTATTATTATTATTATTATTATTATTTATTCCGAGTACTTTCGACATAGCATAATTTCATCATCATGGTATTGTTAAATATAAAGTAAGTAATGACTGAAAACATGCTACCGAAATACATGCGTATATATATACATACATATATATATATATATATATATATATATGTGTGTGTGTGTGTGTGTGTGTGTGTGTGTGTGTGTGTGTGTATGTATACTTAAATTCGATTGTGCACTCTCGTAAGATAAGTGCGAATTTGTAAACAATGATTATTACTACTAATATTACAAGACTCTTCCCTTCCCTGAATTGAGCACTGTCAGTTATTGGCGTATTTATTCACAGAGTAAGTACGTAAAAATTCGCCTTTCTTTCAAACGTGTGTTTGAGGGAAAATTTAGGGGGAAAATTTAGGGGGAAAATTTCCAACTATTGCCGAATCAGTCGGGTTTCTATCCCGTATTGAAGCAATCGGATGTCTAGCCACACTGATGAACTTTGAAACAGCGAAACAGTCTGTCTGTAGGTTTGCATAATATCTATGCCTATTGTGAAGCGTTTCTCAAATACAAGTTTGATTAAAGGAAATAATCCATGATTTTGCCAAAAAATTATTTATTTTAAGAACTAATTTAACAAAGTCCAATTAATTTAAATATTTCCAAGAAATTGAATTAAATATGTTAGAAATTCAATTAATTTAAATATTGTCCAAATATGAAGAAGCTAAAACGAGAAAAATCAGGACCTTGATGGGTTGATAAGAAAGATTTGTAATATTAAGATTAGATTCGTATTTATAATAATGGTTATCTTGGAACCATAATAAAGACACAGAAATAGAAATTAGATAACCAAACCTTAGGTTTAGATGGGAAAAAGTAAAAACACAATCCGAATGTTGTTATTAATAATAGCTGATGGAACACAAAAAATAGGTTTGAATTATGGAGGAGACTTGCTCTTCTTTGTTTTACATTAAATCCCAGCAGTTACTAGGGAATGAATGAAATGAATGAATAACTAAATAAATACTAATAATAACTATTTTCCTATTTAAAATTTCTGATTAATCTTAATTATTCAGTTGGCGATTGAATAAGATCATGGTGAGTTCTAGGACAATAAAAAATCTGTGGAAATTCCTCTATCGCCTCGTTAAAGATTTGAGCTTAAAAATGTCAACAAAATATTGCAATAAGAAGAGAGGGACAAGCACAATCCTAATAATAATAATAACAATAATAATAATAATAATAATAGTAATCATAATAATAATAATAATCATAATAATAATAATCATAATAATAGTAATAATCATAATAATAATAATAATAATAATAATAATTAAAATAATAATCATAATCATAATAATTATCATAATAATAATCATAATAATAATAATCATAATAATAGTAATAATCATAATAATAATAATAATTAAAATAATAATCATAATCATAATAATAATCATAATAATAATCATAATAATAATCATAATAATAGTAATAATCATAATAATAATAATAATAATAATTAAAATAATAATCATAATCATAATAATAATCATAATAATAATCATAATAATAGTAATAATCATAATAATAATAATAATAATCATAATAATCATAATAATAATAATCATGATAATAATAATAATAATAATAATAATAATAATAATAATAATAATAATAATAATAATAAGGTATGTGTCAAGGAACATGAAAGTAGTAAGTGTCTTTACTCTGTAGTAAAGGAAGCCGAAAAATTCAAAAAAGAGCTTCAAATGGGCACAGAAATCCAAATACATCATTGTACACCGGCTGAAGCTGCAAAAACCTTAAAAAAGAATGCAAAGAGAAATGTGACCGACCAGATAAAGAAACAATGGCAAAATAAACCAATACTCTGACCGTACCAAACAAGCTGACGTAGACAAAAATCGCACCCATCAGTGGCTACGTTGTGCAGGGTTGAAAGCTGAAACTGAAAGTTTTATCATTGCTGCACAAGACCAATACTTGTTAACTAGGAATTGTCAAGCACATATACTAAAATACTGTGTTAGCCCAAGATGCAGATTCTGTGATAAATATCCAGAAACCATTGATCATCTTATATCAGGTTGCACGATATTGGCACCTACTGAATATAAAACCCGGCATGACAGTGTGGGCCAATATCTGCACTGGAAAATATGCAACTCCTACGGGAAGGAAACTGAAAGAAACTGGTATGAACACCACCCTGACCCGGTTACGGAGATAGGACCTGTTACAATTCTATGGGAATACACAATACACACTGACAGAACAATCAAAGCCAACCGCCCAGAGATTGTTATTAAAGACAACAAACAAAATAAGTCCCTCTTTATTGATATGGCAGTACTTGCAGACTGCAATGTATCTTTGAAGATATTCGAAAAGCTTAAAAAATCAATACATTTTCTTCTGGCTTTCCTCCCTGTCAAAACAGAACGGTTCATTATTTATCTGAGGCAATCGCAAGGCGTAAAGATGTGCGAATTACCATGTTAACAGAGAAAAAGGTAGACATATATTTTCTTATCATCTTTAAACATCAGAAAATCCATCCGAGCCACTTTATTTATTTATCTATTATTTTCTTTCTCATTTATAAAAAACCGTTCTGTAGTTAAGTTGTCGTTCATTGGCTTGCACAAATGGCGCCTAAAAACATGATACACGTCAGTTTCTGACAGAATTCAGTCTGGATATTTTACCGCACCGGTCGAGGTATATATTGAATACTTTCTTTGAGAGTGTCATTTCAACTGGAGGAAGTTTACATATGCCATCACACTCAGAAAACATGTGTTGGAAAAACCAATATCTTCTACCAGATTCATAAAGAAAAAATCGATGATGTACAGTTTATATTGGGTGTAGTGATTATCATAAACATGCGGGTGGCGTTACTTGACGTGGAAACACAATCGATAGACTGACGTCAAATTCCGGGTAATACGTTCAATTCGCACTAATGCATTGGCAGCCAATCAATGAGTACAAAATCGAAATTTAAAACTATGGAGAATCAACAGAAAGCACTTGAAAATATCAGTGCGGTGAACTGTTGATATATACGAGGGTCATTCAATAAATAAGGTGAATTTTTTGGTATAAGGACTTCTAATACAGATAGAAGCTTACTTTTTTTATTTTTCAACGTAGTCTCCCAGCACTGTCACACACTTTTCCCATCTGTACACAAGCTTCCGTATTCCCTCAGCGTAAAAATCTTTGGACTGATGTCTCAGCCAGTCGCTCACAACACTTTTGACTTCATCATCACTTTTAAACTTCGTGCCTCTCGTGAACGCTTTCAAGGGACCAAACAGGTGAAAGTCTGAGGGGGCAAGGTCTGGGCTGTAAGGCGGATGAGGGAGCAGTTCCCAGCCCAGCTCGTTGATGGTATGCACTGTTTGGGCTGCTGTGTGAGACCTTGTGTTGTCATGATGCAAGATGACTGCTTCTGACTGATGATCCCTGCGTTTGTCCCAACAGATAAGCTCAAAGTCCTTGCAATGTCATCCACTGTCACCCTTCTGTCAGACTGAATGAGGTCATTGACTGATTCGATCACCTCAGGAGACCTCACTTCTGTAAGCCTCCCAGGCCTGTCTTCATCCTCAACACTGCTCTGTCCTTCTTTAAACAATTTAGCCCACTCGTAGACATTTTTTGGCTGAAACATGTGGCACCATACACAGTTGACATTCTCCTATGAATTTCAACTGGTTTGCTCCCTTCAGTAACCAAAAACTTGATAACTGACCACTGTTCAATCCTGGAGCATGCTTCTTGGTCGGCCATCTTTGGTAATCGCCAAAACTCTCAAAGTTTTTTTTTTTTAATCTGCAAAAGAAATTAAATCCATGTGAAAAAGAAGTAAAACAATTTTTTTTTTGATAAGTAAGCTTCTATCTGTATTAGAAGTCCTTATACCGAAAAATGCACCTTATTTATTGAATGACCCTTGTATTAAACAAAAAAAATGGCGGCGAACATCGAAAAGTTATGTTACAGTGTAACCCGGATATAAGAGACCCGGATATATGATAAACCCGGATATAAGAGAGATTTTCTCTGGTCCCAAATTAGAGCCTGTGTTAATGTATATATAATAGATCAAACCCGGATATAAGAGAAACCCGGATATAAGAGAGATTGTATCTGGTCCCAAATTAGAGCCTGTGTTAATGTATAAGAGACTTCTTCTCCGGTCCAGCCAACTCTCTTATATCCGGGTTACACTGTATTTACGGATAAGTATAAAACCAAACATATTTCGTTTGAACTTCTTATTAAAGAATTTCATTTTATTTAATAATAGAGTAGCGAAAGAAAGGTACCGGGTTTTTCAAGTTTTCTTTTTCTTTTCTTTTTGAATGTAGGACTAATATTTGTTTCTTATTTTAATTATTTACTTTTACATGATTTTATATAGTTTACTATTTATTTACTGATATTATTTAATTATTTCGTATGATTTTTCCGGTTCTAAAATTTGGTATCAAAATAAACGTTTTTAAATTTCAGCTATTTATTATTAGTCTTTTACGTTTTGAGTAGTGATCTGGTTGAAGATTGCCTTTTATTTTGTCTCTTTATATAGAAACAAGTGTTTTTAGGATTTATATTATTAATATATAATGGATTTTTCTGGAAATAGAACTATTGCCAATTTCTTCTCTAAGAAAATGTTACGAGGTTTTGATGTATTATTGTAGAATAGTTTTTGTTCGTGTTCTTTCAGATATGCTTTGAGAGCGTTGTACTATTTGCATATCCTATTACAATTTCGTAGTATCGTTCTCTGTTTCCATGGCATCTTCTTATATTCTTATGTATATATTTCTCTACTGGATTTTGTATTAGTTTCGTATATTATATTGGTTATTGAGCGTTATTATTTAGTAACAACCGCATTTGAAATTTTTAAGAAACAGAATAAATTTAAAATGCGATAAAATGAATTATTTTTCTCAGGAAATATAATAATATGTAAAATACATTCTTGGCTATGCATTGTCAACAAGAAAAATAGGCAAATGTGAGTTCAGCAGAAAGGTAAATGCTTAGGTAGTGATGACAATAAGAAGAACGTTTCAAGCCATTTTCATTGATGGAAACATTAAAAAAAGAATCTTCTTGAAGATATAGTGTCAGTGATTTTATTTTTCCTGCAACTCTAATAAAAACTTTGAAAATAACGTCCTTTTAATTAGAGTGTGCATCTGAATAGTAATTACGTGTAGTTAAAGTCATTGGATAGAAAATTAACAAATCTGATAAAAACTTTGAAAATAACGTCCTTTTAATTAGAGTGTGCATCTGAATAGTAATTACGTGTAGTTAAAGTCATTGGATAGAAAATTAACAAGTCTCTGATAAAAACTTTGAAAATAACGTCCTTTTAATTAGAGTGTGCATCTGAATAGTAATTACGTGTAGTTAAAGTCATTGGATAGAAAATTAACAAGTCTCTGATAAAAACTTTGAAAATAACGTCCTTTTAATTAGAGTGTGCATCTGAATAGTAATTACGTGTAGTTAAAGTCATTGGATAGAAAATTAACAAGTCTCTGATAAAAACTTTGAAAATAACGTCCTTTTAATTAGAGTGTGCATCTGAATAGTAATTACGTGTAGTTAAAGTCATTGGATAGAAAATTAACAAGTCTCTGATAAAAACTTTGAAAATAACGTCCTTTTAATTAGAGTGTGCATCTGAATAGTAATTACGTGTTGTCAAAGTCATTGGATAGAAAATTAACAAGTCTCTGGCTATGTAGATCGGGACAAACGTCTCCAGGTATCAAACATTTAGATGTTGTTTTCTCTCAGACAATATTCCAAATTAAGTTTACAACATACAACCCAAAACATTAAGGAAAATGGAGGTGTGATAACACCCGATATTTCCGAAAGTACTATTCATCTTTTGAAAAATAGTAATGTAATATTTTGTTTAATTTGTTAATAAAAATTCCCTTTATGACCTTCTATGTTTGACCATGTTTCCATATAATAGACCCCCCTTCGTGTTGCCCTTTAATTACTTTATTTCCAACATCTCCCTCTAATTATTTCCCTTGGTGTTTCTTTCAAATTTTATTTTAACTTAGCCTCCATATAATTACCGTTCGTGTTTCCATGTAATTGTTTTATCCAAACCCTCTTTCGTATATAATCTCCTTGGCTGTTTCTGTTTAATTCATATATTTAAACTCTGTCTGTCTAAAACCTATCGCTTGTTATTTCCATCTAAGTACTTACTAACTTATGTCGCCATATTACTTCTCGTGTTTCTCTCTGGGACTTTATTTTACAACTCTCTCCATATAATTTCCCTTGATGTCCCTTTTAACTGCTTTATTTAAATCCTGTCTGTCTAAAAACTATCGCTTGTTGTTTCCGTTTAAGTATTTATTAATTATGTCTCCATATTATCTCTCGTGTTTCTCTGTAGGACTTTATTTTACAAATCTCACCAGATAATTTCCCTTGATGTTCCTTTTAACTGCATTATTTAAATCCTGTCTGTCTAAAAACAATTGCTCGGTAGTTTCCATCTAATTGCTTACCATGTTAGGTCTCCATATTATTTCTCGTGTTTCTCTCTAGGATTTTATTTTTTACAACTGTCTCCATAAATCTCCCTTGATGTTCCTTTTAACTGCATTATTTAAATCCGGTCTGTCTAAAAACCATTGCTCGGTAGTTTCCATCTAATTGCTTAACAGGTTATGTGGCCATATTATTTCTCGTGTTTTTCTCTAGGACTTTATTTTACAACTCTCTCCATATAATTTCCCTTGATGTCCTTTTTAACTGCTTTATTTAAATCCTGTCTGTCTAAAAACTATCGCTGGGTGTTTCCATTTAAGTACTTCCTATAAGTTATCCCTCCATATTATTTCTCTTCCCGAGTGTCTCTCTGGGGCTTTATTTTACAGTTGTCTCCATATAATTTGTTCCTTGATGTTCCTTTTACTTACTTTATTTATACCCTGCCGTGTTGTATAATTTCCTCTTATTGTTTATGACAGCTTTATTTACACCCTGTCTCTATATATTATGTGTATAAATAATTATTTTTTATTACTTTCTTACATTTAATTTCCTTTGATACTAAATATTTTATTCAATCTCGCTCTTAAAGTAATGCAAGCACTGACATGCTCCGAGGTTATTTTTGTTCTTCATTCTTTACATTCTATTTTTGTGACTTCCATCCCCCAAAAAGTTTTTTAGTAAATACTACGCGAGAGTTTTATCTTTTCTTCGTCCGTGACTCTTTTTTTTTTCGTGCAATCCGTCCGTGAAATCTTTTTGGGGGGTCATTGCGCTATAAATTGTTGAGACGTACACATCACCTGTCGAGTTCTTCAGATATGACAGGATATTATTTATAGTCGATTTCGTGTTGACTGAAACTTTCCTTGTGATTTGAGTAACCGAAAATCTTCCTTGGGCGAACCGATGCTTTAAGCCGTTCAAACGGTATCAATTTATTTCCATTTATGAATAATTCAGTCGACAAGGGAACAGTCGATGTCAAACCGCTTGAAATGTTATCGTCTCGAAAAATAGAAGCAGGAAGAAAAGAGCAAATATCGTCGGTTAATTGGCGTTCACTTAGCAAGAATGCCCAGGGGAAAGGCATGAGTTCATTTCTTTTCTCAGCAGCTATGGACCAAATATTACATTGAGTCATAAATAATTTCTGTTTTCGGAAAACCATTGTAATGGCGAGTGTATCTACTACTAATCGTACGTGGCAGTTATGAATAAATTTTGAGTACAGGAACATAACATTGTTCCCGGTAGTGGCAGCGTACATGGAGGATTAAAAGTAAAACATGGTTCTTTTCCATGACAGTGCAAGACCGCATACAGATCTCTGAATTCTGAAATGTTATTTACTAATTATTTATTAATTTATTTTTCCTCCTGAAATGGAGCAAATATCTTACCCTATCACGCGGTTTACACTCCTCCCCAGACTTTTTAAACAGTAGTAGAGGTTTATCTCTTATTCCCTGTCTAGGACTGGGTTTTTAGTTCCTTCTGATGTCTACTTCAACTCTATATTTCCCACGTCTCCACTTGAACCCTGAAATTTCATTTACTGATTATTTATTTATTTTTCCTCCTCAACAGGAGTAGATAGTTTCGCCTAAGACCCGGTTCAAACATCTTCTCTGATTTTGGAACAGGTGTAGAGGTTTATCCCTTGTTCTCTCTTTAGTTTTCCGATTTCTTCTAAAGTATTCTCATTATATTCTCTATTTCACTCCCAGTAACACCTTGCGCCTCAGTAGCCTTATCACCATGAGTGCGTTGAATTGACAAAAAGAAAATTACACCCACTATATTCAGCTGACTTTGCACTAACCATTTATTACATTTTTTTTTATTGCGGTCCAACCTTTTACTGCAGAAAAGGTTCTTTAATGAAAACTAGATTTGAAGGTCCCATCAGAAGGTTCCTTCGGAATGTTCCATCGGAAAGTTATTCACATGGAAACCTGCGGAATTTTATTTTAAACGTAGCTAAGAACTGCCTGATAATTGGGAACAAGTCACTGCAAATAAATGGAAAAGGTATGAATCCATAACCCTCCAAGTTATAGTCTTTTATTAGGAGGAAGTTGTATCACTAAATCCTTATTACATCCAAAAACAAAATTCTTATAAATTTATTAATATTCTCTGACTTTAAATAACCTGCAAAGGGTTGATAAACCGTGAGAAACAAACGAACAGACAAAAGCAATAAATTTCTGGGACACATAAAGAAGGAAGGCTTGGAAAATTGACACTCATAGGGCATAACGTCGGTAAGAGGAAGAGGAGGAAACATCGAGCAACCTACCTAATGAGCTATGTAAATGGATGGCATGAGGGAGTAAGGAAAATAGAGAAACGTTGCTAAGAGCTACAAAAGATAGGAAGTTATGGAGAACTGTGTTCGCTTACCTTGAAGAATAAGTCTTCACTGCACGGGATTCGTAAATTGGTTCGAATTCAAATATTTATATTTGTGTTGAATGTACATTTGTTATGGGTCCTTACCTATAACTACAGAATGAACGCTTCCTAACACTATGTATACTACGCCTCTCAAGATAGAGGGACGAATTGAGTCGAGTTGCAGTCTCTGACTTTGCGCGACTCCTGTTGAACTCTCTGCTTTGGCAGAGAGGAACCCGGACGAGGCTTTGCCAAAGGGCAGAGTTTTGTCCGGGGTGGTAGACAAGCCCTGAACCCGTTTATATGGTTTCTTAAGGGAGTATTTTGGCCGAGCTTACGGGCTCGGAGAAACCCACGTTAAACTCGGCCTTGTGCCACATACTTTCCTCGTGGGGGGACTGTTAAATATCGAATCGAGTCGAGCCGATAGTAGTTTACTCCAAACCAGATTGACAGTCAGACTAACACCTTCCACATCTTGTATTCCTTGTAATATATCTTCGTTATTTCTACTCTGTTGTTCGTGTTGTTCTTCCTTGGTCCTAACCTGAACCATAACAACATTAAAGCCATGGATACAGGTTCCCTTCCACTCTGTCTCATCGCTAGTTATCTATATCTATAATTTTCAAAATGTGTGTGTATGTCTGTGTGTGATCGTATGTTGTTTATGCGTTTGCACAGTTTTCATCCGATTTCGATGAATTTTCTTTTTGTTTGATTGATAATTCTTAAGTGCTGGTTTTCAGTCTACATTGGCTTGAAAATATTACAACGTTGAGTGTTAAAAATCGAAAAAACTGATTTTTTTACACAGGCAAAATTTAATGTCTATACAAAACAGCGTACAGTCAATTTAGAGAGTTGAAATCTAACACAAAAGATTATTAGAATTATAAAAAAAATATATATTATAAATAAAAATTATCGTATATTATTATTATGACGGTTCATGGAAGAGGTTCCTTCCTTGCAAGCTTGGGAACGCAAAAACGGCCCTTTTCAGGGTCACCTCCCATTCAAGTTGTTACTCCACCTTATTTGGGGATGTGCCTCAGTCGAACCAATTATTGTCACTAATATTGAATTCGAGTGGGCTGATTTTATATTCAAACTGCTCCAATTGAACGGCAAAAATCCCCAGTAATGAAACACCCGGTTGAAGACGGGTTATACTGCTAGTGTGAAAAATATACTGTCACTGACATGTCCCGATAAATAATGAAGTTTAAATTCAATGAGACATTAGATGCTAAGTCACTTCTTAGTCGGTCTGATAATTTTACAGCACACCTTGTGGTTTTAAAATTATTTTTCCAAAGTATTTAAACGAGGTGAAATCAATATTAATCATGGAAAAAATCGATCATCGCCTTTAAATAGACATGACTTCAAGAACAGTTGATAATTTATTAAAATTATGTTTTATCTGCAGCCATTTTTTTTTTAACTGTGTCAATAAATTTTAATGTCCGTTTGTCAGAATTATACTTGACCGTGAGAAAAAGGGAAAAGAAATTGTCATTTTTTCTACCCTGGGCAATCAGTTAACTATTTTTTTTTCCGGGCTGCAATTTTCATTATTATCTTATGTTGTTTCACTTCAGTTTTTATTCAAAAGTAATTAGATATTTCGATTTTGATCTTGGGAACCGACCATCTGTTGCAAGTAGATGTGTTCATTTGATGAATGCTTCCATTTCCCCTTTGTATAATCGCGTCATTTATCATTTTTCGAAGGGGTAATCTCAATTACAAACTCTCTTTTACTATTTAAAAAAACATAACTTCGATTCTCTGTGGGTTAAGTGGCCGGTCTTTTCCATTTGCCACATATAAGGCACGGGACAATAGAAATAGTAATTTTGTTATAGCATAGATTCTATATAAATATAAACACATATATCGCATAACATATTGCCAATTCGCCTTATCTTATGTGATACATTTTTCACATGTGTTACATGAAACGTGGTATAACATTTCTTGGATTGCAAAGGGTATTTTACAAATCTTACATATTTTTGCATTTATCACATGTAACAGCAGAAATGACTAATAGCTTTCTTGATTTGCATACTGTTTCTCACATATATATATATATATATATATATATATATATATATATATATATATATATATATACACATTTGGCATACATTGCATGTAAAACATTTGGTTAATCTTTAATCTTTTAATCTACTATATTAACTGAACTCTTCAGTCAATATGGTGTTTACTCATTCCCCCATGAGATGTGACACAATGTCTTTTTAAAGTGGGGACCCAAGCGCGTGCACCCGGGAGGGGACAAAAATTGCCCACAGCCCCCGCAAACGTCGGTTGCGCTGGCCTCGTCAATATTGTCGACTGAGGACCCAAAGTCTAATTTACGAATCACCAGAAAGTCTATGTAGATGGTTTGCTTAAAACTGGTGGAGGGTTTTGCAAAACCAGCCAGAATTCTCTGAGGAAAATGTAACAGAAAACGTTGTTATATTGCAACCAAAATGCTGACAAACGGACCTCCTCGGATTACAATTCAGTGTATTCCTTCTCCTGGACTGAAAGTCAGATATGGCAGGCCAACAGTCTGCGCTGTTAAACAACAAGTAACTGGTGAAAGGTGGAAGCATGCCTTTTCAAAAGAAGCAAATTAGTATAGGCCCCCCTCGATTTCCGAAATGTTGTATACCAAATGAGGAATTTACTATTGTTTTATATGAAAATAAATTTATTTGCTTATTTATTTGGGTCAAATCGTTTTGCTTGTTTTTATTTATTTTTCAATTTAAATGTCGCCTCTAAGTGTTGACTCCTATGTTCACTTTTATATACATATATATATATATATATATATATATATATATATATATATATATATATATATATATATATATATATATATATATATTAATTAGACATAGCACATTTGACTTTTCTACATGAGTGCAGGTATATTTCTTTACAAAAATACACACTGTCTGAATATCTGGGCTTAGTAACTATCGTTATTTACACTATTTACATGCGAAATATTGTTGTTGTTATCTAAGTTAAACTTTTGGTAGTTGTCCTCTCCGTGTAACTCCCTCGGGTGTCTGTTGATACGGGTAACCTATTGAGAATGCCAAGCAGAAGACAGTTTTAC
>OZ038497.1:45464349-45509349 GCA_964036315.1 Acanthosepion esculentum
TGTGTGTGTTTCAATCTTTCAGGATATCCCGATCTTTAGCTATGATTAATTAAATTAATTAATTGAAAATTTAATTAAATTAAAATATAAAAATAAAAACATGTTAAAATCGCTACACAATTACAATCATATCTCAAATGCTACAAATGTGCATCCACGGGCGATATTAAACTACAGGTGAGTGCACTTTTAAAAAACATAGAAATTGCCGTGTCGTAATGTAAAATAATTTTTAAATAAAAATATTTAAAGAGAGAGAGAGAGAGAGAGAGAGAGAGAGAGATGTTGAATCGAAAATATTATTAAAATATTTGACAAACCCAATGAATCAAAAGAATATATTACTCTACCAACTAACTCTATAACAACTAAAATTGAAAAGAATCTATCTAAACTCAATATAAAATTTGTTACTCCTACATCCAAAACAATAAAAGACTAAAACCTGAAGGGGTTTAATCCATCGACAGTAATAATTGTCACCAAAATACATAGGAGAAACCTCCAGGAATCTAAATAATTATTATACGAACACAAAAGGAACATTTTAACATGTTTAATATGGCACATGTCTTTCTACATACTATAATTAAACACATGTCTTTTCTCAAATTCGTTTAATCCTTTTAAAAATTTCCGATATTGTGAAGTGGGTTGGACCGATAAAGTTTCCACACTCCCTGATATATATGTATTTATAGTTATTGTAAGTATAGTGTGTTTCTGCGTTTGTGCGTGTATCTGTATGTTTTTCAAAATGTTTGATGTAAGGTGTCCGTTTAGAACGTGGCTCTTCAGGATTCTACACAGTTACCTGTCATTTCTCGTTCTCATGAGAGTTTATCCTCTTGCAAACCTTTTCATTCCCCCACGGGACATCCATTTGCACCTGTATTTGTTCAATAGATTACGTTGCTCTAAACTGCGCCTACAATGTTATGCTAAGTTGATTCAATAAGAATATCAGTATTTCAGTAATATCAAGGAAAATATTTGAAAAGCATGTGATTTCAATTATCCGGACAGCCGCCCTACGGCCAAATCACTTTTGGGGATATTATTTGGAAAAGCATAAGAAATTGACTTTTTCAGAAATCTCCCACAAGACGGACTTAATTAGTTTTATTGTGACTAGAAAGAAAACAAAATCTATGAAAACGTTTTAAGCTATTTTCTTAGTCATAAGTTGCCCACAACCATATTATACTTTTTTTTTTTTATCATTGAATTTCACGTTTTTCCCCTTCGTTAACCTTTCTGCTTTTCGACCTTCTTTTCGCCGCTCCTTAATTTCAAACGTCTTTTTATTTCCTCTGGGAATCGAAGACGATGTTGACGAAGGAGTGAATGTGTGCCCCCAGGAGACTGAATGCCCAACTGTGTTGATAACTTTGTGATGCCGAGCATCACATATATTGTGATATCGAGGCAGTAGGGATGGGAACTTTCTAGTTGGTTTTCCTGCTTGACGGATTTTGTCCGGGTCTCGCTACCACAAAACAGCGTACTAAGGATACATCTTGAATATCCTGTAATATATTTATTGTCTATATTCATATATTATTTAAAATCATATCTCTCCATGCAAGGCAGTAAAGCCACTGATACAAAAGGAGGTACCGAGTGTCGAAGACCAAGGAAAGAAAAGAGAAATATTAGGGATAGAGAAGAAAAGACGTGAAATCTAGACAGTAAATAACGATTGACATTGTATTTGCCTTTTTGACTATAAAGGTTGGCTGGAAAGCACAAAGCCGGAAGAGAGTTCCACGCAAGAAAAGTCTGTGAAAAGAAACTGTTAGCATACAAGTTGTGGTTACATCTAGCAAATTCAACTGTGTATTGATGAGACATTTTCGCCAATCTATTATTGCGTTTACACTCATAAAGTCAACATGCCATAGCGTTAAGTCCGTCAATTTTAACCTGAACAATTACTATAAAAATATTTATAGAAACGGCACAGGGAAGCTATATTACGACGTTTAGAACTTGACTGAGGCCGAAACACCAGGTCAGGACAAATAACATTGTAGATTCTTTTTGGGATCTCAAGAATCTCTAAATATACGGCAGGAGAAACGAACCATATGTGGCAGCATTATTCAAAGCATGGCTAATGATAGACTTATAAATAAGAAAAATTGTCTAACACTACACAAAGACTTTCTTGGCAATAAACCTGGCAATTTTAAACCGAGAAGGGGCAACGATTAACTCTCATGGGAGTTAGCACCAGTCAGGCTGATGGGATATTTCCGGTGATTAATAAAGGGAAGTTTCCTTTTTGGGGCGTTAAAATTAATAAGCCGTACCTTGCCCCAGTTAACATGTAGTTATTTTTGTTTAGATCACCTGCCAATTTCACCTTATCGATCTGATCAAACTTCATATCGTGACAAGTGTAAACGTTTGTGCCATCAGCATAGAAACTTGTAGTAGTAATAGGTGTTGTGACGAAATTACTTACCCCGGAGATCGAAACGAGCACGGACGTGTCTCGGGGGCGCAATTCATGAGCGCTTGTTTCGTCTCAACGAGACGGGATTTGCACATATGCAAATTCTGGACTGCTTGAGGAGACATAAAAAGCGAGATGTTAAGAGCGACGGGGGTATTTTTTTTTTTTTTTTTGGAGGGGGGGGGTGGATTACATTTGCTAGTCTGATGAGTGGATTGACAGGGAAAAGAAAGGTGAAGGAGACGCGACTAAATGAAAAGTGCCCAGTGTGGTGGCGAAGAAATAGAGCCCCAGAATCTATTTCCTTGAGGCGAGTGAGGAAGAAGAAGAGTCGGTCTGCCGGCGAACGTCGCACTTTATTTTATTTTTTACCCCACCCCCTCCAATGTATTTATTTATTTATTTATTCATTTTGCTACGAAACTAATCGTCGATGTTACAAAGTGAAACGTATCGGGGTAGAAATCTTTAATCAGTGTGGTCTAGGTTAGGATTTTTAAACTTACTAAGCATATAAAGCTAATACGAAAATGAATGCAAATTCTGAAAATAGTCTACATTTGGGATTACTTCGCAATGCAGAGGGATTCTAATAAGAAAGAATTCAAAAAGAAAAATAGATGTTTTCTAGACAGACGCTGCCTTGCAGTTTATTTGAATATTTCAAACAATGTCGACATAAACAATCATCTTAATCAAATAGTATGGGTCTATATCAGAACGTTTATGCTTTCTATAATAAAAACTAACACACTGAAAAATATATCTCAAAAGAGTGTTTTTGTAATGTTTATTCACGAAAAAACCTCATCGGTGTTTTGGTAGATGCCTTGGGATTAAATCATAATCAGTTTTGAAAAATTGAACATGGCTAAAGATGGTCATGTCTTATCTATAAAGTACAGTGTGTGTGTATGTGTGTGTCAGTGTGTCTGTGCTCAAGCAGCTCCTCCGCTCCCACTGGTTCTTTTTCCATGATTGAACTATGAAAGCAACGATAATGGCTAGTATAATATATTAATATATATATTTAAAACCTCGTATAATCTGGTGACTCTGAATCTGAGCTCAACGAAAATCGTTCCCTGCGCCTAACTTTTCTAGGGCTTTTGAATGAACTATTCATTATGATGGAACGCCTGTTGATCCTGTAAAAATAGTTAGGCAGGTTTGGCAATGTTGTAGATATGATGTCTGCCCAGAAAGCATTTGGCTATTGATACTGATGCGTGACTGATTGAATTTTTGTTCACGCAGGTAATGCACATAAAAGTTTTTAAAAAATTGATACATTTTGAAGAGTCAAAACAGAGGAGATAAAAAGTTGAGAGAAGTTCTAACGCTTAACAAACAGATGCCAAATCAACTCAAAAGCTTTTCATTTCGAAGATATATATATATATATATATATATATATATATATATATATATATATATATATATATATATATATATTGAGGACGAAACAGAAGTTGCACATGTTTTGGGTTATAATGTAGATTTATTTATTCATGTACTTAATTTTTTTAAATATAATGTACTTTATTTCACATATTTTACTACACATGTTTCAGGTTTGTGACCGTCATCAGCCGAAGATTTATTGTTTTCGCATACTATTGAAAGGAATTAATTTTTCTTTATGTTTCCTGTGTTTAACCGTTGTGTGTGTGTTAGTAATCCAAATTCATCGCCTGATGACGGTCACAAAACCTGAAACCTATGTAGCAAAAAATATAGAAAATATTTTTTTAAACGTCATTTTTTTAAAAAATGGATACTCATATTTGAGTAGATGTTCTGTTTTTATTTATTTATCCCTAGGGGAAACCGTCATTAGATCCGACGTGTCTTACACCAACTAAGCCACGTAGAACCTTCTGATAAAAAATAAAACGAATAGCGTTTTTGAGGTCGCATATTTTTCTAACAAGATCTCCCGAATACTCTGGCCGGTCGATGTAAATAATAAATATATTCTTTAATAAATAAATAAAAACAGAGAATCTTATTCATTTAAAAAATAATGTTTAAACAGATATTTTTCTAAATATATCGGATTTAATCTATTTCTTTAAAAAAATACCTAATATGTAAATATTTGTCAAAAATTAGATCAACTAAATTTAGCATTAGTATATTAGTGACTCATCCTAGAGTGTTTGAAGTGCCGGTTATTTTCAAATATTGGCATCATATAAATTGGTTCCTGTATGTGACATTGTTAATGATGAGAATATTCAAATATTTTTGTCTTTTAATGTGGAGTTTCAGTGATTTAAAAAAGGATTTGGAGTTAAGAATAAATTGCATATTTATTATAAAAATCTCTATATTTCCGTTTTCCATCTTTTACCGTAACTGTATATTAGTAATTACCATCATCATGATTAGATTTTATATGTTTCTAGTAAGTAACAGGGAAATATGAAAACTATTTTATAAAAAGATACTTCTGTAAAATTCGTTTTTTTCAAGGTAAACATATATTTGTAACCTAGGGAATTTTACTGAATAGAATAATCAAACGAAGGTTGGTAATCAATGATAAAACTTAGGAGAAGAACAACGCATATAAGATTCACCAGCGACGTGTAGAAGAAGTAGTCAACTGCTAGAATTAAGTCAAGTGAATTCCACAATGAATTTCCTACTGCAGGATATCTACCAACCGCCTCGCGCGGTCAGATGGTACAAGGCTTAATTTAAAGTTGGGTTTCCGAGCCCGTAGTCTCGGTCAAAAATTCCCCGTAGACTCTGTATAAAACGGGGTCGGGTAGCTGTTTCCCGAGGGGAGACTCTGCCCTTCGACATAGCTTCGTCTGGGGATCCTCTCAGTCCGGAGGCAGAGAATTTGACCAGCACAGCTGGAGACGAATCTCCAACTACAGGATATCTACCCATCGCCGCACGCGGTCAGATGCGGCAAAAGGCGGAATTTAATGTGGGGTATCCAAACCCGAAGGCTTGGCCAAAAATTCCCCGAAGAATCCAGATAAAAATGGGGTCGGCCAGCTGTTTCCCGAGACGAGACTCTGCCCTTCGTCGAATTTTAATCCAGGATCATTTTATTCAATTTATTCAAGATGATCTTCACCCTATAACCTTCTGTCCTTTTGCCTCACAGTTTTCACGTACAATTTCATTTTCAAATCTTTTTTCACTGCTGTTTGGACTGTCATAGCTGAAACTCCTCTCTCACGTGCCAAATGTCTTATGGATTGAGTTGGATCATTTCTAATTAATCTCTTTAGGTTTAAGTTGAAACGATGATCCCTCTTCCTGTTGTTACCTCCTGATCCAGCTTTCTTCTCTAATGTTCCCTCTTTTTAAAACTTATTCACGGTTAGAGTCCCAACTATGGGAAAATAGTTACCGCCACAACCAGTGTCAAAACATGTAAAAAATAGGTTTTAATACCAGTAAAACATTTTTGTAAAAAATTATTACCAGCAATACATTTTGAAAAAATATTACCAGATATACATTTTTTGGAAAAAAAAAATATTAACAGCTATAAATCATTTTTGAAAAAATATTACCAGATATACATATTTGAAAGAAAATTAGCAATGGGCTCGCCATTATCACCAGCAATGGCAAATATATACATGGAATACTTTGAGGAAATGGCTTTAGAATCTATATTTCTAAAGCCAACTATATGGTTAAGGTACGTAGATGACACCTTCACACTCTGGCCACACCAGGAAGATGTTCAGGTTCTTCCGGGCCATGTGAACTCAATAAGACCTTCGATACAGTTCACAATGGAGAAAGAGAGTAACAACACACTCCCATTCCTGGATGTTCTAATATCTCAAACAGAGCAAGACATCCGTATATCGTAAGCCGACATTCACCGGACAGTATCTCAATTCCAATTCCCACCATCCATACAGCGTAAAGAAAGGGATCGTCCGCTGCTTACAACACCGAACAAAAGTCATAAGTGGCGACCCAGAGACATTAGATAAAGAATTGGTCAGTATAAGTAGTACCCTACAACGTAACAACTACCCTGGGTAAATGGCAGCAGCCCCCAAAACTGGGATAGGCGGGTACAAGAGGAGGAGGAGGACAACAACACTCAGAAAACAGTCTGCTTGCCTTATGTGAATGGGTTATCAGAGTAAATACAAAGGATCTGCGGTCCATATAACATCAGGACAAACTTCAAAAGCTTGACGACACTTCGCAGATATTTCTCCCGAGTAAGACCTCCCCCCATAGAGGAGAACATGACTAAAGGCTGTGTGTACGCTATCCCGTGCAGCTGCGGAAAGAAATATAAAGGAGAGACAGGCCGCCCCCTTAAGGTGGGGCTTGAAGAACACCAGAAAGCTGTAACACGAGGGGAAGTGGAAATGTGAGCGAAATAAAGGGTTCAGTTCGACATTCCAACCACCTGAAGAAGGCCGAAACGTTGTAATAAATATGGCGACAAAAATGATGACAATAGTCCGAATAATGTAAATAATGTACATATTACCTCATCTCAGAAATATAGACAGATCCTTGCTGAAGTCGAAATTATCACAGTTGAAATTATTCAGGTGTGCAAACAAAATATTTTATTTTATATGTTAACAATTCTGCCTGAACTCCTGAGTCAAAACTCGCAAATAATTGATATGCAATGTTTCACGGTAGACATAAAAATAGTTACAAGTGTTTACCCACCGTTCAGCCGGTTGCTGGGCATTACGTCATTTTTCTCTACCAGTGGTAAAGCTGTGGTCAGGACTCAAAGGGTTAAAATCTTTTACAGAGTTGTGTTAAAAATTCACACTAAAATACTTCAGAAACGTCCAAAATAGTAAACTGAACTTTTAAAGTATATTTTGAAATATGAGAAAAGTTCTGTTAATTTTAATTTTAATTTTAATTTTTTGCTGTTTAATGCGTGAGATGTTTTAAATAATAAAAGTTGATTTGAAAAATTGAAAAACAAAACCAACAATAATTACTTTCTGTTTTAATTCTAATATTTACTTTCTTAAAAAGAAATCAGAAATTTTGCATGTATGGAAGCCCCGGAGTGTTGTAATCAGACACTTCCACTTTGATATTTGCCGATTGTCATTATAAATAGCAACTCGTGTTAAACTGTTCATTAGTGATATGTTCGTCATTTTATGTCAGTTTTGATGGCGATAAAATGAAATAGTGGAAGAATATCTGTAGCTGTCAACTGTATGAATTCCTTCAGACTTTTTTCTTTGTTTCTTTGGTTCTTTTTTCTTTCTCTCTATCCAGAATGAGGCTTGAAATTATGGTAATTACTCACACACGCCTAAATATATATATATATATGCGTGTGCGCGCGCGCACGCGCGTGTGTGTGTGTGTGTGTGTGTGTGTGTGTGTGTGTGTGTGTGCGTGCGTGTGCGTGTGTGTGTTACTTGGTTGTTATTATCGCTTTTCTCTGGCACTCCTTATTACTGGTTCCCATATTGTATTCATTTCTATGCTTGGTCGGCTCAGGAGATTTTTGTGGCCTAGCATATGTGCTGATTCCTTAATTTTACGAATTTTCAAATGATGTTCCTTGTTTATGATCTCAACCTGATCCCACAGAGGCCGGTGATCTCACTTCTCTCTCCATATGTGGTCAGCTACGCCTGATTTTTCCACTTCCCCTCTCTCTCTCTCTCTCTGTGTATGTGTGTGTGTGTGTGCGAGTGTGTGTGCGCGTGTGTGTAATTGTGTATTTGGGCAGCAATGCCTCTTTCATATAAGATTCATTAAAAAAAACTAACCGCTTTTTTTGTTATCTGCCGGGTCGTGGGATTTAATGACTACGTATTTAGACAGTAATCCCTCTTTTAGGCAAATTCATGAGATGATCCTGTTGCCAACAAAGAAAGTTAGCAGTCGTTTTTAATGAAAACTTGTATAAAGGAGATTGAGAGAAAACAAACAAAAAAGACAACGTTGGTATTTTTCAATTTTGTTTGCGTCGATTCTCATTGGTCCGTCATGTATCACGTGCACATAGATAATTCTATATGTATATGTAAGTTAGTAAAAATTCTAGCATCAGATGGTAATGTATATTTGTAATTGTGTAGTAGTGTCAGTCAAGTAGAAGAAGTTCTAATGTCTTTATCTCTGTACGGTCAGCCGGAGCAGTAGGGTTGCATTCCGGACGGTTTTCATATACGCACACTTTGTGTTGGATATAAATTAGATTCTTTAAGAATGGGTTCAAAGAAGGATGGCGATGTAATGTAATATTTTAAGTTTGTGTTTATAGTTGGTAATAATATTTTATTAAGCTTTCAAAGTATTTGATACTTAAAGAATTAAGTTTTTTTGTTTTTTTAATTAGTAAAATCAAATTTATGCCCCGCATCGGTCCTATACAATACGAGTTGGTTCGTTTGTCCAAATGCAGGTCTCTCTTATGTTCATAAATGCGGATTTTTAGATCACGTGATGTCTCTTCCACATAAATATTTTTGCATTATAGAAAATTTATTTGATAAAACCTGGCATTTGAAGTGGTTTTGGATTTATTTTTTTCTACGATTGTCTTGGGGGTCGTGGTAACGATCCTAGTATTAGGGGTGACTAATTTAGAAAGATTGCTGGAGAATATGAAATTTGGTGTAAATTTTTAAGAAGTGTTATTGTTGTCTGGCTCGTTTTTTAGCACTGAGGATAAAATGGCGCGGGTAGTGAAGAAGTCTGAATGTTTTCCCAATATATTTCTCTTCTTCATTTAGTCATTCCGTGTTATTTATCTTAAGGGCTTTGAGATAGAATCCTATGATTAGTACAGATGTTATTCCTTGGTTGTGGTGGAAATAGAAATTGATTAAATCGTTTTTGTTAGTGGGTTTACGATAAAATTTGAAATTTAATTCTCTGTTAATGTCGAGGAAAGTTAGAGAATTGTTTCTTTCAAATTCGTGTGTGAATTCAATATTAGGTTCACCCATATTGTTTTTCATTATTATGTTTAATAGTTTTGTATCTTGGGTATATAATAAAAGAACGTTAGGATTGTATCTTAGGTAAGTAGAGCTTTTCGGTATGATGTGTTTAATTGGACCGGATTCTCACAATTCTAGAAAAAGGCAATAAGAACACCTCTAATAGGTGAACCGAAGTTTTGCTTATAGAAAATATTGTTGAAAAAGAAAACGCAGTGATTATTGTGCATATTTTTATAATTTTGTGGACAGATAGAGGAAGCTTTTCTTTGGAATTTTGAGGTGTTTTTTCAATATGGCGAGACATTTTGTCGGTATGTCGGTGCATAGTGATTTGGTGTCTAAGCTCGTCATAACCATGTTTTCCATATGTTTCGTATTAGCTGGATTAGGTAACCGGAGTGTTTGATATATTGTTGTGTTGATGGTTCCGAGGAACGAAGTTAGAACTTTTGCGATGGCTCTAGATAATTTGTGGGGTGCACTCTTGATACAGGTCACTATGTGTCTGATAGGTATGTTGGGTGTTTCGGATAAATCGTATAGTGTGGGTGTGGTGGGGTGTTATTCTATTAATCTAATCCAGGATTTGTTTATTAATAGTTTATATAAGTGTTGTGGCTCTTTAGAAGCGTTTCCAATTTTTCGATTATGGTTTTTGGTTAAAGTTGCGACAGTGTCATGTTTCTTTAATCCGATGGCGAATTTCAAAGAAAAAACTTAAGGCCTCCGCTTCAGTGATACAAAATCTGAAGTTGGAGATGTGGTTGATAAGATTCAGTTTACCGATCTCTTTCCATCTGCCGTATATTTTGTATATGAGAATATAATGTCGTTGCTGTCTTTTTGAAGTGGTTTTCATGTTCATACAAAATGAGTTAAAGATCAAAAGTGGTTGAATTCGCCAGGATGATAAAATAAAGAACAAATAGGTAACGTTCATCAATCGGACATGTTTCACTTTTATTAAAGCTTCGTCAGACATTGAGAGAAAACAGACAAAAAGACAGAAGAACTTTGGTATTTTTACTTTTGTTTCGGTCGATTCTCATTGGTCATTTATTTGTCACGTGCGCTAAAACCGCAAATAATTGTATATGTATGTAAGTCTGTAAAAATTCTTGTATGTGTAAGCGGGAATCGGATGGTAAATTACAAAAAAGTTCTATCATTTGTCTGGTTTCCCTCAAACTCTGACGAAGATTTAATAAAGGTTAAACACGTTAGAGTGAAAAACTTTTCCTATTTATTCTTCATCTCATCATATATATATTCTCTGGCCACTCGTATGTGAGGATACTCGTCTAATATGGTGGGTAGCCAATCCCTATTGCAGACGCTTGCTCTGGCGCATTTGTGCTTATTCAACACTCACAGAGACCACCTGTGGTTTATAATGTAAATTTGCTGAGCTACAGTTTCTACATAGCGTGTTAACTAGCGTGATCTATGATTTGAACAAGGCCAGCACGATGACTTGTGACTTCGTGCTATATATATATATATATATATATATATATATATATATATATATATATATATATATGTACGTCAGAGCAAAAAAAAACTGTAAAATATTTAAGATCGTACGCATTAAAAGTGCTAAATATCAAGTTGGAAGACAAGATTTGCAGAGCTGATTAATGTTTTAAAAATATGAATAAAACACTACCGCGGTTTCGACCACTTCTATCTCATCAGGTGGTTTGTTCAGCAAATAAACCAAATGAAGCTCAACAACTTAAGTAATTATATATATATATATATATATATATATATATATATATATATATATATATATATATATATATATATATATATATTAAATAAAGAGAAAGAACAGTAAGATTTACAATCCGGCGTTCTTATTAATTATTTTTATTTAAAAAAAAAATAGTGCTCAATACAATTCAGTAGATCCTAACCATTATAATTTTACTCATTAAAAAAAAAGGATCCATCGCTACACAGGAATTACCATGTTTCAAAAACAGAAACTGAACTTTAAATTTAATTATAGAATTAAATTAAAATTTTTTGTCTGTGATCCATTTTCAACCGATATCTTGAAGATATAGATTTTAAATTTAATTCTATAATTAAATTTAAAATTTAGTTTCTGTTTTTGAAACATGGTAATTCCTGTGTAGGGATGGAATAATATTTTTAAATTAGTAAATTTATAATATATATATATATATATATAATTATTATTATTTTATATTATATATATAAGGATGTTTAGGCTATGGGCTCATAATCACTTGAACAAATAATTGCATTTTATTGATAAATATTAATTCCTTATTATTATTACTGTAAGTTTCTTACTGATAATGCCGTTTACCTTCTGTCTGCGAATTCTTGAAACGAGCATCATTTATGTCGAAGAGAAACTCGGTAGACGTCATAATTAGCCACTCTAAGTAATTAAGTCATTAATCTGAAGAAGCAGCTATTAATTGCGACTGGTAACGAGAAGACGCTGATTGCCTCCGATACCCACAGACGTCGACACAAATTTGATGAGAAGTCTCAATGAAAAGTCACTAATTAGTAAAAGGCATTTCTTTAAAGAGACAATTTCTCTTCCTCCCTCATTATTAGTATTGCAAGATCATTCACAGTAAATTTACACCCTGGCTGTTACGATATTTCGCCATTCCTGGCAGATCTTTTAATATCACAGTGTGGGATACCTACTGACAAAAGTCATGTAAAGAAAAAGACACTAAATGAATTCGGCTAGATATAAAAAAAAAAATAAAAGACTAAAATCCATTAAACATGGCACGTGGAACTAGAACAGTCTACCCCAGTAAGCGAAATGAATGGTTCGGTTTGATATTCTAACCACCTGAAGAAGGCCGTAGCGAACAACGGCCGAAACGTTGTAATAAATATGGCGGATGAGGACAATAGTCCGAATAATGTAAATAGTGTACATAATACCTCATCTCAGAAATATGAAGATAATTACGTTTTGTTTTTATTTTTTACAAGAACTTGTAACAAACTTTATTTTTAACTGAGATGTATTTTTTTTCATTTTGAGTCCTGATAATGTTGGTGGGTAGAACAATATATTCTGGTACGTTGAGTTTGTCAAAAAAGGCTACTTTTCTATTTTGGGATGTTTTAGGAGTCTTTTGTTTCGCATTGAATAAGAAATAGGGTATTGGAGGAGTTGAAAAGTATCTTCATGTAAACATTCGGGCCTAGAAATTCTGAGTGGCCTTCAAATGAAGCCAATGAGTATTCCCCACGAGGCTGGGATCCCGCTCCCACCCCTACACCGTGGAAACTGTTAGATATAGAGGTCTCTTCTACTCCAATAGCTTCATGTCTCGCACATCTCGCCTATGGAACTCCCTTCCCTATTACTGTTTCCCTGACAAATACAATCTCCAACGGTTTAAGTGTAGCGTCAATCGACATCTCCAGTTGCCTTGATCTATCCACTTCCATTCTCCACATCCTTTCATTTCTCATTCCTATCTGCTCTCGCTCCGGATCTTCTGTGGCCCCCTTGCCTTGATCGACCTTCTCCACATCCTTTCATTCTTCATTCCTATATGCTCTCGCTCCGGATCTTCTGTGGCTTCCTTGCCTTGATCGACCCACTGTCTTTCTCTTTCACCACATCCCCTCCCTTGCCACTCCTATCTGATCTTCCTCCAACCCTTCTTTAACCCCTTGCGTGATAGTGGCCTCCGGCCTTGCTTGGGGTGATACGATTTAAAAAAAAAAATTCCGAATTTATATATATATATATATATATATATATATATATATATATATATATATATATACACTTTATAAACCAGGAGGTCAGTTGAATCCGCTACCTTCGTCTCAACATTACCCTCAGGCGATTTTTATCAAATGACCTCTTAACGCTTTAAAAAAAAAAGAAAAGACTAACACACGACGTTGGGTGTAATAGAAAGTGAGCGGGCGGATGGGAAGGAGAAGAAGAATTTGAAGAAGGGGGAAGAAAAGAAAAGCCTGGGGTAAACTGTGTGGAACTGCGAACATCAGCAATTAAGAACTAATTAATTTAATCTGTCGATTAGGGAATGGACAAGCGGTTTTACGGATTTTAAACGAAAATGCAATAGATCTCAGTTAAGTTTTTTCACTATATACTATTTTTTAGACCATCATTCTGAAAATATGACACCCTTTATATATTAATCCTATTAATGAATATCTGTTTATATAGTCTGCTTTTCTTACATTTTCGGTGTTTTTTGATGATGTTTAATGCCTGCTCAATATTTTTTATACCATTATTTGGTGTTATTATATTAAGAAAATATATATAAATTATTTATGTTCATGTTATTGATTATAATTAAACAGCATCCCAAATTGTTAAGGGACTTTTAATTTTTTTCCTCTCAGCAATACTATATTAGCCACTCTCCTAATATAAATAACACCTGATGTGACATGACTAATCACAAAGAAATTTGCTCTGACTACTATTCCCATTTATACTGCCTTTTTTAACAATATTAAAAAGACCAATGCCGATATTCTTTTTCGTCAATATTTTTTTATCAAAAGCATTTTTGTATGGGTTTAATCCTGTTTTGAGCTAATGTACCATGTATTTGCCCAAACTGCAAATTCATTGACATTCCAATCCTTTTGATCTTTACAACTTTTATGACCTTTCTTGTTCTCAGTAATAATTTTATCCAAGGCCATAATCGTTACAACAGTGATATAATAACCAAAAATGTAATTTTCTTCGAAACTAGCCTTTCTTGGCTCTTAATCAGTTTTTATTTTTCGCGAGAGATGCCCAAGAATGCATAAATTTGGGAATATGCCTGTAAACACAGTGAAGGGATTAATATCCTTAAAAATGATAGCCACTATATTCTGAAGATAACTCTGAGAAATATATTCATATCCCCAACATCGACTATAAATTTTCCAGTTACTAATTCCAACAATATTCGTATACAAAAATATTTGTAACTCTCCCGTGCCTCCTGCAAGCATGTGTCAAAAACGCCCCCTTCTCTTACAATCATAAAAACTGATGTAGTTATACGATTTTGACCAGGAACCTTATTTCTAGATTATTATATAGACCAACTTGAAAATACAATTTTCAACACAACAAACCCTTTATATATGTCAAGTCCATCAACGAAACTCACCTTATTGTAAAAAGAAATCTGATAAAAAATAAAAGCAAACATTTTGGAAGTAATTCCGTTCTTAATTTTCTATATGAACTCACTGTCAATAAAACAATCCATTTTCTCTTGGATATTAATAACGAGAACTTTATTAATACAGCATACAAACAAAATCTGCTACTATTATCTACTTTCTCCCTGACTGTCAACGCAAATGGCATTCCCGATAAAAGACAGCAGTCATAAAAAAAAAACTTATCAACCGTGCAATATTAATTGCTTCCAGTTCTGTAATACGTCGTAAAGAATTACCCAATATTAAGCAAACACTTGCTAATAAAGGCTTTCCAATTCACGTCGGCACTGAGCAAATAAAATTATTTTTACACACAATTAATCATAGTAGCATACATAATAAACAGAATTTAAAGCACAATAAAAATACTATAAATTTTAGTGTAACCAGATGCTTTGCAATGACATAAAAGACGAAAAAGCAATAAACATTATATGCCATAAACTCTGGGGACAATAAAAATCGACTAAGATTCATCATATACTATACAGAATTCAAAATTCAACCTTGTGTGTAATAGCAACACTTCCCCACAAAAATCGACTTTGCAAAAAAGTAATGCTGTATACCAAATCTATTGATCTTTAGGAGACAGGCTTTCTGTTGATGAAAAACTTTTATTAATCGTAATAAAATTTTCTTCTCATGAAGAGACTCTTAACTACACTATCTAATCATTTAACACAACTCCACTGAGCTCCTTCTAGTATCAGATTGCTAATACAACAGTATGCTACCACTACAAGAGTACCAATAAATAAGATTACAAATCTTGCAAACCCTTTACATCAAAATAAATCAACCCACTAAAATTTGGTTTCAATCTCGAATCGCATGTCTTAATAATAACTTCGAGCTGTAAGGTCAAATTTAGAATTAGACACTAAAATCTAGCATATGAATCAATATTCGATTTGAACTGTTAACAGCAAGTAAAAAAACACTCATATATATATATATATATATATATATATATATATATATATATATATATATATATGCAAGTTTCATTAAAAACGACAGACAAGGTACTACGGTTAAGTTTTTTATTTAATTTTTCTTGTGTACGATCAAGAGCTTTCTTTGCTGGACAAAGGGTGTGTAAGAACTGTCCAAATGTTTTATTTTTCCGAGCGCTTTCGGTCATACCTTTAGCCATTATCAAGGATGATTTGATTTTTCAGCTTAATTGAGTGTGTGCATTATGTATATGTCTTAGTGTGTAGTAGTGGTGTTTTAATTTCCAAATACGGTTAGCACGTTGTGGCTTTGTTCGTAGTTGATATTGTTATGCGTAGGCTTTTTCTTTTTTATTATTAAAGCCTCCATTATTTTTAACCTTTTTTTACAGGTGGAAGCAATTAATATATTTGTGTTTTCTACTAGTATATTTCTAATGGAATCTGGTAATTTTTTGTGTGTGTTTAAATGGGTTCTAATGGAGCTGTGATCGGATACGTGTAACGTAAGACGTCTGGATAAGCATGTGGTTGTGTAACCGATGTAATTATTTATGAGTCCGGTTTCATTAGGAACGCAGTTCCTTAAGGGGCATTTGTTATATATATATATTCAAGCATGTTTCATTAAACAATATAGACATATGTCTACTTTTATAATAATCTTTTCTATTTCTCTAATTATATTCTGGATGTTAAATTGAAATTCAGCAAGGTAGACGCCGTATATTTTATTAACCCAAGTAATTTCGATCTCCTCCATGATTTTCCTCAGGGGTAAATTGCGAAAACAAACTTAATGTAACTTTAAACGCTATAATGGTTAATTTTGTAAAAAAGCGTGAACGCGATCTGTCATAATTATTTTAAAATTAACCGCTGATGCAATTCGCCACGAGGATAATCACGAAAGTACTTGGGTTAACAAAAAATACGGCGCCTTGATAAAGTTCAACTAGAAAGGTTTATTAGAAAAATAAATAGATACATTATGTCTATACTAATTAATAAAATATACTTGAATGAAGATATATCGCCTTTTTTAATAGATAAATTTTATTTATGTGAATGCTCTGTTTTTTTTTCTTTTTTAAATAAACAGTATTAATTATATTTACCGGTCTGAATATTCGAGAAATTTCGTAGAAAATATGCGTTCTCCGACAGGAATCGAACCTGTGTCCTATACGAAAATATGAGTTGATCTGACGTGCCATACCACACAGCTACAGAGAAAGCGTCTGCTTAGCAAAGTCCAAATTATTGTTTATAAAAAACTAATCTTAATAATTTGAACTTTCTCATTACGTGGCCCATAAATTTCAGCTGTCTCTTTTTGTCTCTTAAGTTTCGTCTTTGTTTGTATTCTCTCCCAAATAAACATCGCTGCTCAAATGTTCGGTCCACGGTATCCTTAGCATCCTTCTGTAGGAGGACACCTCTATCGCCTCAAGTTTCTTCTTCCGTCTTTGAGAAGACCGTCCAACATTCGCTGTCGTAAAGGAGGACAGATATCACGTAGCAGTTCAGTACTCTTTCCCTTGATACCAACGAAGCCGTCCTGTCTCGTAATACACTGCCTAGCTTTTTGGAATGTGTCTTTGGCCATCCCAATACGTCTTCGGATCTCAGTGTCGCTCTTTCGCTGTCAGAACACTTCCCACATATTTAAATGTCCGCACCTGTTTGATTCTGGTGCCATCGACCTGTAAATCCTATTTCGGATTAATCTTTTTTTTCCTGATGGTCATGCATTATTATTTGTGACAGATTTACAAAAGTTATTGGGTAAACTGACTGGCATTCGATTTTGGTTAATGACTCTTCTTCTTTATAAAATAGTAATTACCTATCTCCAAAAACACGCGCGAGGGCACGCACACACACACACACACACATACATATATGTATATATATATATATAGAGAGAGAGAGACAGACAGACAGACAGACAGACAGAGACAGAGAGAGACATACTTAGAGAGATGGGAAGACTGTTACGCAAGACATGCTACAGTGTGTTCGGCAGGAGCTGAACTACCGACTTGACGTGTGTCGTGTCACAGGTGATCTGCATATTAGACATTTGGGCAGCGTGGTGAAATCAGTTATAAAATCTAGATCACATTCAATAACTTTTTCGAATTTTGATAAATATATATATGTCCATCATGAAGCCTATATAATTTTTTTGTCCATCATGAAGTCTATATAATTTTTTTGACCATAATGAAGCCTATATATTTTTTTTGTCCACCATGAAGCCGCCTATATAATTTTTTGTCCATCATGAAGCCTATATAATTTTTTGTCCATCATGAAGCCTATATATTTTTTGTCCATCATGAAGCCCATATAATTTTTTTGTCTATCATGAAGCCTATATGTTTTGTCCATCATGAAGCCTATATATTTTTTTGCCCATCATGAAGCTCATATATTTTTCTGTCCATCATGAAGCCTATATAATTTCGTTTGCCTAAGACATGTAGTTACTCACATATTCACATATTAAATTATCTATATTGACTGATTTATCATCTTACTGCTTATCAAACATTTGCAGGTTATTTGAAGCCGAGAAATATCTTAAGATTGTGAGAATTTAATGGAGATAATAATTATTTTACCGATACAAATCCTACTATTTAACCCATGTGTAGGTGGAGAGAAGAGTTGGGTATATAACTTCTCGAAGGGTTTTTGCATGCAAATAAATATAATGAACTCGACCGGAATTGAAGCTCGTTATCAATGACAGGACCTGCAAATACAAGCTTCCAAGAGATCTCCCATCTAGGCCCTGAACTTGTGGCTCATATATATATATATATATATATATATATATATATATATATATATATATATATATATATATATATATAAAACTGAAAAAAATGAAATTTTAATTTTTTTAATTCATATTGAGTTTAAAGTAACACAAAAGCCTTGTGAATTTAATTTTTTTTTATTTTAAATTCAGTTTTCAATATCTCCTTAACTTTGCGAATTAAGGAAATCAATTTTATTTTTTTAAAATACCAAGAAATCGGGGATATTTCGTGACGTTTGGTTTTGAAGTTACACAGAGTTTGTAATTTTAAGAGTTCAACGGCGTTTGCGATTTGAAGAAATCAATTATCGGCCTGAATTAGAATTTCGACCCAAATCGGGCTTTTGGTCCAAATCAGTCTTTTGACCGGAATTGGACTTACAGTCCGAATCGGTTAAAGTGAGGTCTTGATTTTCCATAGTTGAGGAATTCAAAGTTATTTCTTAAAAATTATCATTGCTGTTTTCTAAGCTGGGCCATGTTTCCCTTTAGTTTTGGGCTGCAGGCCCAATCATCCTTCCGCAACAGCTAGCTTAAAAAGTCCGCAAAGACTGCGGCTTTTAAGACAGCATTCAATAAAAGAATCTGTATAATCATGCAATGAAACATATATTTGACAGAAAATTATCACCTGTTTGTTAAGGCTTTCAACCTGTCTACTTGTGCATTTTTCTGTCTGGGAAAAGTTTTTAAAAAAAGTGAGTTTCTTCCAAATAAGTCTGCCTAAGAATTACTTTCTATAAATGAATATTATTACATTTTAATATAAAGAATGTTTCGTTTCAAATTGTCCATCAGTTCTTCCATCCAATGTTGTTCTTAAATAACCAATTTGTATCGTAATTATCGTATAAAAAAGGAATATTTTGCTTTTGTAAACATGCAATGGTCCCCTCCTTAAACTTACCACCAAACAGACAATGAAACCTTCGTTGCGTCTCTATTTCCTGGCTCCCGCCATTTTGACAAAAAACAAGTAATTTCCCGCTGTAAGCTCACTAGGGAATGAAAGGATTGAAATTTAAAAAACTGAAGAATCGAAAGACATCAAATTTCAAATCCTGTTTACAATATATATTGTTATTTCAGATATTCTTTTGAATGGTCTTGGTAGCCAGGTAGGTAGAGGATAATTGGAGAGAACTTCTGAGCAGCATCGTAACTGCCACCAGGGTCAGTCTGTCCCCGTCAACCAGTTCTTCCTATATACCCTCAATCTCATCTGCTAGTGTGAATATAAGCTTGCGACCGGAAGTCTTCAACGTTCGGTCTGTTTACACTTGTTCCCAAAAGTTTCCATTTATTTATTTATTATTTGATTCTATTTTAGTCAAGTGGATTGCTGTACTGAGGACTTCAGTTCACAGATTGTATCTTTGGTCATAAATTAACTAACGACTTGAAACCGAAATAAAATCACACTGCATCTCATTCTACGTGAGTACCCTAATCTTAGGGTCACGTTTTTTCATTTGTATATCGAACAGGAAAGTCTTGACCAAAACGACTAATGTAAGCTTATTGGTTTAAATGATTTTTAAAATTTGCACATATAAATTTTGTCTTTATTAAGCAAACTTCCTAGTTTCGGATTTTAAAGACATATATATAGTACGCACAAATATATCTAAAAAGAAAGAAAGGAAAAAGCAGAAGTTTATAGTCACTTATGGAATCGTAAATCATTCAGATAGCATCAGAAGATTAATTTCAAACTTCTATAGGGAATCCATACCATTGGTCTGAAAATTAAAAGAAAAACAAGAAAAATAATATAAACATAATATTCGTATATCGCCAACGATAACTGAATAGATAGATAGATAGATAGATAGATAGATATGAACTGATTAAGATGGATAGATAGATATATAGATAATTAAACCGATTCAGATAGATAGATAGATAGATAGATTAACATATCTATATAAATTAAATGAAAGAAAAGAAATTCATGCAGTTATGAATGCGTGTACACTTAGTTTCGCGTAATCATATGCAGACTTCATGGAACTTAATATTAAATTGGATTCAATTTCTGAAATTACATTTCCCTTAAAAGACGTTATTTTATGACGTAACACTATTTGAATTTCGTTTGTTTATATGTATTTGATATTTTGATATTTTTGCTCCTAAATGGAAGATATATATATATATATATATATATATATATATATATATATATATATATATATATATATATAATGGACGCTCCCATCGGTTTTGACGTATGAGGATCTGATGTGCGATAATCTTAAGTGGCATTTAAGACCCGCTAGTAATTTACAAAGGAGGCTACATATGGAGCAAGTGTGTGGATTATGAGATGAGATCACTGATGGATTGGCTGACCTTTTAGATCTTGCTATCGCTTCTTGAAGATGATTCAGACAAGCAGATAGAAAATTGGTGAGTTCACTAAAGCACGTTGATCTCCATTCTACCCGCCCCAAGGCTAAGCGCTCAACGGTGTTATGTGGTATATTGACTGCTGACAAGTTGCTTTCTGTGTGGATAAGAACGAATCAAGGTAAACCACCAGAAAACTCACACAAGTCATTTGATTAAAGTAGTGAAGGCTTGTGCAGAACTAACCACACTTTTCGGAACTATTGATACACATAGTCTGTGCAAATAAATGCCACAGACAAAGCAAAAAATCTGACTCAGGCTTTTCGTGTAAGAGTTATCCATCTTCTAGACCAATCGTGTTCTATAACACTAAAGAGCTTGGTCAGCCCTGGTAGACACTATTTTGCCATAGCTGGGACCCTAATAGGTGCTATCACCCCGGCCCAGGCTGGATCTGGGAACAACAGCAATTAAAATGTGCTTCCACGCTCCTCAAATCCTCCAATCTTCCGATGAGAAGACTTGCTGCCGGATGTAGTTTACCGTCATACCCAGAAAATTACGTGATAAATTTAGAGGATGGGTGAAGACCAGTGCTGCCCGTTACCCTTAATATATATATATATATATATATATATATATATATATATATATATATATATATGTATATATATATACCCTCTTGGTCAAAATCTTAAGACCGCTTACACAAAGGTTAAAAAAATATAAAATACTGTTACTTTAATCGAAATATATTTGCAAAACATTTACATTTAATTAGAAAATGTAGTTTATCAACAAATAAGTGAAAATTTTAAGCTTTAAACCTAATTGAAAGACCATAATTGATCCACCTCCGCTGTGACGTGTTGAGTAAATTTATTTTGAGACATCTTTTGCAAGCCAATAACACTAGTGAAAACCATCTGGCCCATCAAGGTAATTTTTTTCTCATCTGAAAACAACACTTTCTTCCATTTATCCACATCCCAAGTTGCTATTTTCCCACCAATACACGTATTGTTTTTGGTACAGGTCTATTTGGATATAGTCTATGTTTGTACTAGCACGAAGTTACTAGCCATTTTGAGTTCACTGCCTTTGATCAAATACTTATCCCGACGTCGGATTCTACACTCATTTTCAGTCACGTATAAAAATTCACTTCACACATAAAAATTTAATTTTTAGATGAACACAACAATTTTCTTTTAGAAAGATGTTGAACACAGCCTTTTTTTTCTTAGAAAAGGCAAGACACTGATGACGACATTGTGCTAATGTCGAAAGTACTCGGAATAAAATGAATATGCATCAACATGGCAAATTTTCTTCTCCCTTTAATAAGGGTTCTAAGAAACTTGTTCGTATTTACGAAAGGATCCCATTAAAATAATTTAATATTATATATTACATATATATATGGATATTTTTATTAAAATTTAAATGATGGTACGTTCAGTCTCTACCCAGTACCAGAAGATTGTGTTGTGCATGAAACTCCGATACGTGCTAGGGGTAATATATCTAATTATTTATATATACTTAATAGCTCTGTTATATTACATCGAACACTATTTTATAAATAAAAGGACTCTATATTATATATATATATATATATATATATATATATATATATATATATATATATATATATATATATATATATATATATATATATATATAAGCGTGTATGTGTCTGTCTATGTGTGTGTGTTTGTGTTGCTGTCTGCATTGCTGTCTGCATTGTATTAGTTAATGAAGTAGCTATTTTTTGTCTTGTTTTTTTTGGTCTCTCTCAGCTCGGGCGATACCTGGTCAAACGTAGACGTGCATATCTCAATACTTTTGCTGCTGGCATTAATTGCAGTCTGAAGTGTTGGCGTTGGTTTTGAGCGGGGCGAAGTAAGCGATGCCGAATCCAGTAATTTCGCCATGCCTCGAACAAAGAAAGATTCCCGCGAAAACTTTATCAAATGAATGAGGCAGACGATAAAACAGAAAAAAAAAGAAAGAATTTTAACATTAATATAACACTTCTGTCAAAATCTGCGTGCTGCCATGCTATGTGCGTACACCCGAATTTTCGCAGATTTGTGCAATATATATATATATATATATATATATATATATATATATATATATATATATATATATATATATATATATATATATCAGAGCAACAGTAAACAAGTTATTGAATTTTATTTGATGGGAAGCAAGCTTTTCTAATATGTGTGAAAGGATTCGGAGACTGAAAGTTTGTGAGGAAATAGCCGCTCTGACTTAAATAATATGTAATCTTGACTCAATAAATGCGTGGCTGTCGTTGAAAGTGAAACTATGGAGTCGGGTTTCATTACTAAGTTTGTTTCAATTATTTTGCAATAATGAATCTACTTCTTCACCAGTTATGAGTAAAATAGTAGGGAACAATTCAAAATCGTGCATCTGGCAACGGGAAAGCCTTGTCCTCATTTTTTACAGATTCTTATATAGGAATTTGTTATTATCGCTGATCGTTTACATTCTGTCGAGATTATAAACTACAGAAGAACTCAAAATTGATCGCTGAATTTAAGTATTGAAGTGATGTATAAGCTTAACATTTAAAAGTTCAACAATAATTCTTCTGCTGTCAGTTAATTTAAAGACGATTTGATGAACGTAGATCTTTATTTTCCGTACAAACAATTGTTTTTACTTCATGGGACAATTTATAAGATAAAATAACTATTGTGTAAAATGGGAAAATAGAAATTCGAATTAGTTATACATTCAACATCTGAAGAGTTAGAGAAAAATAATAGCTAATTAAATAAAATCTGTATGAATGAAATGTATCTGAATAAATGCGAAACTGGAGCGCAATTCTACCACGAATTCTGAGATTAAAAAGCCCCAGCTCTACTTTATAGTAATTTACGCGCGATGTTTACTCATTCCCCCACGAGAATGAGATTTGACACAAGGTCTTTTTAAATTGTCCACAGCCCCGGTTGCGCTGGCCTCGGTGCGAGCACCGATCCCTTCCTCTTGTGCAATGGGAGGGCGCGGTCTCGGGCAGCTGTTCCCCAGGGCTGGGCACCTCTCTTTGATAGAGAAGCACCTGAGCGCACTCTGTCCAAAGACAGAGACGCAACTGAGAGATGATAAATAATGCGCAAATTACTGACTAGAAATTTACGCGCAAAAGCACACAATATCTACATTATATATTATCTACCTCTAGGAAATGTCACGTTTCAGGTTTAACTAATTTGCATATTGACATTTAAAAAGTTTATTTCATTAATTAATTGTCCTTCATTAATCTTCCTTTATTCGAGGATTGTTTTGACTTTCGTATCAAAAATAGTTCTGTTTAGGAATATCGTCTTATATAATGCAGAAACGTGTTTGAAAATTGCATTTTTTCTTGGCCTTCGACAAGTTGATATCCTTAACGATAACAAGCCAATTTATGAATGAAATGTTCATTTAAATTTTTTGTTTCAAAGATTTCAAGTAGTGAATATATCTTACTTTGCGAAGCGATAGCGAGCGGGCTAAGCCTGCTAGTACATTATATTTGACAAGGTCAGTTGACGGTAACAAGTCCGGCAAAAGTGAAGAGAAAGAAGCAAGAAGAGGCGATGGCTTTTCATTGACACGTGAATATGAGCAACTACCGAGAACGAGACGGAAATGACGTTTGCTCATCAAACATTCATCAGTTAGAATGTTCAGCTTGTTAGCGAACATATGGGTCTGCAAGCTGATAGGATATGTGAGTCTATCTCATTATCTACAAACTCACCGACAACAAGCTGGTAAAATATCCCTACTAGGGAATAATAAAAGTAGCCAATAAAAAAAATATGAGTTGTACTATTTATTATTACTAAGGAAATTTCCTCCTAATGGAGTGACGGCTGATTTTCCTTTCAGTAATAAACAGAGACATTGATTTACTGAAATGAATACAGCCGTGTAAACTATGCAGTGTCACAAATAGTAAGGCTAACTACTGAACAACAACAGTTCGAGTTACACATGATGGCGTGACACAGTCTCATCTAAATGTATCTATCTCTTAAATTTGGGGATCAAACGAGAACAGGTGTTTTAGTGTTATTTGACCGTCAAATCTCATGTCAACCGATATCTACCCTATACAACTTCACAATATACATCTACTGCTCCTTCCTTGTACGCTCTTAAAACAACATCTGTCTTGAGTGGCTTCTGATATTGTATTGGGTGAAAATGTTTTTACAATGACGTTCACTCTGCAGACGGCCCAAGAGACACTCAAGGTAGAGATTTACAGAGTAAGAGGTTTATGCGGATGTCTGAAAGATAACTGTAAACTATAGAATTAGAAGGGTTAAACTTGTAACGATCGAGGAAGCAAACTCTTGGGAGTCAGTCCCGCAAAGCAGCGGTTCGAGCGAAAAGGCTGCTCGAGTGGAACTTACATCCCACCAATGGAATACGAAAATTATGATGCTGGTTCGCTACAATGTGCGTAGCATGGCGGGGATTAGCCGTGAATGTTAGAACTGGTGAAACTAAGGCTTGTAGATCGTCTGAATACTTTCCATGGAAATACCCATAGAACAGCGAGAGTCTTGTGACGTTTCGGTGTTTAGACTGGAGAGGAATAGATGATATACAATATTGCCTAAGCTTGGAAAGGGGAATGAAAAAATCTTTCGCCCTTGGACTGAAGGTTTCGGTTCGAAACGTCTTAGACGGTCAAGAGTTAAGACATCGGATACCTGAACAAGGTGATAGAATACGGAAGCATATGACAATGACAATTCAGGCCTCTGAAAATCAGACACATTTATCTCCCAAGAATGTTTCGACATTTTTCTCATCTAGACAATGAAAGTGGTAAACTTATAACCCTGTCAACGGATAGCATATCGCAATGGTTTTTTGGAAGATCCCGTAAAAGATATGAATGCTCAGATTCCTCTAAATATCATTTACTATTCGATGTATCCTCAAACGATTCGGTACGGCATGTCTTTTAAAGGATTAAATTGTATTCCTGTCACAGACTCCAAATTACTACATTCAGCGGTAACATTTCTTTCGCAAAGATGTGTAGTCTATTCACAGTAAATAAGTATTTCCACAAAAATTAAATAGTATCACTGGAAAACATGAAAAACTTTTGAGAGAACAAAATGAACACACAAGGTGAGATATGTAAAACTGGGGACGTTGCAGTGTTTTCGGTGAAATTCAGAGGCATACCAACCGGTTATTAATTTGTCTACCTCGTTTTTCTTATGGAAAATACATGGCTCATCATATCTAAGATATGTGATCTATTTTACACATGATGATTTTTTTTCTTTTGCTGCTACAAAAATCCACATACGTACAAGTCATACACCCACAGATCTCAATGCGAATTTATTGTAAACAAGAAACATGGTAATACATTTCATTCTGTTCTTTTCGACTTTCGTAATTGCATACGACAAACATACATGTTTCTTAATCCTGTCGTCAAAAACAGCACGAAAAATTTATACGATTTATTAAAGATTTCTATATTATTTTAGCGTCCGACTATTCTTCAATTTTCAGTTGTTATCTGCCCGCCATATTGGCAGCTTATATTGTCGATATAAGAAACAAGATAAAGAAAAACAAATTGAAACGAGATAAGACCAGTCAAGTTAATAATAAACAACGAAGGTTTTATTATAATTTTAGTGATTATGGTTAGTGGCCTAAAAGTTAAAAATGCTCCCGACAAGAAGTTAGAAATACTTCAAAATCACTTCAGTCGGGCGTTGCTAGGGTTTGTCACGTGGTCTACTTTACATATCAGGTCGGCAAAGTAAACGAACCGCTCTGAAGCAGATTTCTGCAGCAACCAGTTCTTCAAAGATGTGTAGTCTATACACAGTAAATAAGTATTTCCACAAAAACTAAATAAAACTAAATAGTATCACTGGAAAACATGAAAACCTTTTGAGAGAACAAAATGAAGACAAGATGAGATAGAATATAAGAAGTTTGAAATACTTCAAAATCACTACAGTCGGGCGTTGCTAGGGTTTGTCACGTGGTCTACTTTACATATCAGGTCGGCAAAGTAAACGAACTGCTCTGAAGCAGATTTCTGCAACAACTGACTTCGCCAGCCGGCTCGCATAATTTTGGCACCGACCGACGAATACGAATACGCAGCTGAAAGACCGCCGAGAAAAAATATTCCAAATGACCTCGAACTCAGAGGAGTTTCATTCATAAAAAATTGATTCTCTTAAAAATATCATTACTATAAAAAAGAAAGTCCGAAATCAGTCATTTGAATTGATTAATAGATCATAAAATTTGCGTCCGAGCGAGTCATCAGTGATGCGCCCTGGTTTTATAGAAAATTTCAGATTGTCAACATTATATCCGCTTCATCAGTAACCCAACCTGCTTCTGAAGACAGCAGGTTGTCGCATGGATCGAGAAACTTTACGAATGACAACTGTGTCACACTGTTTTATATTAAGTCTTACGTTTGGGCGCAATTATTCTGATGATGATGACCATCATCATCAGTCCAGGGACTGGGCGTGGTCGTAGTGCCACTGCGCAAATGGACACCTGACCATTTCACTCCATTATTGTTGTACAGAGCATTGGCTTTGTAGGTGTATATTCAAAATATACTCAATACGACGTCACTAAAAATCAACAATTAATTAGGGAAAATCTGATCACGAATCTCGTAAGCCCTTAGGGTCGTAGTGGCACCACGTCGACCGTAGGCATAGAGGCAGTGGTATGTACAAACGTCTCTTGACGGGTTTGAATTCAGAGTTTTCCTTCTCATAGAACAGTTGCCTCCCCCAAGGCTACAGAACCGAGTCTGCCTTGCTATTTACACATACCTAGACGAGGGAAAAAAAGATGTAGTCATACGTTTCCCAAGGGTATTAGCACGTAAGTGAAGGCAATAAACTTGATGGGATTCGAACTCGGCTCTTCTACCCCTCAATACGAGCCACTATCCATTACTCTACCGTGTCTCCAACATTTAATTTTAAACCCAAAATTTAGATACCTTATTTAGATACGTTATGTAGATAACTTATTTAGATACCTTATATAGATACCTTATTTAGATACCTTATTTAGATTCCTTATATAGATACCTTATATAGATATCTTATTTAGATGCCTTATTTAGGTACCTTATATAGATACATTATTTAGATATCTTATTTAGATATGTTATGTAGATACCTTATTTAGATACCTTATATAGATACCTTATTTAGATACCTTATTTAGATAACATATTTAGATACCTTACTTAGATACCTTATATAGATACCTTATTTAGATACCTTATATAGAAAAAAGGTATAAAATTTACTATACAGGAATCATCCAATGGATTGAGAATAACTTATGAAGAAATAGAAAAATATTCAGCTAGGAAAAAATCATCAGCCTTTTAACATATATTCACAAAAATATCTACGTCTAAAATCGTAACCTTCAACGACTCCTTGGTATTGTACAAGCTGCTGAATGTTCTTCCTTTCGACGACGTCCCAGATTTTGTAATCTACAAAATTCATTGAGTTCAGAGTGGTGAAATCGTAAAAGTACAAGGCGAACCTTTTCCTGTTCATGTAGAGCATTAAGAAGGTTGCAAAAGCCTACAGCCGCACCTAAGCCACATCTACAACCTATGAGATGGCTACTAGAGCCTCGATATTAATGATGGAATTGAACCTGAGATTTGAGAACTATGACAGACAATGTCAATTTTGAACTTTTCATTCTCCTGTTAAGCTCTGCTCGTGGGCGAAGTTCTATTGTTTAACTCAAACAATAGTTTCAATCTGATCCCAAGGAATCCCTAGTACTCTGTTATGAACTGCCTTCTCTTCCACGCGCAGTGATATCCTTGTGAACCACAAGTATTGATCTGCTCGAACTTGATACTTAGCGATATTTTGGAGTGAGATTCGCACAATGCAAAGCTCTAAAGCCGCTCATGTTAGAGTGTTGCCTTGAAAATCGTTAGGAAGAATAAGATGTGGGATATGTATGAAATAGGAGAGGCTTGGAAATGATGATTATGAAGATACGGAGCACTGATAATTTAACTTAAAGATGTCAATATTGGAGTGTTTGTGGAAGCAGCCGCGCGTAAATCTGTTCCCGCAATGTAGTAGTTATTGTGGGATAAGTGTCTCAGTAGAACTTTCATATTCAATTTTGAATACGGGTGAAATTAAAATGATTTGAATGTGTAGAAGTAGAATAAGTTGTTAATGTCTGAACTGATAGAACTAAAGAATGGAACACTAGTGGACATATGAATAAGGATAGAGTAACGAATAGGTTTACGATGTTGTGTCCGTTGATAAATGAACTACTAGGCGAGGAATAAGTCTTTCACCACAGGATAGGGTAAACTATTCTGGATTCTATCAATTTAAGCATTCGGCAACTCCATCCCAGATACAACGGCAATAGGGCTTAGTCTAACAACATAAATACTTATTTCACTTGGCTACAGATGACATGTCCTCAGCAAAGACCTCAAGTTTGTTACTACGTTAAAGATGAATGGCCTGGCCACTTTCAGTAAGCAGTCGATCGACGTGTTTGTGTGGTTGGCGATTAGTAGAAAAAGTATGGCGTGTTTATTAATCTCTTTTCATTGACTGGATCTTGACATTTTACGTTTCTCAAGAAAAATGGAAATGTTAAAGTTTGTCTCATGCGGCGTAAGCTTATGTTAGGTTATGTCTCGCGACAGGTATATTTTGAAATACACAGTAATTTCATTAGAAATGTAACTTGGAAGTTTTTTCATGTGATACCGAAATTTGAAAGAAGCATTAGAAGATGCTTTTCAAAATCAAAGCAAAATATTAAGCGACAGAAGAATTTCGTTACAAAAAAACGATTTCTGAAATCGTATGTGATATCAGTCCTTCTATATAACAATGGTGGACTTAAGGCAACAGAAATGTGATGATACAGAAGGATACTGAGAATACTAATAGCCGAAAATATTAATTTTTGTTTGTTTTAATAAATACAGAAACAAAAAGGTAGTTTATATTTCTAATCCGAAAAAAGAAATTAACCGTTTTTGCTCTGATCGGAGTTACAATCGAAGAGAAGTGATTAAAGTTAGCTATCGATACAATATTAGAAGACGGAAAAGTGTGAAATTCGGTATATGATTGGATGTCAGAAAATGGTGTCGATCGGTTATGTATATAATAGAAAATATTTGCTTGATGAATCTACTTATAATTTGGTATAGATCTTACGTCATTAAGCCACGATTTATTATTTCTGTGTCGAGTTTGCCTTGATATAACGGTTCGTAATGAATCTTTTGAGACTGCAGTCGTAAGTGATTTCTTTTCTCTGTGAGATTACCTCTGCTTAAACTGTGGAGTGAGTAGCCATGGTAAAATGCAAAATTAGTACCAGAATTGTCCAACAAACAGAATTGACAAAGTTTGTAATAAGCAATAACAAGAACAAGAGAGGAAACGAACAAAGCAAAAAATATATATATATAACGGAAGGAGAACATATATGCAAGTTAAATTAACATTAAGACTATAAAGCAACAGTAATTTGCAACGTTCACAAACTAAGAATTGGGGTTAACAGAAAAGCAAGTTCAAACAAGCGAACGGAGCATTCTGACTTCAAGGCAAGACTTACCGAGACTGAGTCAAATGAAATCGAGAACCGGCCTATTCTATTTGCTAGGAAAAATCCTAGCATGCAGTTGTGTTTCTGCCTATAGATTTGTGAGGGGCAAGTGTTTTGTAATTATTTCCAGTCATACTGAAATCAAAATGAGCCATGAAGTCTTTCATATTTTGTACTTTATATCACTATAAAACAGTTTTGTTTCATTTGATAAAATACTGTTTATTGTACTTTTGATTCAAACCCATACAATTCCCGTAAATATTAAACATGTGTAAGATTTCTCAGTGATCTCTTTTGAAAAAAATATAAATGATAAATAGCCAGCTATAACTCCCCCCCCCCGGGGGGAAAAACTTTGTACGCGCTTAATATGTTTTTTACGTGTAGACGTTGTAGATCATTCCGCAGTAGGTAAATGAATACCTAAATGTAAAGAATCTCACGAGAGACGTTTCGATTTTCAAAAGGACTAAATAATTTTATTTTTATTGGTGGAATCATATACATAAAGGGGGAGCAAATAAATATACAAAAACGACGGCTATGATTAAAAATCGCAATAAACGATGAAAATACATGGGTACTTTGCTTTAAAACTAAATTTATGTCCTCCGATGAGCCAAGATGTGCAACTTTTTTAAGAAAGTCGAGACGCTGTATCGACCTGGGCGTAAATGTATCATGGAAGACTTGGAAACTAGCACACATTCCATAGAGTTTTCCTTGATAAATTAATTTTTCTTTTAATTAACACTGCATTCTGTAATATCTGTCTGTATTCTTGAGATGAGGTATTGAAATAATTTACACTATTTACATTATTCGGACTGTTGTCATCATCTTCGTTGCTACATTTACGATGTTTCGGGCGTTACGTGCTCCGGCCTTCTTCATATGACTTAAATTTCGAACTGAACCCATGATTGTTTCTGAAGGACATATGACCCATTGAATGAAAGCGTTGATCGAATCCAGTGACTTGACACAAAGAGTTGTGAGTTCGAAACCTCGCTACAGCTGTGGTGAACAAAAAAACTCGGAGAGTTAAGTTAAAAGGTGATAACTGATACTGAGAAATCCGGAAGAGTCATGACACATGGAACTAGAATAATCAACCCCCGAAAGACGAAATAAAGGGTTCAGTTCGAAATTCCAGTCATCTGATGAAGGCTGGAGCGTACAACGGCTGAAACGTCGTGAATATGACAAAAATATGAGGACAACAGTCCGAACAATATAGATAGTGCAAATAATTGAATTTTCTATGTCAACATTATGAGCAGACTTATTACGATGAACAAATAATTCATTGAAAAAGGAAATGTGTCAAATATTATTCCGTTTCGTCATTAGTCTGACATATAGAGTTTATATGTATCATATAAAGTTCCGTGTAATTCTAACACTTTCTGTCTTTCATAGATATAACAGAGAAATCATGCATGTTTCAGACCGGCTGAATTTTTTTTCCCGAAGTATTACTTCCAGGATGTGAAGAAGCGATGTTATGCAATATGAATGTTTTTCACTCAAGGGAAATTAACACAGTAACACCATCAGCAGAAGATAATGGCTTCCATTATCAAAATGATTTCCATGGATCACGTGATACATGACCAACAGGAAGTGATCCCAAACAACTTAATGGCTAAAGAGTTTTACATCACCAAGTCTCTAGAATATGCACCGTACGTTTGTTAGAATGTCTTCCTGCCTCTTAAATTATGCCTTGTTTATTGCCGCTGTTATTTGTATCAATGATTTTTGTTTGTTTATTTTCTTTTTGTTTTGTTTTTTCAATATAAGCGCAATTAGTTGACAAATCTGAAAATTTACGGATGTTTGCAAATGTCGCTATGTTTCCCAGCATAGATTATTTTTCACTGGCACACACATATACTCTTTCTCTTTCTCTCACACACACACACATACCCAAACACACATTCACCTACACACACACACACGGGTTCGCGCGCGCTATCTCTGCCACGCACACCAAAAAATATTAACTCACACACACGCCACAAACACACATTCAATCACAGACACACTTACAAACCATACACTACACCAGGCATTCACACACGCTCACCCACACCAGAGACACACACACACTCTCACAAAGCACACACCGACACACAATCACACACTGACTACGCACACCAAACACATACAATCTCACAAATCAAACACACACACTCTCACTCATACACTCTGAAAAAACTACACACACTCACACAAATTCGTACACAGATCATGCAGACCACACACATACTCACAAGACACGCATACAGACACACTTTCTCTCACGCATACACCTCACACACTGGATTTCTATCACACACACACACACACACTTACACTCACGCACACACAACCGCAGACCCAAGCTGTTGCTACCGTTGGTGAGCATTCTCTTTGGTCTTTGTCCAGACCTCCGTTGAGATCGAAGATTTTCGCGATGGATTTTGCAAAAAGGGCAATTCCATGAAGAAATCCTCAGCGTGTTAACTTTGTTTCCTAGAACTCAAATAAGCAACTCACATTCACCACCGTATCAATATATACGGGAAAAAAAATAAAACATGGGCCGGTCTGTCAGTAATTTCGGACAGATTTACAAGTAGGCAAATAATTATTTATTATCTTTTGCATCTCATTATTTTATCTCAAGTTCGTATTTGCCTCATGAGAGGCGTTTCAATCAATTTCCCTTTTGATGTGACACACACAAGCGCACGTGCACGTACGTCATAAAGATGCAGGTATATGGCGACTGTCGACTCGGTAACCGAACAATAACTATATTTCTAACACATTAAAATATAAATCTAGACATCTAATGAAGTGATGATTTATGTGTGTCAGTTGATTTGTCTGTTTAACGTCCTATGCGTCATTTAATACCGAAATTTAATTTTCATCGGAGATTTGAAGTAATAAATACGTATGTTATTCTGCTTTCACAATTGTATACATGATAGATGATACTCAGCTTTTGTGCATGCACATGTTTGTGTAGATATAACTACTAGAGGCGGTGATGCTTATGTTGTTTTTTTTAAGATATATTTTGGAATACAGGTCGATTTACGAAATTCTAGGATAGTGTTATGGGGACCTACCTTCATGGACAAAATAGACTCGTCTTATGATTATATCATGCCTCGAAAGAGGACTGTAGACAGGTTGACGAATCGACTCCGGTTGAGAAGTTACTGGTCGAACTCTCTGCCTTTGAGCAGAGAGGAACCCGGACGAGGTTCCGCCGAAGGGCAGAGCCTCGTTCGGGGAGGTTGACCAACCCGATCCCGTTTATACGTGATCTACGGGCTATATTTGGCCGAGCCTATGGGCTAGGGAATCCCCACTTTAAACACGGCCTTGTGCCACATCTGTCCCTCATGTGGAGGACACTGACGAGTTGACTCCAGTTGACGAGTTAACAGACGGTCGAACTCTCTGCCTTTGAGCAGAGAGGAACACGCACGAGGTTCCGCCGAAGGGCAGAACCTCGTTCATGCAGAAAGCACTGGACGGCCGTTCAATCCTATATTTGGCAATCATATATCGAAAGCCGAACAGGTACGATAAGAGGCAAACGCCATACCAACTGTACCAACGGGCCTCGGTGACGAAGAGGAAACGAATTAGACTCGATATAGCGCCACACGATCACATATTCCGTGGTGGAAATCGTCCGAGTTTCCTTACCCATAGGACTGTGCCTTCACGAGCTACGACTACTATCCCCAGGCCGCTCATTCCAGAGCATTAGAAGCCGGTTCAAACAAGGATATACAGATAGAAATAATTAGGAGGATTTGAAATAATCATAATTAAGTAATTCAGCGATATTTAGAATATATATATATATATATATATATATGTATATATATATATATATATATATAGCCAATCCCTATTGCAAACGCTTGCTAAGACGCATTTGTGTTTATTCAACACCCACAGAGCCCCCCCCCGGTGTTTTATACTGCAACTATGCTGAGCAGACCTTAGTTACAGTTTCTGGGAAAGAGCGTGTTACCTTGCGTAATCAACAATTTGAATTTGCGCTCTCCGGCAGGATTCGAACATGCGCTCCCCAAGGCAGACGGAATTACCATTATATATATATATATATATATATATATATATATATATATATATATATATATATATATATATAAATAATAAAAAGGAAGGACAGTAAGATATATAATGTGGTGTTCTTTTTGATATTTTTTTATTTTTACAAAACAGTGCACAATGTAAATTTACAGAACATAAATATTATAAATTAACTGATTTCTTCGCTACACAGGAATTACCATGTTTCAAAAACCGAAGGTAAAAACTTCAAATTTAATTATATGATTAAATTAAAAGCATTAGTTCTGTTTCATCTTCAAGCGAATTTTGGAATAACTTATTTTTAAATTTACTGAGTTTTAAACGCACATACAATTCATAATTTTTTGTTTCCAAGGATAAAGAGAAATCCAATCTATGTATATACAGTGTAACCCGGATATAAGAGACCCGGATATAAGAGAAACTCGGATATAAGATAAACCCGGATATAAGAGATAATTTATCTGGTCCCAAATTAGAGCCATACATACCTAAACAAATGTAGACCAAACCCGGATATAAGAGAAACCCTAATATAAGATACTTCTCGGGTCCCGACAATTCTCTTATATCCGGGTTACACTGTATATATATCTATATATACATATATATATAGAGAGAGAGAGAGTGAGAGAAAGAAACTGAGAGAGAGAAAGAATCGACTCTCAGGCTCCAAACGCCTTTGATCATGATCACATCGGTCCACGAACAGATTTTCTGAACGAAAAACGGTTTAATAATGAACGGTGTCTCGAATGAAGAACGGTTTTTTGATCGACGAACACCTAAGCCGGTGACATGTTGCGACAAGCTGTGGGTATCAGCGGGAGACCGTCAGTTACTGTTCAGCTCTCGCTTCGTAAACATCTCAGCTTAAATTCACGCTGCCTTCTCTTGAATTTCATTGTGTTTTGTGATTTTTTAAATAAATTATTAAATAATGTCAATACTATTTATCATTTTAGAGACATTTTAAGACGCAGGCAAGTAAAATCACAGTGGGTAATTTTTTTCATGAGACAAGGGCCCAGTGGGTCTCACGCAGAGTCGTGTGGTGTCAAGACATAGAAAAGTGAAAGAGAAGAAACCCCAGAAAGATTATTTGTATGGGAGAGGATTCTCCTTCCAAACAATAACAGCTCTCCCCTTCCACTTCTCACCACCTTCTACATACGCCACCAAATCCCTTCCCCTTACCTGTACCCTAAAATTAAATTCAGTTTTCGTCAATATTTTATCGCTTTAGTATTGAGTTTCTCTTTTATTATGTTAGATTTAATAATTTAAATATCTATCTATCTATCTATCTATCTATCTATCTATCTATCTATCTATATCTCACTTTTAATATATATATATATATATATATATATATATATATATATATATATATATATATATATATATATATATATTAACTCTTTCGGTTAAGCATGGTTTTTCATCAATCAATGCTTTTATCCACTGGGCTATGTGGTTAAACCACATAGGAAAAATACTTCAAAGGCAAAATTTCTCTATTTCTCGCTCTCTTACTCTCTCTCTCTCTCTCTCTCTCTCTCTATATATATATATATATATATATATATATATATATAGAGAGAGAGAGAGAGAGAGAGAGAGAGAGAGAGAGAGAGAGAGAACAGAACAAATTAAAAATTTTCTCTTTCGACAGGTCTCGCATATTCCTTCCTCGTAACGTTAAGTTAAATCGCTTGAATACATTGGCAGATATCATATTTTTATATAATATCATATCATAAAATTATGACATGTCTTAATGAATTCAGCGGATTTATATTTATATCGAGCCATCTATCTGCGAATCCTGAAGTCGGAATCTCTATGTATTGTTGCTACATTGTTGAAGACTTTGTTTACAAAATATGCCCTCGTTTAAACGCGTAATTCACCAGTAATTGACCTACGCCCCTTTTTAAGGCGCTTTTTTTCTCTAAGGAATTAATTTTATTTTTATTTTTTATCCAACATTGTTTCTCATTACCCATATTTTATTGGAAACACGTTTGGGAGAATACACACCACTATTTGTTCTTTCAAAAACTGTGTAAATTATACCTACTGGCCAGTGCATTCAAAGGGATCCTGTTGTAAATGTTTAGAAATGTTAGACATATCATGAAAATGAAACTCAGCCACTGAGACAACGTGGTCGTAGTTTGTCCAACCTAAATATTATTTTTCCGTTGGAGATACAATCTCCCAAATGACATTTACATTTTTATAAATGTAAAAGACAATAGGAAAATTGTAATAGTTGTCGACGCGTTTCGTCCGATGTGGACTTTTTACAAGGCAAAAACGAAATGAATTTATTAAAGAAAGTAACTAATAATAACAAAGCAAAATCCGTCAACACAGCAATAAAAGCAATATCTCCACACGTGACAGTAATTGACGTAATCTTCAGTTAAGAGTCTGAAAATAGCGTTCTCTAAATTCCAATAGTTCCTAAGGATATTTTGTTTTGTTATTATTAGTTACTTTGTAGTAGTACATAGGGACGTGTCTTTATGAATTATTGAATTAGTTATACTACGTTTAGTGTAGTATGTAATTCATTTTATTAATCACTAGTATATGTGGTGGATATACTAGTATTTATTAATTGTTTTAGGATATTTCCGTCTTGTTTATCATTAGAATGTATTTGGTTGCGATATAAAAGATAAATATGTTTGGGACTAGTTAAAGAATTTTTATATTCTATTTGCTTAGTATACCAATTTCTGATAGAACCTCTTCATCAACAATATAATTAGGAAACTTATTATTAAGAGTTTGATTTATATCTTTTGTTCACTGTAGAAAATGAATGAGCATAAATCAATTTTTGCACTTTTTGTTGTTATTATTATTATTATTATTATTATTATTATGTGAGACTACCCACCTCTGCAACTCGTTGCGCAAAGATATAGACCCCACGTCGTAGAATTTCTGTGCGGCGGATCGAGCGAGAGGTAGGCTCACAGGCAAAAGAAAAACACAACTACAAATTTGGGTAGGACGAAAAGAGGAGGGAAGGCGTGTGACCTTTTTGTGGATGATTAACTCTGGGCTGATTCTCGGCTGGCGAAAAAAATATATACCTTAACTAACAATGTCCGGCTGCTAATGGGTCGCTCTTCGATGTTACGTTCTCGGGCCTAAATCAACCTTCCTCGAACCTAAATAAAGTCTAACTAACTCCCGTGACCCAAAGCGAACCCGTATATATGCAGAATCCTCTTTCATCATTTCCGGACAAGGGACACCCACGAATAAACCCATAACTTTTTCATGACCATTTCTCTCTTTGAAGAAAGTGGACATAAAAATATTTCTTAGCCTAGCTGACAGGGACATTAAATTCAGACCCTTTTAAGTTTTGACCAGATCCGGTCTTTTTCCTATCTTCGTATTTTGACAAGTACTTAACACTCACCTACCCTTTTGGCCATATGTCCAAAACATGTTTTTATCTAGATTCCTAATCTAGTCATTGGGTCTTGAAGTTTGATACCCAGGTCAAATCTAACTAATCTTCTCGCACATATGTGTGCGCGCGCACGCACACACAGATGTGGGGGTGTATATATACACACACACAGATGTGCGGGCGCACACACACACACACGTGCGCATATATCCAACTCATAGTGTCATAATTATTATTATTATTATTATTATTATTATTATTGCTATTTTATAATAATTTGGACATTCACTCTTGTAGTTAAGCGTGCACGAATTTATGCCGACAGTTTTTTATATGGGGAGATAGTAAATTTATTCTTATTATTGTTTATCAATATATCTAGAAAAAAAGATTTGCTCAATATCTGTCTATATTTTTGAGATGGGGTATTATGTACATTATTTACATTATTCGGACTATTGTCCTCATCTTTGTAATGATGACAATAGATGAGGACAATAGTCCGAATAATGTAAATAAGTGATTTGCTATTATTAAAATTATATGTAAATTTAAGGACAGAATTATCTTGAAATTGTTTTTGGAGTTGATCTATTTCTTCCGTATTCTTTACTATTATACGGATATCATCGATGTATCTTGGGTAGATAGAGTTTTTTTAATCGTTAAATATATTATTTAACATCCCTTTATATATATATATATATATATATATATATATATATATATATATATATATATAAAGAAATATAGTCTTAAAGTGTGCTATATTTATGCGATAAAGTGCTCAATATCAGAGATAGAGCGTGTGTAAATATAAAAGTGGACATGGAAGTCAGCACTTAGAGGCGACAGTCTGTTTCATGCTAGAGCAATCGTCAGGCAAATATTGAGTTGCCTGACGATTGCTCTAGCATGAAACAGACTGTCGCCTCTAAGTGCTGACTTCCATGTCCACTTTTATATATATATATATATATATATATATATATATATATATATATATATATATATATACCCAAGCATAGGATTGGTGTATACGGAATAAATTCCGATAACCAACAAACCTGTCCTCTTATTTAATGTTATCAAAACGTTTCGACTTTTGTCACCTCCGATCTTCATCGGGTGTTTGACGTCCTGTATAACCTTCAGGGAATCTCGAATTAAACAAAGATGGTAGATTGTTCTTATTCCACTGCCTAAGCTAGTGTATTAACATCTTGTATTTGGTGACCTAATAATGACTGAGTTGTGTAGTACGGACTTAGATCCAAGGGAAATACAGCGAACACTAACTGAGCAATATTAAAGAAGAACATAGACAACGTAACGTAAACATTCTAAATCTGTAGTTGAAATAAAGGGCTCAGTTAGAAATTCCATGAAGATTACCTGTATTGACCGAAACCTGAAGAAAACCGGTGGACAGAACAGTCGAAACATTGCGATAATAACAACAAAGATGTTGATATTAATAATTATACATCCTTATCCTAAAAATTCAGGCAGTGATTTTTTTAAAATTTCCATATAATTAGCCTCTGATTTTCAATTTATAAATAATTACTTTAGGATTTTCATTTTATTTCCAAATAATTACTTTTTGCAGTTTTTTAATAGAAAAATTCTCGTATTCCTTTCATAAATGCTTTCTAATTTTGAATTTCTGATTTCCAATTTACCGAAATAATTACCTTGGAATTTTATTTTTTTATTTCTTAGCAGATATATTTATGTTTTTTCTTCCTAAATAATTATTTGATGATAAATGATGGATAAATGATAACTTTTATCAATATTTACACTGTTCCCTATCTTTGTTGTTGTTACCACAGCGTTTCGGTCCTATATCGATCCGGATAAACTAGAATGAATTCTGCACTTAACACTTAATTTAATCAAGGTGTAAAGTGTTTGTTATGCCGTAAATAGGAAAAGTTGACAGACATACAGAAAATAAGAAGTAGTTTATTCCGCAGAATAATATGGTACACTGCAGAGAGGAGAGATTAATGCAGTAAACAGTTAATGATTAACTCCTTAGTATTTACCCGAGACTTCCCTACAAGGCAGGATGTGACACCAGGCCGGTTTTTAACATGCGGCTTTGCGAGCGCGTACGCTCGAGCAAAAATTCCCCATTTCCGCAGACGAGACTCTCTCCGAAGGCACAGCCTCCTCTGAGTTCCTCTCTGCCTTCGGAGGCAGAGGCGACAAGCAGAGTAACGATTAATCGGTAACTCCTCTGTATTTACCGTAGAATTTTCCACAAATGGATGCGGCACAAAGCCGGTATTTAACATGAAGCTTTGCGAGCGAGTACACTCGGGCAAAAATTTCCGCATACACGGCGCCGGGTGTATGTCTACCGCTCCAGATGAAACTCTGCTCGTAGGCATAGCCTCATCTGAGTTCCTCTCCGGCCGAAGGCAGATCGTCGACAAGCTGAGTAAGGATGAAACGTTAACTCCTCTGTATTTACCCGAGATCTTCCCAAAAGGCAAGATGCGGCACAAGGCCTGGTCTGGTTTTCACTCTACCCGAAGGCAGTGAGTCGACAACGGGGTTATCTGTAATCGTTAACGCCTCTCGCTTAGTAAGATAGAGTACTGCTTAAACAGTCTTAGACCATTCCATGTTGTGGGCGTGTTCAGCCACTCCACAACACTGTCATATCGATTAATGTAGTCTTGTTCTTATCTCGTCTATTTCTTATTTTTATTACTGCTCAATTATTGCCCACCCTATTTCCACTGACTCCCCAGACCTCACAAATTCACGAACACCATTAGGCTATTGTTTCGTAGGACAATTCTCAGTGAAGAACTTGGAGCCTTAAACAACTAGCTTGCTAATGATTGTTGCTCGTAATACATGAAGTGTTCACCACTTAAGCTTTTCTTCGTATTTTTTTCTGCAACTGAAAACCAAAAAGAAAAGAAAAATAGTCCGCTTCCAAATAATGGAAATAATGATAACTTTCTCATCCCAGAAACTGAGACAGAACCATTTATCAAGTTTCAAATTTACTAGAAACAAATATTGTTTTCATTGATACATTTTCAACATTTTCTTGCTGTTTCTCATGGAACTGCAAGACCTTGTCTGATGTAGAAATCGTTAGGGTCTTCGTCTCCTATACCTTTAAAACCACATAATCGGTTCGCGCGTCACCTTTGGATATTATATTTGTTGTTTATGCCAAACTTTGGGACATGTCACTGTTGAGAAATGGTTAATGTCACAACTTTGTAAAGGGGTCCGTAATAATAACGACAACGCAGTTTAGTGTGTTTACTTGTCTGCCGACAGAAGTGATACTCCTGCATTTTACTCACACATAACAATATGGCCGACACGGAACTTCCGTGTTTGAACTGTGGCTGAAACAGTGCTTCCATTTCCTTAGTTCCCGGTCACAGCAGCTAACGTGTTAATCTACTTGACTGTTTCGATTGTGTAGCGATTTCGTTTTTTTTGTTGAGTGCTTCAGAGTTTGTCCTTGTACCATACTAAAGAAAGACTTTTAAGTATTTATATGTCTGGCTCACAACGAAGTCATGGATAGTGAATTATTCTCAATGGCATGGAGCTGTGTGTCACACTAAGATTTGGAAATGCAAGCACATTATCCCTTATTTGAAAAACCAGACATTGGGAATTCTTATTGTGAATATTTTCAGGTTTCGGAATGGTAGGGTAGATCGTGTATAAAAGTTATGTTATTTAATGCCAGTGACTCTACAACAGAGATTGAAAGTATTTACAATGGATGAATGAAATTAGGTTTAGGAATAATATCAAAATTTATTTGTACGGACGTAAATGTTACAGGATTAAGATATCCATAACTTGCAAAAGTTACATTAGCGGTAGTAGTAGTAATAGCAGTAGTAGTACTGTCTACTAGGGCGGCTAGCTAATCCCTATTAAAGACACTTGCTCATGCGCATTTTGTGTTCTTTCAACACCCACAGAGCCCACCTGTCGTTTATACATCAACTATGCTGAGTGGACATTACTTATTGTTTCTGGGAGACAAGCGTGTTATTTAACCTGAACAACAATCTGAACAAGGCCAGGACGCTAAAAACCTCGTTCACACTGACTTGTGACTTCGTGCTAGCACAGCCATCGACGGTGCCCAAGGGTTCCGTCTATCCAATTTCACTCACAAGCCTTGGGTAAACCAGTGGTATTATTTTCAGGTACATTTCACTTACCTGGAGACTGATAACCACAAGAAGTCACCTTCCTGACAAATAGACCATGGTCAGGTTAGAACCTGAGTATCATGGCCAGAAAACGAACGTTCTAACGATTCGGCCATTAGTTTCGAAAAGTGAACGTTATTACTTGTTAGGTTTTTAAAATTTTGCTTTTTCCAAATTCCTGAAAAGAGATTCTTTAGTAGTATTTCTTTCCGAATGTTGCTCTAGAGCAATTGTCAGCATCATTGTATAGTCGGCCATTACCTCGATGGAATTCAATTCACTGTGTTTGACAATCGGCTGCGTAGAATGTTAGCTTTCTGACCCTAAGGCCTGGAATTACACTATGGATAAATTGTCAAATAAATGACTCGTGATTTATTTATTTATTTATTTTTTGTTTATTACACAATTAGTTACTTAAAACAAGGCTCAAGAGCCACTCAAGGTAGAGGGTTAAGAAATTGATGTAAGTAGGTATAAGGAGGGATCAAGAGGCGCATAATATGAGGATATGTAGGATAGATAACGATTGACGCTCAACTTGAAGAGGTTAAGATTATAGTGATCGGGAAAGCATTTTTTCGAGAGTCTGCTCCACACCGTAATTTTTCTAAGGAAGAAGTTTCGTGAGCGGAACTTCCTCCTTACTAATGGAATAGGAAGTGAATGCAATGCAGATGTACGTGGCATGGCAGGTCCTAGCTGTGAAGGTCTGGACTGGTGGAATGTAGCGCGCCTGAAGATCTGCCATCTGACTGAGTAACGAGAGTCTAAGAACGTCAACATCGCTGGGATGAATCTGGTAAGTAAAATTGGGTTGACGAAACATCGACAGTTATGCAAGCACGATATCAAAAGTCATCGTGATCGAGGGCTTGATCGGACATACTTTGTTCAATTGTCGATTATGCTAGATTATGCGTGTTCTCCTAGCAACAGTATGTCAGGTCCGCTCAGCATAGTTTTACGGGTTAGCTCTGTGAATGTTGAAAAAGTAGAAATGTGCCTGAGTAGGCGTCTACAAAAGGAATTAGGGAGCTACACATACTGGTGAGTTCTGAAACACGTAGCCAACTGTTAATTAAACAGAATATGCACCCAGTCATCTTTTGAGTTGATATGTTATTTATTTTTTCTTCCGATTTTCTTTCATTCAAGCATCTTCGCAGACATTTGTTCATTCACTTTGTTTTCTTAGCTGTTATTTCTTTTTTCGTTTCCTATTTTTTTTGTTGTTGTTATTTATTTTTCTATTTTTTTTATATTCGACTGTTTTTAATCAATTCCTTCATTTTAATTTCCCCCTTCATTTGCCTTTCTTCTTTCTCTTTTCTTCTTTCTTTTCTCCTGTTTCTTTCTCTTATTCAAATTTTTTCAGGCTCCTTTCTTTTCTCTAATTCTTTTAAAAAGTCTCAGTCCTTATTTCTTTCTTTTTCCGTCGATCTTTCCTTCTTTATCCGTCTCCTTTCTTTTCTCTACTTCTTTTCAAACCTTTCAATCCTTCTTTCTCTCTTTTTCTTTCTCTCTTTTCTTCAACGATGAACTCCACTCGGATTCTTAATCCCCTTATAATTCGTTCACTAATTCATTCTTCCTTCGCGTTCGCTTTTTTCCTTTACTTCATTCTTGATGTTTTTCTTTATCTTTTACTATTCTATTTTCTTTCGTTCGTTCTTCTTTTTCCATTTCCGCCATCTTTTTATTATGCTAATCTTTTAAACCATCTTTTCTATTTTCTTTTGTCATGTGTTCTTAAAACGGAAATAAACAAAGGCGTCCAAATTACCTAAAGACATTGAAATATTCCTAAGCAGAGATTCTGACAGCTGGATTACCATATACCTGATTTAATATTCCATTGGTTAAAATAAGGCAACTTTTCCTGGATGATAAGGCAAAGTCCAAGTAAGCTTCGTAGCGCAAATCACAGCTTGTATTTTAATCCATAAACGACTTGCGGCTTTACTAAAACTTTATCCAACAACTTATCGATATTTTCTCATTCTGACATTAGCCAAAGACCAAAAGGCCATAAAAAATTGCACAACGACAAACCGGAAAATAATCTAGATGTTACTAAAAACAATAGAAGAATAAAATTATTTACGATGGATGAAGACAAACCTTCCTCACAAAACACCGAAGTGTGATCTCTATTAAACGAACGACAAAATGAAGTTCTAGGTTGTGTCGGGAACTTTTCAGCTCTCTCCTCGTGTATATATATCTACATATATTTGTGTATTTAGGCAGCAATCCTTCTTTCAAGCACATTTCATTAAAAACGACTGACAAGGTACTTTTATTTAGTTTTTTATATAATTTCTCGTGCGATCTAATAAAGTTTTTCTTTTCAGAGGATAAATTATATAAAAATTGTCCGAATGTTCTTTTGCGAGCGCTTTCGGCTATACATTTAGCCATTATCAAGGATTATATTTCAACTGTTAGAATTAGAAATAGTTTGTGTGTGTTTTATAAAGTGATTCATTTTTTTGTTTCAAAACACGGTCAAGATATGATGTCCATGTTCAAAGTTAATATTATTAAGGGTTGGTTTGTTTAATTTTATAAGTAAGGCTTCCATTATTTTTAGCCTTTATATATATATATATATATATATATATATATATATATATATATATATATATATATATATTTATATATATATATATATATATATATATATATATATATATAATGAAAATAGAGTTT
>OZ038497.1:45514349-45661849 GCA_964036315.1 Acanthosepion esculentum
CACCGTTTTACTGTTGAACTAGCTAGATGCAGCCACCACATATACTCTGACTGTTTTTTTCCTGCCACTTCACGCCTGTCGAACTCCCTTCCGTTTTCTCATTTCCTTGCCACCTAATGTCTTCAAAAATATAAATGCTACATCCATCGCCATCTTTTGTCTTCCTGAACCGTTTTCTTTTATTCTCCTTTTTCACTTCTCCTCAAAAAAATTCTTCTCATTATCTTTCATACATAGTAACTCCCTACGTACTAGAGGTTTTATCACCTTGCTTTGGCTGAAATGCTATCAAAATTAGTATGAGAGTCTACTTCCACTTTTCTTCTTGTACGTGCCACCTCCATTCAGAATGTACGTGGACGTAGCTCTCCACAATTTCCTTTCTTTTTCATTCTAACAAACCTTCGATTTATTACCATCCTCTTTGACCCCGCTCTGCCATTCATACAAATTCGTTAGGTAGCTTTCTCGCTGTTTCTGCCAATCCTGCCTTCAATATACCCCTTGTCTGTCAATTTATTCAAGCCCGCTCTCCTCATTAAGAAGTCTCAAATCTCTCTCTCTCTCTTATTTTAATATAAATTGTGTTATAGTTTCCATTTTCCTTAAAACTTCCTCATTGTTCAAATGATATTCTCACAATGCGCCCCTAATCTCTGTTTTATATTTAAGGAAATTGTCCAAAATTAATTGCCTTATATGAGGATAGACAGGACATAACAGTTTTATGCTTCTCACGAAATTTCGACAACTCTGAATACTTTGCTTAGATTCAGGAAAGTCTCTTTCGCTATTTCGATGCAGTTCAAATATCTGTGTCATATTATGTTATTTGTTCCTACTAGTGACCTCCACTTTTTTGGCATAAATTTTCGATACCTAAGGTTTAAAATTAAATTTGAAAAATGAAAAATCTTTCTTGAAGATTTCATTTTATAATTAATTGAAAGTTTAATAATTAAAATTATTATGTCCGGCAAGTAAAATATTCTAGTGTATTTCAGATAGAAATTATATAGACTGGAATGCCCAAATTTAATTTCTAATTCTTAAATTTTTCTTAAAAGCGGCCATTTTCTTAATTTTAAGAAATTTGTAAACAAACCAATCTTTTATATTTTAAAATTCTTTCAAAGTTTTATTGGATTCATTATTTTGCAATTCCGAGCAGACTTTCTGTTAGATAGATCAAATTTGAAAAAAAAAGTAGGTGATTTACAATCTCCAAGGACTCTTACTTTTAACAAAAATTTTTTAAAAAAATGGTTAAAATATTAATCAGAAAGGTTTTGTGCGAAATTTCATGAAATTAAGTGGGGGGGGGGGGTAACATATTTAAAAAAATATTTTTTACCAAAATTTTCTAAAAGAAAATGATTTCTAAAATAATGTCATTCATTTGGGAATAAGTCCTGAAAATTTCATTAAAATCGGACAATTATTTGATTTTTGCAAGAATTTCCAAATCAATGTGTTTTCAACGGAAAAAATAGCGCAAAAACGTCAATGCTATTAATTAGCCACCGCGATGACGTAAACAAAAGAAGATTTCAAACAAAATTTCGAACATGTTAGAAAGGATTAAAAAATTTCAAAAAATAATTAAAAATTACTTTGGTCTTTCATCTTAATAATAACATAAGCATTTTGACGATAAAACTTTATTTTCGATAAGTTTGTGGCCTTTTTCGTTACGCTATGCTGTTTTCCCGCAACAAAAAAAACTGAGATGCCTCGTTCTTACACTACCCAGAGATAATTATATTTTAGTATCTGCTTAAAAATGTAATGAGAAAGGTAGAGATTTTCATTAATTTTCGTAATTTTCTGATTCATTCAAACGATTCCCGTTCCTTAGATTCCTTGTGTTTGTTTTTTTGACCGGCAGTTTTCTAGAAAAATTTTATCTTTCCAGTTGAAAGAACTTTTTTTTTTTACATCGCTTTTGGTCCTCAGGGATAATGTTATTAGTTTCAAGGTATTTCTACATTATTTCGCATAAAATAGATATGAATGTCTTGTTTGCTGGAGATAAATATGTAAATGGTCACTAATTGATTGGTTTGAAAGTGGTATCTGTTTTGGTTCGCTAAGCTGGGTTTTTCTCAGGGTTATGGATAGAATTAGGAGACAAATACGGTAATGTTTATGCATTGATAAGAAAATATTTTCCCAGGGGTTAGTAAATTTATGTGATTCAGGGGATTGTGATTTTTTGTATTTTATATGAACATATACCTGATGTACCTGCCACCAGTTTATTGTATCCGTTAGATTTAAGATCAATCAATAGTCATATTTATATATTATTAAAGATTTAATTCATATATAGTTTATTCTTTTTTATTGACTTTCGTTTTTTGTTCATTTTTTTCCAAGTAGATATTAAAAATGCTTATTATTGATCCCTGCCTTTAAAAAAATGAGAGGGGCGATGGTTACAATGATTCATAGAGACTAAATCGGACAAACAGTTTCAGTGGAATTAGAGTAAAAACTATGAATTTGTGTTAGTATGTGTGCCTGACACAAGGAGTTTATAGAAGCAGAAAGTGCCTTGCAGCAAACAGCAATCGCGTATTGTCTAGATGCATTGCGGGCAGCCAAAGGTGTCTCTTTAATTTGCTTAAATAAAACTTTCTTTGCTTACCTACATTATGCAATAAGCCTTTGGCAATTATTTTAATTTTTACAAGGTTTTATGAATTTTTAAAATAGTTCAGAGAATTTGTGGACACCTTACACACACACACATATATGCAAGACTTTTCGGTAAATCGAATCGAGTTCTCTCAGTCACTGTGTGTTTATCTAAATATAAATACGCTTAAATTCACCTTCTTCTCTGCCGTGAGCATGCTTCAGGGTAAAATTTCCGATTGACGTGAATTCAGCCGGTTTTTGATTCTAGCCAGAGGCAACCGGACGTCTAGCCACATTGATGAGCTGTGATACAGCGAAACAATCTGTATATGGATGACAATATATATATATATATATATATATATATATATATATATATATATATATATATATACACAAACACATATATATATATGTATAAATAAATATATATATATATATATATATATATATATATGTGTGTGTGTGTGTGTGTGTGTATGATAAAATGAAGTTTAAAATATGCTGTATAATTGCTCGATATTAGGGATAGCGCTTATCTAAATATGAAAGTGGACATTGAAGTTAACATCCAGTGGCGGCATTCTGTTTCATGCCTAACCATAATCCTCAGGCCACACACAAATACTTACACACACACATACACACACACACACACACACACATATATATATATATATATATATATATATATATATATATATATATATATATGTATGATAAAATGAAGTTTAAAATATGCTGTATAATTGCTCGATATTAGGGATAGCGCTTATCTAAATATGAAAGTGGACATTGAAGTTAACATCCAGTGGCGGCATTCTGTTTCATGCCTAACCATAATCCTCAGGCCACACACAAATACTTACACACACACATACACACACACACACACACACACACACACACACACATATATATATATATATATATATATATATGTATGATAAAATGAAGTTTAAAATATGCTGTATAATTGCTCGATATTAGGGATAGCGCTTATCTAAATATGAAAGTGGACATTGAAGTTAACATCCAGTGGCGGCATTCTGTTTCATGCCTAACCATAATCCTCAGGCCACACACAAATACTTACACACACACACACACACACACACACACACACACACACACACATATATATATATATATATATATATATATGAATGTGTACATTTTTATATTTACATTTATATTCTCTATCCTTGGCACTCTAAACAATAAAGCATACCTTAAGATAATATTTCATCATATATGCATATGTATGTGTGTCTGTGTGCGCGCGCGTGTATGCGTGTTCCATATCCTTCAAATCTACAAATCAACCATTCGTCCTTGCAGGGAATACTGCTGTCAAATATGGCCTGGTGCCCCCGCTGTTCGCCTTAAGGTCCTCGACAAGATCTAGAGACAGATAAGCAATGTGGTTGGTCCTGATCTGGCATCTAGTCTTCAGTCGCTCTCTCACAGACGTGCCGTCGCCTCCCCCTGTCTTTCCTATAAATACTTTCACGGCAACTGCTCCGACGAGATACTATTGCTAGTTCCCAGACTGCATGAATTTAAGCGTGCTGTTAGGTTGTCGAAACGGTTAAATGTAGCCGTCTCTTCTACTCCAATAGATTCATGTCACGCACATCCCGTCTGTGGAATTCCCTTCCTATTGTTTCCCTGATAGCTGTAATCTCCGACTATTCAAATGTAATGTCAATCGACATCTCCAGATGACCTGAATTATCCCATGCCCTTTCATCATTTCCTTTATCACAACTCTTTACTCTCGCTGCCATACTGTAACACCATGCGTACTAGTGGCATCACGCCTTGCTTGTGGCGAAATGCTTTAAAAAATTCCCAGACCAGAGCAACGCCCCCAATACGCAAGTGAATAAAAGAGAATGTGAAGATGTTAGAGAAGAGAAAAGGCAATAAAAAAAAACAGAGTTCAAGAAAGAAAATGGCGATTGACATTGCATTTAGATTTTTGAATATTGTAGATGATAGGGAACAAAAAATCAGAAGAACGTTCCCCAGTTTAGAAGTGCAAGAAAAGCATTAGAACAGGATTTACAGTTACTTGCAGGTAATTGAACAGTAAAATGATGCGTCCTAGTTACCAATCTAGTAATACGCTTAAATACATGCGATCGAGAATCAAAGCACGGGACCTTATGAGAAAAAAATTCCGGGAAACTATGTAGAGAAGACAGATGTGTGTCCGCGAGTCTGTATGCATGTATGTAGTATCGGCTTTTCTAAATGTAGTTAATATTATTTAACATTATTTAATTTGTATGTTTTCTTTATGATCTCATGTTCCTTTTCATTTGATTATTTATTAATATGATTTACTTTCCACACGCGCCACATTTTCGTTTGAATCCGCTATCACTTTCAGTCAGCGTTGGAATATTTCTTTACTGATAAAAAAAATCAGGTGCAAATATAATTATATTTAGAAATTAAAATATTTTATGAGGTGTTGAGAAACCTATAGTGAATAAATGATCACTTCTTCAAATTCAATCTTTTTTTTTTTTTTCATTTTTAGCTGATTTTAATATAATTCATTTTATATCTCCTTCAATTTTATACTTGATTAACTTTTTTGAATTGCATTTCGGTTCGCGCGGCGTTTCAATTCAGCGTCTGCTTGAGTGAAAGCAAAATTACATCCGCGGAAAATTATATTTATTAAATATTTCATTTCAGTTTACCACCAAAATTATATAGAAATGCATTATATCCAGCAGATATATTTTAGAAAGCGGAAAAGACATTCATCTTTTATATGCATACAGTTTTAAAATGTTTATACAGAGTGGACCGAAAGTCAACAAGGTGACTCCTTATTAAATCTTTTTTTAGTTTTCTTTCAGTTATTTTATAATGTAGACTTTGGAAATTTATCTTATAGAAATACACGACAGAATAACGAACACAACTAGTGAAATCTTGCTACCAAGAATCAATAATTCAAACTTAAACGAGCCTATCGTTGCCATCATAGTGTGAGAAATTCACCAATTTTTCAGGGTAAGAGTTCAGTGACATTTCACGATGTGGTACTCAATGTTCGACTAGAAAGAAGGGGTATTTTAGCGAGTAAGGTATGGTATCGAAGAAGATCCCAGCGCATCAACTCTAAAGCAGTCTCAAAAGGCATAGGTCACTCGGACGTCACTCCAACGAATTATTTAAAACATTAAACTGTTTTCGTGCAACAAAATGGGTCGACAGCTCTTATGACAAGGGCTACAATCCAGCTTCTCGTGTAAATTTTGTGGGAAAGAATTATTTCTCACGTTCGCAGCATAAACTGACTACCACGTTCCCTGGATCACGCACTCCTCTGATTTTTTCGTATGGGGCTATCTAAAAAAAAAGGGAATTTTTCAACAAAACCCAGAATCTCCAACGAATATAGAGAAGGGTTTACCAATATTTTCTGCGTCATCACCCATTTTCACATGTAATTTTTTTTTCAAACGGCATCCTGTATAGTAAATATTTAAAAGCATACCAAAATAGTTTAGTAAAAGTTTGTTACTGGTTCATAAACTGACTTTATGATGGAATAAATAAATACTAAAGGGAAGTAAAAAATATCGCCGACTTATGCGACTGCTGCTGCTGCTACTACTATGTATTAAAGAAAAAGTGTATTCTTCTCTTATATCGTGTTGATTCAGGGCGTAAGAGATCATGCCTCTCCACAAATTCATGTCTTTTTTATTTCACTGGTTCATAATCTGACTTTATATGAAGCAAAAATATCAAATGGAGGTAACAAATAATGCTGACTTAATTTAGTGTTATGGTCAAGGTTGCTTTTATAGTTAGGGTTAGCGTTGCAAGTGTTGACAAAAAAAGTAAACCATTTTTGTTCATAATTCTAAAATTAAAAATAATATAATAAATACTTGCAACTACTAAAATTCAACGAATATTTTTTGTTGTTCTTGGTCTTCCCTTATCTGATTTAGATCCGAAAAGATGTTATTTCGTTTGAAGAAGTATCAGAATGCTGATGACTCTTCTCAAAACTATAGAAAATACCAAGATATACGTTGTTCGCGGTTATACTTATATCTTATCTAGGAATATGACACTTCTTTTCGCTGTTTTTATACACGTTAGTTGCATATCCCCTTTGAATATTTTTTCGGGTAGCGTTTGTTGAAATGCGTTTTTAATACTCAAAATCCTACATCGCCGACAAAATTTCCAGTCGTTCACCATTGTTATCTGTTTATTTGTTCATCGTCCACAGGTGGGCGATATCACCCAAGTTGTGAAATCTGCCCTAGAGCCTGAGGGCAGTGATGAAAATTTAATTACAAAGGGCACGTTCATGCGAAGCTAAATTGGATGGCACATAAAATAGTGTAAATGTATTTCCCATATGTACTCTATATTTTTTTAAGCTCATCACCCCAAGCAAGGCTGAAGACCACTAGCACGCAAGGGGTTACAGATGGTTTGGAGGAAGAGCAGGTAGGAGTGGTAAAGGAGAGGATGTGGAGAAAGATAGTGGATCGATCAAGGCAAGGGGATTACAGAAGATTTGGAGCGAGAGCAGATAGGAATGAAAGGTGAAAGGATGTGGAGAAGGGAAGTGGATAGATCAAGGCCACTGGAGATGTCGATTGACGTTACACTTAAATAGTTGGAGATTGTATTTGTCAGGGAAAAATTTAAATTATAAAGGATTTATTAAATTTTGAAATCCCATTGGGATTTATGGGCTGATCTGTATATTTTTAAAATAAAAAAATGCCTCTACTCTTTAAATCAACTACTGCTTCGACAGAAGGGATTATCCGAGATCGCACCTGCTTTTAACGACAGTAATGGGCATTATAGCGGTTCTGTTTTTAACTGAATTGTTCGAAATCGACCACACAATCCGCTATATAAAAGTATATTTTTTAAAATGTTCACTATTTATGAGTCTGGGGTGCTGCACAATATCGAAGATATAGCCTTTATACATTCAGAGGGTTTGGGCGTAGAAATCAATACTGCATTGGAACTCGCAGATTCGCGCCTCAACCGGTCTTCAGACAGTGAGTCCTTGCTGCTTATGGGGATTACTGTGGTCTTAGTGCTAGTAGGTAAAGGTGAAGAAGAAATCAGACTGCTCTATATTTTTGTTTCGCGAAGTTTTTCTATTATTATTAAATCATATTTTAGTGGATAAATGTTTTGGAGTAAATACCCTGTTTTGTTTTGTTTTTTTAACAGTAAGAATAATGTTTACCAACGAAATGCTTAGTAAAAAAATTGAGTACCCCGGCGAAGATCGATCATCTGTCCTGATTTGTTAAGGAAACCGCCATTCAGGGTGCTTTAGACAGCTTGGTCACAGAGATTGTCGAGTAAGGACCAATTACACTTTTAACGATTGCACATTTCCTCGTTCAAATCTCCTTGAAACCCGACATATTCTTTGATGTCGTAACCGAAACGTAAACATCGTTGGATTTTACTTTCAATCCGACATTATTTCTTATTCCTCCAAACCTTAATTAAGTGAATACAGGTGTCTTTTTTAACTGTCCAACTGTGTCACTTAGCTGTACTGATTCTCCATTCGAGAGACTAAATAAAGAAAATGTGCTAAGACCCTCGAATGCGTAGGCCGGTAGACGTAATTTATAGTTCTTCGAATCTGAAGAAATAATTTGCTATCGTGGATCAAGGTGTCAAATGAAAACCGACTTTTCGTAAGAATGGAAAATATTTTCAATATAATATTCTCGATATTTTATTAAGTTATCAAGAAATTCAACGTCGAAACTTACCCGATCTTTCATAATTTATATTAGTAACTGTAGCAGATGAAACTTCAAGCAACTGAATATAGAAGATTTCGTTAGAAACAAAGAAAACTTTGTGGAACGACGATGTAATATCGATCCTCCCATACGGGTGTGAATTATGGACTATTTCCTCACAGGTGATTAAAAATCTTGAGACATCAGCACTAAGAAGAATGCTGAGAATTCCGAAGACAGAACCTTTAAACAAGGAATAAATTTTAAGGAAAATGGAAAAAAGGACAGCTGCACTTACAATCAGAAAAAGACTATTGAAAGTGGCCATTTTCACCTTGCTTGTGATCCTTGTATTATTGTCAGCCTCACTTTGCCATGAGGCACGATCACGAAGAGGACAATTCCCAAGACTGTAACCTATCGAAGACTTGACTATAGGGCATGAAACCTATCGGAAATGCCGAAAGGAAGCTGAAAAGGAAAGTGAAGGCAGGATAGTTTTCAGACACCAAACATATAGTGATCTTTGCACAGAATTGTACTGGAAAGTCTTGATGACGAGAGGCAAAAGCCGAGAATAATTACAAGGTTTCAATAACAATTAAAGGCGCTGACTTCTAAGAAAGGCTAAGATTAATTGATATATAGACATTCTTCGTTAATATGTTCAGAAAAAGAGATTATATATGGGTTAGTCAGATGGTTAATCCGTTTTTAAGTAAATCTTCTATTTAATAACCAAATGAAAATTTTAGCCAAATTAATATTTTGAATACTTCCTATGTTAGTAAAATTGAAAACAAAGTATTTCTTCAAATTTCTATGACTGTTACCCTTACATAAAATAAATTATGACATGAAAATCATTACATCTCATATGTTGATCTCTGTAAAAGACGTTTTAGAATTAGTACAATTCATACATCAGTGGCGCCACCATCTTAAAAAACCTTAAAATCAAAACCTTTAACTACCGTATATACTCTAACTTAGGAAAAACATGAAAAATATTATCACTTAATTCTTTTCCATATGGCACGGAAAGTGATTGCATGTCCGCATTTTATTATCTTCGTAGTGTTAGCCAATAGGTTCCAGACGGCGGCGTCAATCAACTCCTTGGTATTGGACTGTCCAGCCACCTGAAAGCAGATAATATAGAATGCCACCTGTGAGATTGTCATCGTGAAAATTCTTGGTCAGCCATTGCTAGATCGTGTGATCAATGTGGGGAGAAGAGCACTGGTGACATAAATACAGCTAGGTCCATGATCCAGCGAAGTAACACATTGTCAAGGCGAAAGGTATCTTTCGTAATCATTTCACCCCAGGCAAGGCGATAATGTCACTAGGATGCAGGGCTTCACAGGGAATGAAAGAGAATAAGACTTTAGTGAGGGTAAAAGAAAATAAAAGAACAGGTTTCAGGAAGATAGAAGATGACGATAATGCCACTAAGACACAAGGGGTTACGGGGATTGAAAAAGAGAATAATAAGACTTTAGTGAGGAGAAAGGATAATAAAGGGCAGGTTTCAAGAAGACAGAATATGGCGATAAAGCCACTAAGACACAACATAATGGTAAGATGAAGACGCCTCTGCCATTTGCCAATGTTCACTAGCACAAAGATGGCAGTTTAAAACGTGGCAGGTATTTCTTCCACAGCCTGTAGCTAATGTCTTACCATTATGTGTCAGGTATTTCCGGGGGGTATATATGGGAGGTATTTCTTCCACAGCCTGTAGCTAATGTCTTACCATTATGTGTCCGGTATTTCCGGGGGGTATATATGGGAGGTATTTCTTCCACAGCCTGTAGCTAATGTCTTACCATTATGTGTCAGGTATTTCTGGGGGGTATATATGGGAGGTATTTCTTCCACAGCCTGTAGCTAATGTCTTACCATTATGTGTCAGGTATTTCTGGGGGGTATATATGGGAGGTATTTCTTCCACAGCCTGTAGCTAATGTCTTACCATTATGTGTCAGGTATTTCTGGGGGGTATATATGGGAGGTATTTCTTCCACAGCCTGTAGCTAATGTCTTACCATTATGTGTCAGGTATTTCTGGGGGGTATATATGGGAGGTATTTCTTCCACAGCCTGTAGCTAATGTCTTACCATTATGTGTCAGGTATTTCTGGGGGGTATATATGGGAGGTATTTCTTCCACAGCCTGTAGCTAATGTCTTACCATTATGTGTCAGGTATTTCTGGGGGGTATATATGGGAGGTATTTCTTCCACAGCCTGTAGCTAATGTCTTACCATTATGTGTCAGGTATTTCTGGGGGGTATATATGGGAGGTATTTCTTCCACAGCCTGTAGCTAATGTCTTACCATTATGTGTCAGGTATTTCTGGGGGGTATATATGGGAGGTATTTCTTCCACAGCCTGTAGCTAATGTCTTACCATTATGTGTCAGGTATTTCTGGGGGGTATATATGGGAGGTATTTCTTCCGCACCATATATATATATATATATATAGAGAGAGAGAGACAGAGACAGAGACACAGAGAGAGAGGGAGGGAGAGAGATACAGATCGATATATAGATATGGGTATGATAAAAACATACGTATATGCACGTATACTTACACGCACATATATATTTCTTTCTCGGATGTCATAGAAACTGTACTCAATGTTATATAACAGAGCTATTAAGTATATATTATTGAATAAGCATAATATATCCAACTATCGACGTTGGATGTTATGTATATACACTAATATATATATATATATATATATATATATATATATATATATATATATGAAGAAATATAGTGATTTTTGGTAATTTGTTTGGGTTAATTTATTTTGCTTATTTTATTATTATTTTGTTTATTTACTTATTTATATTATTATTCCTGTTAGAATAAACGAAATAGAATAAAAGAATAAGAAAGAGAATCAATGAACCCAAATAAATAAAGTAAATAATAAATAAATTAACTAACCATTATGACCAAAATATTAGTTAGACTATAAAAATCAAACCCAAAATCGGACGAAAAAAATAGCTATGACTGTTATATAACGATAAAAAAAATACTACGTTACTTAAAAATAAAAAAACTGAAAAGAGAAAATATACAGTATAACAAATAAATAATAACAAGTAAAATAAATTGATCTAAATTCATCCAAATAAATAAATAAACTAACAAACCTATCCCGATAATCAACCCAAATAAATACACCAAGTAATAAACAAATTAAAAACTGTTCCCGACTAAATAATAGTTAGAATAAACTACAACAATCAACCCAAAAATTGAATAACTAGCTTTAATTATCTTCCCAAACCAAAACAAAACTCTTAAATAAGCGACATAAACAAATTTTTACTACGTTAATAAAACACCGATTAAAAAATAAATAAATAAATACGATAAGAAATAAAAATAAAAAATAAAATAAAAATAAATAAAAACAAGCAAAATAATTTAACCCAAATAAATAAATAAATAAACTACTTCCGGTGAAATAACCGCCGAAATAGACTACCCACAGTGCACCACTGACCCGTATATATAACTATCCGAGAAAAATAACAGCACTCGTAGCCTGACGATTGTATCTAGCATGAAACAGACTGTCGCCTCTAAGTGTTGACTTCTATGTTCACTTTATATATATATATATATATATATATATATATATATATATATATATATATATATATGCACATACACACAATTTGTTGTCTCTTTTTTCACTCTCTTTGCACACACACACACACATATACACACAAACACACACACACACATATATGTGTGGACGTATTATTAATATATTAAATTTCAAATGAAGAATCTGATTCCCTAAACAGTTTGAAAATAATGTGTTATATTTGAATATTGATTTAGAATTCGTTCCATTTCATAGGGTGCCACATATTCAAACTATTGTTTTGCCATCACTACACGTGGGATTCAGCAAATCTATCAAAAATCTTCTTTTTTACTCAATATTCTTAAAGCAGACATTAAAATAGTTGATTTATAGAATTTTTAGAATATATTTCCGATTTGGCTAAACATCCGCTCGCTTGGCGAATCAAATATGACATTTGGATAAAAACAAAATTATGGAAATCCTGAATTCAGTTGAAACAAGATTTAAACCTGGGGATATTTAGATGAATAATGTCCTTATATAAGTGAGTAAGTATTTTAGTCCAGTCTTTCTTTAATAATATATTTGACGATCGCACAAGTACAGATTAGATAAAATATAAGATGCACTGTTTAAATAAGATTATTCATACAAAGTTGAAAGATAGATATCAACGATCTATTCAAGTCGACCTGTAGCACGTATTTTCTAGGAAGATCGAGAAAAATTGACGCCAATGTGTTGGTCCCTAGATAATCATGTGCAGTACCTTTCCATTGATCCAAGAGTGGGTGATTTCTTGTTACTAGGCACGTTTTTTTTTCAGAGATTAGGCAAATGTTGCATAGGCCCACCCGTACGCCTGTGGATCCCCATAATACACAAGAATCTCTAACAAATTTGTTCTCGTGTTTTTTTTTAATTTTATTTTGTTTAGCGGCATATCAGCTTCCATTGTTTTATTTATTGCCACATTGTAAATATTCTGAGCATAGTTTTATGACTTTAATAAAACGTATTGTTTGACAATTTGCTATGAATTTAATGTTTGTAATTCTGATTTAATAATGTGTTGTTGGTTGTTGAGTCTTGGCGCATGGTTCGTTCTACTTCGTGGCCATTGTTGAAACTTGGCGTATGGTTCGTTCTACTTCGTCGCCATTGTTGAGTCTTGACTCATTGTTGAATCTCGACTAATGCATGGAATAATAATGCAACACAAAATGTACTTAGAACAAGAATGTATTATAACAAGAAAGTGTACACAATATTTACATATAGTATTTCTGTATATTTCTGGGAAGACGTTCCTGGAGAATGTGTTGACTAAGTCGCAGTCGGGCAGAGTCTCTAGCTGGATCTCTGTATTCGCTCCCCCGTCTTCCGGTACCAACCATTATTTATATAGTCGGTAGTCACCTATGCAGATTAGGTGGATCCTACCACAACATTGGTAATTTTACTATAAATGTATATTGTTTGGCAATTTCTTTTATGTAATAATATATTGCTGATATTTTGTTTATTATAAAGATGTATTTTTATATTTTCATATTCTTTGAGGGTTCACTATTTGCACAGAGCTGGAACCCCTAACAGGTGCTAACATCCCGGGTAAGAGTGGACCTGTGAACAACAGTAGTTAAGATATAATTCCTCACTTCTAAAAAACCTCTAATCTCCCAATCAGAGGTCTAGTTTGTCATCATTACCCAGAAATATGACCTCGTGGACCAGCAAGACAACATAATAAAAAATAGACCGGCACTTCAATACTGGGATCAAACTAGTTCTTATCTTCGTACAAGAGGGCAAGAAGATATACATGGGGCTGATTCTTTGACATTCCCTGCCGAGAATGAATAATGCCCTCATATATGTGTGTAAAACCATTAACACAATGTCAATGAGATCTTTATCACTTTCTGTCTGAATTTTCTGGGATGAGCTGTTACTATTATGTACACTATTTCAATTCGGACTATTGGCATCATTTTTGCTGTTGTTATCACCACAATTCGGCCGTTGTGTCCTTCGGCCTGCCGCAGGTGTATATCGATCTGGGTAATCTAGTGGAAATTCCGGACTGAACACTTTATTTAATTACGGGGGTATACTGTTCTCATTCCACTGGTCATATTGCATCATCCACCGCAAGGAAAGTTGGCTCCCTCTGCCGAGCCAGGAAACTTTTCTCCCGGGAATCGATCCTCCAAGTCTATAAATCGACCATTCGCCCTTGCATGAAGTATTGCTGCCATATATGGTCTGGAGCACCTGCTGTTTGCCTCAGGGTTCTTGATAAGATCCAGAGACGGATATGCAATGTAATTGGCCCTGATCTGTCATCTCGTCTGCAGTCGCTCTCTCACAGACGCGACGTTGCCTCGCTGTGTCTTTTTTTACAAATACTTTCACGGTAATTGCTCCGATGAGCTGCTTTTGCTGGTTCCTAGGCCTCATGAATTTAAACGTCCTACGAGGCTGGCATCCCGTTCCCACCCCTTCACCGTTGAAACTGTTAGATGTAGACGTCTCTTCTACTCCAATAGCTTCATGTCTCGCACATCTCGCCTGTGGAACTCCCTTCCTTATTCCTGTTTCCCTGACAAATACAATCTCCAACTATTTAAGTGTAACGTCAATCGAGATCTCCAGCTGCCTTGATCTATTCACTTCCCTTCTTCACATCCTTTCATAATAATCATGATAAGCTTAAAATATATATATATATATATAGGGTGATCCTTTAGTTCTTATTTGTATTTAGTACTGCCCAGTTATTGTTTGTCCTTTTCTATTGAGTGCAAGTACACAAACTGCCCGACCCAGTGATTGAAAGTCTAAGTTCACTACAGCGGGAGAGTGACATAGTGAATTAAAGCGTTGGTTTGTAGATTGTTGACATGGTTCAATCCCTGGTTCAGGCAGTGCGTACTTGTATATTTTGATATCTGACAGTATTCTGTATTTTCCAAGTGTTCAGAAAACAGCCCAAACCCTTACAAACCACCTTGAACAAGATGAAAGAAAATCAGGATCTAGTACCAGCCATGCTAATACAATGTAAGTTCGTCAGGACCGTACGAATTGAATGTCTTTTCGTCTGAACACATAAGGAATTTTCATTCTTCCTATGACATAATTTGGTTTTACCTTTTCAGATGTTTGTTGTTTTTCGATCTTGAGTTATTATAAGTTTTATAAGATGATTTTTTTTGGCCTTGAGAATCTTCGGTTGAGGTATTTCACAGGGTATCTTGACGTATCTCACTTGTCTTTATTCATTGATAATTAGGATTTCCCAAAGGTGTTGCATATAACGGTTTCTCCCATAGTTCTTTCTAATATCTTTATTTTAAAACCGGCATTGTAGAATTTGTAGAAATGGCAAATGAATGTACAATATTAAATTGCCATTAGTGTCCACATTAATGAGAATAGACAAATAAGTACTTCTACATCCTTCTACATCGTTCTCTCTCTCTCTCTCTCTCTCCCTCTCTCTCTCTCTACATATATAAATATATATAGATATATAACTCAACTATCCCTATTCCTTTTGGCTACGGGCGATCATGGATGTTCACAGCTTCCTGTCTTTTATTGGTCTCGGCATTACTTCATTTTTACAGTTTTTCTCCAAGACTCCCTTCCTCATAATGTATGCCAGAATTCTCAGCAATTTATTTCCGCTCATCAAAGTGGGTAATCTCATATCACATCCCAAATGAATTTGCTACTAGAAAACCGCATTCTTTTCTGTGACTAATATACTGATGACGAGAGGTGGGCGATGCAGATGACGTAAGTATTAATAGTTGAGATAAGACTGATCTTGAACCAAACCATCAACTTCCTCTAGCCAATATTCCAAGAAATAAGAACGAAGATAAACTTTTACAAAACAGATATATGATTTGGAAATGTAATGATCGCACGTACTCAACATCCATTTTAATAATGCAGAATATGGATTTAATGAATGCTAGACATTTCGAATAACTCGTTGAATAGAACAGTTATAACATATTTAGTGGAGAAGATAAGAACATTGATCATAGGATCGGTCTCCATCATGGAACCTAGTGAAGTGGCTCTATAAAAATTAAAAAAGGCCTGTGCGAAATAACGGAAACCACATCTCTTGAGGACTTTCAACAGCAGCAAAAACTAAAATGGATAACATGAAGAGAATTGATTCAAGTGAGTAAAGCATGTAAATTTTAGCGAGGACCATCCTTCTCCGTATCTCGTGGACTGGCGCTGCATAATCACAGAGAGCTGTAACAGATAACAGAAACCACATCACTTGAGGACTTTCGACAGCAGCAACAACTAAAATGGATAACATGAAGAGAATTGATTCAAGTAAGTAAAGCATGTAAATTTTAGCGAGGACCATCCTTCTCCGTATCTCGTGAACTGGCGCTGCATAATCACAGAGAGCTGTAACAGATAACAGAAACCACACCACTTGAGGACTTTCGACAACAGCAACAACTAAAATGGATAACATGAAGAGAATTGATTCAAGTGAGTAAAGCATGTAAATTTTAGCGAGGACCATCCTTCTCCGTATCTCGGGGACTGGCGCTGCATAATCACAGAGAGCTGTAACAGATAACAGAAACCACATCAGTTGAGGACTTTCGACAGCAGCAACAACTAAAATGGATAACATGAAGAGAATTGATTCAAGTGAGTAAAGCATGTAAATTTTAGCGAGGACCACCTTCTCCGTATCTCGTGGACTGGCGCTGCATAATCACAGAGAGCTGTAACAGATAACAGAAACCACATCACTTGAGGACTTTCGACAGCAGCAACAACTAAAATGGATAACATGAAGAGAATTGATTCAAGTGATTAAAGCATGTAAATTTTAGCGAGGACCATCCTTCTCCGTATCTCGTGGACTGGCGCTGCATAATCACAGAGAGCTGTAACAGATAACAGAAACCACACCACTTGAGGACTTTCGACAGCAGCAACAACTAAAATGGATAACATGAAGAGAATTGATTCAAGTGAGTAAAGCATGTAAATTTTAGCGAGGACCATCCTTCTCCGTATCTCGTGGACTGGCGCTGCATAATCACAGAGAGCTGTAACAGATAACAGAAACCACATCACTTGAGGACTTTCGACAGCAGCAACAATTAAAATGGATAACATGAAGAGAATTGATTCAAGTGAGTAAAGTATGTAAATTTTAGCGAGGACCATCCTTCTCCGTATCTCGTGGACTGGCGCTGCATAATCACAGAGAGCTGTAACAGATAACAGAAACCACATCACTTGAGGACTTTCGACAGCAGCAACAACTAAAATGGATAACATGAAGAGAATTGATTCAAGTGAGTAAAGCATGTAAATTTTAGCGAGGACCATCCTTCTCCGTATCTCGTGGACTGGCGCTGCATAATCACAGAGAGCTGTAACAGATAACAGAAACCACACCACTTGAGGACTTTCGACAGCAGCAACAACTAAAATGGATAACATGAAGAGAATTGATTCAAGTGAGTAAAGCATGTAAATTTTAGCGAGGACCACCTTCTCCGTATCTCGTGGACTGGCGCTGCATAATCACAGAGAGCTGTAACAGATAACAGAAACCACATCACTTGAGGACTTTCGACAACAGCAACAACTACAATGGATAACATGAAGAGAATTGATTCAAGTGAGTAAAGCATGTAAATTTTAGCGAGGACCATCCTTCTCCGTATCTCGTGGACTGGCGCTGCATAATCACAGAGAGCTGTAACAGATAACAAAAACCACATCACTTGAGGACTTTCGACAGCAGCAACAACTAAAATGGATAACATGAAGAGAATTGATTCAAGTGAGTAAAGCATGTAAATTTTAGCGAGGACCATCCTTCTCCGTATCTCGTGGACTGGCGCTGCATAATCACAGAGAGCTGTAACAGATAACAGAAACCACACCACTTGAGGACTTTCGACAGCAGCAACAACTAAAATGGATAACATGAAGAGAATTGATTCAAGTGAGTAAAGCATGTAAATTTTAGCGAGAACCATCCTTCTCCGTATCTCGTGGACTGGCGCTGCATAATCACAGAGAGCTGTAACAGATAACAGAAACCACATCACTTGAGGACTTTCGACAGCAGCAACAACTAAAATGGATAGCATGAAGAGAATTGATTCAAGTGAGTAAAGCATGTAAATTTTAGCGAGGACCATCCTTCTCCGTATCTCATGGACTGGCGCTGCATAATCACAGAGAGCTGTAACAGATAACAGAAACCACATCACTTGAGGACTTTCTACAGCAGCAACAACTAAAATGGATAACATGAAGAGAATTGATTCAAGTGAGTAAAGCATGTAAATTTTAGCGAGGACCATCCTTCTCCGTATCTCGTGGACTGGCGCTGCATAATCACAGAGAGCTGTAACAGATAACAGAAACCACACCACTTGAGGACTTTCGACAGCAGCAACAACTAAAATGGATAACATGAAGAGAATTGATTCAAGTGAGTAATGCATGTAAATTTTAGCGAGGACCATCCTTCTCCGTATCTCGTGGACTGCCGGTGCATAATCACAGAGAGCTGTAACAGATAACAGAAACCACATCACTTGAGGACTTTCGACAGCAGCAACAACTAAAATGGATAACATGAAGAGAATCGATTCAAGTGAGTAAAGCATGTAAATTTTAGCGAGGAACATCCTTCTCCGTATCTCGTGGACTGGCGCTGCATAATCCCAGAGAGCTGTAACAGATAACAGAAACCACATCACTTGAGGACTTTCGACAGCAGCAACAACTAAAATGGATAACATGAAGAGAATTGATTCAAGTGAGTAAAGCATGTAAATTTTAGCGAGGACCATCCTTCTCCGTATCTCGTGGACTGGCGCTGAATAATCACAGAGAGCTGTAACAGATAACAGAAACCACATCACTTGAGGACTTTCGACAGCAGCAACAACTAAAATGGATAACATGAAGAGAATTGATTCAAGTGAGTAAAGCATGTAAATTTTAGCGAGGACCATCCTTCTCCGTATCTCGTGAACTGGCGCCGCATAATCACAGAGAGCTGTAACAGATAACAGAAACCACATCACTTGAGGACTTTCGACAGCAGCAACAACTAAAATGGATAACATGAAGAGAATTGATTCAAGTGAGTAAAGCATGTAAATTTTAGCGAGGACCATCCTTCTCCGTATCTCGTGAACTGGCGCTGCATAATCACAGAGAGCTGTAACAGATAACAGAAACCACATCACTTGAGGACTTTCGACAGCAGCAACAACTAAAATGGATAACATGAAGAGAATTGATTCAAGTGAGTAAAGCATGTAAATTTTAGCGAGGACCATCCTTCTCCGTATCTCGTGAACTGGCGCTGCATAATCACAGAGAGCTGTAACAGATAACAGAAACCACATCACTTGAGGACTTTCGACAGCAGCAACAACTAAAATGGATAATCACATTAAAATTCGAATTGAAAATTATGACATAATTAAAATGTTGAAGATCCACAGTACTTCAGGCAATAGGTTAGAAAGGAAGATTTTACTAATAATTGCAAAAGCGATAACAGTATAAACCTAACCAAGCTGTCTTCCTGAGATCTTTTTAGAATTCTACCAACACGTGAATTCCGGATGGAACGGCTAATATTATAACTGCTATTAGAGATGAGAAGAAAATATATTACACATTGATCCTAGCCCGATGGCCAAGTGTTGTATAGTAATAAAATATCGTTGCCGAAACTGGAGTTTGAACACAGATCGTCAGAGAGCAAAAACAGGCGATCCCATTTTGAATAAGTAGAACACGTGATGGTAAAGAAAATGTATATATGGGAATTAGCGTGGCGCTAAATGATTACTATTTCCACACTATCCCCTATTATTATAGGAATCGTTATTCTCTATACTATTCACTCTATTATTTCCCTATACTTATCACTATACGGATTACTATTCGGTGGTTACTTTTCGAGCGAGTATTATCGAGCACGTACTATTAGTGCGAGTGTTATTCGCGTCTGACACCAGTATTGTTCAACGGCGTTACTATAGTTGTATCTGCGATTACAAAGTCTCTACTACAACGAGCATTACGAAAGTTACAACGAGTATTCGTTGGCATTACAAAAGTGGCAATGAGTGTTCGTTGACATCACAAAACCAGGTAGTGAAGAAACGTTTCACTAGAATAGTAGTGGCTGTTTGGCCAATAACTGTCGAATGTTCCTTATAAGCCAGTAAATATACTAATAGTATTAGAAATGAGGAGAACATATACTACACTTGTTTTTACACGTCCTCTCATGGTGACGGGATATGACAAAAGGCCTGTTTAAAGTGGGGATCCCAAGCTCGTGCACATAGGCTAAAGCCCAAAATTGCCCAGTCTGCGCAACCAACGTCGCGTTAGCGTTGATATTACACCAACACTTCCGCTTTGGTAAAATGAGGAAGGTACTACTGAAAGGTTTAGAATCTAAGGGATCAGACGTCTCTCATTTATTTGTTGCGTTCCTTCCGAAGACGTAAAGACAATAGAGAGACAAAAATGGAGTTTGTCTGCACGAAGGCACCTACTACACTTTGATCGCAACCCAAAGTCTAGTCAGTGAAAAAATAGTAACTTGAGTAGTAACGGCTGCGACATGAATCCTGTAAACAGTGGAAATATGGCACAAATCCAGAATGGGGATGGAAGCAAGCTAATCTTCGTCTATCGTTCATTGTGCTTATTAACTATCTTCAAAATGGCCACGCCATCAAGGAGAACAATATGTCAAATTGCCGAGGAAATTACGAAAGGCTGTCAAAATCAAACACCGATGAAAACTGATGAAAGGGGGCTTTTGCATTATTCGTCCTTGATTCAATGGTTGTTGTGCGTGACTGTTTTTTGGAACTGGTTGATCACTATCCCTATTCTACTGATTTGGCACCATCTAACTATCTTTTGTTCCTAAACGTAAAAAACACTTGGCTGGAAATCTCTATAGCTTGACAAAATTATTGTCCCAAACATACTATAATTTACCTAATCACAAAATAAAACATTACTACTTACTGTTCTTACTACAGTCACCATAACAACGTAATTTCTCTGTAAAAACCCAATGAGTACCGACATATAGTTTGATTTTGGGTGGTAGGGAATAAAAACGTGTTTTAAAAATTTAACGCCAATGCATATTTACAATGCTAACATCTTATTGAGAGTCGTACTGGCTGCCAGATCAGTGGATCGCGAATGTTTCCTTGTAAGGTTACACTTATTTCTTTTATTGTCTCCTCTCCTCGATAACGTTTTTTTCCATTTTTTTTTTAAATTTCAGAGCATCTTAATGGCATTATTACATTGATTGCTGCCAAATGAAAAGTCGTTCCAAACACAGATTGCAGTTTATTCGTATACCTTCCTTTCTAGCTTTGCTAATATTTCTAAATGGCCTCCGTGTTTATATTTCATTGAAATAACTGGTTTCATCCATGAAACACGTCTATTCCTCATTTCTGTTTCTTTGTTCTGTCAGCATTTTGAAGGAAACCACATCTCTCCTTCACTATCTTGCTTATTCTGATTCATGAGAAGCCTAATTATAGATTTTTATGTGTCTCATCAAGATGGTTTTTCAGTGAAGCAAGAGTTTATTTGAAGCTGGGTTTTTTCTCAATGTTATGAACATTGAACGACTTTGATCTTATTAAGTATTCGCGCATCGTGCCATTAACGTAAATTTATTACTTCTGTATCCTAGTCAGTTCTAAATTATCTCAGGCAGTCAGCCATTTTATGACAACTTCATCAGGTCCGAATTTTTCTTTCTTCAGCTAATTTATTCCTGTTTTTCATCTGATTTTAGTATCGGGCATCCTTTCATGACTTGATGTATTCTGAGTTATTTCTCTCAGGCTTCATGGAATAGTTACTTTGTTCTTCATTGCACCAATGCATAATTATTGTTTCTCCATGTCTTGAAGAAAATATTTTTACATTCTTTGTATATCCGCTGCATAGGTATCCTTCATTGTTCCATCGGGGCAGATGTGCCACTTCACAAAAGGTGTAAATGTCTCAACCTCATAAAAAGCAAACATGAGAACTACTCCACGTTCCCCGGAATCCACAACAATATATATATATATATATATATATATATATATATATATATATATATATATATATATATATATATATATATATATATATGATAATTTTTAAAACAATGATGATAATCTATTTGTAAAATAAGATACAATAGAATCACATCGAATAAAATAATTTCAGGTACATTTCGACCGGCTCATCTTCAGAAATTTATATCAACGGCATAAAGCCTAATTGTCAAAAAGAAATTTATTTTCAACAACCAAATTTGAAAATAGCACAAAAGGTAGGGGGTACCTAGTGAGGATCGAACTCACTACTCAGTCGTAATTGATCTAGCGAGACAAGCTTGCTAATCATTACACCGCCTCAAGGTGTCCAAAGGTTATTTTCTAAGCGTAGCTTAGATGTGGCACAAGGTCTAAAGTATGGGGCACCTAGTGAGGATCAGACTCTCATTTCAGTCATAACTGATCTAGCAAGACAAACCTGCTAACCATTACACCACGTCGAGGTGCCTAAACAATTCGATATATATTAAGATCCTTTAGAATGTCATATGAACAAAATTTTGGATGCGCTGTGAAGAATCAGTTGCACCAAGAAATGTTTGCAAAGCTTGAATTATCATCATAAATCAACGCACCAAACAATTGAGATTTAACGTTTTGTTAAGCCTAGTGTAGCAGAGAAAAACTCGCTACCAAATTACTGCAAGGTAAAATTGTCAACTGAGGACTTTGCCGCCGGCACCCTCAAGTATCTTTGCGTTAATATCGACATCGTTTCCCCAAATCTGTCGACTAATCTACGAACGCCCATCCCCTCCCTGAACTTTGCAGATTTGATGTTCCTCTATCTTCTGATATATTCTCTAGCATGCCTAACCTACAAGCAAAGGTTGAATAACATCAACAAGACTGATATTATATTTGTGATTAGAATACATGGTGTTCATTATAGAATTTATTCGGAGGTGTGCATGCATATTGTTTTCTTTCCCCTTTGCTCCCAGCACTTGTCCAGTAAGTTAAATCAGTGCAGAGATGTTAGGGTCAAATCACAAGAACCGTCTTCCAGGCTTCGGTCCCCGTTTCATCTTTCAATGTTTGAGAAGATCATTACAAATTCCTACCGTTAAGAATATGACAGGTGCTACACTTAAATATTTGACACGTTTGTTTTGACAGATTTGAGAATACTAAATCCACTCGAACGCCTTATTAAGGTTGTTCATATTATTTTCATTTAATCTTATTGTATCCAAACGGACTTAAGAAACTGCTGATTCTAGATTTGGTTCAAGGGGTCAAGTAAGAATTATTAGTTCTTGGATTTAATAAGACTACAGTTAATGTTGAAAAGAACAAATTGTTAATACATCGTAGAAAGGAAATGTTTCATAATTACGCAAAATATACAGCCGTCGGTGTCCATTTTTATATTTACACACGGTCTATCGCTGATATTGTTCACTTTTACTCATAAATATAGCCTACCTAAATCTATACTTTTATCATATATTTACATATATATATATTGTTTCTAATATATATATATATATATATATATATATATATATATATATATATATATATATATATATATATATATATATATGTATGTATATTAAAATAATGAGAAAGAAGAGAATGAACAGTAAATTTATGATCCGGTGTTCTTATTAATTATTTTTATTTTAAAAAAATACCGCTCAGTACAATTCTGTAGAGCATAAACATTATAAATTTACTAATTTAAAAATATGATCCCATTGCTACACAGAAATTACCATGTTTCAAAAATAAAAACTAAAATTTTAAATTTAATTACAGAATTAAATTCCTTAGTAATGTTTCATTTCAAGTGATTTTTGCAATTATAAAAATCGTTTGAAAACAAAACAGTACTAGGGATTTTAATTTAATTCTATCATTAAATTGAAAGTCTTTTTTAGTTTCTGTTTTTGAAATGCTAATTCCTGTGTAGCGATGGGACCATATTCTTAAATTAGTAAATTTATAATGTATATATATATATATATATATATATATATATATATATATATATATATATATATATAGGTGTGTGTTTGTGTGTGGGGTATATATATATATATATATATATATATATATATATATATATATATATATATATATATATATATATATATATATATATAATGAAGTACAAAAACTTTGCAAGATTCATTTCGGTTATAATTTATTTCGTGAATATCTCCATATATTCATCTCTACAGTCCGAAATCTTTTAATAAATGGAGACAATTCATAGGGGGAAAGGAAAGCAAGATAGAGGATAATGTTGAAGGAGAAAAAGTAGGAAAGTGACAGAATTTAATGTGCTTTTTACAGAGAAGGTAAAGAAAGGAAAGGAAGGAATAAAGAAGATGTTGAAATAGTAGTAAGCCTAAAATATCAGGTCATCCCATAAGTTCTGTCCGAATGTTGAATAAAGAAAACAAGTGACCAAATGTTACATTTAATTACAGATTCAATCAACAATGTATTTTCCCTGATTATCTATGACTTCCTTCCATCTATTAACAAGTTTACTAATTCCATTACTGTAAAATTCTTTTGGCTTTGATTCGAAGAACTCACAAATGTTAGCTTTAACCTCTTCCTGTGTTACAAAAGCTGTTTCTTCCAAATGATTCTGTAAGCTACGAAACAAATGGTAGTCTGAAGGAACAAGGTCGGGAGAATAAGGTGGATGAGGAATTTTCTCCCAACCAAGTTCTTCGATCTTTTGTGACGTGATTCTTGCTGTATGTGGTCGCGCATTGTCCTGATGAAACATCACCCGTTTTCGATTCACTAGAGCAGGTCTTTTTTTCCTCAAAGCTTGGTTCAAACGCTCTAATTGCTGACAGTATATTTGAGCATTAATTGTTGCATTAGGTGGTAAAAATTCAAAGTGGATTATTCCTTGGCAATCCCACCAGATTGAAAGAAGAACCCTTTGCCCATGAAGTTCCCTTCTCGGCTGTGACTGGGGTCCTTCCCCTTTACCAAGCCACTGTCTACGACGCTTAACATTTCGATAAAAGATCCATTTTTCGTCGACAAAGTCTATCAAAAAAAGGTGAAACAAGTTGGTGAGAATGGAGAGAAGAGAAGATGTCAACTCGAGATTTGAGGTTGTTTTCAGACAATTCATGAGGCACCCATTTTCCAAGTTTAGGAACTTTTCCAAGTTGTTGAAGATGACGATGAACAGATGTATGGTTTGAACTGAGAACCACTGCCAATTCCTCAGTTGATAAAGCAGGATTTTTTTCAAGGGCTGCTTCAAGAAGCTTTTCATCAAATTCAACTGGACGTCCGGTTCGATCTTCATCTTCAAGGGTGAAATCTCCACCTCTGAATTTTGCAAACCATCTTCTGCTAGTTCTTTCGTTCACACAATCCTCTCTATAAACTGAGTGAATATTTCTAGCCGCTTCGGCTGCTGAGTTTCCTTTCTTGAACTCATAAATCATTATTTGCCTCAAATGATTCTTGGGTACTTCCATTTTAGCAGGGTTTTAATCAAACAAAATTTTATTTTATTTTTCTCTGAAATAAAATTTGATCAGTTTAAATACATAAAAATAATGTTCAGCTCCATTAGACATTATAAAATACTCTTTAAATTTCGTTCATTTTAACAAGAATTTAAAATTCGGACAGAACTTATGGGATGACCTAATAGATTGACCCAGCCAATAATTTTTTCCTTAAAGTGTGGAACTTTGTACGTCGGGTTATACAGCAAATTTACCGATATGGTCTGTTATTTTTACGCAGGAAAAATCAACAAAATTTTACTTAATAAAAATAGTAAATATAAAAATGCTAATAATATCAAACATAAACGAAGGTATTTTAAATACAGACAAACAATAAAAACAAAAATAAAAACACTGAGTAAGATGATGTATGAATAATAATACAAAAGATGTTAATGTATAATTATAGATGTTGTATACATCGGCAAGATAATCATAGATCCAACTACATATATGAAAACACAAAACCGTGTGACACGCAATATAGACACATACACATACACACACACACACACACACACACACACACACACACACATATATATATATATATATATATATATATATATATATATATATATATATACATGTACACTTATATTTGCTAGCACCCACATAAACGAATCAATACTTCATGTGTGCATATGCACCCCACCAAAAAAAAACAAAGTTTTAGGGAATTTTAAATTAGTTCTTATGTCTACACTGGAAAATCAGTTCGTTCCTTTGATTTAACAACTGTTTAGCATTTCTCTATTTGATTATTGCAAATTTCTTTTGTATGCACAGATTGCATCTGTCCCGGAAGTTGTTGTGTGTTTGAGAGCGATAGATAATGTCCCATTTAATTTGTCGGTTGAGACCACTATCTTTACTCTTCCAATAATGCTTAGATAGTGCTGTTTGGTGTCATAAGGAAGCATTGGAGAAGGTATGTCGGTGACTGTAGAGTCTCTTTGACCGATTTCCAGTGGATATCCGTATCTTTGATTTTGTTATTATTTTTATTTTTTTTATCATTGATGTTTTCTTTCGGAAAAATGGCAACTTGTGCAGTTGGCCCTGGTTTTAGAGTTACAAGATGGCTTGATTTCTGTTATCTTGCGTTCATAAAATGTTTTTATTGTTTGGCTGTTGTGTGTGTTAAGAATGTTCTGTGTGATTTTGGAGAAGGAATAACTAATTTCAGAGTTTTCTATTGATTTTTCTTTATATTTTGTAAGGGGTTATTTTGATTAAAGTGTTTATCGACTAAGTTTAAGAAGTGTTTGCTCATAATTATATTGGATAGCCTACAGAAATGGGGGTTGAAGCATAGCGTCTTTCTTTTTCTGTTTGTGGCTTTATTATTTTCCAAAGATTTTTTTCCAAACGAATTTTTGTTTGCAATTACTCTTGCTGAGGGCATCGTTATGAGTTATTTTGTTCTCATTAAATATTTTTTGTTAGGCGATAATTTATTTATTCTAGTGTTTACAGTGTAAGAGATTCGTTTAATTATTGAGTTTGGGTGACTGAAGTTTGCATTACTTTAGTTTAAACATTACGCTATCCACAGGCGATTTTAAATAAAGGGTCAAGTGATAAAAAACTGCTTAAGTAAGGTTGAAACCAAGTTAGCGAAATCAACTGATCTAATTTTAAAAGTTCTACATGATATTTTTTCTTTTAACACGTGTATTCAGCACTTTTTAATACCTACTGTTTCAGCCCTGACCATTAATTTATATATATATATATATATATATATATATATGTGTGTGTGTGTGTGTGTGTGTGTGTGTGTGTGTGTGTGTGTGTGTGTGTGTGTGTGTGCGTGTGCGTGCAAGTTTCATTCAATATGACAGATACGGTGCTTTGAATAAGTTTTTATATAATTTTTCATGTGAGCTTTTGGCCATACAAAAAAACAACACTGAATAATATCAATTATATCTTAACCTTATTTTGAAAATGAAACATTATGTAAATACATGCATAAAACAATCTATTTCTAGTTAATAGTTCTAGTTAATATATTTCAACATTGAATATGACTTAGGTATAGCATGCCTTATGTATAGCATGCCTTATGTATAGCATGCCTTATGTATAGGATGCCTTATGTATAGCATTTTCGCTCGGGGGAAAAAACAATATTTTGAGAGTTTTTTATATAATTTATCCGCTGAAAGGAAAAACATTATCAGATCACATGAAAAATTATATAAAAAATTAATCAAAGCAACTTGTCTGTCATATTTAATGAAAGCTGCATGAAAGAAGCATTGATACCTAAATACACAATATATATATATATATATATATATATATATATATATATAACGTCATTCCAATGTTAATTTTAATGGATACCACCTGTATTTGATATATGTTTGATATATATATATATATATATATATATATATATATATATATATATATATATATATACGGAGAGAGACTGATGGGGGGCATAGAGAGAGTGTGGGTTTAAAAATTTTTTTAAAATCCCCTCTTAAACATTATGAACATAGCCGTATTAGAAAATTAACAATTGATCAACTTTCACAATCTATCCAGATTACTACTTACGAAATACATACATATATATATATATATATATATATATATATATATATATATATATATATATATATATATATATATATATATATATATATATCCGGAGAGAGAGTGATGGGTGACATAGAGAGAGTTCCCGTTTAAAATAAAATACATAAAAAAAAGCCTTACACATTATGAACATATATATATATATATATATATATATATATATATATATATATATATATATATATATATATATATATATATATATATGTTTTCATTCTGTTTATTCATTATTTTTATATGAGAAATTTTATACAGAAACCGTTATTTGAGCTGACGTACTCTACCATTTAGCTACAGAAATGTGTATATGTAGTAATGTCTAAATTATTATTTTTAAACACACAGTCTTCGACGATTTTTTCTCGTGCGATCATATTATTCAGGCCAATAAGTGTAATTAATAAATATTGTTTAATTAAAAAAAAACAAAAAAACAGACCATTTACTTAAATAAATTGTATCTATAAAAATAACGTATTAACAGAAAATATATTAAATAATTGTCAGTCCTTTCATTATATGTTGTTATTTTTTACGTAGGTACCTCCTCGAAAAAAAGAGCATAGCATGATGAAAAAGACGCCAAACTTGACGAAAACAAACTTTTATTTTCTAAATGTTCATGTTATTATTAAGAGGAAAGATCAAAGTATTTTTGGGATATTTTTTTACAATTTTTAATTTTCCTAGCACGTCAGAAATTTTCGTTAAAAACTTTTTTTTGAGTCAGCAAAATTAGAAGATAATTGATCATACAACCATTTTTTCCATTTTATAAAAAAATGAAAATCTCAGTTTGAAATTCTTTTAAAAATCAATTATCATTTTTTCAAAACTTATTTTAAGAAAATCAAGAATTATAATGTGTATTTAAAATAATTTGACCCAAGCTTAACTTAGCTTCTGCGCTGAAAAGATGTAATTTGAAAATAAAACAGTGATAAACTTTCACGTCACTTGACAGGTGATGAATGACATATTGACGGATTACGTCAGTTTAATTACTTCTACGGAAGAAGAGAAATGAAATCATTTACATTTAAGTGAACAAATTATTTACCTCGTTATTTTTAAGGGAAACTTTCAGCGCTCTAATTTTTTTGTACTTAGCTTTCACCTTTACATTTACGATGCTTTATGGAAAATATATAAAGAAATTAAAACAAGACTGTTACGAATGAGATTAAATTTCATAAGAAAGGTATATAATTAATTTATAGGTACCTTTCTTATGAAATTTTATCAGAAGTGTTCATAAAATACTATAATTTTATGTACATTTGCTAGATTTTACTATGTTATTTGTATTTCCATTCATTTTATTATTAATTTTGGTATTTCAATTATGAAAATAATGTCCTAACTGAGATTAATATAAAAATAAGATCATATGAATTTCATATGATGATAGGGATACTTATAGGTACCCTTCTCAGTTGACATTGAAAAATCAAATTAACTTCTCCACACGTGTTTCGCAAAAGTAAAGGCCGTAACAGCGGAGAACAATGATTAACTCAAATAACGCAACTTAATTGTATTCTGGTTGGTCTTCCGTATTTTATAATTACAGCCCGATTATAAACACAAGATTACATTTCTTAATTACTGCGGGTCTTCTGATTAGTCAAAACGATACAATTTACAACGCGCTAAAAAGATCTCATAAGGACACTTACGAAAGCGAATGGGGCTTTTAACTAATTTTATAATATTTTAACAATTTAAATATAAAAATCTATCATAATTAAATAATAACAAATAATTTTATTAAAAATTCATTTTTATCGAATTTGTTTTTTTTTTTGCTTTCAGAAAACATTGTCCATATTCATAAAAACAACCAAAATCAAATAAAAGCATTTGAAATTAAATAATCACTTTGTTTTATTGAGTTTTGTATGTTACAATTCAGAACTAATTTTCAGGTAGGGGGGTCAAATTAAAAACAAAAAAAATATGATTTGCATTCCTCAAGGCCTTCTGCTTTTAACTATTGTAATCACTAAAGTGAACTCGATAGAATTTCTAGAGTTAATTAATGTGTCATACAAAAAAAAACGTGCTAAAAATTGTATATGTTATTTTTACTAGTTCCGGTGATAAAAGAGAAAGAAGGTTTTTTTTAATCAAAATTTAGAATGTTCTAAAAAGAAGGAAACTTTTTAAAAAAATAATTAAAATAAACTTTGGTCGTTCCTCTTCATAATAACATAAACATTTAGACGATAAAATTTTGTTTTCGTCAAGTTTGGCGTCTTTTTCATCATGCTATGCTCTTTTTTTAGCAATCTCGTGGAGGTACCTATAAGTTTACGTTAAGAAACTTTGTTATTTGATTAAAAGCTAACTGACTTGTCCTTTGATATATTGAATTTCACAAGCCAGTTTATCTCTATGGGGCTGTTAGAGGAAAGATCAGAGGAAAGATCAGGTTATAGATTGTTGTAAGAGCCCCCATGAATTGTGGCATCATCTTCATAAATATTTACTAACGATCGGAGAATCATTTTCCGGCAGATCGTTAATAAACCGAAAGAGGTTAGGTCCGATTACTGAGCTTTTTGAGGATGCCTGCATTGATCTAATGGACTTCAGAAGCTTCGTGATTAAGAACATGCTTCAAGGACTGAACTGATAGCAAGGAGTTGATAAATCGAAAGGTTCTTCCAACGGGGGAATTTGCGTAGCAAACACTGTATACCAAACCTCGTCAAAAGACTTTGGTCCGATTGCTCTCGTGGTGTATTTATTATTGTTAGTAAATTCACCACGAGGAACATCAACATCTACAAGATCCACATTGCTATTCTATGTAAACAATTATTATATCTTTTCGCAGGATATTTCAACTGTAGTGTATTTCAACTATATTTAGTTTGTTAGCAATTCTTGATATCACAACGCGCCAAAGGCCTTTGAGGCGATTGCTCTGGTTATGAATTTATAATCGATAGTAAGTTCACCACGAGACTGATCACCATCTACAAGTCCCACATTTCTATCCATGTAAATAATCATTATTTCTTTTTGTACGGTATTTCAACTGTAGCGTATTTCAACTGTAGTTTTATAGATTTAAATATAAGTCTCCTCCAAGTTCATATGTTCCGTTGCTCACACATTTTTTCGATTGGCCGTTATTAAGTAGATATGAATATGTTACATAGGCATTTATTTATTTGTCGCACCCAGTGAGAATCGTCGTTTCCACGCTAGTAATACCCTAAAAAACAGACTTACTAAATATTACAACATTTCTCCGTGGTCCATCCAGTGTTTTGGGTTTGTTTTTTTTATTATTAAGATTAATTTCTTTACTACCCTTACCATAGTCTGAGAAGAAACCATATTATGAATTATTGGTGGGAACCAACTTTCCCTTCGAGCTCTGTCTTGGGTATGACAATATACATCCGCGTCCTGAGAAAGACGATAAAGTACGTCCAACAGCAAGGCCTCTGATCAGGAGGTTTTGAGGATCCTGGAACCACATCTTAATTGCTGGTGTTCCCAGGACCACCCTGATGCGGAGTGATAACCCCTGTTAGGGTCTCAGCTATGGGCAAATAGTTAAGTCCCACACTGTGGTCAAAACACTAAAAAGTATAAAAATTGTTTTTAATAGCAAAAATAATTTGTAAAAAAAATTATTACCAGCAATACAATATTTCCAGCAATGCATTAAAAAAAAAATACTACCAACAATAAAAATTTTGTCGGCATTGATGTTGATATGCCGTAAAACATATCAAACAAAACCAATCCTTCGAGCTAGTGGTTTATCAAACTACCCTATTAACCAGTGCATGCAGTTTCACGCCAGTCACGTGCAGGCATTTTGTGTCAGAAACATCTGCAGAGTAATGCATATAATCATACATTTTGACAATTGTTTGCATTAAAGGATAATTAATTGATTGACTGATTTGATTGATTGATTAAACAACTGCAGTCGGTGTCAGAGTTCATTCTCAACAGCCTCCTTTTGTTGGCTTCCAAGGCATGAACTTCACCAGGGTGATATATGGCTTCGACTGCCGAATTGCCCATCTCTTAGACTGGTTTCCAACCTAGGCTGAAGAACTCTGTCTATCCTGAGGTAGGGGGTAGAACAGAATCCATAACATTCCCGATTGTATTTACGCGTGAATGAAGATAAAATACCTCGACTAGAATTTCGAACCGCTCACCGATCGAACACCTATGAATTCTTGAATGATTATAGAAGATCATAAATCCGATAGAAAACACAGTTTTGGGGATTTAAGCTAAATCTTTATTTATGTTATAGTGAAAGACACCTTGTCTAGGTAATAGACTCTCCCACCTATTATAAGTAGGAGTCAGGAGTAGTCGAGGGAAGGAGTAGTGTTCAGCGACCACAACTCGATTACTCAGCGTAACACTTTATTACAAGTTCCTAACGTTTCTGTACGTTTAACCTATTTAAGACGCATTTAGTCCGAATACAGTTTCTATTGTGGAAATAACTCCACAACAATTTAGAAAATATTTTGAATAATGTTTGTTTATTTAATTAACATGTATCATTAGTATTATTAAAGAAACTAAATTAGTTTGCAAAATATGATTAGGAATTATGTTTAGAGTAAGGGAGGTTTGTAATAAAACTGCATTTGTCAATGAAAATTCTACAATAAAAATAGGGATGAATAATGAAAAAGGAAATGATTTAAAAAAAAACACAAAGAAGAGAATGGATATTGGAAACGTGTTTGGATTTAATAAAAGAGTAAAGGAGGAAAATGTCAGTTTATCAATTATGCAAAAAGAAAGAAAGACAATATAGACAAAATGGAGAAAAAGAGTAGAAAGTGGAAGAAAATAGAAAAATATGAAAGAGAGAATTTTGCTAAAAATGGAAAAAGAAGAAAGGAATTCAGAAATAAAATTAAGGAAGACTGTAAAAGTCAAAAAATATATATGAAAGAAAAAAAGAGGATTTGCGTAAAAAACTAAACAAATAAAAAAGAGAAACGGAATTTGGAGAAAAGGGACAAAAATTTATAAGCACAAAAATAAAAGAAGCATAAAAAATGTCGGATATAATAATAGAGATATCTTGGAGAGAATGAGAGAGAAAATCAAAACCAAAAGAATTTATAAGCTGATAAAAAAAATCTAATCAAATCCAATGGACATTCGCCATACACAGCGTTTCTTTCATCTAACACAACGGGTAACAGGGCAATTGCTTTTATATTACCTGCAAACATCATCCTGGCAAAACCAATATGCCCAATAAAATGTTCAGACAAAATATCATTATTTTACAACGAGCGTCGTGTTCCACATTTGCATCAGATTTTGAAAGTGTGACGCTCTGTTCATTTGTTTATACTGCAATTGTATCATAATGTGTCCATAATTACTATATTACATGACAGGGTATTGCAAAGAGGTGACAGAGAACGAAGATAAAGACCGCGTAAGCAATTCAGTGAGTATAAATCAAAAGGCAACGAAAAAGTCAGAAATAAAAAAAAAAGAAAAGGAAAGAAATTGGATAGAAAAACGACAAGGGAATGGATTCTGTTGGAAAAATAAATATCGTTTTGTTCGATTTACAGTAGGCAATACAAAACTCGGTTGGTGCAACTATTGCATGTTCTAATCAACTTGTTCTACCGTTCGTGCAAGTATTGCATGTACTGCCCAACATTATCTATCGTTGTTGCAGCTATTACACGCTGTAATCAACTTGTTCTACCGTCGGTGCAACTAGTGCATGTTCTACCCAAAGTTTTCTATCGTTGTTGCAGCTATTACATGTTCTAATCAACTTGTTCTAACTTTGTTTCAGCTCTTGCATGTTCTATTAAACTTGCTCTACTGTTGGTGCAGCTATTTCATGTCCTGCCCAACTTGTTCTACCATTGGTGCAACTGTTATATGTTCTGCCCAACTTTTCTACCAATGGTGCAACTATTTCATGTACTGCACAACTTGCTCTACTGTTGGTGCAACTCTTGCATGATCTGCCCAACTTGTTCTAACGTTGGTGCAACTGTCATATGCTCTGGCCAACCTTTCTAACGTTGGTGCAACTTTTGCATGTTTTACCCAAGTTTTTTGTACAGTTGTTATAACTATCGCATGTTCTAATCAACTTGTTCTACCCTTGGTGCAACTATTTCATGTACTGCCCAAATTGCTCTACTGTTGGTGCAACTATTGCATATTCTGCCCAACTTGTTCTACCGTTGGTGCAACTGTTATATGTTTTGCCCAACTTTTCAACTGTTTGTACAAGTATTGCATGTCCTACCCAAGCTTTTTTACCGTTGTTATAACTATTGCATATTCTAATCAATTCTTTCTACCGTTGGTGCAACTATTTTATGTACTGCCCAAATTGTTCTACTGTTGGTGCCACTATTGCATGTTCTGCCCAACTTGCTCTCCTGTTGGTTCAACTATCGTATGTTCTACGCAATTTTTTGGACCGTCGTTATAACTATTGCATGTTCTAAACAATTCTTTCTACCGTTTGTGCAATTATTTCATGTACTTCCCAACTTGCTCTCCTCTTGGTTCAACTAGTGTATGTTTTACCCATGTCTTTGTACCGTTGTTATAACTATCGCATGTTCTAATCAACTCGTTCTACCGTTGATGCAACTGTTATATGTTCTTCCCAGCTTTTCTACTGTTGGTGCAACTATTGCATGTTCAACCCAAGTTTTAGTACCGTTGTTATTAATATTGCATGTTCTAATCAACTCCTTCTACCGTTTATGCAACTATTTCATGAACTGCACAACTTGATCTACTGTTGGTTCAACTAGTGCATGTTCTTGCCAACTTGTTCTACCGTTGGTGCAACTGTTATATTTTCTAACCAACTTTTCTACCGTTGGTGCAACTATTGCATATACTACCAAAGTTTATGTACCGTTGTTATAGCTGTTGCATGCCCTAATCAATTTGTCTACCGATGGTGCATCTATTGCTTGTACTGCCAAACTTGTTTTATCATTAGCGCAACTATTGAATGTTCTACCCAACCTGTTTTACTGTTGGTGCAACTATTCTATGTTCTGCCCAAATTGTTCTAACACTGATGCACCTATACCATGTTCTACCGAACTTGTTCTACCGAATTTGTTCTACCGTTGGTGCAGTTATTGCATGTTCTACCCAACTCGTTCTAATGTTGGTGAAACTGTTGTAGGTTTTCCCTAAGTAGTTCTATCGTTGATGCCACAAGTGTACGTTTTATCGACTTTTTCAACTGTTCACTCACAAGTTAACAAACTCATTATAATATTTCTTCTTGTGATGCAACAGGTGCATGTTCTACCCAACTTTTTCTACAAGTTTGTTTCTCAACGACTTCTGCTTTTGTTGTAACTGGTGCATGATTTAGCGAACTTTTTCTCCTGCGAGCGTAACAATTACATTTTTAACCAACATTTTTGCCGGTGTCTTAAGAATCGTACGCTTCACCCACCCTTTCTACTGTAACCCCCCGCTGAGAAAACTAAATCGAGTTTATTCTATTATTTATGTATATTTGAGTTTTCATATACAATCTGTGCTACATGCTTGGGAAATTGTGCCATGCCTTTTCCAAGATCACTATTGAAACAAAATTAATCAGCTACATTTGAACCAGGTACGTCGATTTCAGTTTTCTTTTTGATAACCATTTCACTAGACGCACACCGAACCCAGTACACTTAAGTTAGTTTAATATAGCTCTCACTTCTAACAGAGTAATCGCATAGAGACATTTTCTGCACACCTATCCACATTAAGATCTATTCTGCGTGTTTGTTTCAATGTCACACAAGCCGTTCTCGGGATGTTAGTTTCTGGATAGACATCGTATATGCATATGGAGATTGTAGTATTTATATAATGAAAATGTCAAGAGAACGCGTGATTATAAGAGAAAGCGAATAATGGGTATTGGATATCTGTTCACATCATCATTAAACAGTTATAGCGTTGTCTGTTGTGCCATCATGAATCTGAGTTTACGACCCTATCTTATACACCGGTTGCTTGGCAAACCGTCTTTATCTCGTGGCATAAATACAGCGTATATAACAAGCAGATTAACACCCCACATTAATAAAAACACTACCCACCCTATTTATTTGTTCGAATTAACAGGCATGCCGACCTGTTATATTACTCATATTCACGTGCATTAGGTTTAATAAGCATCAAGTCAGGATCAATATATCCTCTAACCGATTTTTCATTAATGATTTACACAATCAATTCTGACAGAATAGTCTCAAACACTAGGTTTAAAATTCTATATTTGTTGCATATCCCCTGTAGTATTTTTATTTATACTGCATCTTTATTATATTAAGCTAACCGGTTGGTCAAATATTAGTTTTTAGTTGATAATGATTGTTCAACACTTGAAATTAGAAGTAATCTAGCAGTTTGACGTTGTCGATAGTCATGAGTATTCTTGTGATTGATAGTGAAGTGGTTTCCATTTGCCTTCTCCTCGGTGATTTTATTGAGACACCACCGCGAGTTAGCTGACCGTTGACTCATCAAGAGATTTCTTCCAGCTTTTGATAGGTGTTATTTTTTTTTCCTACAGGGTTACTAACCACCCTCCTCACTTGTAATAATTTGGAGGGGGAATCCGACAAAGGATCTCACGTATATGTAATTATTTACTCTTTTAAAGTTTCAGACATTTTTAACACACGTGAGAGAGAGAGAGAGAGAGAAGGAGGAAGCAGCGAATGACCTACCTTGCGAACTTGTGTAATTGGTGGGGAGAACAAAATTTAAGAGAGATAAAAAAAATTAAAACTTATTAAGAGACACATAAACCGGGAAGTTGTGGAGAGCCATGATCGCTCCCGCGAAGAAAAGATGCGAGACATAGGAGATGTTTATATTCAATGATGCGCTTAAAGATCTCTTCTGATCGGTTGCCAAGGATGTTTATATGTATCAATATTACACAGAGATTTGGCACCAATTGAGTTTTCTATCCATCCTTTGCAGGTTATTTAAAACCAGAAAATATTCCTAGAGTGTAAGATTAGATTTTGCTTTTAGTGATAATAATGATTCAGTGATATTATTCTTACTAATTAACCCATAGGTGGGAGGGAGAAGCGGTACATTCATACCTTCCACAAGGGTATTTACGCGTACGTGAATATTATGAACACAACCGGAATTTGAACTCGACTCTACGATTAACAATTCCGAGCCATTGTCCATTACACCACCCGAACATCAAAACTTCCAGCAGCTGGCATTTCTAAGCGGTCACCCATCTAGATACTGACCAAGGTCGATGTTGCTTAACTTCGATGTTTCAATATGATGTGACCTTACAGCGACTGGGGTATGCTTGCAATGGTTAGAATACTACATCGAAAATTGTTGACTGATTATAAAGAATAAAAATATATATAAAAAAAATAAATAACGGACGATGGTTGTGGATAATCGATTTTACAAGTATGGGATATTATTGTATTAGTATGTTGAATATGTTGGCTACTATAGATGTCCGGGTTTTAAGTTGGATTATTCAGTTAATATTGAATAGTTAGCACTTACAAAATTTGAATATTAATTTAAAGAAGAGCTACTTCTTACTATAAATGCATCCAGATCAGTAAAAGGGTGAGCCCGAAATGCATTTGGAATGTTTGGAACACTAGAATCAAGCAGACACGAAAGTTTAAATATCTGGGAAGAGTTTTGACAGAGGACTATAAGTGCGACACTGAGATCCGTAGACGTATTGGGATGGCCAAGGATGCATTCCAAAAGCTGGGCAGAATATTGCGAGACAGGAGGATCTCTTTGGTAACAAAGAAAAGAATACTGAGCTGTTACGTGACATCTGTCCTTCTTTACGGCAGCGAATCTTAGACGATTTCTTCAAAGATGAAGGAGAGACTCGTGGCGATGGAGATGTGGTTCTACAGAAAGGTGCTAAGGATACCATGTACCGAGCGCGTGAGCAACAATGAGGTCTTAGAGAGGATGCAAACAAGAAGGAGGCTTATACTTAACATCAGGAAGCGGCAGCTGAAGTTTCTGGGACACTTAATCAGAAAGGGGGGCCGTGGAGAATCTGATACGCACAGGTCGAATAGAGGGAAAGAGAGACGAAGGAAAATAACACATGACATACCAAGCGGGCTTAAGCAAGTGGATGATAGAACGTGATCTGGTCGATGTAGCACAGGGAAGGAACTTGTTGAGAGCTGCAAGGGATAGAGTCAGGTGGAGAGCCATGATCGCCTACGCCCTGAAAGGACATGGCACGTAAAAAGAAAAAACGGTATAAAGGAGGTTGAGAAAGAGATATATGTTACTATAAATGTACTAGTGAGTAGAAATGTGTTAAAAAAGATAGTTCATTTTTATACACATTCCTATTCTAACCTAAAAAAAAGTCTCCCATTTTAGAGATATGCACATTGTTTGAAATAAAGTGCCATAGTGGTCACCATCCTAGCTGTTGCAGCTATGCTAAACGTTAAAACTAGATTTGGAATTCAGAATTGTCCTTCGACGAGCTTGGATGTCGACCAAAGTTAGAAAGAATAATCTCCCATGCTATTAAGCCAGAGATGGATTCATACCGTTCCCAAAGTTAGTTTTGTGTGTGTGTGTGTGTGTGTGTGTGTGTGTGTGAAATCGAACGCAATGGTCTTGACCTCGACACGTCTATCCCCATTTCCGATTGGATAATCACTATTCTACGCGCGGATCCGTTTCGGAGACGCTAACTTGATTTGATTAATTTAATCGTTTTTTACGGCCTATCAACCTTTTTGCCGTTTATTTAAATGCAGAAAATATTTTTAGACTCTAAGAATATTCCTTTTGAGGTAATAATCGTTTAATGATACAAATATTACGAATTAACCCACAGCTGGAGGAAGAAGTGGTACATTCATACTTTGCCCAAACCTATTCCGGTGTAAGTGAATATAACGAACCCAACAGGAATTGGAACTCGGCTTACTCAGGTTAAAAACCCAGATACATTACCCATTACGTACATCCAAGATTACAACACCTGGTATTCCCAAGCAGTCACCCATCAATGTAGTGACCAGGCTCGACGTTGCTTAACTTCGGTGATCGTACGAGAACCGGTGTTTCAACATGATGTGTCCGAAAGCCGTGTAAGAGATAAGTAGATGGTTTTCAACGGCTGAGCTATCGCCGTGCCGTAAACAATGGTCAGGCGGGGCGTGCGTTCAAGTTTCGTATGAGCTTCACCTTTTTTCCAAATCTTGAATTAAGAACTGGCCAAAAATTGTTACACCTTGCCAAAGTAAGAAATGAAGATAATAAAAAATAATAAAAAAAGGAAAGAAATATCAAGCGACCTGAGATAAGTTTAAACAAAACAACTACGAAAGTACACCTGTGATTTTGTTTTAGAAATCTTACCCCAAACTGTTTACATTGCTGTCTCGTCTTTGCAACTTTTGATGGACAGAGACAAGAAAATATTTTGCCTGATTAGATCTCTTGCGACTGTTTTCGTTCGAGCCATGTGTTTTGAAAGCGGATACGCTGCTGAATGATCCAGCTGTAAAATGAATGCCGGAATAAAACATCGCAAAACCATTAACTTAATAAAATAATAGTGGCGGGGATGGTTGATAATTTAAATCGATTCCACTCGTTGCTGTTTAAGACGAGGTAAAAACGTACAAGTGTTGTTATTTCGTCAGAAGTAAATGACCTTGCGCTACAACAAACGAAATGCCTACAATACATATATGATATTAAATGTCTTTTGGAAGAAATGTTTGATATAGCATTAAAATTTGCAACTGCTTTGTATTTAATGTATATGCCTTCATAGAATTTACGTTATTGTAAACAGTGACTGTTAAGGCTGATATAGCAAGACTCTTCGGTAAAGCGGTCACTGTGTGTTTATCTAAAAAAAAATATGCTAAAATTCACCTTCATCGCCGACGGCTTAGTGGTAGAATTTCCGACTGACGCCAATTCAGTCGGGTTTCAATCCTAGCTAGAGGCAACCGGACATCTAGCCACACTGAAGAGCTGTGATACAGTCTGTCTGTGGATGACAATAATATATATATATATATATATATATATATATATATATATATATATATATATATATATATATATATATATATATATATATATATATATATATATATATTTGTGTATTTAGGCAGCAATCCTTCTTTCAAGCACATTTCATTAAAAACGACTGACAAGGTGATTTGTTTAGTTTTTTTTATATAATTTCTCGTGCGATCTAATAAAGTTTTTCTTTTCAGAGGATAAATTATATAAAAACTGTCCGAATGTTTCTTTTTATCCGAGCGCTTTCGGCTATACATTTAGCCATTTTCAAGGATTATATTTCAACTGTTAGAATTAGAAATAGAAATAGTTTGTATATGTATGTTTTATAAAGTGATTCATTTTTTTTGTTTCAAAACACGGTCAAGATATTATGTCCATGTTCAAAGTTAATATTATTAAGTGTTGGTATGTTTATTTTTATTAGTAAGGCTTCCATTATTTTTAGCCTTTTTTTGCAAGTGGATGATGCTATTATATTAGTGTTGTCGATAAGTATATTCCGAATAGTGTCCGGTAGGTCTCCATGAATATCTAAATGAGATCTAATTGAGCTATATATATATATATATATATATATATATATATATATATATATATATATATATATATATATAGTCTATCCTTGTCATGATAGAGGGCTTATATGTACCTTTGATCCCAAGAGCAACGTTGTCTGGAGTTCCAAGATCTGTGGGGGTCACCCATGGCGGACAAAGGACCAGACTGAACGTGACAACAGAATAGGCAAAGATCTGAACGAACTCAAAACCCAAACCAGCGAAAGAGGTCACTGTCAGATTTTCCCTGTCTCAATCCCCTTTGATCCGCAGGAGAGACGCTTCTTGCCAATCGAACGGCTTCGACAAACCCTCGTTGATACACAGCCATCGCCGCAACCGCCATTAGGCGGTAGGGAGAAGTGGAATAGGGAAAGAGAATGACGATCCTGAATATCGGATGCGAGCTGGTGCCGATAAGAAGACAAAACACACACACACACACACATATATATATATATATATATATATATATATATATATATATATATATATATATAGACAATATATTAGTGGTAAATATACACATACATATGCAATCAAATATACACATACATATATATATATATATATATGTATAAAAACAATTCAAAGAGGATATGGTCAAGGTAGAACTCAATGTCCAGGACAGAGTAAGGATATAATAAAATGGCTTAAAAACTAATATTCCATGGTCATGATTTATTCCATTGGAATCGTAAAAACGATCCAATTCATCAGACCTACAAATTCAAAAAGAAAACAGAAAAAACAACTCCGGGAAAAATTAGTAAGAGTATATGTATGAGAGTGTGGGAGGACATGATATCTATGTAGAGGGGTAACAGACGAGAGAGGGACAGGGAAGTCCAAAGATGGAGGCGGCATTAAAATTTAACAGAGAGAACATTTAAAGAGGGGTTTCAGTGAGAAAAATATGCGTATTTTCAAACGACCGAATATATACGGGAAGAGTGTATACATTTCTTGGCGACACACACACATATATATATATATTGTGTATTCAAGCAGTAATCCCTGTTTTCTGCAAGTTTCATTGAAAACACCTGAGAAGGTGCTGTGGTTAAGTTTTATATAATTTTTCAGGTGATCTTTTTTTTTTCGGGACATAAAATATATAAAACTTGTTTTATATATCCAAGCGCTTTCGGCTATACTTTTAGCTAATAACAAGGAAGAATTTTATTTTTACTTTATATATAAGGGTGTTTTATTAAGACGGAACACAAAACAGCAGTTAATAAGTCAGTGTAATTGGTGAAAATTCATTTATTTCTCTATTGGATCGTGTTATTTAAGTCAACGCAATTATGTGTGACAAATAATATCGCCCAAATGTCGGCCAAATCTGAAAGAAAAAGAAAAAATCATTAGACGATTAAACTTAATGCACATTAAAATCAGTCCAAGTTATTGAAACATCCTTATAAGATTTATGCGCATGCATTAAAGATATTTTATCAAAATTTTCTTTGTGGTTTTACGAATGATCCTGATTTCGCAAATTACAAAAAACGTTTATCAAATAGTGACATAAATTGTAGAAAAAACATAAATATCAATTGCCGACCAATATTCTGAGAAATCATGTTGATGGCATAAATATATTAATATCCTTTTATTAGTTGTTTTATTCTATTGACTAATTTTAGTCTAGTGACTATGTTTTTAGCTTCTTTGTTTATATCATTTTCTGTTTCATTATTAGTCGTTTTTTTAAATTTAGTATCTTCTTTGCCGACTAGTTTTTTGTAATTGTTGTTTTCCATTTCATAGATTATCCTGGATTTATCTACTTTTATACTTAGATATTTTTATGGCTGTTTATCATTTTTTGATCATTTTAATGTATTTTTACGAAATTGCATATATGTACTTTTCAAGCAATCCATTAAACTTTACAAAACCACTTAAGAAGGTCGCGAAGTGAATCCCAATCAACATGGTGGTAACGCAAGGAGGTCTTGTGAATAGGAGGTTCTTGTTTAATAGATGAATGAAACGAATTATCAACAGATACTACAGCGTGATCCGAACTTCCAAGAGGACGGAGTTGCGAAGCTCGACATGAGGTAGGAGACGAAGTAAGAGATAAATCACGTAAAGAAGCATGTGGATCCCATTTATTAGGGGAAGGAGTAAGGAAATACACCATTTGGGTAAGAGACTGAGAAAGATTTCAACAGAAAATTTGAAAGACTGAATACCAGCAATATCATTCATATTAGAATGCCACGTGTCGAGATGAGCATTAATATCACCAAACACAAAAACGCCCCTAAATGAGTGTGGCGAGAGCCATTTCTATACTGTAAGAATTTCTCTTATATAATACAGTCCTGTGAAGAGGGAGAACGGTAAAGTAAGACAAGATAGCTAACAGAGTGTAATAACAAACGTCAGATGCTCATCAAAGACTAATCCGCTGATTCAAGAGACAATTCCCTTGCCATTGACAGATTTTCCCGGATATACATTCCAAAACCATGGGTATCTATCATAGAATCTTTACCACAAAGAGGAAAATAGCCTGGAACAGTGAATTCGTCGGTAGCAATGTAAGAGTTTAAACTGGCTTCACAAAGTTCAAAAACAGCTGGAGATTGTTTCAAGGGGAGAGATTCAACACTACAGAAATTGGAACGGATACTACGAATCTTCGAGAAAGAAAAGTTGAGAGGTTACGTGATTTTTACTCGTTTTCTCGTATTTATTTTCATTGTAATTGCCGTAAGAATTGATTTGAGGAAGAAGATAAAATGGCCAAAATAGTAATCACGATCTGTCATCAATGACAATACAAGCTGGGCAGAACGTGGATGAAACTAAAGCATAATGTGGCCAAAATAATGATAATGATCTGTCATCAATGACAATACAAGCTGGCCAGAACGTAGATGAGACTAAAGCATAATGTGGCCAGAATAATTATCACGATCTGTCATCAATGACAATACAAGCTGGCCAGAACGTGGATGAGACTAAAGCATAATGTGGCCAGAATAATTATCACGGTCTGTCATCAATGACAATACAAGCTGGCCAGAACGTGGATGTGTCTAAAGCATAATGTGGCCAAAATAATGACCATGATCTGTCATCAATGACAATACAAGCTGGCCAGAACGTGGATGTGTCTAAAGCATAATGTGGCCAAAATAATGACCATGATCTGTCATCAATGACAATACAAGCTGGCCAGAACGTGGATGAGACTAAAGCATAATGTAGCCAGAATAATTATCACGATCTGTTAACAATGACAATGCAAGCTGGCCAGAACGTGGATGAAACTAAAGCATAATGTGGCCAAAATAATGACCATGATCTGTCATCAATGACAATACAAGCTTGCCAGAACCTGGATGAGACTAAAGCATAATGTGGCCAGAATAATTATCACGATCTGATATCAATGACAATACAAGATGGCCAGAATGTGGATGTGTCTAAAGCATAATGTGGCCAAAATAATGACCATGATCTGTCATCAATGACAATACAAGCTGGCCAGAACGTGGATGAGACTAAAGCATAATGTGGCCAGAATAATTATCACGATCTGTTAACAATGACAATGCAAGCTGGCCAGAACGTGGATGAGACTAAAGCATAATGTGGCCAGAATAATTATCACGATATGTTATCAATGACAATATAAGCTGACCAGAACGTGGATGAGACTAAAGCATAATGTGGCCAGAATAATAATTACGATCTGTCATCAATGACAATACAAGCTGGCCAGAACTTTATCTTACAATTTCAATATCAAAATACTTTGGAATGCGATAAGGCATATATCGACAGGATGGGGGTTTAGGAATTGGCTTGCCATTATCACCAGCAATGACCAACCTATATATCGAATACTTTGAGGAAATTGCATTAGAATCTACATCACTAAAGGCAACATTGTGGCTGAGATACGTAGATGACACGTTCACACTATGGCCACGCCAGGAAAAGGTCCAGCTACTACTTGATCACGTGGACACAATAAGATCATCAATACAGTTCACAATGAAGAGAGAAAACAACAACTCGCCTTCTTGGATGTACTAATATCTTGAACAGAGCATGGGTTCAAGACATGTGTATACTGCATGCCAACTTTCAACGAACAATACCTCACCTTCAACTCCCACCACCCATACAGTGTAAAGAACGGGATCGTCCGATGGTTACAACATCGGGCAAAAATCAAGGAATGGTCAGTATAAGCAGTACCCTACAAGGTAACAACTACCCCGAGTACATGACAATAGCTCCGACAAACTGAGATAGAAGTTTACAAGAGGATAACAACACTCAGGAAACAGCTTCAGTCTGCCTACCCTATGTGAAGGGATTATCGGGGAAAATACAAAAGATCTGTGGTCCATATAACATGCGAACACCCTTCAAAACTTCATATCTTTGTTATCTTGTCAATGAAATACTTGGATCTTTATCTGATGGCACTCCTATATCTACGACAGAGCATTTTTGGTTTTAGTCTTTGATCTTTATTATTATCATTATTTATTTATTTATTTCCTTTGAATTCTGGTGTGTACCACGAACTAAGGTCAGAAATGGCATCATTACATTTTCCACTGAGCATATTTAGCATAGATAAAACCCTTCTCAAAGTGTGGGCTGTAACCGCGAGAACAATTTCGTGTATTTATTTAAGGCGTGGGCTACCAGAAATACCTTCAATGAGTCCATTGGAATCTTTTTTCTATGAATCTGAGGGCCCCAACTACAACAAGAATTGTTGATATTTTCATGTGCCACATTTCTGAGATTTCGATTTAAAGGCCCTATTTTGATAGGTTTTTGAACGATACATTACAGTCTTCAGAAACTGCCATATCAATAAGGAGGCATTTTTTTTGTTTTGGGTCCCTAATAACGATGTCTGGACGATTACTTTTGATTGTTCTGTCTGCGTGTATTGTGAAGTCAATAAAGTTGTTACAGGTCCTAGCTCCGTAACCAGGTCTGGGTGGTGTTCATACCAATTCTTTCAGTTTCCGTTCCGCAGAAGTTGCAGATTTTCCAGTGTTAATATTGGCTCACTCTCTCATGCCGCGTTTTATATTCAGTGGGTGCCAATACAACGCAAACTGATACAAGATGGCCAGTTATTTCTGCATATTTATCACAGAATCAGCATTTTGGGCAAACACAAGTTACAGTATGTGTTTGATAATTTCTGGTTAGCAAGCACTAGTCGTTTGCAGCAAGAATAAAAGCTTCGGTTTCATCTTTTAACCCTGCACTACGTAACCACTTATTATTATTATTATTATTTTTATTATTATTATTATTATTATTATTGTTGTTGTTGTTGTTTGCATGCTGACTGGTGGCCGTTGTGTCTGCGGATCGATTTAAAATAAAAAATCTTAAAATTCCTAAGACAAATGTCAGTAACCTTTCAGGACTCTGTACTGCTGACTTATATGCAGCTTTTGCATACTCAAATCACCAGTCTATTTACGATCGCATCTGGATGTCTTTGGGACAATTCCATCAACACTTTATCCTTCATAGCCATTTCAAGTCACGTGGGACTCTTGGTATTTTTCATTTGTTTAAAAAAGCAGGACTGCGAATTGACAGGACGTCTTCAAATCTCTCGCAGCAATCATTACCCATTATATTTTTTCTTTCGGGATCAGGTGTGCTATAAAAGAGTTAAAAATACTATTTACCATTTTACAGGAAACATCACATGCTCTTTGTTCAGAAACAAAACATGTTTTTAATTTCCAGTATGCTTTTCATTGTTTTGCCCGAATTTGGTTTAAATTTATCATTGATTATTTATTAATATTAAGTCATTTTACTTTATGCGTTTGCATATTAAAAGCATTTTTGAAAATTGAATCATAAGTCTCTTCAAATCTCTTGTACTTTCCTCTATATTAAGTGTTATGTACCTATAAGTGTTATGTACCTATAACTACAGAATGAACTCTTCCTAACACTATGTATACTACGCCTCTCAAGAGAGAGGGACGAATCGAGTCGAGCCGATAGTAGTTCACTCCAAACCAGACTGACAGTCATACTAACATCTTCCACATCTTGTATTATAAATCCGTGTAATATATCTTCGTTATTTCTACTCTTGTGTTCGTGTTGTTCTTCCTTGGTCCCAACGTGGACCATAATATTAAGTAATATTGATTAATCTTATTCCTTCCTCGAAAAAGTAATTCTTCTAATTTCCATTAACTCCTTTCCTAAGGAAAAGAACTGAATCTTCATGTTTCAAAACTGTCATCGATCACGAGCGAGGTCCTGGTATTTATTCTTATCACGTTTTTTCCTTTCCTGCTTTACGCCTACACCTGGACTCTGACAGATTTTCTTTCTCTTGATGCTTACTATCCAAATACAAATATGTATGCGCCAATGGGAGCATGGAAGGTAGTTTGGTAAATTGACTTTTATTCCCATCGGAATTAAAGGATAGAGAATAAAGAGTCATCAACAAGAAGAAAGAATCGTCTAGACGTTTGGAAAAAGTCAAGAATTTATGTGGGTTAGGGGTGGTGTTAAATAACTGGAAATATGGTCACAGTGTACTGCACTACTTGGTGACTATACGATTGAGCACGCAGATTTTAAAGTGTAGGTCGTTCCATTCTTAATATTTCTTTAATCACTTCACCCAAATCAAGGCAATAAAGCCACTAAGACACAAATGGTTAGCGAGTGTGAAAGGATATGGTATTTCTAATTAACCTTTGTTCCTTCTCACACTTTCATATACCTTCCTCTTCTTCCATTTCGTCTTTATCATTTTATTCATCTTCTTCCACTGTCTTCTCTTTACTTCTTTTCTTACATTTATTTAATCATTTCACCCCAAGCAAGGCAATAAAAGCACTAAGACGAAAGGTGTTAGATGATATGAGAAAAAAATCCCTATTAAGGGGAAAGAAAAAGAAGAAAAAAGAAGTATTAAATAAACAGAAGATAAAGATTAGCATTGCATTTAGATCATTGAAGATCAAAAATTACTGTGAAAAAAAAGGAAAACGAAGGAGTTACACAAGCGGGTAGTGCAATTGAAGAAACTATTAGCATAGAACTTACGGTTGAATCTATTCATTTCAATTGTAAAATGACGAAACTCTGCAGCCAATCTAGTACTTCGCTTAAATTCATAGTTTAACAACCGCATGAATTTCTTTCTCAGAACAATTAACCTGAGAGTTTTGGATTGGTGCATAACTATCAGGCGTTTTTGTAGGCGAGTTATTTGCTAATAAAAGTTGCTGTTTTGTCACTTTTTTAATAATGTTTTTTTCAGGTTATAAAATTGTCTGTCGATAATCGTACGATGCGGAATAATCATTTAAAAATGTTATTGTTGAATTGTTATGTTTCGTTTTTCACAATAAATATTGTTAAAAAACGCCTAATAATTATGCACCAACCTTACACTTATAGGGAAGTCACAGGGAAGCTACATTACGGCGGTAGAAAAGTGTCTTAAGCCGAGACACCAACCCAGGACTAATAATATTGCTTATTCTTCTTTGGATTTTATAAAGAATTTCTACATATACAGCAGGAGACCCGGACCATATGTGGCAGCAATATTCAAATCACGAACGAATAATAAAATTATAAATGTGTAAGATAGATTCTGTCGAGAATAATTGTCTAGTACAACTTTCTTGTAGCAGACGTAAAATTGATCAATATAAAATTTGCACTTCATGACATCGGAAAAATTAGCCTGAGAAGATGCAATGAATGCAATGAGGTTAGCATCAGCCATGCTGATTGGAGGCATAAAGAGTTCTCTCAGACAATTAAAAGACAGTAATTTCATTTTGGGACGTTAAAATTAACAAAATATACTTTTTCTTACTTAACAACAGATTGTAGGTCACTTTTAAGAGCAGGTAGCAATTTGAGCTACCGATCAGATATACGATTAAAACAAGGCTAAATAATTGTGTCATCAGAATAAATACCGAATTGGGAATTCGTTGACATGACAAGAACAATTCAGCAATCTTTATATAAAAGTAAAATATGTGTGAATCTACGTTCCTAAAATTGTCAGGATTAAATTAATTAGAGATTTTTCAGATTGTAACTGATATTATTATCGTGCCTGATAACGAATATCAGCGCGACATTACGAGAAATAAAACATGATGTGTTTTTTTAAAAGTTCATCCGTAAACTTAAATCGAAGGAACAACAATGCATACAGCGTAGATTAGAAAATACAAACGATGTAAATCTTATTCAACAAGTTATTGTTCGACTATTTCCGAGCTAAACATAAATTAAAGTCTGAGAGATTTGTCTCGTTAAAATGAGCGTATACAGTTGAGGCCAAAATGTTCAGAACGGCATTGTTTTCGTCAGAAAATAGGTATAATTTTTTATCAATGTTGTTTTATATTCTATAATTTTCACAGACAATAAATACGATTTTATTTGTTATTGTCTTGTTATTTGGTGTAATTTGAGAGGATAATACAAAAGTTATGATTTAGTGATTTACTGCAAAACCCATGGCGGCCACAATGATCAGAACGGTTGCTTTTACTCCGTGTTTTAGTATATTTAACCGGCGAACTCTAATTTTTTTAATTTGCTTACGTGACGGTTCGTTTACTAAACATTAGTAAGAATATCTGCAGTGTACTTTGTTAATAGAATGCCACTTACTCCGTTACAAATTCGTCATCAGATTATTAAGCTTCGAAAGAAGGATAATTTAAGTATTGGGTCTATTGCAAAAATTGTCAAAAAGTATTGTTCACGGTATTCTTAAGGTCTACGATGATTGTGGTTCGTGTGAAGCAAGAAAGTCTACAGGTAGGCCAAGGAAAACTACCAAGAGAGAAGATCGTGCTATGGTAAAGTTGGTTAAAAAGGACAGATTTAAAACTGCTGCTGCTGTTTCTCGGGAAATGAGCATTCTACTGAAGAAAATCATCCATAACTTTTGGATTATCCTCTCAAATTACACTAAAATCTCAGACAGTAACAATTAATATCGTATTTATTATCTGTGAAAATTATAGAATATACAACAACTTAGATAAAAACTTATATCTAATTTTTCTGGCGAAAACAATGCCGTTCTGAAAATTTTGGTCTCAACTGTATATTAGCCGCTATTTCCCCACTTTTTTTATCCTTCCCTCTCTGTTGATGCGTGTGCGTCTTTATTCTGTCTAAAGGCAGAATACAGCTGCCAGTTTTCTTATTTTTGTTGGGTAGTTGTGTCCTACTAACATCTGTTATGTTTACTTTGAACATTTTGTTATACTTTAGTTTCGTTTGCTGGGTTCACCCCCACCCCGTCTCATTTCATGAGCATATATTTTTATATATTAAAAACAAATGGAAAAAAGAAACCCTTCTACTGTACACAGATGGCCCTTGAACGAAGGTTACAAAGCCTATTCAAAAGTGTTTAAGTCACTACTAAATAAAACACATGAGGCTAAACATTTAACATGGGCAAACACTTGCAAGTCCTTCACTGATCCTGATAAAAAAAATTCTTTTCTCTGAGGAAACAAAAATTGAAATGTTTTCAAAAGACAAAGGAACGAAAATGTGACAAAGGAGCAAAGATATCCCGTTTAAAATGAGAGTTAATACTGTGAAACATCCTATCAATTTTATGATTTGGGGTTGATTCTCATTCAATGGGACTGGATTTTTCAAACCTGTACACAAAACGCTGAACAACACTCAATATTCAAAAATATTGGACACTGTTTGCTGATATCTGCTTGAAATTGATTAATGAAATCTCATTTTTATGTAAGACAATGCTCCCTGCCACACATCAAAGCAGATGAAAAATTACTTTTCCGAAAAAAAAAATGCCAATATTATGGTATGGCTACCGCAGTCTCCTGGCCTAAACCGAATCGAGAATTCATGGAGAGTAATAAAATTGAAACGTTCGAAGAAAATCATTCAAAACAAAGAAGCTTTGATTGAACATCTTATTGTGGAGTGGAACGGTTTGCTAGGAGATGGCATCTTCAAAAATCTCATTAAAGTATATGCCGGACTGAGAAATCAAAGTTCTGAAAAGCAAAGGTGGAAGCATAAATTACTAATGAAATTTGTCTTTTGTGTTTTTATTTTACTATAATTTATTTAAGAAAATATTAGATTAACTTTGTACATAATTAATACAGTATAAAGAGTGAGTCACTTTTTTCGTACAGAAAATACTTACAATAAAAACAGAAAATAGCATGCTGGGGTTTGTTTCCTAATTGCAGACAATGTATCATTTCCCTTACCTATACAGATTTTATTAAAACACTATTTTTTTTATCTAAAATGTTAAGAAAAAAAGGTGTTTTCCAAAAATATTTGACAGTATTTTTTTGCTCAGTACTATATATATATATATATATATATATATATATATATATATATATATGTAGTGAACTCTCCCGTCGTATTCGATGTATGAGAGTCACCAGCACATATGATTTGATTATATTGGTGATGGCAAAAACAATCCACACTTTTTAAAGGGCCGAATACAGAGACTTGATGCACTACGTGCCGCAAGGTCCCCAAACGACCCTCCGCAGGTTATGAATTCAGAGTTGTCTTTCTCCTAGATCAGTTGCCATCCAAGGCTATAGAACCCATTCTGTCCTGCAATATATGTATATATATATATATATATATATATATATATATATATATATATATATATATATATATATGAATAAAGATAAAAGGAAAATCGTATCAAAACTTATATCCGACGCGTTTTGTCTGCTGATGGATTTTATCAATGCAAATGCATGATTTATAATGTGTCATAGACTAGAGCAAAATTGACTTTAGCTTTACAACATTTTTTTAATTTAAGAATCGTTCATGAATAGCCATGAGGATAACTGAAAAGCCTCGGTAGGTTAAGCTAAGTGACATCATTGAAAGTTTAACAAATGAAAGTGAGTAAAAAATGTTCTTGATTTTTTTATTCGAATTAATATCTAAATTATTTAAGTTTGGGGTACATTTATGTGTTACATATTTTACAGAACATGAGTTTGCGAATTTAACCGTTTTCTGTTAATTTTAAACAATTTTCAGTCTTGAGCAGTTTCCACTAAATAAAGCGCATATAACACACACACACACACACAAACACACACATATATATATATATATATATATATATATATATATATATATATATATATATATGTGTGTGTGTGTATATATATATATATATGTGTGTGTATATATATATATATATATATATATATATATATATATATATATATATATATATATATATATATATATATTTATATATATATATATACAGGGTCATCCATAAAGTTCGTGTGCACTTTAAAAAATGTTACTTTATTTGTATTTGCGATAGAAATAATTTGTAAAAAGGATTAGAAAGTAGTTAATCTCTATTTTTGAAGGTTTAATTGAAATTTTATTTAAGTTTCCATATGTTCTCCATGATTAGCAATACAAAGGGTAATACGATTTTGCAGTTCACGGAAAATATTTGCCATTAATTTACAGTAAAGCCTGCAATCACATTAGTTATTTTAGCTATACTTAAAACTAGGTACATTAAATTTTATAACATTTTTTTATTTCTATCACAAATACAAATAAAGTTATAAATTTTTTAAAGTGCACACGAACTTCATGGACACCCTGTATATATATATATATATATATATATATATATATATATATATATATATATATATATATATATATATATATATATATTCAAGTTTTACATATCCCAGATAGTTTCAGTACTAATTTACTATGAACAAGCTAGATACTGCGGATGTGCATACATTTCTCCTGAATAAAAGCCAAAGGACAAATTGATTTTCCGAAAAAAGTACAAAAACCAGGGTATTATTTGATTGAATTGACATATTTCACACTTATTCTTATTAAATGAATATCATAACAATTACTTTGTTGCTTTCAAAAAACTTTTTGAAAATATTTTGTGTCAGTTACGGATGCCTTTCGATATATCTCGAACATGTTTCATAGCGGGATGTGATGAAAATATTTGTTTAATAATTTTACCAAGAAATATCTCTGAAGATATTATTTCACTAAAAAGAAATATCATGCATTATCAGCCGTAAACATCTTGAAGATTTCTCCTGAAACCTTACAAACCAATTCAATGAATCTCAAATATTTTTTCATGCAGAATTTGTGCTTTCATAATTTATTGAAATATTATTTTCTTTCGAATTTGACAAGAAATATTCAACATTGAATATTTATTTTTTTAAATTTACTTGCAATTTTTTGAATGCGATTTTTAAAATGTTCAGCTTGTTGCTGGAAAAGGGAGATTTGTTTTCTTAAATTTAAATGTGTTTGAAGAATACAATAATAATAAATTGTAATGCCATTTTGAAAAATATTTTTCTCTTTTTCTGCTTTTTGATTATTTAATGCACGCAAGATCAAACAGGATAAAATTCAATAACTGTGACATTAAATAGGTAAAAATATAAACACAATAGATAAAAGTATTAGGTTAGTTTTTCTTTGATCAATCAATATATTTTCATATTCTTATAAAATTCTTAACGGTTTTTAGAATAAAGATATATTCCTAAATTAATTGTTCACAAATATATTTTTTTTAAAAATAAACCCAAACCTGTCTTCTCCATTTCAGTAGTTTTGTCCCTCTGTATTTAATTTATTTTGAAGCATTATTTTTTTTTAAATTGGGTGTTGCGAGTATAGACTGCTATTATTTGACCTATGAACTTTTTGTCAGTTTAAATACACCTTGCTTTTTTCAAATATTTTTTTCCTTATATTTTAAGCGTAAATTAATATTTACCTAGAACTCTGAAAACTCATCCTTCAATTTATTCATTTCTTTATAATAAATCTCCTGGACAGATATTTTATTTTTAGAGACTTTTAGAATATTTTAAATTCCCTCTCATCATATTACATTTAGAATGGAGGATCGATGATAAATTTCTTATGAAAAAGTTTAAAAACAAAAAACAAATAAGTGTCTTAAAAGAAATCGAAATGAAATACGTCAAAATATTTTCGTTTATTATCGATTAGCTACACTTTTTACTAAAAAAGTGATATTTATATTAATTAATGTTTCCTTGAAATTTATGAGTCCATTATTTGTGTCTCGGACAGGTGATAAACTGAAATGATTTATTGATTGATTAGTTGGTTTAACTTCATATCAATATCATATTGGTCATTTAATGCCTAAAATTATTTATTTTTTTAGTTTGAAGTAATATAAATATGATATATGTTATTCTGCTTTCACAATTGAATACATGGTAGATGATACTCAGCTTTTGTGCATATACATGTTTGTGTAGAAATAATTACTAGAGGAGAGTGATATGTGTGTTTTATGTTGCAGTTTTGTCGAAGTTATATTTTGGAATAGCGTTTGAGCGTCTGATATTATATGGATTAACGTAATGAAAGAATTACTTCCTGTTCGTTGGTTGATTTTGTTTACGGCCTATCAATATCTCTGGGTTATTTAATGTCGTAAACTAAATATTTTGAATACAATTGTATTGCTTCAATGAAACATATTTTGAACGCCTTCAACTACAGATAAAATTTATTGTTGGTCATTTTGCTATTAAACGTATTTTTAGTAATGTTTTTAATGTAAAAATATATTACTGGTATTTTTGCCATAAAAAGTATTTTTATTAAGTGTTTTATTTTTGTTTGGTGGGTTCACTACTACTCACAGCTGGGTCAGAGTGGATCTGAGAAGAACAGTAATTAAGGGGTGGTTCCACAAATCCTCAAATCTCCCGATCAGAGGCTATCCTGCCGAATATAGTTTATTGTCATACACTTAATTAGCCAAATGTATATTAATTTTAATTAATTTTTTTTTTTTTTTTTTAAGCGTATCACCACAAGCAAGGCCGGTGGCCACTATCACGCATGGGGTTACAGAAGGGTTGGAGGAAGAGCAGATAGGAGTGGTAAAGGAAGGGATGTGGAGAAAGAGAAGGACGGAGGGTCAATCGAGGCAGGGGGGTTACGGGAGATATAGAGCGAGAGCAGATAGGAATGAAAGATGTCAGGAAGTGGATAGATCAAGGCAATTGGAGATGACGATTGACGCTACACTTAAACCGTTGGAGATTGTATTTGTCAGGGAAACAGTAATAGGGAAGGGAGTTCCATAGGCGAGATGTGCGAGACATGAAAGGAGTAGAAAAGACGTCTACATCTAACAGTTTCAACGGTGAAGGGGTGGGAACGGGATGCCAGCCTCGTAGGACGCTTAAATTCACGAGGCTTAGGGACAAGCGAAAGCAACTCCTCAGAGCAATTATCGTGGAAGTACTTGTAGAAAAGGCAGAGCGATGCAACATCACGTCTGTGAGAGAGCGGCTGCAGACGAGATGACAGATCAGGGCCAATCACATTGCATATCCGTCTCTGGATCTTATCAAGAACCCTGAGGCAACACGCAGGGGCCCCAGACCATAAATGGCAGCAATACTCCATGCAAGGTCGAATGGTAGACTTATAGACTTGGAGGATCGATTCTGGGGAGAAGAATTTCCTGGCTCGGCACAGGGAACCAACTTTTCTTGCGGTGGATGATGCAATTGACTCGATGTATTTGTTCCATCTCAGATCAGCGGACAGCGTGAGACCGAGCAGCCGCAGAGAGGAACTCTCGAGGTTGGTCCTCAGACATTCTGATGGGATGCAGGGATGGGTCCTTGTGGTGGTTAATGGGGAGCAGTTTTGTTTTAGAGGCATTAAAGTTGACCATCCATTTCTCTCCCCAGTCCACAACCGATTGGAGGTCCTTTTCAATTTGAGCTGCCAGGTTAATTTTGTACGCCTCAGTAGATTTGTGCTTGAGGCAGGAGTAAATAGTAGTGTCGTCAGCGTAGATACCGACTTGGGAGTCTATGGCGTCTGGAAGGTCATTTATAAATATGAGGAACAGAGTAGGGCCAAGGATGGAGCCTTGAGGAACACCAGCGGTAGTGGGATAGGAGTTGGAGAAGAATCCACTGAGAACAACCTTCAAATCCCGGTTTGATGGGAACGATTGAATTAGGTCAAACAATCGACCTGTGATACCATAACCTCGGAGCTTGCGAAGGAGGCCGTCATGCCAAACCCTATCGAATGCTTTGGAGATGTCAAGGGCCACGGCACGGGCTTTGCCGTTACTATGGATAGCTTGGTAGACAAATTCAGTGATGGCCGTAAGCACATCGGCAGTAGACCGGGCAAAGCGGAAACCATACTGCTTGTCTGAGAGCAGATCGTGGGATATCAGGTGAGTAATCACTTCGGTGTTGATAATGGCCTCGAAGACTTTGCCGAAGATGGGAAGGAGACTGATAGGACGGTAATTAGAAGGGTTGGAGGGGTCGCCAGAGTTCTTAAAGACAGGAACAATGGTAGAGGACTTCCAGCAGTCAGAAAAACAGGAGTCCTTGAGGCATCGGTTGTACAATTTAGAGAGGGCAGGTGCCAGTTCAGGTGCGCATTTCTTCAGGACAATGGCTGGTATTCCGTCACCGCCGGTAGCCTTGTGGAGATCTAAGTTAGAAATAATGCCCAGTACCGACGACGGGGTAATGTGCAAGCCGTTCATTAGGACCTCAGTTCTGGGAGGGAAGTCGGGCAAGGGTACCCCAGAGGAGTCAAGCATAGAATTGGAAGAAAACTTTCGAGCGAAGCATTCGGCCTTGTCGGCAGAGGTGGTCAGGACCTCAAACTGATTGAACAGTGGAGGAATGGAGGGTTTGTTACTATTCAGAACGCTCTTGCAGAGGCGCCAATAGTCCTTGGAGCCAAATTTGCGGGATGCAATACGTTCCTTCATCCGTGTTGCAAATAGTGCCTTGGCATTGTCGAGGGTACGCTTACACTCATTGCGTGCAGAGGTAAATAGACGTCTGTTGGAGTCACTACGAAAACGGTGGAAGAAGTGGTTCCTATATACCTTGAATTTCCTGGAGGGGATGAAAGCTTCGATACCGGCTTTGATCCAGGAGGAGAACTCAGAAGCACACTCATGAGTGGGGAGCTTAAATACAGCATCCCAGGGGACATCGCGGAGGAAGTTCCGAAACGAGTCCCAGTCAGCCCGTTGGTAGCAGAAAGTGGTTCTGGTGGTAGGAGGTTCTTTGCAGGGGGTGGGGCTGAAGGAGATACTAACAGACACGACAGCATGATCGGAGTTACCGATAGGACAGAGCTGCGTGGCACTACACGACTCAGGGATGGAGGTAAAACACAGGTCGAGGAGTGAGGGCTTACAGTCACGATTGTAGGAAAAACGCGTGGGGAAATCGATTATCTGGGTGAGGGATTGAGAGATTGAAAAGTTAAGAGTATGAACGCCAGCGAGGTCAGTGGTACCGTTCTGTAGCCACTGGTTGTGATGGGCGTTGAAATCACCAAACACAAATATGTGAGCGGACGGATGGACAGAGAGGGCCTTATCTATGCTGTCAGAAATGACATCGAGTATCCCGCAGTCCCGAGAGGATGGAGACCGGTAGAGAAAGAAAAGATAGCTTACAGCATTGAGAAGAGATAGGCGGAGACACAAGTAGGAATGATCCGGCGATTCGAGAGAGGTCTCTCTAGCCAGAGGGAGATGGTCCTTGACGTAGACACCCAGGACATGCATGTGGGTTAGAGAGTCTTTTCTGAGGAGTGGGAGGTATCCAGGGATCGAGAGATCAGAGGAAGGGATAGAGGAGTCAAGATTGGTCTCACACAGGGCGAGTATATCCGGGTACTTAACTATGAGGAAAGACTCAACGCTGCAGAAGTTGGTTCTAATACCGCGGATGTTAGAGAAGGAGATATTTAGAGGTTTGGGTGATTTTTGGAAGGCTGGTTTAGGTTTGTATTTCAGTTTTTTGTTATTCATGTTGGTAATTGGTTTTTGGAAAAAGAGAGAAGGCCTGAGTTAAAGGAAGCCGACGGTTGATACCCATGACGCGAACAGAGAGGAGGTTTGGCACAGCAAGATTCATAATGTGGCCTCAGGGTTGCCCACCGGAAATGACTGCAGGGACACCTATCCATGCGCGACATGGCACTACAGACACCCCGATATTATGCAACTGTTGATCAGAGCGGCCGCTCAAGACGCTACGCAAGAGTTAAGGCTCCTAACTACCAGTCGGAAACAGCAACCAGGTAATTGCCAACCGTGTACCCTCAGAATGAACAGGCAATGCCACAGACTGCGCGCTTCATGGGAGAAACACAGCGACACCAGTACAGAGGCCAGTGAGAGAGAGAAAGATCCGGGAACCCCTTCCTAAACACGAAACAAGGTTTGGGCCTCTACTCGCGTCCAATAGAAAAGGGAGGAGTGTTGACCGGGCGGTAGGAAAGCCTACCTTCTCCAATTACATAAAACATATACAACGATGACAGAACAAAACAGTGGGGGGATGAAGTTGGGATAGTTGCAGGGTTTATACAAGTTGAGGGTACTGGGGGATAGGAAAGACATATGGTACTAAGTTTTAACTTAGTATAAGTCCCAGAGGTCTATATTAAAAACAAAATTGAAGAAAGAAAAAAAAAAAATGAGGTTAACAGGCGTTAGTTTTTAGCAAGAACCAGGTAAAATAAAAAATAAATAAATAAATAAATAAAATAAAATAAAATTAAAAATAATTATTAATAATGTATTTACTCACTGGAATTCAGTTTTAATATCGACGACATACTTCGCAAAAAATACAAGCGAAAGTGAACGGCATGCTCGACTCCCCAAGCGTCAAGTTACAAAGAACGCAGTGTTGGTGGCAGTGGGGGGGGGGTCGTACGACCCTTCCGCCACAATCAAAACAGTGGGCCGGGGTAGGATTTTATGTAGGAGAAAGTTCAAATCAAACTGGCACCTACAAGACAATAGTCTCTGACCAGAGACTTTTCGAGCCGGCAAGTTTCAATGGAGGCAGTTGACGATAGAAATAAACTGAAAATCTCAAACATTGGCTATTAAGTGGACTAACAGATTATATTCCCAGAGGTCTATATTAAAAACAAAATTGAAGAAAGAAAAAAAAATGAGGTTAACGGGCGTTAGTTTTTAGCAAGAACCAGGTAAAATAAAAATAAAAAATTAAAAAAAATAAAATAAAATAAAATTAAAAATAATTATTAATAAAGTATTTACTCACTGGAATTCAGTTTTAATATCGACGACATACTTCGCAAAAAATACAAGCGAAAGTGAACGGCATGCTCGACTCCCCAAGCGTCAAGTTACAAAAATATATTTTGCGTAATTTAGATGACAATTAATTCATCGCACCCTGTATATACATATTTTTCTTTATTTCTTTAAATGTCATTTTTTCAAATAGATATTCGTATTTGAGTACATGCTCTGTTTTTTTTTTTTTTTTTTTTTATTAAACAGTATATTTATTTACATCTATCGGTTTGAATTATCGAGAAATCTTGTTAGGAAAATATGCGTTCTCCGGTAGAATTCAAACTTGTGTCACCCTAGGGGAAACCGTTATTTTATCTGATGTGCCTTGACCTCTCGGTCACGTAGAGCATTCTGATAAAAAAAAAACACGAATAGTTGTTTTGAAACACACATCTTCCTCCAGATTCTCGAAATATACATATTTGCTCTGTTGTATCCTATCCTAACGTAAACAAATATATATATATATATATTTTTTACCAAATAGATTTAAATCCGACAGATTTATTTATTTTTTTTATTTAAACGTTATTTTAAAATGGATAGTGATATTTATGTAAATGCTCTGATATATTTATTTATTAACATCTACCGGCCTGAATGGTCGTGAAATATTGTTAGAAAAATATGCGTTCTCCGGCATGATTCGAACTTGTGTCCTCCTAGGGGAAACCGTCATTAGATCTTATGTGCCTTGACCACTCGGTCACGTAGGGCCTCCTGAGACAGACAAGTCTACAATAGTGCTTTTGAAACAGTCATGTTCCTCCCGATTAATGAAATTTAAATGATTGCTTTTGTTGTATCCCAATATAAAGAAAGACAATTTTTTTAGGAATTCGACAGATTTTTTAATTTTTTCTTTAAACATTATCTTTAAATGGATACTCATATTTGAGTAGACGCCCTGTTTTTTTTATCCATTTATTAAACAGCATATTTATTTATTTACATCTACCGGCCTGAATATTTGAGAAATCTTGTTAAAAAAATATTGAGTTCTCCGACAGGATTCGAACCTGCGTCCTCTAGGGGAAAACCGTCATTAGATGGGCGTACCTTTGACCAACTCAACCACGTTGCTAGCTGCATTGAATTTAATGTATTATATCCTTAGTTTGTTTTTTATTGGGTTCAATGGTGGTTATATTAATTCTTCCAAAAATGCTTTAAAAAAAACTCCGTCTTTAACATCATATACGACCTTAACAATAACAATAAAATGCCTTCTCGTGATATATTGATAGACACTAATAATAATATATTTAATCCCAATTATAAAAAAATAACTAGCATAAACACAGATACTTTCAACTATAAAAGTGAATGTCCTAATTATTACAAAATACGAAATTTAATAAACCGTGCAAAGATTTTCTACACTGAATTAAAAAAAAAACATTTAAAAAAAAACGCTCTTTAATAATGACATTCATAATTGCATTGTTGATGAATAAATTAGACGATCTATTATAAATATTATCATAAATCAAAGAGAACATAATACATCCTCAAATTACACTAAATATATCAACCTACTGTACCGCAATCAAATAGATTCTAACTACAAACAAGATGACAAAATTATAAAAAACTCACAAGTACTAATATATCCCCAATTCATCCTAGTACAAAAATAAAACTAATTATATACTACACTAAATTTAATACAACGAACTTAATCATCCGCGATAACTCTTCGCGATTTAGAGAAATATTAATCGACAATACAACTATACCGCGAAAATAATAATAAAAAAAAACTTCAATTTCTGGAAGCCCTTCATATTGGAAAATTACGACCTAAAATAAATGAAGTCAATTATGACTATAGCAACAAAGATTTAAGACGTTTATGACATATAGTTTTTAAAAATATCTAAATTATAGTTGTTAAAAACCGCAATTAAAACGATATTTCAAAACAGGCAATTACATAATTAATTACCACGCTTACATAACGGTAAAACCTTTCGAAATCTACAGAGTTTATGCTCACATATTTATAACTTACATTATTTTTTTTGTTTTAGCAATTCACCCTTGAAGATGAACTTGAATGAGATTGAAAGTACTTGGGAAAATAAACTCCATAACTTTTTGTTGTTTTTATTGGTTCCGAATACTCAATTTTTAACAAAAAAATTTAAAAAATTGATGATAATGTTTATTATTTTATTATTTCGGCATTAATTTATATTTTTATTATTTAAAATATATATAATAATATTTCTAATTAAGCATTTCATCGAGTCCAGAAGAAACCTCAACAGAATGCACTGGACGGTCGTTTCATCGGTACTCATCAGTAGTGCGCACCACCTACCGAGAATTGAAACCCGAACAGTTATGATATGAGACAAAAGCCATACCAACTGTACCAACGGGCCTCGGTGACGAAGATATAACGAATCAGACTCGATATAGCGCCGCTCGGTCATATATTCCGTGGTGGAATCCATCCGAGTTTCTCTTTAACCATAGGACTGTGCCCCCACGAGCTACAACTACCACCCCCAAGACGCTCAGTCCAGAGCATTAGAAGCCGGTTCAAGCAAGGATATACAAGTGATAGAAATAATTAGGAGGATTTAAGATAATCATAGTCGTAGCTCGTAGATCGACAGCCGCTATATCGAGTTTAATTCGTTACCTCTTCGTCACCGAGGCCCGTTGGTGCAGTTGGTATGGCGTTTGCCCCCTATCTTAACTGTTCGGGTTTCAGTTCTCGGTAGTGGATGCACACTGCTGATAAGTCCCAAATATAGGACGAAACGGCCGTCCAGTGCTTTCTGCATTCTGTTGAGGTTTCTTCTAGACTCGATGAATTACTCAATTATGATTATCTCAAATCCTCCTAACAATTTCTATTAATATTTCTTAAAGCGGTACATTTGATGACTAGCTGTTTACTCCGACATCCAGTGTAAAAAAGATATATATTAGCATATGCATTTAGATTGAAGTAGTATCTTTCATACCTGGCACGCGGCAGTTTCGGGTGGAGGGTCATTAACCATTTCCTAAATCTCTCTCGTGATGGCTCTTGTTATGAGCTGGCGGGCTAAACTTACTAGAATTGGGTGGTTTTAACACTGTACAACTAGGCGAGGGGCCTCCCAGACGCAGGTCACCGGCCGGGACGAAAGTTTCCTAAGATGAACTACAACGACCACGTGTTCACAACCAAAGAGAACCACCTAGCTGGAGGACATCGCCTGTAGTCTAATCAACTGCTCAAAACGCCCAAGATGCGCCACAGGTTGGGCAAGCAAATTAAATATTCGCAGAAACCCAAGCTCTGGTACACGAGCGCGTCGGATGGAGGAAAATCATGGACAGTTCAACTCGTTGCCGCCACAAAGACTCCTTCCGGTGTTATGGGCGAAATAATAAGAATATATGTATATATATAAGATTGTGTATTTACTCCTGCTGCTGGTTGGTGCATCCGGTCCGTACGAAGAGGTCAAACTTCGTGGAAATAATATATGCGATTCCTTTATTCATTCAGTCATCTTGCTTCGGCTTGATTGAGCATCAGATTAAAGGGATGGAGAGGGTACTATATGTGTAACACTAGCATGTAGCATTTCCATCTATATATGCAGATATCTCTGTATAAGAACCATGGAAAAGGTGTCGACGTGTACAGGCTTGACTTGGCTGGAAATGTATAGTCACAGTGAGCGGCTTAGGGCTTTTTTTGACGTCGCTGATTCGGCAGAGTCCTTAGTGTCTCAGCAGCCTTATCTATGCACTTCGCCGAGAGACTCTTCACTTCATAATTAACATATAGCAAGGTGTCTCCGTACATCAAGACTAGGTTGATGCGATTTTCATTTCCCTCTACAATGCTAAGGGATCAAAATCAGATCGTAGTAACGACTGCGGATTAAGTCTACTTGAGGTAGTTGGAAATGTTTTTGCTTAAATTCCACATAACCGCCTTGTAAAATGGATATATCCTTTAATAATATCAGAAAGTCAGAACGGATTTAGGGGAACTATGGACTTGATATTTTCACCTCGTCATTTGCAAGAGTAACGCAATGAACATCCTGTGAGCCACGTATCAAGTATTTGTTGAGTTAACTAAGGTATTTAAAACCGTTAATAGAGATTCCCTGTGGACCATTTTAGGCAAATTGGGATGTCCACCAGAGTTTCAGTATCTGTCTATATTTCTGAGATGAGGTATTATTATGTACATTATTTACATTATTCAGACTATTGTCTTCATCTTTGTCACCCTATTTATTACAACGTTTCGGCCGTTGTACGCTCCGGCCTTCTTCAGGTAGTTGGAATGTCGAACTGAAACCTTTATTTCGCTCACTGGGGTAGACTGTTCTAGTTCCACGTGCCATGTTTAATGGATGTCAGTTATCAGTTATCTCCTGTTAATTCCCCTCTGAAAGTTATCCACTGCCTTAACCCGGTATTGAACTCACACTCGTTGGGTCCTGTCACTGGCGTTATTTAGATCTTTATCCACTGTGCCGTGTGTCCAAATCGTGTAACAGCAAAATTGTCCAATTGTTAGAGTAAGCTTTGAACGGTTGTATCATAGAAATGTATTTAAAATATCTTACTGGAATTCACTGAGGTTTTTATAAAACTATTAAACTCTACTTTGAACAATAAGAATGTATTTAGCTCTAGTTTGAAATGATTATTCCTGTTTTGACCTCTGATCCAGTTTCCTCACTTCTGTTCCCACTTTTTAAAACTCATACACTGTTCTCTTGCTAGTTCCTGAATGAACTTTGATGGAAGCCAGATTATGAATGTTGGTACCATTACTCAAGGCCTGAAGTATCTTTATCCTCTCACCATTGCTTAGTTGGGAAGATATAGTGTGTCTGGCTTCTCTGTTTTTAGCTGAATAACTCAAAGGGTTTTTTCAGTAATTCTTACGACAAATGGTGTAAAAAACGTTTTATTTGAAAACCTCGAAAAAAGAAACTCAATTGGTTTAGTGCATTTTTAGTTATCAAACATTTTGTGGGATGTCGCATGCTGATACACAACTTGGAAATGTTGTGGTATATATATATATATATATATATATATATATATGTGTGTGTGTGTGTGTATATGCTCTCGTTTCGATCAAGTATTCTGAAGAAAGGGTAACTTCAAAACATTGACTAGTTCTGCTATTAATGTGAAGCTCTTCAATTATGAATTAAGCTCTTTTGACCACTGACGTTTATACGCATTTCATATATAATACGTTAAATTTCTTTTCTCTGCCGTGTGCCAATAGCTTAGGGGTAAGATCTCTGACTGATGGCAAATCGGTCGGGTTTCGATCCCGTCTTGAAGCAATCAGACGTCAATCCACAGTGCTGAGCTGTGATACAGAAACAGGCTTGTATGTCAATGATTTTATATTTAATATATATATTGTCTCGCAGCAACTTAAGTTACGTTTTTTGAATATTTTAAATAGTCTATAAATTACTGCAATTGTTATGTTAATTGAAATAGAAATTTCTATCACGATACGGATTTGAATGAAATTAGGAATCACCGTTCAAATAATGGTATAAATAAAACATTATTCGCTTCTCAACGGAACAGATAATCTAAGAGGATCAACAAAATTTCTTGTGATGACGAAAATTTCCAAATGATTCGACACTCCTCGACAAAAGAAATACATTTCCATTATATAGCAAAAGTTTTCAGTACTTGAAAGTCGCGTGTTCAATTATCTGAATAATTTTGGTAACACAGGAATTTTAGAATTCTTCGAAAATTCAAATAATTATTGTAACTGAATAAAACATTCGGTGGTTATTCATTGATTCTTTTACGGAAATTGAAATTTTAATGAAAAACTTCACAACGCTGAAATCTATTGATTCAAGCAATTTTGAATCGGGAAAATCTGTATAAACACAGACACATATCTGTGTGTCCCTGTGTATATGTGTGTGCGCGCGCGTGTGTATATCTGCATCTATGTGGGGGAATCAAGATTATTCTTGAACAATTCTTTTTTCTCTAAAATGTTCTTCCTCTTATGACTTTATTTCTTACAGCTTCATCATCGTTATTATAAATTGCATTTTACCTTGTATACACTTTTCTACCTGGGATCAGAGTATAGTATCTGGACTCAGTGGAAACAGTAGCGAACAATAGCTGGGCAGTGCCAAACAACATCTAGTCATGGAGAGTGGAATATCAACCATCCACCCCTGTACGTATGACATTGAAATCCGAAGACACACTAGGATAGAGAAAGACGCCTTCCAAAAGCTAAGCAAAGTATTAAGTAACAGAAAAAATACATAGAAATAAACAAAAGTGTACAGAACAGTTATGCAATATCGTTTCTCCTATATGCTAGCGAATGCAGCACAATCCCCAACGAGAACTTAGAATCTACGTCCCGTTCAAGCATTTCCCGTGACTTTACTGTTGGCTTGACATGCGAGATTCCCAGACCTCATCGTGCGTGATTTTTTTTTTCTTGTCGTGATACGTAAAAGATAACGTTTACGTCCCAACGCTATCCACTAACCTCGATGACCTTAAACATCGAATAACAACAGCGATCAACTCAGTGGATCGTGATATGCTGATAAGAGTCTGAGAGGAATTCTCCTACCACATTGCTGTTGCCCGTGCTGCATGTGGATGGCCACATTTAACAAGTGAAAGACAGGAAGTAAAAGTTGATTGTGAGTAGAATACTTGTGACTTGACTGGAGTTTTTTTTAATTGTTTTTCCTTATTAAAGTATTGCGTAATGAAATCCGTTCATTGTTTTTGAATAACCCCGTATATTCTGCTCGTTCAAAGAATGTCAAAATGTCCTTTTAAGCGAATGGTTAATATTATAACTAACATTACCAATAACTGGGCGTTGTAAAATCATTTAAAGCGTCAAAAAGTGCGGTATTAACTAACGGGTTATTTTAATAAGTTTTAAAATGTCAAAAACTGTTCACAAAATAGAAAGATTTCCTCATCACCTATTAGATATCAATGGGCAATTCGATCGTTTATTTTACAGCCTAGCGACCTAGCGACAGCAACGATTAAATCCGCAGTATTCTGCATAGGTTTGAAATGCATAAATTCTTCCACTACCCGCTTGATAGCCTTTCAGAATTGTCCTGAAAATTTTGAAATTGTGTCCATTACTTTCATCCTCTTCAGGTTTATTTGGTTCCCTGGATAGTTGTATATATTGAATCATTTTTTTCTATCATCCAGATTTCTTCTGTCCTGACATTTGTCCAACTAAAAACAAGCGAATCACCAAATAAAAGATTGTCTTTGTTTCGATTTTCGCCTTACTCTCCTTGCTCACCAAATTCCGTGTTCTATTCTGAGAAGAAAACAACCATGATAATATAATCACTTCCCTTGGTGAAGAAGAGAAAATTGATGTCGTAATGTTTATTGCAAACAAATCACATGTTCATGTATTTTTGGGGCTTTCAAAGAAGATTCTTCTCAACAAAAAAAATGAAAAAAGTTTTCACTTAAAGTGTCTGGCGCAGCTGGAGATATACTGTGTTCGATACGAGTCAATTCTTTAAGAATATAAATACATTAGTAAAAAAAGAAAAAGAATAAAAACTTTAAACGTGGAAGTGGTTGTTGAGAAAGCGATTTAGAAAATGTTGGTGGAGAAAACTTGCAAGACTTGAGGAGAATCAGTAATCGAACCATAAAGAAGAATAATCAGCAATTTAAAGCAGAGGTTTGCTGCGTAATTCACCTTGATAATAGAGGCCATTGTTCAGTCCCACCTATAAGCCAATACTTTTTTAAAAATCATTTTGCTCAAAGAAAGGCAACAGAATCACTAGGATGCAAGTGCTTACTGAGTTTGGAAAATATTGGAAAATGGAAAACATTATTATGGAAAGGAATCAATAAAAGAATCAAAATTAACAAGACAGAAGATAACGATTGACATTGCATTTAAATTATTTAAATCAAAGTTTACTCGGAAGCAAGAAGTTGCAAAATAGTTCCACAAGCGCGAAGTGTAAGAGGAGTAACTGTTAGCATAGAACTTATGATTGCATCTAGTCATTTGAATTGTAAGATGAGACATAACTGCCATTCTAGTACTGCGCTTAAAATCGTAAAATTGAGGTACCAAAGAAAACAGCTCATCGGAACAATTGCCATTGTGGGAAAGTGACTGGAACCGAGATGCCAGGTCAGGGCTGATAACATTGCAGATTCTACTTTGGATGTTATCTGTCAGTTATATATACTGACTGACAACTGACAGTCAGATGCACGCTTAGGTGATCATGTATCTTTCGTGGCAAATTTATTCCGCATTATGTCGCGGTAAAGCAGTTGCCATCCAGGGATATAGAATGCGGTCTGTCCTGCTGTTTACCCATAGCTGGGGGGAAGAATAGGTTTCATACCTTTCCCAAGGGTATTAGCACGTAAGTGAATGTAATGGATTCGACTGGAATTCGAACTCGGGTCTCCGATTCCTCAATCCGAGCCGCTATCCATTACTCCACCTTGCCTCGCCTTTTATCATCATCATCATCATCATCATCATCATCATCATCATCATCATCATCATCAACAACAACAACAACAACAACAACAACAACAATAATAATGGGGATCATAGGACAACAATGAAAAAGAAAAATGCTGAAGGGAAAGAATAAAGGAAGAGAAGAAAGAAGAAAAATCATTTGATTGAAAAGAAAGAAAATGTGGGTGAATTGGAAAAAGAAAAATCATGACCCAAAAAAGAAAAAGGAAATTTAATGCTAATGGTAATATTAGGCGTTTCTTTATCAGGAAACATTTGGCGTTCATTGTTCAGTAAGGCCATCTTTTGTATTTCTATTTTTTAAAAATTTCAACAAACTAGAATCTTCAAGTCGAGACGCTCTTTCTAGTATTTATGTGGGGTTTCCTTCCTAACCTTTTATTTGAAGTAGTGTGGAATGTCAACATCTTGCTTATGTCATTATTTTCTCTTCGAGATACATGTGATTTACATTTTAGTTCTACTTGCTGTTGGTAGTTCTCAAATGACGCGTTTTCTTTTATTTTTTAGGTTCTTTGTTATTATGTAGTGCCAGACCGCAATCTTTAAAGAAGGATGGTCTTTGCCAAGACACCCAGGCTTCACTCGCTCAAAGCCACCCTTAATTATCGATCTTAGAAAACGTTTGTATACAGATGGCAGTTTAGAAATTTCTGAACAAGTCGGGCACCATGTTTGACATCCATTTAGAAATATCGATCCGACGGGATTATTTAAGAACATGATTCAAAGTTTCATGTTAATGTTTTTTTGTTTTTTGTTTTTTTGCCGCAATTTGCGGTGTTGGGCGAAACTACCTTTGGCTCAGTATATTATATATTCAATTCCTTTTTCTTCTACACTAAATTTCTTATACCCGATGCATACGTCGACGGATATGCTGTCATTAGTACTTACTATTTTGTGTATTTAAGCAGCAAATTCTCTTTTAGTCATGCCTGAATGAATAAATTACAAACATTATGTCTGTTACTTTTTATCATAATCCTTTCATATTCACGAATTATCATAGAATGGGATTTCGGTGGTAGAGGTTAAAAGTAATTTTCTTATTATTTTAGGTTCAATTTTTAATGGGGGAAAGAGGAATTGTTATATATATTTTTTCAATAATAATGTCAATGGTTTCTCTAACTGGAACGTTAGTGAACAGATTTTTTAACGTCATGTGATGCTATGGTTTCATTCTTGTGTTTTTAATATTTGTATAAATTTAAGGGGTGATTTAATGCTGCATTCTTTAGGTATGTATGGTGTAACTAATTGGTTAAGCGTTTTAGTTAGTTGATAGATAAGAGTTGGTATTTGGGATATAATAGAGCAAAGTAAAAAGTTAGATTTGTGCTTTTTGATATAACCATAAATGTATCTAGTTTATAGTCTCCGATTATCAATATACACCTTTTCAGTTACAGAAACCAATCCCAATTGGGAAAGTTTATTTTGAATTCTATTTTTTGGAACACTTGGTAAAGCATGTTGGTTTTCTGTTCAAGATCATTCTTATCCAAACTACGAATACCTATGTTATCAGTATAGCTGCCCCTGATCTTCACTGTATTGATCTCGAGAGGGAAAGCAGGATCGTTGTCTTCTATTGATAGATTCGTTTGGGATGTGGTATAGAATGCTTAAATGGTCAGTATTCCTTTCTTTACATCTGTGTTTGTCAATGTGTAGGGAATAGTCTAAGAAAAGATTAAATAGACTAAAGGTTCTTATCTCTTCCTTTTCGTACTCTTGGTGGTTTAAGCGACTGAAATATTTCCATATTGGTATCCTCGGCAGACATATAAGTTCTTGTATATTGATAGTTCCTCTATTAGATCGATATATTCTTGAATTCGAAGTTTGGAAAGAGTTTTTTTTTTATTTAATGAAAAGAATTCTCTGTTGCTTTAGCGGCTTTGTTGCCTTACTTGGAGTGAAATGATTAAGAGAAAGTTGAGAAAAGACGTAATGAGAAACCAGAGGAGGATGAAGATGAATAAAAATGGTGAAGACAAATACAATGACATGTGGAAGCATAATAAGAAATGGTGAAAGCAAGATGATGTTCAAAATAGCGAAAACAAATTATGAAAGGCGAAAAGATACAAGATAAAACATAAAAATATGCATAGAAAAGTAAAAAAAAAGATGTGAAGCGAAGACGGAAGTAAACGCCAAGATGGTCAATGATCATATGACACAAAAACGGTTTCTGAGTCAGAGGATTCACGCATCCTTCCGTTTAATAAATTAATCCTTTGAAAATAAATATATTTCAACCAATGGGTTGCAGCTCCAGCTGACAATAAAAAAAACATGCTTTGTGATCTTTTTGAGGAGTATATAAGCAAAGTTACCAGAACAAAAGGGGGGATGGATAATGGACGGCAAAATACGACAGCAGTTTACGATGTGCGGCTTCAAAGGGATTATGTGCTCATTTTTCTTTCTCACCAAGCTACGTGATACTTACACTCATCCACATCACGCTACGTTATATTTAAGCTCTTCTTCACCTAACTACGTGACACTTTCTTCCTCACTTTATCCATTTGCATTTTTTCAAACATACACGCGAAGAAGACATTTTTTTTCATCTTAACAAACAGATACAAAAAAGGAATTTTAGCACTCTTGTACGCTGAGAAAAATTTAATTGTAAAAATATGAAAATAAAAAGTATTTTATATTTTTATATTTAAAAAGCTTTTTCTTTCTTGCGGGTTGATTCAAATTCGCAAGAAAGAAACAAATTAGAGACGAAGACATAAAAGAGAAACGAACAACGACAAATTGAGATAGCATAAATCGAGGCAATATGCACAAATGAAACAGAAAAGAAACTGAACGTACAAGAGACACTGCAGTTTAAACGAGAAAAACTGAAAAAGAGAAAAGGCAAAAGATAATAAATAATATTTTTTCAAACATCGTCAGAAACAAACGATCTTGGCGGATAAAAAGGAACAAATGCAGGAAAAGTCTTCAGACAATAATGGCGAATATCGTTTTCATAAATTGTAAAATAGAGAGCATACAAACAACTTAGGAACTTTCTTTTCGAAGAAGAATTTGTCATATCAGGAATATAATTGTAATTAGAGGCTTTTAGTGTGTCCATTGCAAAGGGTATCAAGTTGCTTTCTTAAGTGACGAATATTTTTAAGCACTTTTAAACAAATTCGAATACAATCATCTCTTTAGAGGAAAGGTAACTGTTTGCCTTTAATTGGTAAATTATAGAACTCACTTATGTACAACAATATATATATATATATATATATGTACATATATATATATATATATATATATATATATATATATATATATATATATATATATATATATATATATATATATATATATATATATATATATAGGTAAGATGAGAACGAATAGAGTATAATTCCAACGTTCGTAACATTTAATTTAAAAGTGGGCGCAATAAAAAGTAGATCAATATTATTTATTTTCGGATATTACACACGTTTGCACATATATGATATGATTTCGGTGTAATATCATAAATTAATATACATACATACATACATACATATATATATGTATGTATGTATGTATATATATATAAACATATATATATATATGTGTGTGTGTGTGTGTATGTATATATATATTTACATATATATATATATATATTGCGTATATTTTTGCAGCATGCTTTCATTTATACGTCTCATGGAATAATTTAGACAAGATTTGTCTCCATTTTCAATAGGATCCTCTCATATTCAGGGACAAAACTTCTTCTTATCCTTATAAGAGAGAAAGAGAGAAGTGAGAAAATTATCATGTCCATTCGTATTCATTTATTCCGAGTAGTTTCGACATTAGCACAATGTCATCATCAGGGCGTTGTGTTTTTTTTTTAATTCATCAGGAAATTTAAATCGTACAGTACATAACCTTAGCGTGTTTCACTTCACACGTAAAAAAATTAAATTTATGACTTAGAAAAATGATGAACGCAATATGTTTTTGTTTTAGAAAGAATTAATACACTGATGATGACATTGCTAAAGGATAAAGTAGTCAGAAATAATATCTGTGTATATTTCTGAGATGAGGTCTTGTAATTATTTACAATATTTACATTGTTTACATCTTTGTTGCCTTATTCGCGACGTTTCAACCGTTATATGCCCCGGCCGTCTTCATGTGATTGGAATTTCGAAAATCATAATAACACCAGAATGTTATATGAGCTCTGTTAAAAGGCTTACTGAGACATCAGCTTTGTAAATCACAAAATTACATACACTGTTGTTCGCAAGAACGACTGGACCAGTGGATGAAAGCATTTGCTGAATCCACTGACATAATCCAAGAGTTGTGCGTTCAATACAGCAGAGGTGAACAAAAAAGTGGAGAGTTAAGTTAAAACGGCGTTAACTAATAATGAGATATCCGAAAGAGTCATGGAACGTGGGACTAGAATAATCTAACCCTGGGGACGAAACAATGGGTTCTGTTCGAAATACCAAGAAGGCCAGTACAACGGTCGAAGCAGAGACGAGGAAAACAGTTCAAATAGTGTAAATAGTAGGAAATAATGTCTGATTTAATATAAAATCAATTATTTCCCTGAAAAAAAAAAAATATCTATATTATTTTTGTAGTGTAATTTGATATTTACAGAGAACCTAGGAATAGTTAAATGTAAACGAGCCAGTGGCCCGGTCCTTCTCTCTCGGTCTTTGTCTCTCATTCTCTTTCTCTGTCTATATATATATATATATATATATATGTCATTCACAGACAGTACTGTTTCGCTGTATCACAGCTCCTCAGTGCGACTAGACTTCCGAATGCCTCAAGCCAGGATTGAAACACAACTGATTTGGTGTCAGTCAGAGCTATCTTCACTCGGTAGAGTTACACAACTAAATCAAGCATATTGTTTTTACAAATGTAAACAAATGCCAATAAGCCAAAGTGATCCATTCATTTTACTGAAGAGCTTTGCATTAGTGCAGGTGGCCGTTGTTTATAGAATTAGCTTATCCCTCAACAGTGCTCAATTGAAATGTATTTTCAAGAGCTAAATATATATATATATCAATTATGTGGTGCGGGTTCAATTTATATTACGCAAATCATTCATACGAAAAGCGGATAATGAAGTTAATGATATGGCAAAAATTACTCTCGCAAACAATTTTTAATAATAAAATTAGAAAGTTCGCTTTCTGACCATGAGACCGGGGTTCGAATCTCGCCATGGTCGATTTGTCAGGAAGGAGAACTTGATGTTACCGGAATGGATTGAGGTGAATCCCAGCGTGTGGGACCTTTGAAAAGTGCCTGAAAAATATACCACGGGTTGACCCAAGCATTGTGAGCGAAATTAGGTAAACGGAACTCTTGAGTGCCATCGATAGCTGTTCTAGCACGAAGACACAAGTCATCGTAGCCGAGGGCTTGAGCGTGCTGGCCTTGTTCAAATTGTTGATCACGCTAGATAAGACGATCTATCCCAGAAACTGTAACTAAGGTCTACTCAGCATAGTTGCTGTATAAACCATAGGTGGGCTCTGTAGATGTTGAGAAAACGTACATGTGCCTGACCGAGCGTTTGCAATAGAAATTGGCTAGCTGCCCTTGTGGACGGGTATCCTCAAATACGAGTGCCCAGCTATTATATACACACACACACACACACACACACACACACACATATATATATATATATATATATATATATATATATATATATATATATATATATATATATATCAGTGCGTGTGTGTGTGCCCGCGTGTTTGTGTGCGTGTGTTTGAATGTGTAGGGCTAATATATATGGGCGTCTTCGATGTTTGTTTTTTTTTTGTTTATTTCCCATGTACAGGATAATCCGAAAGTCTTGTCACCCCCTATATAATATAATTTTCTATTTTAGATGGCTGACGCGAGCTCCTATATTTTGGAAAAGAGTGTTTGGGTGACAAGAGTTTTGGAACACCCTGTATTTTTCATTTTCATTGTGCATCAAACATGTGCAAGGATAATGAATGGTAAACACCATCGAAACTTAGTAATTCCATGATTTCGCCCGGCGTACTAGTGGCATAAATATGTCATCGAACTAATTTTAAATTCTTTGAGATTCCCTATTAACTAGATTTCTCGAATCCACCGCGTTAATCAGATATTCCTTTCGTCAGAGTACTTTGTTTCGATATGCGATCTATGGACACTAAAATGAACATCACTGTGGTGTGTGTTCACCTTAATTAATCATGCCAATGTTACAATCCCAATGATCAAATGTTAATGTGGCCGTTATCTAAATTATGGCATCTAAATCGAGCAGTCTTTTTGGGTTTTTGGGTTCAAAATTACATTTTTTCTTTACAATATAATTCACTGCCTTGTATTTAACCAATAAGAAAACAATAAACATAAAACATTTATCGATATTCATACAAAGAAAGAAAGCAAGAAAGCAAGAAAGAAAGAAAGAAAGAAAGAAAGAAAGAAAGAAAGAAAGAAAGAAAGAAAGAAAGAAAAGAAAACTGACATATATTTGGAGAGAGAAAAGAACGAAAGATAAAAAAAATACAAGGAAGACAAAGGAAAACTGAGTAGAAAACAAATTAAACAAAAGAAAGAAAGAAAGAAAGAAGGAAAGAAAGATAAAAAATACAAAGAAGACAAAGGAAAACTGAGTAGAAAACGAATTAAACAAAAGAAAGAAAGAAAGAAAGAAAGAACAATCAAGCTATATTACAGAGCAAGGTGGATATAAAGAAGACTTAGAATGTAATTCAATGACCGCTATTTGGCCAATAAGCAAACAATAAAAATAAAAAAATCCCTCGATACTCATGAAAGAAAGAAAGAAAGAAAGAAAGTAAACTGACATATATTTGGAGAGAGAGAAATAACGAAAGATAAGAAAAATACAAAGAAAAAAGAAAAACTGAGTAGAAAGGGAAATAAATAAAAGAGAAAAAAACAAAGAAAGAAAAACAAGAGATAATAAAGAGTAAGGTGGATATAAAGGGGACATAGAGAGAAAATATAAGAAAGTGAGAAACAAAGAGAATTTATAAACTGGTAAGAAAATCTAATCAAACGCAATGGACATTCACCATACACAGCATTTCTTTTATCTGACATATCGGGTACCAGGGTAATTACTTTTATATTACCTGCAAACATCATCCTGGCAAATCCAATATGTCCAATAAAATGTTCTAGCCAAATTTCATGAATTTACACCGAGCGACGTGTTCCACATTTCCATCATTTTTTGGAAGGTGTGATACATTTCTTTATTATGCAGTTGTATCATTATTTTCACATAATCTCTATTTTACAAGAGCAGGTACTGGAAAGTACTTGGTACAACCCGCTTCCCGGAATCTGACAAAATCAATACGATTTTTTTTCTTTTGTTTTTTTTTAGTAGGTTTAAGTCTTCCTACAGTTTTTTTTTTTCGCTAAACATACATTTTTCTTTGAAAGTAACTGTGTTGAATTGTTATTCTTACGTTTCCGATTTGTTCTTCTACAGCACATCAAATAAGTTGACTCTCGTTTATATCCAACCTGCTAAGCAACTCGTCTTAGATTTTGTCACTTGCCATTGGTACCTGATTCAGCAAATATCATCTTAAAAGGAGAGTTTCTTTTCTCAGAAGAAACGGGAATTTTTTTCATAAAATAAAAAAAAATCATTAGAAATTTAACTCAGTTTCTTTTGGGTGGGCGAAGAATTTGATCGTTGATATGGTCGCATGAAAATCGCTCGTTCCTGTAAAGGTCAAAGGTGCTAAAGAAAAGATGATTGAGATGCGACGGGAAGTTCTTCTGCCTTCACTGAAAACACTAGACCTGTCCAATTCATATGCTCCATTTTGTTAGGTATCATTTAACACAACGTATCTGTTCAATATTATAAACGGTGTTCCAATTACTTGAATTGATTTTAAATGTGAATTAAGTTTAAGCGTCTAATTAATTTTTTTCTTTTTCTTTCAGATTTGGCGGATATTTGGGCGTATTTACACATAATTGACATGACTTAACTAATATTATTGAATAGAGAAATAAAGAAATTTTCACCAATGACACTGATTTATTTACTGCTGACTTTGATCCGACTTAATGAAACACCTATATATTTATAATCCGTCTTAATGAAACACCTTTTATATTGATATCAGTACTTCTTCGTTTCGGTTAAAAGTTGCCCAACCCAAAGTACAAAAACAATTCTACTGCTGCTTGATGATAGCTTGTGACCGAGAAACTCCTTAACTTGAGTGATCTGCTGGTTGTAGATGGTGAGCACTTACTCGCTACTTAAAGGCTACCAAACGGACCACTGTGGATGATGTGGATACTAATCCGACATGCTGAAAGTAAATGGGACCTTCGTGAGAATTAGCTTACGAAAAAGTAGGATATTTAATTAAAAACAAAGTATCGTGACTGTTGCTATGGTAACAGAGCTAAAGTATGCCGCTTGGCATCGATTGACATTGAATATTGTCGCGCATGCGCACTACTTTATAAGGTTCTCGCTCACTCCCGTTGTTTAAAGCAACGCTTTGAAGGAAATGTGTAGAGTGTGGTCGTCACACCACACGACAATGTTTCCATCAGTCTTTGGCAAGGCACAAGATTCACTTGTTCGACAGCTACCATATTTCCCAAATCTCGCCCCTTGTGGTGTTTTGCTTTTCAAGAGATCAAATACCCTTTGAAAAGAGCAAGATTTCAAGACGTGGACGGAATTCCAGAGAATGCAACGAGACAACTGCTCGTTATACCAAAAAAAATAAGGAGTTCCAAGAATATTTCTATCAATGGAAATGACACTGGATAAAGTGTGTGGATTCAGAAGGCGACTGCCTTGAAGGAAATTAAATAAAGAATTGATTTCTATGGGGGGGTTTCAATTTGTACCATCAGCCCGATCAGACCTCATATGTAGATTCTCAACATCAGGCTATTTTGATCCAGTGATAAGTTATGATAATTGAGGAAGTCCTGTACCGGATGTTATTCGTGTAGTTGGTAGACATTGCCGGATATGTTAATCCTCGATAATATGACTTCTGACTATCCCGTTATCTCTCTCACTCACTCACTCACTCTCTCTCTCTCTCTCTCTCTCTCTATATATATATATATATATATATATATATATATATATATATATGTGTGTGTGTGTGTGTATGTGTGTGTGTGTGTGTGTGTGTGTAATTTGACAGCAACTTTTCTTTTAAACATTTTGTGTTGAATGTTAAAGACAACATCGTCCTGCATATTTTCTTTTGAATTTTCTCATATTTTCTAATGAGACTTTTTATTTGAAAATGATATCGAAATAAATATTGTCCGTACGATAACCTAGTACTTTCGAACATCATTGTTCATCTTCAGGGTCAAAATTTGTTTAGTCAAAATTTTTTAAAAACATTTGCCCATTGTCTTGCAGCGGAATCATGTTGCTACATTTTTTTTACAAACTAAATAAACGTTAAAATGCAGGACGATGTTGTCTTTAACATTCAACACAACATGTTTAAAATATATATATATATAGTTTTAATATATTTTATTTTATACGTTAACAATATACAGAGAAATATTTAAGTAAATGCTCTGTTTATAATAAAAAGTATTAATATTTGCCGGCCTGAATGTCCGAGAAATTTTCATAGAAAATATGTGTCCACCGACAGGAATTGAAACTGTATCCTACACGGAATCGTGATATAGCCTGACGTTCTATACCAGTTTAGCTAGAGAGGATCAGATTTAATTGTTTTAAACTACAATCTTCCATGTATTCCCTCGAACGATCATACCTGATCAATATATTTAATTGTTATACGTTATATTATAGAGGCAAATATTTAAGTAAATGATCTGTCTATAATAAACAATATTAACAACATACATACATACATAATATATATATATATATATATATATATATATATATATATATATATATATATATATATATATATATATATATATATATAAAACATTTGGACAGTTCTTACGCACCCTTTGTCCAGCAAAGAAAGCTCTTGTTCGTACACAAGAAAAATTAAATAAAAAACTTAACCGTAGTACCTTGTCTGTCGTTTTTAATGAAACTTGCATATATATATATATATATATATATATATATATATATATATATATATATATATATATATATATATATAGGGTCAGTCAAAATTATGTTAACACTAATTTAAGGGGAATCATTTATACAGAGTTTACTGAACTGTCTCTAACTGTTCACCAGCACTTAATGGGGAATTTTGCTCTTACACCTTTTATTCTGTCATTGATTTTTTTATATGTCTCTTACGTTTTACCTATACAGGCAATCCTTTATCATACCCTATAACCAGAAGTCACAGGGAGTCAGAACAATGTGGTAGCCATGCCAACGGACAGTCGCGACCTATCCAATGATTTGGAAAACGTTGATCGAGATTAGCACGAACAGTACGCGCAAAATAAGACGGTGTACCATCATGTTGGAAATACCCTGCTCATCTGATTTGTCGGGGTATGTTATCAATGGCAATCTCTTGCACCATTTGTAAGTAAGCATTTACAGTCACCGTTAAAGTTGTAAAGAAATATGGGCCAATTACAACCTGTGACTTCTGGTTATTGGGCATGGTAAACGATCGCGTGTATAGCAAAAAAGTTAGAGACATCGAAGAGGAACTGTAATTTTCTTGTTTTTGGTGGCTGGGGTCTTTCTGCTTTTTTCATAAATTGTTTCATATGCATTCAAATCAATATTCTCCTGTTGCTTTAAGTGCTGTCGATGAAATCTGACATGTCTATGATTCTATATATCACCCTCTCTCTCAATATAGATATATAGATAATATTAGTGGTTAATATATATATATATATATATATATATATATATATATATATATATATATATGTATATGCATGCAAACACGCACACACTCATACACACACAAACATATATAGATAGATATGAACAGACTGAGACAGATAGATAGATAGATAGATAGATAGATAGATAGATAGATAGATAGATAGATAGATAGATAGATAGAACTGAAACAGTGGAGAACAACTAACACTACATTGTGACTAGCAATTTAACGTCTTCAGTGATCTTAAAACCATGTGTCACCTGAATTAACTATCTGTTCATATATGTTTTATCTATCTATCTATCTATCTATCTATCTATCTATCTATCTATCTATCTATCTATCTATCTATCTATCATTATATATATATATATATATATATATATATATATATATAGATAGATATCTAAATTTGTTCATTATCTGTCTATTATTCTATTTATCTAACGATCTCAATGCATATATATATATATATATGTGTGTATACATGTGTGTGTGCCTGTATACTTAAAATACAGAAAAAAAGTGAATGGAATATATGGTAATAAGACGAATCTATTATTTACATGTTACCAATGTCCAATATGTTTTTGAATTATATTGCATTCTCGTGTTATTATAGTGGTAGCTTTAGGCATGTATGCTTTTGTAGCCCAAACGTGTCGCTAACAGAACTTCATTGAAAAATACCAGTGTAAGCGTGAAGAAATAAAACATTCTAAATTCAAGGAAACATGGAAATAAAATCTCCCATACAGTTTTCTATAAAAACGAAGAACATCAACAACACATTCTAACAGAAACAAACAGCGAATTCCACAATTCCGCCCATGTATTCAGGAATAGATTAACATTTAATTGGATTGTTTTCCTGCTATATATGATTGGAGAGCGAAAATGAACAGAGAGAAAAAAAAAACCCTAGCGCCTTGTCTTCCCTTTGACAACACGTCTTTGCAACTATTCTGACTTCAGTATCGCCTACATTCACATGGATTTATTTGATGTTGTAACATAGGTCTTTTTATGTATCACTTCAGTAATATCGGTTCGTCTACAAATTCTGTGTTCCGTGTTCCTTCGGGACGGGGGTGATCATGGCTCTCCCAAACATCCAGTCTTTTGTAGCACTTATTGATACTAGTCTTTTCGCTATCATGACCAATTCATGTTCTGTCAAATAATTACAGCAGTTGATTAATATGGTTATTCGCTTTTTTCTTCTGTTTTGTTTGCCATCAATATGGCATGTGTGCACCAACTCTTCTAAGTGCCTTTGATCAGTCCTGTGAGTAACAAATTTTCCAAGTTTTTATTCCTCATTATGTACGCTATAAATCCCTACTACAATATATCCTGTGAATGCTTTCGCTGGTTCCCAGACTTCATGAATTCAAGCGTACAACTAGGCTGGCATCCCACTCTAACCCTTTCACTGTTGAAACTGTTAAATGTAGCCGTTTCTTCTACTCCAATAGCTTCATATCTCGCACCTTTCGCCTGTGGAACTCCCTTCCCTTTTCCTATTTCCCTGATAGCTATAATCTCCAACTATTCAAATGTAATGCCAATCGACATCTCCAGTTGCCTTGATCTATCCACTGTCCTTCTCCTCATCCTTTCCGCTATTACTCCTATCTGCTTTCGCTCCAAATCCTCTGTAACCCCTTGCGTCATAGTGGCATCCCGCCTTGCTTGTGGTAAAATGCTTAAAGAAAAAGAATTAAAATTTTCCAAACATTTATTCCTCATTATGTATGCTATAAATACCCCCTTCAATCCGTCCTGTGAGTAACAAAATATCCAAGCCCTTATTCTTCATTGTGTACTCTATAAATACCTACTTCAGTCGGTATTTTGAGCAACAAATTTTCCAAGCCCCTTTTTCCTAATTATATACGCTAAAAATACCTACTTCAATCTGTCCTGTAAGTAACAAATTTTCCAGGCCCGTTTTGCTCATTATACAGGCTATACATACCTACTTCAATCGGTCCGGTAAGTAACAAATTTTCCAGGCCCGTTTTTCCTCATTATGTACGCTATAAATGTCTATTTCAGTCGCTTCTGTGAGTGACAAATTTTCGAAGCACTTATTGCTCATTATGTACGCTATAAATACCTACTTCGATATGTCCAGTAACAAATTTTCCAAGTTCTTTTCCTCATTATGTGCGCTATATATACCTACTTCATGACCTGTCCTGTAACAAATTTTCCAGGCTATTATTCCTCATTATGTACGCTATATATACCTACTTCATGACCTGTCCTGTAACAAATTTTCCAGGCTATTATTCCTCATTATGTACGCTATATATACCTACTTTATGACCGGTCCTGTAACAAATTTTGCAGTCTATTATTCCTCATTATGTACGCTATATATACCTACTTCATGACCTGTACTGTAACAAATTTTCCAGGTTATTATTCCTCGTTATGTCCGCTATAAATCCCTACTTCATGACCTGTCCTGTAACAAATTTTCCAGGCTATTATTTCTCGTTATGTCCGCTATAAATCCCTACTTCATGACCTGTACTGTAACAAATTTTCCAGGCTATTATTCCTCGTTATGTACGTTATAAATCCCTACTTCAATCTATCCTGTGAGTAAAGATTTTCCAAACTTTTATTCCTCATTGCGTATACTATAAATACCTACTTCTTTCCGTCCCGTAAGTAACAAAATTTCCAAGCCCTTATTCCTCATTGTGTACTCTATAAATACCTACTTCAGTCGGTCCTTTGAGTAACAAATTTTCCAAGCCCGTTTTCCTCATTATGTACCAGATAAATACCTACTTCAATCAGTCCTGTGAGTAAAAAAATTTCCAGGTCTACTCTGAATTTGAAATCTGGCCATGGTCATTTGAGGAGCTTATGACATTCCACGCGGACGAGATCTCTGTACTCGTCTCTTCCGTAAAAGTTAGATTGATTCTAGGAAGACAATAATCAAGCGTATGCGTGGATAGTACTAGCTGTTCGATAGGAAGAACTGAATTTCTGTACACTGATATGTTGAAAACGACCGGAGAGTCCCGTATATGCAAACACACACACTCGCATATATATATATATATATATATATATATATATATATTTAGGCAGGAATCCTTCTTTCATGCACATTTCATTGAATACGACAGACAAAGTGCTTTTATTTAGTTTTTTATACAATTTCACATGCAATCTAATATTTTTTTTCTTTTCGGATGATAAATTATATCAAAACTGTCCGAATGTTCTTTTCATCCTAGCGCTTTCGGCTATACATTTAGCCATTTTCAAGGGTGTTATATTTTAACTGTTAAAATTAGAAGTAGTTTGTTGCATGTATGTTTTATAGAATGTTTACATTTTTCAAAACACGGTCAAGATATTGTATCAATGTTCAAAGTTAATATTATTAAGTGTTGTATTTTTTTTGTTCTTATTAATAAGGCTGCCATAATTTGTAGTCTTTTTTGTATGTAGATGATGCTATGATATTAGTGTTGTCAACAAGTATGTTACAAATAGTGTCCGGTAGGTCTCCATGAATATTTAAATGAGATCTAATTGAGCTATGGTCAGAAAGGTGTAGAGTGAGTCTGCATGTCAAACATATATATATATATATATATATATATATATATATATATATATATATATATATATATATATATGGGGTCTAACTGTAAAATTGTCCGAATTGTCTTAGCATAATTATCTCACAATAATTTTAATATTTAAAATGTCACTAAACTAACTGTGTTTCTTTTTGTTATTTTCAGATAAGACGGTTAGCCAATTTGTCGTAAGAATCATTGTAAAAACGTTTTTATTCACCTAAAAATGAACAGGTTAAAGTTGTTTTGTTTCTGCCCAACTGTATTTTCAACTTAGCAATGGTGAGAGAAAGAAAAAGATTCAGGCCTTGAGTAATGGTACTAATATTCATACTCTGGCTTCGATCTTCAAAGTCCATTCAAGAACCATCGCTAGAACAGTGAATAAGTTTAAAGAAGAGAGAACAGTAGAGAGAAAAAAGTGGGATCATCATTTCAACTTAGTTATAAAGTGGTCAATTAGAAAAAATTGCAACTCAATCCATAAAAAGTTTGGCATGTGAGGGAGGAGTTTCAGCTATAAGACTCGAAAGAATAGTGAAAAAAGACTTGCAAATGAAATCGTACGTGAAATCTGTGAGACAACTTGTTACACCAGGGCAGAAAGCTAGACGGTTAGACAGGGCGGAGATCATCTTGAGTAAATTGGAAAATGATCCTGGAATAATATATATATATATATATATATATATATTTAAACTTTATTTCAATCCTTCATGTGCTTCCAATCCTTACCTGTGATTAATTAATGATGAACATATGATCGATTTCATCACGATTCTTCGGGAGAGCAAGTATACATTTTTCCTGCTCAAAGTAGAGTATAATAGAATTATAAAAACCTTTAAGATACAAGAAGATACAAATCTTAATTTAACTATTGAACAATTTTGCAGTCACACCCTTTAGACAATATTGCCGTTACACCCCGTATATATATATATATATATATCTATATAGTGTTTACATTAGTCGGACTATATGTCACAACGTTTCGGCCGTTGTACATTGGAATTTCGAACTGAACCCTTTATTTCGATAGACACGATGTCAGTTATCAGTTATATCAGTTTTATCTCCTGCTAATTTTCCCTGCCTTAACCGGGTATTGAACTCACACCCTTTGGGTCTGTCACTGGATCTAACGCCTTTATCCACTGTGCCATGTTCCATGAGGACATCTGGGTATGAATTTCTGGGTATTATAAACCTAATGTTTTCAGCAACCATATATATATATATAAATGTGTGTGTGTGTGTGTGCGTGTGTGTGCATTAACAAATATACATTATATCATAAATTTAATATATATATACATATATATATATATACATGAATATATATATATATATATAAAAAATTGAACATTGACGTCAACACTTAGAGGCGACCGACTGTTTCATGCTAGACGCAAACGTGGCCTGACTATTGTGTCTAGCATGAAACAGCCGGTCGCCTTTAAGTGTTGACTTCAATGTTCACTTTTATATAAATATATATATATATATATATATTTATATATATATATATATATATTAAATTTAAGATATAATGTATATTTGTTAATACACACACACACGCACATATATATGTGCGTGTGTGTGTGTGTGTGTGTGTGTGCGTGTGTGTGGATGTGGGTGGGTGGGTGTGTATGTGTGCGGTGAAGACATAACTAGCCCAAAACTACAAGATTTCAGTGAGAAAACATAAAACATTCCATCAAAAGCGTCCAAATTCTATTTTTTTATTTTTTCGTTGAGAAAGGAGAGAAGCGTGTTCGACTATATAAACGAAAAAGGAAAACGTTTAAAAACACTTTTATTATTTTTTATCATTTATTTTCAATATGTTCCTGAAGCTTGATATCTTTCTTCCTTTACAAGTGCATCAATATCAGGTGTCAAAAACTGAGTAGCAGCCAATTTTAGGATGTCATTTTGGTGCTTATATATGAGCCTTGAGCGCAGTTTTACTTTCTGGATGCTCATCTCAGAAAAAATAACTTATTCACGAATGTAGGCAGTCCAGAACATGCACACAATTTTCACAGCATAGGGCTGTCAATTTGGGGTACTTTGCCAAGAGATACTGATAAATTTTGTCCAAGCCCACTGACGTAAATTTGTTCTTCAAATCTGAATCACATTTCAAGTTGGATGTCGACCGGCAGCTCAGGGGCGTTGACTATAAATGGCGAGTGAAAAACTGTGATATCTGGTTCAAGTCCATCAAGAATCTGAAACAGTTGCTCAAACACTCGCAGCAATACCGTGATACTTTTGTACCGATTCATGTTAATATAATCTGCGGTCACAACCACATCTTTTAAACAAGGAAAATGAATAGCTTCAACCTGAATGCGCGTATACTTTTAAAATATTGTGTGAATACTTTTTACGGCCGTACAGCATTTTGTTCAGATTATTCAAGTGCTCCGTAATATCCAAGATAAATTCTAAATCTTGCAGCCATACTGTTGATTGAAATTCTGACACTGGCTTTCCATTTTTCTCCATAAATTGTTCAATCTCTACTCGTAGATTAAAGAAACGCTTCAACATATCACCTCGGTCTAACCACCTTACCTCGGTGTGATATGGCAAGCCATATGTCACGCCTATATCGCTGAGAAGATTGTCAAACTGACAGTGATTCGGATGAAATTAACAGTTTGGGCAAACACTTCCATGGCGTGATCCATTTTTAACGACTTGCAAAGAAATGCCACCTAGACAAAATATAGTGAAATATCCAAAAATCACATCCTTCATTTGCAGTTTGTACTTTCTGGGTCACAACACCTTTTTTCTCAATCATTGATGGAGCGCAATCTGTAGCTACATTGACAGCACGGGCATAGACCGCATAGGAGTCCAGTTCCGACTGACGCAAATTCAGTCGGAACTTCTACCAGTAAGCCGTCGCACGGCAAGGATGAAGGTGAATTTTAGCGTGTTTATTTTTAGATTTAGATAAACACACAGTGACTGACAGTGACTCAATTCTGCCGAAGTGTCATGCTATATTAGCTTAAATAGTCACTGTTTACAAACTCACACCTCAAACCAAAGAGCTCAACCGAAATTAATTTTTCAGGAGCCAATATTTTTGTCATCCACTGACAGACTGTTTCGCTGTTTCACATATAATGTATATTTAGACAGTAAGTATTCATCTAAAGAAGTTTGATTAAAAAGAACCGACAAGGTCCGTCTGTTTAATTTTTTAAGGTATTTATTTTTTTGTAATTTTCGGATAAGCTGTTCAGTTTTGTGCTAGAAATTGTGGATAATCTGTCTGATTAAGCTTTTTGGATTATTTTAGTGATGTCAACGAACATTTCAGTTTACTCGTTGTCTGTAGTAGAGGCTTTGTAATTGCAGATACAACTATAGAAAGACTGTTGAACAATACTTGTGTCAGACGCCTTCGAATAACACTCGCACTAATAGCACTGGCTCGATAATACTCGCTCGAAATGTAACCCCCGAATAATGACCCGAAAAGTAATCCGTATATTGATCACTATACAGAAATAGTATCGTGATTATTATAGAGATAGACGATAGTGTAGAAAGAGTGATCAATTAAACGACACGCTAATTCCCATATATACATTTCCTTTATGATCTACTTAATTCAAAATGGGATCGCCTGTGTTTGCTCACGGGCGATCTATGTTCAAACTCCAATATCGGCAGCGACAATTTATTCCTTTATAACTCCCCCCACCCATTTAGATGACTTCCTCTGAATTCTATATTTCTTCAGCTTCGGACTCACGCAATTACACGTATTTCATAATTATATTTTAATTTTTTTCATATATATATATATATATATATATATATATATATATATATATAGAGAGAGAGAGAGAGAGAGAGAGAGAGAGAGAGAGAGAGAATAAAATTAATAATGTAAGTAGCCTGTTCCACATTATATGCAAATCTCATGTAAATAAAATTCGATCTTAATAAGTTTTCGTGGCTGAAACTTAAGTTTGAACAATATTTAGTTATTTTAGCACGCTAACCTTTTTTTATTTACTATGAATTTAGTGAATTAAATCAATGTAAGAAAAATGTACTAGGAATATTATTTTGAAATGACCCCGCACAAATACAGAAACAGCAGTATTCAAATAGTTTCACTCTACTTCATAGAAGAAACTGTCAAAGCCTTCTTGATTTATATTAGTCTGTTGGCCGCAGTGTTCGCTAGAGTTGAATTCTCTTTCCACTTGATTGCTTTTGAATACCAGTTGCTTTAAGCTTGGATGTGGCATGGATCCACTTCTCTCTTTAGCTATGGATGTCACTGTTTCCCAAACTTTATTTTCTGGCCCGCATTTTCGCAATGAAAATTTGGTCTCGCCTCACCAAATTTTATATGATAAAAAGTACATAAAAACAGTGTGTGGGGTAAATGAGATAACCGCGGATTCGAATTCCGAACATAATCACTGATAACGCTCTTCTCCAATTTGAGGACTCAAGTTACAATATTCTTAATACTTGATGTAATGCAAAAATATCACAATGATAAAATCAGTCAATAATTATTTATAACTATTTATACTAGGACTCATGCAATTACAGGCAATCGATAATTATATTTTGAATTTTAAAACCATATTTATTTTTGACATATGAATTTTCTGAAACTGTTTCTAAATATTTAATTGTCTTTCCGTCATTCCGCCTCACCTGCTATCCTCTTCCGTCGAACAAATGAGACGCGTCACACCATTAGAGAACCATTGGATTATTTAGTAGGTTTAGTAAATCATTAGTATCTCCAAAATATTCTTACAATCTAAAAATATTTTTCTGGATTTAAATAACCTGTAAACGGTTGATAAGCCGTAGAAAATCACTCAATCATCACTATTTCCCTTATATGTGAGATCTTTCAGATCTCGGTAAATTCCCTGCGATCACCGGGAATAGCCTCTAACCGATGGGAAATGCGGCGACGTGCCTAATTAGATTCACTCTTGTAAAAGACCCAGTACATTCCAATTGTGTCACGTAGTGTATCCGACATTAAACAGCCCAAGGGCGGTGCTCAAGGGGATTATTTAGCTGTCCCCTAATTTATTTTCTCTGTAATCTTTGCGCACGTCCTCTAATTATAATTTGTAATTACAAATTAATGTTTCTCGCAGCGTCAACAACTTCATTAATAACGTGAAAAAAAGGCTGAATTCTTAAAACTATTAGCAGATATTATGCGTGATGGACAACGTTTGATAATTTATACATATTACGTGAAATATTATATACACCAATATTACAGTTATTTCAGTATATATATATATGCAAGTTTCATTAAAAACGACAGACAAGTTACTACGGTTAAGTTTTTTTATGTAATTTTTCTTGTGTACGAACAAGAGCTTTCTTTGCTGGACAAAGGGTGTGTAAGAACTGTCCAAATGTTTTATTTTTCCGAGCGCTTTCGGCTATACCTTTAGCCATTATCAAGGATGATTTGATTATTCAGCTTAATTGAGTGTGTGCATTATGTAAATGTCTTAGTGTGTAGTAGTAGTGTTTTAATTTCCAAATACGGTTAGCACGTTGTGGCTTTGTTCGTAGTTAATATTGTTATGGGTAGACTTTTTCTTTTTAATTATTAAAGCCTGAGCTGAAAAATCAAATCATCCTTGATAATGGCTAAAGGTATAGTCGAAACCGCTCGGAAAAATAAAACATTTGGACAGTTCTTACACACCCTTTGTCCAGCAAAGAAAGCTCTTGTTCGTACACAAGAAAAATTAAATAAAAAACTTAACCGTAGTACCTTGTCTGTCGTTTTTAATTAAACTTGCATAAAAGAAGGATTGCTGCCTAAATATACAACGATATATATATATATATATATATATATATATATATATATATATATATATATATATATATATATCGTATATTTTGGCAGCACGTTTTCATTAAGACATGTCTCATTATATAATTTAAACAAGTTCTGTCTATTTATTTTTAATGGGATCATTTCGTTATTGCGGACAAGATTTTTAGTGTCCTTATTAAAGAAAGAAAGAAAATAATTATGTTGATGCATATTCACTTTATTCCGAGTACTTTCGATATTACCACTTTATCATCATCAGGTTGTTGTTTTTCTCGTACAAAAAATTGTTGCCTTCATCATTTTTCGATGTTGTTGTGTTCATTTGAAAATCAAGTTTTTACTTGTGAAGTGAAACACGCTGCAGATTTTTTAATTTTATGATGTATACCTCAAGGGAGGTAACTAAGTAATTGAAATGTCTAAATATTTTAAAAAAAAATATTTAAAACTATTAGATAAAACCTAGATAATTTAAACTATCTACTGTAAACATTTTAAAACATTTGTGCAGTATTCATAATTAATTTTATTAATGGTTGGTTTCAAATTTTTAATATGGGTAGCTTCAAGGATTTGGTAGTTTATGTTTATTATTTTTATGAAAAAGTATGTTTGTTTAAGTTTTTATTGGATTTTATCAGATTTTCGGATAAGGTTTTGAGTGTTATGCTTTAAATTGTGGATAATCTGTTCGAAGTTCCTATTTGTTTATTTTTTCAAGTACTTTCGTCTTTCGCAGTCATTATCCAGAACCGATGTTGTATGTGTGTGGTAGTTAGAATTATTTTATCTGCATCCTGGTATTCTTTGGGAAGCTGATTGTTTGATATGGTCTAGCGTGACGTCAGGTGTAACAGCTACTGGGAACGAGTCCGCACTAAAAGATTGTTATTTTTTTAATTTTTTAATTTAATTTAAATTTTCATATTTATTTTTATTTTATATTTTTTATTATTATAAGAGTGACAAAATATATGCACACAATAATTGTATCATATGCACTTAAAATACTTTCTGCTGTGGAGAATGATATTTTATTAAGGGTTGGCTGTTCATTTTGTATAATAATTGCTTCTGGAGCTCTGAGTCTATCCTTGAATTGAGTAATGCAGTCTATTTCGTTGTCATCTACGAGTATTTGTCTTATGTTGATAGTTGTACTTTGGTCGTTCAGAGTATGCTGGTTATTGTGTGTACAGATTACACTAAGTTTCGACAGAGGACAGGCCAATCTGCGAGAAAGTGACCAAAGTACAACTACCAACATATATACATTTATATGAATAAAGACAAAATTATTTTTTAACAACAAAATAAAATTTTTATATTCAACTTGATAAAGTCCCACGTCCTCTGTCGAACTTCATCAAGTTAAATATAAAGATTATATTTTGCAATAGGTATTTAAGAACTCATTTGTAGAGAAAATAACTCTAAGTTTTCAAACTTTTAAATTTAGGAATGCTTTAAGATATTTTTGTAGATAAATGATCACATAGAATAAACCGTAAAGGACACTAAGTAGTGTAATTTAATGGCTAATAAGCGTAAATAAATATAGTTTAATGGCTAATAAATGTAAATAAATATGATTTAATGGCTAATAAGCGTAAATAAATATAATTTAATGGTTAATAAATGTAAATAAATATGATTTAATGGCTAATAAGCGTAAATAAATATAATTTAATGGCTAATAAATGTAAATAAATATGATTTAATGGCTAATAAGCGTAAATAAATATAATTTAATGGTTAATAAATGTAAATAAATATGATTTAATGGCTAATAAGCGTAAATAAATATAATTTAATGGTTAATAAATGTAAATAAATATGATTTAATAGCTAATAAACAGAAATAAATATAATTTAATGGCTAATAAAAACAAATAAGTATAATTTAATGACTAATAAACGTTAATTAATATAATTTAATGGTTAATGAATGAATGTTTTTTGTTTGTTTTGGGTTTTTTTTAAGCATATCACCCCAAACAAGGCTGGAAGCCACTAGCACGCAAGGGGTTACTGAAGATTTGGAGGCAGAGCAGGTAGGAGTGGTAAAGGAGAGGATGTGGAGAAAGATAGTGGATCGATCAAGGCAAGGGGGTTACAGAAGATTTGGAGCGAGAGCAGATAGGAATGAAAGGTGAAAGGATGTGGAGAAGGGAAGTGGATAGATCAAAGCAACTGGATATGTCGATTGACGTTACACTTAAATAGTTGGAGATTATATTTGTCAGGGAAACAGGAATAAGGAAGGGAGTTCCACAGGCGAGATGTGCGAAACATGAAGCTATTGGAGTAGAAGAGACGTCTACATCTAACAGTTTCAACGGTGAAGGGGTGAGAACGGGATGTGAGTAATTGTTTATTAGTTGTGGATAAGCTGTTGTTGAACTGATATTCTCTTATTTGTATCTGTATATAATTATATATTTATTTACTTTTAATGTAATTATTATTTATTATTTAATTTAATTTGATAAATTGTTTATGTATTTATTTATGTATTTATTTATAATAGTGTTGTGGTAGGATCCACCTAATTTGCATAGCGGAGTACCAACGATATAAATATGGTTGGTACCGGAAGACAGGGAGGCAAATCAAGAGATCCAACTAGAGACTCTGCCCGACTGCGACTTAGTCAACACATTCTCCAGGAACGGTCTTCCCAGGAATATACAAAAGACTATATGTAAATATTGTGTACACTTTATTGTTTCAATACATTTTATTCTAACGACATTTTGTGTTTGCATTATTATTCCATGCATTAGTCAAGTTTCAACAAATAGATATTGAGCTAACTACTTCTTTTGATTGTCTAATGTTTTATGGTCATATACGTTTTCTTTGGGAAAGGAGTATTTCCTTAAAAAAAAGTATATTTGAAAAATCATTGGCGCAATTTAACCATTTTTCAAGAAAACGATAGTTTCACTGTCAATTTCCGTCTAAGTAAGTTATTTTCACTTTTAACAACTGTAGCATAGCATTCTTGAGATTCAAAATTTTTATCTTATCTTTATTTATATTGTCTTTTTACAAATATATTATATTTATAACTAAATTTTTACAGACTCGGTGTTTCATGCACAAAGCAATTTCCAGCTACAAGAATTGAGACTGACCGTTACATCATTTAAATAGTGTTAAGTATATCGGGTTATCGCAATGGTGAGTCAGTACATATTTTCTACGGGGATTGTTGATTATTTTTTTATTTAAAAGGAACTTAAATATAAATATCAGATGAAAATGATTTTTTGTGTAAAATAAACATAGAAAATAGGAAAAACAGACTCATTAACCCAAATTACTTATTTCAAGTTACAAAGGTAGAATTGTAATCTAAATCTAAATATTTAAGTTTAAGTATTTGTAAAAAAAAATACAAAGTTGCTCACTACATATGTAAATTATTATATATATATATATATATATATGTGTGTGGGTGTGTGTGTGTGTGTGTGTATGTATATATATAAAGATATTGATGCGTGTGAATAACTACGTTAATAAACTGAAAACATTACATAAAAAGAATAGGTTATAAGCACATTTACATGAAATCATAGAAGTGAATATCTCATTCTATATCACCATGTTTGAAACACTGTTTACTTGTAATACAAAAGGTAAATTCACACACATCCAGACAAATCACACACACACACACACACACATATATATATATATATATATATATATATATATATATATATATATATATATATGAATATAGAAATAATTCATGAAATAAATTATAACCGAAATGAATCTTTAAGATTTTCTTCTTGATTTATAATATACACACACACACACACACAAACACACACACACACACACACAAACACACACATATATATATATATATATATATATATATATATATACATAAATATAGTATTAAAGTGTGGTCTATTCATGGGATAAAGTGCTGAATATCAGAGATAAAGCGTATGTAAATATAAATATAGAAGTGAACACTCAGAGGCGACAGGCTGTTTCATGCTCGACGCAATCGCGAGGCCTGACTATTGCGTTGAGTATGAATCAGGCTGTCGTCTGTGAGTGTTGACTTCAATGTCCACTTTTATCTTTATAAAATATATATACATATATGTCCAAAGTAACTAATAGCAAAGGCGAGAATAGAAACATAAACAATAATATTAATATTTTTTATAAAAATCAGATGAACGATAATTATAAACAGGATGAATGCAGAATGAATAACATTATAAAAAATGCATAGCACCAGTTGATAATAGCAAAAAAATTTGATTAATTATTTATTATAAAAAATTTAAAACTTGTAACCTTATAGTTAAAAATAATAATTTACCTCCTAGAACAAAATTAAATAGAGCAAACATTATTTACGAATCTAAATGTCCATTAAGGAATTGTATTCCTCAAGAATCAACTTTCGTAAATAATTATATAGGCCACACTACAAATCGTTTAACACGCAGATTAACCCTACACCTTTCTGACAATAGCTCAATTAGATCTCATCTAAATATTCATGGAGACATACCAGACACTATTCGGAATATACTTGTCGACAACACTAATATAATAGCATCATCCACTTGCAAAAAAAGGCTAAAAATAATGGAAGCCTTACTAATAACAATAAACAAACCAACACTTAATAATATTAACTTTGAACATGGACATAATATCTTGACCGTGTTTTGAAACAAAAAAATGAATCACTTTATAAAACATACACATAACAAACTATTTCTAATTCTAACAGTTGAAATATAATCCTTGATAATGGCTAAATGTATAGCCGAAAGCGCTCGGATAAAAAGAACTTTCGGACAATTTTTATATAATTTATCCTCTGAAAAGAAAAACTTTATTAGATCGCACGAGAAATTATATAAAAAACTAAATAAAAGCACCTTGTCAGTCGTTTTTAATGAAATGTGCTTGAAAGAAGGATTGCTGCCTAAATACACAAACATATATATATATATATATATATATATATATATATATATATATATATATATATATATATATATATATATATATATATATATCATATTCTGTGGTGATTTTAATAAAATAGTGCTCGGTGTATTTTAATGCTATAAATTATTATATATTAATAAATAGACCCATACTTTTCGTTCCTCACCGGTAGCAAAACTCGGGGTTTCATGCACAACGCAATCTTCAGACGCTGGATCGGCATTAACCGTTACAAAATTATTTTTTTTTAATTGTATCGGATTATCGCAAAGATGGGGCAGTCCATATTTTATACGGGGATTGTTGTTTAAAAAAATGATAAATTTTATGCAAAAAAAAACCCCAGAAACATAAGAAAAACACACGCATCCACCCAAATTACTTACTAAAATTATAATGTAAATATAAATATTCATATCTAAGTTTTTATCAAAAACCTATAATACGGAGATACTGACCAATAGCATAGTACATCTACGAATGTACATTATTATGGATACATATATACATATATAGTTATGGATGCATGCGAATAACAGCATTAGCAAAAATACTAGGTTGTAACCACAGTTATATGAAATATTAAAAGTTAATATCTATGTTATTGGTTTGGTTGTTTGGGGTTTTATGGCATATCAACCACTATGGGTTATTTAATGCCAGATCCAGTATTTACTAAATATATCAAAAACGTATAGCTGGCAACATCATTGTTTCAAAAACGTATAGCTGGCAACATCACTGCTTCAAAAAAGTATAGCTGGCAACATCATTGTTTCAAAAAAGTATAGCTGGCAACATCATTGTTTAAAAAAATGTATCCCTGGTAACATCATTGTTTCAAAAACGTATAGCTGGAAACTGTTTCAAAAACGTATAGCTGGCAACATCATTGTTTCAAAAAAGTGTAGTTGGCAACATCATTGTTTCAATGTGCTGGAAAAGACCTGGAAGTTCACTATTTTCCGACAGCTGGGACCCCAACAGGTGCTACCACCACGTATGTTATTGGTGAGTGACATTGTATTATATTTTTCGACTACAGGCCAAAATGTTCTAGAAATCTTAAGAAAGAAAAAATTGGGCCCTACAGCAGGATTACAACATGCGTTCTCCAAGGCAGACGGAACTACCATTATATATATATATATATATATATATATATATATATATATATATATATATATATAGATAGATAGATAGATAGATAGATAGTATTAGTGGTAAATATACACATACATATGCAATCATATATCTAAAATATATAAATATATACATACATACATAATCATACACATATATATATAGGTATAAAAAATAATTCCAAGAGGATAGAATCCAGGTACAACTCAATGTCCAGGACAGAGTAAGGATATAATAAAAAGGCTTAAACACTAATATTCCATGGTCATAATTTATTCCATTGGAATCGTAAATACGATCCAATTCATCAGACCTAGGCCTTTATATATATATATATATATATATATATATATATATATATATATATATATATATATATATATATATATATATATATATATATATATATATAATGGTAGTTCCGTCTGCCTTGGGGAACGCATGTTCGAATCCTGCCGAAGACCGCAAATTCAAATTGTTGATTACGCAAGATAACACGCTCTTAACTAAGGTCTGCTCAGCATAGTTGCAGTATAAAACACAGGGTGGGGGGCTCTGTGGGTGTTGAATAAACACAAATGCGTCTGAGCAAGCATCTGCAATAGGGATTGGATAGCCGCCCTATTAGACAGGTATCATCGAATACGAGTTGCCAGCTATATATATATATATATATATATATATATATATATATATATATATATATATATATATATATATATATATATATATATATACATATATATATATATGCCGAAAATGAATTCAACTGAAAAGACCAGCGTGGAGATTGTTGGTGAATGACCGGGTTTCAAAAGAAAACGTCCTTGCTTTGCGACCATCTCCGCTCGGGTCAGGTAACCACAGTAATGACAGACAGAAATAAGAATAACAACTTGTTTCGCTTCCGGCTTCCGGCCCAAAAAAGGATAATGAGTATGAGGTGGAGGGATTCTTATAACATTCCTGTCTCTTCCTCCAGTCCAAGTGGAAGGCTGCTAAAGCGGAGGAGAATGAAGCATTTGCGTCTTAGGTGTACCCGGTCGACATCGCCGCCCTAATCATTTAAGTCTATTCTTCATTATTTCCGACACACACACACACACACACACACACACACACACACATATATATATATATATATATATATATATATATATATATATATATATATATATATATATATTATAGCTAGTATAGGGCTTATATTGGTTAAACTAAGTGTAAACAAGGGGACGTACATATATAAGTAGATTCGCTGTTTGTTTTTTTTTAATAATTTCACCCCGAGGCAGAGCAATAGAGCAACTATGATGCAAGTGGTCAATGTGAGTGAGAGAATATAAAAAAAAACGTTATTAAGGAGGTGGAACAATAAAATAACTGGAATTAACAAACAAAAGATAACGATTAACATTGCATTTAATTTTTTTTTAAAGATCATAGAATGTGACACGCTGGAAGACAGCTCCACAAGCGGCAAGTGACAGAGAAGAAACTGTTCGCATAAAACCTACGGTTGCATCTAACTTTTTTCAACTCTAAATTGATAAGACCTAGCTGCAAATCTAGTACAGCGCGCAAATTCAAAACATCAAAAAGGAAATCTCATTAAAAATATTATCAGGAAAATATTTATAGAAAAGTCAGCGTGCCATTAAGGCGGTGGGAACGTGGCTGAAACAAGGGTGCCAGGTCAGGCGAAATAACATTGCAGATACTTCTCTTGATTTTATACAGAATTTCTGAGTACATAGCAGAAGCACCAGACTGGGTGTAGCAGCAATATTATATGCATTCACGAACGGTAGACTTATAAATTTGTAAGATAGTGTCCGGCGAAAAAACTTTCTAGCACAACACAGTGAACCAACTTTCCCAGCAATAGATTCAGTATAATCTTTTCACATCATGTCAGCGGAAAAGTGTAAGCCAAACAAGGCCTAATGAATCTCTCTCCTAGAGAGTAGTATCAAAAGTGTTGAAGGAAGATAAAAATGGTTCTTTGCTTTGGTTTGGTTAATTTTACGGCATATCAACCTCAATAGATTATCTAATGCCGACAAGAGTTTTACAATAGATTCGTACGAATAGACTATATATATATTTTTAGAAGGAAACAGTTTGTAGATCCAGTTTGATAGATATACTTTTGTAGAGATGGTTTTTGTCGAGAGTCTGATTTCCATATACACAGTTTGTAGAGAAATCGATTTTTTTTCGGCATATCAATCTCAATGGGTTATTTTAATGCCTCAATGGGTTATTTAATATTTTTATTGCTGGTAATATTTTATTTTCAAAAATGTATAGCTGGTAATATTGTTTTCAAAAATATTGCTGCTAATATTTTTTCTTCCAAAAATGTATTGCTGGTAATAATTTTTTTACAGATTATTTCTGGTATTAAAACCTGTATTTACACTTTCAAAGTGTTTTGACCAAAGTTTGGAGGTTAACTATTTTTATGCATAGCTGGAACCCTGTTGGATGTATTTTATCGTCTTACTCAGGACGCGGATGTAGTTTATCGTCATACCTAGGACACGGATGTAATTTATCGCCATACCCAGGACGGCTCCAGTTTGGGAGTTAACTGTTTGCTCATAGCTAGGTCCCTAACAGGTGCTAACACCCCGGGTCAGGGTGGACATGGGAACACCAGCAATTAAGAGGTGGTTCCACACTCCTCAAAGCAGCCTGATCAGAGGCCTTGGTGCTGGATATATTTCATCGTCATACCCAGGACGGCCCCAGTTTGGGAGTTAACTGTTTGCTCATAGCTAGGACCCTAACAGGTGCTAACACCCCGGGTCAGGGTGGACATGGGAACACCAGCAATTAAGAGGTGGTTCCACACTCCTCAAAGCAGCCTGATCAGAGGCCTTGGTGCTGGATATATTTCATCGTCATACCCAGGACGGCCCCAGTTTGGGAGTTAACTGTTTGCTCATAGCTAGGACCCTAACAGGTGCTAACACCCCGGGTCAGGGTGGACATGGGAACACCAGCAATTAAGAGGTGGTTCCACACTCCTCAAAGCAGCCTGATCAGAGGCCTTGGTGCTGGATGTATTTCATCGTCATACCCAGGACGGCCCCAGTTTGGGAGTTAACTGTTTGCTCATAGCTAGGACCCTAACAGGTGCTAACACCCCGGGTCAGGGTGGACATGGGAACACCAGCAATTAAGAGGTGGTTCCACACTCCTCAAAGCAGCCTGATCAGAGGCCTTGGTGCTGGATGTATTTCATCGTCATACCCAGGACGGCCCCAGTTTGGGAGTTAACTGTTTGCTCATAGCTAGGACCCTAACAGGTGCTAACACCCCGGGTCAGGGTGGACATGGGAACACCAGCAATTAAGACGTGGTTCCACACTCCTCAAAGCAGCCTGATCAGAGGCCTTGGTGCTGGATATATTTCATCGTCATACCCAGGACGGCCCCAGTTTGGGAGTTAACTGTTTGCTCATAGCTAGGACCCTAACAGGTGCTAACACCCCGGGTCAGGGTGGACATGGGAACACCAGCAATTAAGAGGTGGTTCCACACTCCTCAAAGCAGCCTGATCAGAGGCCTTGGTGCTGGATATATTTCATCGTCATACCCAGGACGGCCCCAGTTTGGGAGTTAACTGTTTGCCCATAGCTGGGACCCTAACTGGTCCTACACCCGGGGTTAGGGTGGACCTGGGAACACCAGCAATTAAGAGGTGGTTCCACACTCCTCAAAACCTGATCAGAGGCCTTGCTGTCGGATGTAGTTTATCGTTATACCCAGCACGGCAAAGATGATTCTCTTAGATGATTATAAGCGCAGTGTCGTTTTGAAGGTGTTAGTATTAACAAATCATTTCTTCCCCCTGTTCCCTTTGATTCTGAAACAATACCCAAGTGGCATGCATCCTGTCAGAATTGATGCAAATGATACAATCAAAATCACTATAAAACTTGGTTAGAAGACTGAGAAGCCTATTGTAAGTGAATGGAAATACTTCCCTGAATAAATCAGCAAATTTACAAATCGATTATTTGTTTCATAGAAGGGAAAGATGGAGTTGAAAATGGCAAACGGGCTGGCAGCCCGTCAACATCAGTTTGGGAGCCAAAATAGATGCTGTTCAAAATAAGCAGAAATAATATCTGACGACAGCAATATTTAAGTTGGTTAAAACCTCACACAATTATATCTGAAAAAATAAATTTGATCAAACTTTTTTTGCCTGTTGCCTAACAAAACAATCGCGACTTGATAGAAGAGTTTTCTAAACAAATGGGATCAAAATCCTGAAGGATTCTTTTATGAATCACACCCCTCTGCTGCCTACTTGAAGCTAAACAAAGTATTAAGAAACTATATTATATCACTTCTTAAATATTTGAATCTCTGTACTCGCTAGATTTTGATCTCTAAACATTTCGCTAGAAACAATGAAAAAGTCACGTAGTATCAGTCCTCGTATACGGCAGTGAATGCTGGACAATCTCCGCACAGATGAAGAAGGGACTTGAAGCAATAGAAACAAAGAACAGAGAACTGAACTATTATGTAATATCAGTCCTTCTGTATGGCTGTGGAATCGGACATTCTCTTCACAGACGAAGTAACTTGGAGCAACAGAAACAATGAAAAGAGTACTGAACTGTTATGTAATATCAGTCCTCCTATATGGTAGTGGATGCTGGACAATATCCTCACAGATGAAGAAGAGACTTGAAGCAACAGAAACAAAGAAAGAGTACTGAACTGTTATGTAATATCAGTTCTACTATATGGCAGTGAAAGGTGGACATTCTCACATATGAAGAAGTGACTTGAAGTCTCAGAAACGAAAAAAAGAGTATTGAACTGTTAAGTCATATCAGTTCTACTATATGGCAGTGCATGGTGGACATTCTACTCACAGATGAAGAAGACACTTGAAGCCCCAGAAACAAAGGAAAGGACACTGAATTTTTTTTTTTTTTTTTAATATCAGTCCTCTTACAGAGCACTGAATGCAGAAAGGTTGTTCGATAGTAGGATTCTGAGAATATCATGGTCAAACGAAGTAGCAACGACGAAGTTCTATAGACAATGGAAACCAAAAGGGCAATTATATTTAATATCAGAACGAGTTGATATTTCTTGGGCATGTAATGATAAAAGAGGTCCTTGGAAAATCTGATACTCACAGGAGAGATTGAAGGCAAGGCGGACACAGGAAGCAACGCGTAAACTACCTAGTGAGCTTGATAAATACCCAGCGAGCTTGATAAATACCCAGAGAGTTTGATAAATACCCAGAGAGCTTGATAAATACGCAGCGAGCTTGATAAATGGATGTCAAAGCACGGTTTATGATGGATAACAAAAAGACAATTTATTAACGTCTACAGAGAACAGGAAATTGTGGAGAGCTATGTTCGCCTACACCCTAAAGGGACAAGACATAAAAAGGAGAAGGAGAAAACCTTTCCCTACTTGCATATCCGTACGCTGATTAAAAAAAATCAAAAATTAAAATGTCTTTTTTGTTAAATAAACCGAAAATTCTTACGTTAGGAAAGAGTACAGTTAAGCAGGTCAACTTCGTGTGTAGTCATGGTTAACGAGCCTCTCCGTTTAATCAATATCTCGTTGACCAATGTCATAACGGCGACCATCGTTCTTCGAACCCTGTGCAATGACGCTACAGAATCACACAGAGCTGTACCAAATACAAAAACACATCACGAAACGATTAAAATGCATGCCACATGTAACTCGAAAAGAGACTAACAAGATAATCAAGATGCTTACATTGCACGCTACTTCGAACAAAAAAAAGTTTTGTAAGTCCTCATCAATATTGGAAAGAGCTATAAGAGTTAATGGGCCTGAGAAACCTATTTTCTTGAAAAGTTATTTCATTAGAAAAAAATACTTAATTTGAACTAACTGGCTACTCGGTCAATGAATGTCGAATGTTTTTATATAAGAAAATAGTTATTATCACTATTAATATAACTGATACTTGATTTCGGGGTTTAGTGGGCGCCCTCTACATGCAGTCCTATCACGAACAGAACTAAACCGAAAAAAATATTAAACGCACAAATAATAAAAACCTAAACAAATTTCATTTACACTTCACGGATTTCTCTAACATTCAGTAAAAAATGTAGTTGAGAATAATTTAATATTTAATGTACTGGCGATATGAGCGAGCGAAATAGCTCATATATTGACTCTACCCGCCGACCCTCCTGTAGGGAAGTGAAACAGAGTCATGTGACTTCAAACGATTGATTAATGACCAGTCAGCGGTGGAATGCATTGCACTTGGCACTTGCCGCTTGTGTGTCTGCCCACCCAGCCTGTAATTACAGCAATGAATTATGGACGAAACGGACAAGAGCCTTCTGCTACAATGGACGTCCATTTGGCTTTAATTCGTGACAGGCATAAAAGGGAAAACTTTGACACAACAAGTCACGGCATATGTCAGCGCCTCGATCGCCGGATAAATGCGGAGACGCTCACATATAGGGGGTAGGTAGATGTACAGGAATACATAAGCGCACGTTCACACAAACACACACACAAAAACAATATGCAGACACATACACGCACACAAACGCAAAAACACAGAAAACCGCACATGCACAAACACAGAGACATATATACACAAAATACACACACACACACACACACACACACACACACACACACATATATATATATATATATATCATATATATTATGAAATGTGGCTCAATTGGTAAAAGCACGTCAGGCTATATGACGGTTCCGTATAGGATACAAGTTCGATTCCTGTTGGAGGACGCATATTTCCATAAAAATTTCTCGGACATACAGGCCGGTAAATATTGTCAATACTGTTTATTATAAAAAGAGCATTCACTTAAATATTTGTATCTATAAAAAGAACGTATAAACATATATATATATATATATATATATATATATATATATATATATATATATATATATATATATATATATATATAAACACACACCTACCAACTCATAAACATGTAGTCTCAATGAGTAAAATTTCCTATTTAGCTAGAGATATACAGTTGGGGAAATAATTATTCGCCTCCACTGAATATTTCCATATTTTCTAAAGAAATGCAAGTACGTATTGAATTTGTAATAATAGTTGATTCCGTATTTAGTTAAAATATTCATAACTTATTATTATGCAACGTTTATTATGCAAACTCAAGTGCCACATATTCTCTTCAACAGACCTAAAAGAAACAGAATATAGAATCATAATCGTTTAAAATAATTAACTCTCTACTTGAATATATTATCATCTTATTGTTTTAAATATCAATATGTACAACTTGATATTAAACACTGATACAAACACACACACACACTATCTATCTATCGATCTATTTATCTATCTATGTCGTTTAACACATGAGATAATGATAGCGTGCTATTTTTTAAAAAAAACGCATTGACGATGTTAGATGGAGGTTGTACGCATTTCACATTTTTTTCACCCAAAACAAAACTATAAAACCAGTAAAATGAAAGATTTTACTTGGAATGAAAGTGCAGTAAACTAGGGAAGGTTACTGAACAGAATAATCAAACGAAGGTTTGTAATGAACGGTAATACTTAGGACATGAACAACACATATAAGATTAGACAGCGGTGCGTAGAAGTAGTCAACTGAAAGAAGTGAGTCAAGTCAATTCCACAATGAATCTCTAACTGCAGGATATCTACCAACCAATCTACGCGCTCAGATGTGGCACAAGGCCGAATTTAATGTAGGCTCGTCCAAACATTCCCCGTAAACACCGTATAAAACGGGGTCGGGTAGCTGTTTCCCGAGACTAAACTCTGCCCTTCGACGTAGCCTCGTCTGGTGATGCTCTCTGCCCGGAGGCAGAATTTGACCAGCACAGCTGGAGACGAATCTGCAACTGCAGGATATCTGCCAAAGCTGATGTAAGGTATCCGAGCACGTAGGCTTGACCAAAAATTCGCAATAGACCCCGTATGAAACGGGTTCGAGTAGCTGTTTCCTGAGACGAGACTCTGCCCTTCGACATAGCCTCGTCTGGAGACAGAGAGTTTGACTAGCACAGCTGTAGACAAGTCTCCAACTTCAGACCACCATACAGTATTTACTACTGTATTTATGTGAATGGGGATTTATTGTCCATAGTTATGATATAACCGAAAGGCAAAAGAATGAAGGAAATTGAGAAAACGTCACTGAGCAGGAAATATAATAAAAATAATAGTAGTTAATTTGTTTGTTTTGTTTTAAGGCACATCAGCACTTCAATGGGTCAATGCCAAGATTTTTATTGCTGCTAATATTTTTTCCAAAAATTAATTGTTGGTATTTTTTTTTTCAAAAATGTACTGCTTCTTATAATTTAGTCTTCAAAACTGTATTGCTGTTAATAATGTTTTCAAAAAAGTACTGCTGGTATTAAAATCTAATTTGCTGGTAATAATTTTTCCAAAAAAGTACTGCTGGTATTAAAATCTATTTTGTTGGTAATAATTTTTCCAAAAATGTACTGCTGGCATTAAAATCTATTTTGGTGGTAATCATTTTTCCAAAAAGGTACTGCTGGTATTAAAATCTATTTTGCTGTTAATAATTTTTCAAAAAAAGTATTGCTGGTATTAAAATCTATTTTGCTGGTAATAATTTTTCCAAAAGTGTACTGTTGGCATTAAAATCTATTTTGCTGGTAATCATTTTTCCAAAAAGGTACTGCTGGTATTAAAATCTATTTTGCTGTTAATAATTTTTCAAAAAAAGTACTGCTGGTATTAAAATCTATTTTGCTGGTAATAATTTTTCCAAAAGTGTACTGCTGGCATTAAAATCTATTTTGCTGGTAATCATTTTTCCAAAAAGGTACTGCTGGTATTAAAATCTATTTTGCTGTTAATAATTTTTCAAAAAAAGTACTGCTGGTATTAAAATCTATTTTGCTGGTAATAATTTTTTTAGTATATATTTATTGCTGGTAATATTTTCTTTCTCAAAAATGTACTGCTGGTAATAAGTTTTTCTTCAAAAGTTTATTGCTGGTAATAATTTTTCCAAAAAGTAATGCTGGTATTAAAATATATGTTGGTGGTAATATATATATATATATATTTAATATGTATGTCTGGTAATATTTTCTTTTTCAAAAATGGTATTAATTTCTCCAAAATGTATTGCTGTTATTGAAACATATTTTTATATTTTCATAGTGTTTTGACCCCTTTTTCTGGGGGGGTAACTATTTGCCCATAGCGTGGACCCTAACAGGTGCTACAACCCCAGATAAGGTTGGACCTGGGAACACCAGCAATTAAGAGGTGGTTCCACGGTCCTCAACACGTCCGGATCAGATGCCTTGCTATCGGAGGTAGTTTATCCTCATACCCAGGACACTCAGGAGTCAAGGAAAGAGAAAATGGCGGTTGTCATTACATTTAAATGCCTGTAGATTGTGCTTGAATATCTTTGCAGCAGATGTCTTATTTCGCAGAGATTCTTATTTAATAAGTTTCCCTTCTCGGCCACATCATATGGGTAACGAGTTTTCTATTATAAAATTAGATTAGTATCTTTGAAACCTTTTTGCCTAAGTTGAAAATATTTCGCGTGCAGAATAAGAAGTGGCATAGTCTTGCATGCCTAAACGCTTTGACTTAACCAAGTTTCTTGTCAACTTAAAAATATCCTGTTCAAAAATCTATAATAATTATTTTCGTCTGACACAAATACATAATATTGCTGAAAATGTTTTAGCTCCAAACATTACACAATATCCCCACTCTTTTCTTCTAATTTTTGTCATTTTATTTTTCAATGAAGAACACATCTTGACCAGGATTTCAACAGAAACCTCCACTTGAGCGACAAACAGTATAGATTTTAGTCTGCCTGGTCCACTGCTGATATGTTAACTGCCGTATTAGTGATGAGTTGACAACAAATACATTTCAAGGACGGTTGCATTAGATATTTCCAAGGTCTTCGACAAGGTGTGGTAGTGCGGCATAGACTATTGGTCGGTGTGGTTTGGCGACGGCGTCGATTCGGTAATAATTTTGCATTCTTCTCTCTCCGGCGTTGATCTTTAGTTGTTTTGAGTCCAGAGATAAAAGGGATTCAACTTAGGGATATTTAACTTAACTATTTTATTAACGTTCCTGTCGACATATTCTGTCTAAGCAGTGGAGCGGCTATCTCCCACTGGGGAGCAGTTCCAGACATGAAAGGAAACACGTCTACATTGCTCGACGGCCCAGAAACAGCCCCAAGAATAACTTTTATATATATATCTATCATTCCCACGCTTGTTCAGCCAATTTACGCCGACTTTCTTCTTTTGTCTTCCAACTGATCTGAGAAAGTCTGAACAGAGATAAACTTCTGCTAAAAAATAATAGTCTGCTAAATTATTATTTAACAGCATAAGGGGTTTACTGCTGAAGCTCTTTAGCTATGGATTTACTGAAATAGTCGTCTCAGTTATAAAGTCCTTTCTCATAGGGAGATTCCTGAAGGCAGTTCTTAATGATCAGTCGTTTGAGACCCGGGTGATCAAAGTGGGCGACCCCCAAGTTTCGCTTCGCGGGTGAACCTTCTTCCTCCTCTACAAAAATGATGATAATGTCTTCCTCCTGTATTGTTCATTTTGATTCGACAGTTGCATGCTACACTAATCAGAACACTGAGGCAATCATTCTCAACGGCAAAAAGTTAATATATATATATATATATATATATATATATATATATATATATATATATATATATATATATATGTGTGTGTGTGTGTGTGTATGTGTGTGTGTGTATTAAGTTTAAGATATATTACATTTTGCAATTTTTATAGAGAACGCATACTAAAAAATTTCTTAGAGATTGTTCATATTTGTATATTATAGCTTGCCACTCGTATTCGAATATACCCGTCTACTAGGGAGGCTAGCCAATCCCTATTGCAGATGCTTGCTCAGACGCATTTGTGTTTATTCAGCACCCACAGATCCAACCTGTGGTTTATACTGCAACTATGCTGAGCAGACCTTAGTTACAGTTTCTGGGAAAGAGCGTGTTATCTAGCTTGATCAACAATTTCAACAAGGCCATCACGCTCAAGGCCTCGGCCATGATGACTTCTGACTTCGTGCTAGCACTGTTATCACTACTGCAAGTTGACTATATGGTCTGGCTACCACACGGAGGTGTGCAACTAACAGTTTTCTATTATAAAATTAGATTAGTAAGGTGGCTAAATCACTATATTTTGACGAAAGCAAAATTTAATTATGAAATACTTTTTTTAGTCGTAATAACATTTCTAATACAAAGAACATGTTTTCTTATTTAAATTCCCAGGTGTGACCACAAACTTTCGAAGGCTGTGATTATTCATATTCCCGCTACAATAAAATAACTGAATCAATCGTCACCCGAAATAAATATATTTAAAAATTAAATGTTGAACCAGACTGATTTCAGTAATTGTCACCATATCTCATATATACACCTTAAAAGTTTGTCTATTTTATGTTATTTTATTTTTGTTAGTAGTACTTCTTTAAAATATATTTTATATATGTTTATTTTTATTATTTACACTATTTACATTCGGACTCCTACCATTGATGTTATTATCACGACGTTTCGTCTGTTGTGCCTTCAGAGACCTTAAACAGGTGTATATAAATCCGGGTAATCTACAGGGAATTGCGAACTGAAATCTTTCTTTTATCTACGGGTTAGAAAGTTCTCGTTCCGCTGCACATTTCTATATATTTGTATGTGTATATATACAATTTTTTTTCCATTTATTTTTGTGTATATATACATTTTTGCCATTTATTTTTATGTGTATATATACATTTTTTCCATTTATTTTTATGTGTATATACTATTTTTTTTTTACATTTTTTTTATGTGTATATATACATTTTTCATTTATTTTTATGTGTATATACAATTTTTTCCCATTTATTTTTATGTGTATATGTACATATTTTCTCCATTTATTTTATGTGTATATATACATTGTTTCCATTTATTTTTATGTCTATATATATACATTTTTCTCCATTTATTTTTATGTGTATATATACATTTTTTTTTCATTTTTTATGTGTATATATACATTTTTCCATTTATTTTTATGTGTAAGTATAAATATTTATACACGGATGAATAAAAATAAATTTCAAAAATCGTGTAACAACAACATTGTCCATTTGTTAGATTAAGATTTGAACTGTTGTATCCTAAAATGATTAAAGATATCTTACTGGAATTCTCCGAGGATTTTATAAAACTACCGGACTCTACTTTGAATAATAAGAATGTATACTTGCTCTCGAAGCATAACAGAAGAATCATGATGAAATCGATCACAAACGAAAATTACCTGTTCGTCAATAATAGCTAAGGATCGGAAACTCATGAAGAATTGATATAAAGATCAAATATATATATATATATATATATATATATATATATAATACCAGGAACATTTTCAAACTTATTCAAGATGATCTCGCCCCCACTAACCTCCTAAATTTCTCTCCTGGAGTAACAACTTACCTCACAGGTTTCACGGACAATTTCGTTTATACATTGCTTTTTGGATTGTCTTAGCTGAAACTCCTCACTCCCGTGCCAAACATCTTATGAATTGAGTTGGATCTTTTCTAATTTATCACTTTAGCTCTGAGTTGATTTTATTTCCAAGTCATTTTTTCACTTTCAAGTCTTATTCTGTTACTTAATTCAATTTTTTACTCTGTTCTTTTTGTATTTAAATTTTTTTTTATTAGAAGTGAATGAATTGCTCCACTACCTTAAAAGGAAACAGTCAGTTTTCAATTTGTACCTGACACCTACAAATTTATATATATATTACTTTTTGAAACCTGTAAGAACTGGTCACTTTAAATGTATAATTGGTCCTAAATCAGTGGAATTTAAATCAGTGGAATTGCAGTAATCAAGGCTAAAGGAGTAGCAAAATTTAATTATAAAATGCTTTTTTTAGTCGTAATAACATTTCTAATATTTTTTTGTTTCTTATTTAAAGTGCAAAACAAAGAGGTTTTCGGCCAATTTAAAAAAGATCCCTTGTGTTTCCACAAACTTTCGAATTGTATATATATATATATATATATATATAGCCTTGGCCCAAATTATGGAGCACCAATGAAAAATCGAAATTATGATTCAAACTTATATATTTAAAGGTTAAGAATAGTGGAGTAAACATTAATAACAACAATCAATATTTGCTATGTCCTCCTTTTGCCTTAATAACAGCTTTTATTCGTTTTTGCATATTATTGACTAAGTTGTTGCAGACGGTAGGATCTATTTTCTGCCACTCTTCATGAAGTTTGGCCTCTAATTCTTTTTTTGATGAACATTTGTGCATTCTCACTCTTTTCCCTAAATGGGACCACAAAGTTTCAATGGGATTTAGGTCTGGGGATTGAGGGGGCCACTTCATCACTGTAATCCCTTTTTTCTCAAACCAACCTATTGAAACTTTTGACGTATGGCATGGAGCATTGTCTTGTTGGAAGATTACATCACTTTGAATGTTATTATTAAATATTTTAGTCAAAGAGGTTCGGTAAACCTGGTCCAGCATGCTAGTATAAATTGTGGAGTTCATTCTGCCCTCACATTCCAGTGCCTGAAGAAGCCATGCAGCCCCAAACCATTACGCTTCCTCCTCCAAATTTTACAGTTGGAACCACACAATCAGGATGAAATGCCTCTCCTTCCCTACGGCGAACATAAACCGCTCCAGGAGTGCCAAAATTCTGATGAAAAAGAAAAGAATTTGTTACAATTTTTGAATAAATGTTATGGATGTGTATTCACATAAAAATTTCAATTATGACATCCAAAGTTTAGGAAAGAGAAGCTGTTAATTTACCTCAAAGTTACTTTCGTCAGACCGAACAATTTTGCCCCAATCATCAGGTGTCCAATTTTCATGATTTTTTTGCAAATTCCAGTCGTTTTTTCTTGTTGGTCTGAGACAAGTATGGCTTCTTCCTGGCTTTGCATCCTTTTAATCCCACTTCTAATAACATTCTTCTCACTGTTCGAGCTGATATGTTTTGTTTGCACCCTCCCTAAGTTCAGCAGAAAGCTCTGAAGAACTTTTCCTCCTATCTGCAAGGGATGCTTTTTTCAAAGATCTTTCTTCCCTGGCGGTTGTAGACGTTTTACGGCCTTGTCCTTTTCTGTTTTTGAAAGACTTTGTTTCCTTGTACCTTTTAATCGTTGTTTGAACGCCCTTCCTTGAACATTGCATCTTCCTGGCAATTTCTACCTGAGAATATCCTTCATCAGATAAAGCAACAATTTGTGCCTCTTTTTCTCTGAAAGCTGCTTTTTTGGAGGAATTTTCAATTAAATATACTATTATAGCACTGGTAGGAATCAAATATTACCCGAAAATTACGAAACAACCTTTAGTATGACAATAAATCATTTTGAATACTGGAATGAATTTAGTACAAAACTCAGCTAAAGCTCTTGAGAGAGGCTTTAAAGCAAAAAAATACTACAACCTACTGTTAAATATTTTACATTTGCTCTCAATTGTTCACTGTACGATACTTAACCTTTAAATACGAAGGTTTAAATTATTATCTCAATTTTTTATAGGTGCTCCATAATTTTGGCCATGGCTGTATACATATATATATATATATATCTACATCGGTGAAGAGGTGCACCATTTAATCACCTTATGAGAATGTAAGGTTGAAAGCCGGGTCGTGTTAGCGGTGGATTTTTCAATCTTTTATATTACGTTTTATTATCCACTTTACACATTCAATTTTGTTTTTGCAGATTTCCAATTTTCTTAAGATATCCGTACTCTTGTCTGACTCCGGTTTGGAGAAATACTTTTGTATTATAATTACGTATATATATATATATATATATATATATATATATATATATATATATATATATATATATATATATATATATATATATATATTATATATATATATATATATATATATATATATATATATATATATATATATTATATATATATATATATATATTATTTATATATATATATATATATATATATATATATATATATATATATATATATATATATTATATAATAAAAAGGAAGGACAGTAAGATATATAATCCGGTGTTTTTATTTATATTTTTTATTTTTACAAAACAGTGCTCAATGTAAATTTACAGAGCATAATAATTATAAATAAATTGATTTAAAATATGGTTCCTTCGCTACACAGGAATTACCATGTTTCAAAAACCGAAGCTAAAAGACTTCAAATTTAATTATATAATTAAATTAAACGCATTAGTTCTGTTTCATCTTCAAGCAAATTTTGGAATAACTTATTTTTAAATTTACTGAGTTTTAAACGCACCTATAATTCATAATTTCTTGTTACACACACGCATATATTTATATATATATATATATATATATATATATATATATATATATGTGTGTGTGTGTGTGTGTGTTCGTTAAGGTGGACAAAGCAGAAAATATAACTTACATTACAAAAAAATACAAAATTTTACAATTAAAAAAAATAGACAAAAAAATCTAAATAAACAAATGAATAAATACTAAGCAAATTAACAAACTACAAATCCACACACACACAGAAGTAAATGTAATAATAACAATCCACAACAAATAATTATAGAATCAATAATAAATGAGTAAAGTCAACAAACAACACAAAAATATATTTAGAAATAACTGCATTCGGATCCACAGTCATTTCTACCCTATAGCTTCCAGAAAAATTAGAAATATAACTGATACACACTACCAAATAACTTTTATGATGATACAATAAACCTTACTATCCATAATGCACCATTGACTAGCATATATAAATAGTCGAACAGACAGATATGACTCAGTGTTGACCTCAGTGTGCACTTTTATATTTTATATTTACATACGCCCTCTTTCTGTGGTTGAGCATATTTACCCACTAATAAATAAAATATACCTTAAAAGTATTCATATATATATATATATATATATATATATATATATATATATATATATATATATATATATATATATATATATATATATATATATATACGCAGGTAAGATGTTAACGCATAGAGTACAATTCCAACGTTCGTAACATTTAATCTAAAAGAGGGCTCAATGCAAAGTAGAACAATATTATTTATTTTAGGATATTACACAGAAAACCAAAATTGCTACACAATTGGAATCGTGTTTTGATGCGTATCAATTCATCTCACCAGATGATTGTAAATTACTCGCGAATAAGCGATGTATTGAGATTTAAATAAATTTAAATCTAAATAAATATATTTTAATGTAAATAAATCGTTCAATCGCCAGTACTTCACCTGATGAAATGTACGTATACGTATCGAAACATAACTGCTATTGTTTAGCGATTTTTACATGTTTTCGGTGTAATATCCTAAAGTTATATATATATATATATATATATATATATATATATATATATATATACACCGTGATTGCGAGTTGAGGTGGCCAGCCTTGTTCATTTATGATCACGCTGGGTTCGCACCAACGCTCTAAAAACTGTTAATTGGCTCTGCACACGCCAATAACAATATAAACTGCAGGTGGGCTCTGTGGGCATTTCCCAGTTGGGAAATTGCAAAAATGCCTGTGCAAATGTTGCAATATGCGCTAGTTAGCTGTGCATTGCAACGGGTGTCCTCGATATCGAGTGGCCAATTATAATACATATATATATATATATAATTAACTATATATATTACCTGATATTACGATATTTATTTCTGTTAAAATACAGAAAATGTATTAGCTAGCCACAAACACTGACCCAACATACAAACAATATTACTAATATCAAAATAACACACTCTTACTAACCTTTCTTACTACATCCACCATAATACCTCATAGTCTCTATGAAAAAACTAAATAGTCTCCATATGTACAATTCTTACCTAATATTACATATTACTAATAATTATAACTATTAATTCCTGGCGATTGTACACACATGTATCTCCGAGTCATACAACTGATGTAGGTAATATATATCGTTAATTCTATACTTCATAGCTCTGTTATGATTACACCAAAAATTGAATGGACATTTATTTGCAAATCTGTATAGAAACGTAATCGCACGTATGTATGGTTGTTTATACTTATTAATATAATTCAGACACACACACACGCATATATATATATATATATATATATATATATATATATATATATATATATATATATATATATATATATATATACTTGTTGCTGAATTACTTTATTTTCACTTAGTGCTATTGTTCGAAGTTCAAGCTGTTGTTCACTGAGCCTAACACTCACATGATTAATTTATAAAATCTTTCTTGGTGCCCTCGTCATAGGCAACATTTTTGATTAACAAGATCATTTGTCGGACAATTTCCGTTAAGAGGCCAAACCTCGCAGTATCTATCATTACTGTGACCTTTTCTCGATGAAGCTAATGTGCGTCAATTACCCGATCTCAATCGGTGTAATGTAAACTTTGAGAAATCCCACATATACACGTTTAAATTGACTCGACCAGTTGAAAGTGATGACTAATTTATCATCCGAAAGGAATCTAATTATTTCAGTTTTTTTTATTTTTATTTTTACTTAGTTATAAATGATTTATTACTGAGAGCGGGTGATAATCGTAACTGGTAACAACTCAAAAGATGTAAGCAGTAATCCAATTCAAATTCCGGCCGATACTTGCGCGTTCATTTCATTCTAATGCTATTGCAAAAGCCACTAATCTATTACTTCACCTTTGCCCAGCTATGGATGATATGTCAAGTTCTGCTAGACCGGTTTATTGGGCGATCATTTCTAAGAGATGGACAGCACTGAACTCAAAATATAGAAAAGACAAAGCGAAACCCCTGTTTTCTCAAGTCTTAATAGACTTAACACGCCCATGATTTTCTAAGAAGAGCCGGCAGACAGCAAGTGACCCATGGAACAACCTAGCAAGGAATGATCAAAATAGCAATGTTTTTTTTTTTTTTTAATCATTACACTTCAAACAAAGCAATAAAGCCAATAAGACGCAAGGAGTTACTGAGCGTTAGAGAATATGAGAAAAAAATCACTGTTAAGGAGAAAGAATAATAAAAGAACAAGAATAAAGAATATAGTTAATAACGATTGAAATTGAATTTAAATTTTTGATAATACATCTTGACTTTGGTGTGCAGTAATATGAATCTATTTTCGGGGTGTATGGTGAAATTTGTTTCGCCTTGATAATTATTGCGTCATCCGTGATTGCATCTGAATTTCAAACACTATTGTCTCGACTGTCGATTAGTTGTCATACGGCCATTGACTGGTTAAAAGCTGGAAGAGATGTGCGATAGAAGAAACTGTTAGCATACAACTTACGTTTAGATCCATACATTTCAGCTGTAAAATGATGAGTCCATTTCGACAAGTTGATCATAACACTCAGTGATGGAGTATGAAAAATTAACTTTTGCAGAGGAATACTTTTATTCGACTAATATTTCACGGTCTTTACATCTACACCCTTGTGCAAATACTTGAAACAAAACGAATAACTCCGTTAATTACTTTTTCGTATTTTCCAATGAAGCATAACCCAGTACTCATGTTAGTACGTTGTATGTCCGTTTTTATTTTTTAGAAGCTCTTTGATGTGATTTGGCATGCAATCCACTGATTGGAGCAATCTTCATTGATATCGGGAGTTAGTACTTCGTATGGCCATTCCACGAAGTCTTTCCTTGCAGATTGAGCACGAATTCTCGATTTGATTTAAATCAAGAGAGATCCGAGGCCAATCTATCGTACATTGATTTGCTCACTGGTAAAGCCGCCAGTGTGTTCGTGCAGCGTTACAATTTTCGTATGCTGCCTTGGAGTAACGTCCATCCCAGACAATAGCCGTAAGACAACTAATCGACACTCGAGACAATAGTGTTTAAAATTCTGATGCAATCACGGATGACGCAATATTTATCAAGGCGAAACAAATTTCATCATACACCCCGAAAATAGATTAATATTACTGCACACAACTGGAAATGACCTAATCTGAGAAAAAAAAATAGAAATAGATTATACCCTGTCACTCCAGTGGGTCTCAAAACTGACCGTATGGTGGAAGAAAGGAAACTAAACCGGTTGTTTCAATTAATTTTCGCAAGGGCGTAATTAATACATTTAACTCTCCGTAGAAAAATGTTTTCTCGCTGTCCTCTTCTCTATATATATGTTTCTATCTCCCCCCACTCTTTATATCTGTGTCTGTCTTCTCTCTATATATATATCTTTTTCGCTCCCCCTCTCTCTATATCTCAGTTGTTATCTCCCCATCTGTCTATATATGTCTCTATCTCAATCCTTTCTCTCTGTTTTCTTTCCCCATCCTCTCACTATATATATTTCTGCCTCCCAATCTCTATATATGTTTTCATTTCCCTCCTCTCTATATATTTGTTTCTCTCCCTCTCCTATCTCTCTCTATATGTTTGTATCTCCCTCCTTTCTTCATATATGTTTCTGTCTCCATCTTCTCTCTATATATATATATTTCTATTTCCCTCCTCTCTATATATCTTTTTCTATCTCCTGCCTCTCTATATATCTCTTTCCCTCCCTCCTCTCTATATATCTCTGTTTCTATCTCCCTCTTCTTTATATTTTTCTATCTCCTCCGTTATATATATATATCTATTTCAATTTCCCTCCTCTCTCTATATATTTGTTTTTTCTCCCTCCTCTCTATATATCTGTTTCTCTCTCCTTCCTCTCTCTCTCTCTCTCTCTCTATCCCTTTCTCTCGCTCTTCTTTATATTTCTGTGTTTCTATCTCCCTCATCTCTTTATTTCTGTTTTATCTCCCTACTCTCTATATATCTATTTGAATTTCTCCCCCCTCTCTAGATGTTTCTATCTCTCTCCCCTCTCTAGATGTTTCTATCTCCCTCCTCTCTATATATCTCTTTCTGTCCCTTCTCTTTATATATCTCTATTTCAATCCCTATCCTCGCTATAGATCTCTTTCTAACTCCCCCTCTCTGTATATTTTTTTTATATTCCTTCTCTCTATATGTTTGTTTCTATCTCTTTCCTCTCTGTTTCTATCTACCTCCTATCTATATATCTGTTTCTATCTGCTCCTCATTATATATCAATTTATATCTCCCTCCCCCTTCTCTCTCTCTCTCTATATATATATATGTTTCTGTCTCTGTCTTCCCTCTATATATATGTTTCTATCTCACTCATACACAGGAATTTAAAACAAAGAATTTCGGTCCGTGGCTATTTTTTTTACTATCAATGTTGTCCTTCTCATTTTTTATAAATTTTGCAGGTAGGACTTAACCTGATCTACACTAGGTATTTACTCTGTCTCTCCGCTAAGATGAGTTGTCATTTATTTTAGATGGAGACCCGAGAGCGTACACGCGGGCAAGGAACAAAAATTGCCCGCAGCCCCCTATGGAGTCTAGCTGAAATTTTTTCGGTTGTGCTGGTCGAACTCTCTGTCTGAAGTCAGAGAGGAACCCGGACGGGGCTATTCCACAGGGCAGAGTCTCGTTCGGGGAAATAGACAAACCCGTTCCCGTTTATGCGGGGTCTACGGGGATTTTTTGGCCAAGCCTACGGGCTCGGGAACTCCACACTAAATTCGGCCTTGTGCCACATGTGGGGCAGTTGCTAGATAATCTAGCTAAAATCTTTTCAGCTGCACTGTCGAAGTCTGTGCCTTCATGCAGAGAGGAACCCGGACGAGACTATGCCTTTCGGCATAGTCTCGACCGGAGAGGTAGACAGACCCGAACCCGTTTATGCGGTTTTTACGGGAAATTTTTGGCTAAGCCCACGGGCTCTGATTACCCCACGTTAAATTCGGCATTGTGCCACATCTACCCTCCTGGAGAGTGCAAGTAAATATTGACTAGCTGGAATCTATTACAGCTCTGCTGGTCGAACTCTCTGCCTGCGGGCAGAGAGGATATCTAGACCCCGTTTTATACGAGGTCTTCGGGGAGTTTTCGGCTGAGCCAACGGGCTCGGATACCCCACTTTAAATCCGGCCATGGGCAACATCTGATCGCCTGGGGTTTAGTAAATACACTAGCTGGAATCCGTTTCAGCTGTGCTGTCGAACTCTCTGCAAGACGAGGCTATGCGGTAGGGTAGAGTTTCGCCCGGGGAGGTAAACAGACCCGATTCCATTTAAGCGGGATTTAGGAGGAATTTTTGACCGAGCCTATGGACTCGGATTGCCCCACATTAAACTCGGCCTTCTGCCACATCCTTACCCCGTGGGAGGTTGGTAAATACTACTAGCTGTAACCTGTTCCAGCTGTGATGGTCAAACTCTCGGCCCAGAGGCAGAGAGGATCCCCAGATGAGGCTATGTCGAAAGGTATCGTCTCGTCTCGGGAAACAGCTACCCGACCCCCGTTTTATACGGTGTCTATGGGGAATCTTTTGGCCGGGCTTACGGATTCGGATTACCCCACATTAAACTCGGCTTTTTGTCACATCCTACGTCGTGGGGGAGGCTGGTAAATATCGACTAGCAGCTGGAATCTGTTCCAGCTGTGCTGGTCAAACTCTTTGCCACCGGGCAGAGAGGATCTCCAGACGAGGCTATGTCGAAGGGCAGAGTCTCTTCTAGGGAAACAGCTACTCGGCGAATTTTTAGCTGAGCCTACGGTTTCGGATACCCGATATTAAATTCATCCTGTGCCACATCTGATCGCGTGGAGTGGTTAATAAACTGTTAAGTTGTTTCGCCTTCTTTTCCTCAGAATATAATCGACGGGAAATGGAAAAAATACTTTGATGTTCGGCGGCGTCAACTCTTAATGACGGTAGTTATCTTAATGTTTGCTAAAATTTAATTAAAGTTTCATCCGCTTTTATCCCCTTCCCATAAATGTGATATAACTGCTCAAACAAATTAATATTAACAATATGTTTGTGAAATGGATTTTTTTTATAAGGGATGACGCGGTAACTTATGTCGAAATATACCGCCGAAGAATTACGGGTGATCAAAAATCTCGTCTCAGATGAGAAATATATTTTTCTATAAAAACAACAAAACAAAACAAACTTTTAAGGGTAATGCCAGAAAATAACATTGATCGAGTTCAAAGGTAAGTTAACTTGGTAGTTGAAAAGGTCAAGACTTGACTAGTTCCTCTGATAACGGCTAACAGGAAGTCGTCCTTAATTAAGTTTTACGGATTTTTTTCAAAAATTTTGCCAACTGGGACATTTTTAACATCTTGAGAAAAGCCAGATGGAAAAATGTTTTATTAATTTTTCATCGTAACTTTTGCAAGCAATATTTGATTTATTATGTAATCATTGACCAATCAAAAGAAGCCCGACTAAGATATTCTATATGCTCTGTCGTACGTTGGCGGTCATGGCTCTCCACATTTTCTTGTATTTTGTAGCTTTTTAATAAATACTCTTTTTGTCATCTGCCGTAAACCGTTCTGATGTTAAAGATCGCTAAGTAGGTTATGTGTAGTTTTCCTCTGTTCCGTTTTAATTCAGTCCGTCCTGTGAGTATCAAAGTTTCCAAGCCCTCTTTCCTCATTATGTGCACTAAAAATTTCAACGGTCTCTTTCTGATATTAAGTATAAGCATTCTTTTTGTTTCGATTTTGTTTAAAACGTCGCCATTTGCTTAAATGTTAGGCTCATGGTATTCACATCATCCTTTTGTACAGGGGGCCGACACTATTTTCCAGACACTTCATTTTTTCAAGTTTTAGTTATCACAGACAGTCTGTACTGTTTTAGTGTAATGGTAATAACATTTAAAACTGTTTCAATACTACAAATGGAAAAGCAGATTTCAAATTAGAAGTATTTTTATTTTTTTTACAAATTTTAAAATTACACAGGCGACAGTATTTTTCAGACATTGCAGAAACAATGCTAATAGTTTATGGCAGCACCCTTTTTTCAATGACTTCTACCAGTCTATCTTCATAATGTTCGTACATATTGATAATAACGTCTCTTCGTGTTTCTAGCAGTCTATGTTTAGCATCTTTTATGCGCTGCCACAGTTCAGCCTCTCTGGTTATTTCTGGCCCGTCGTAAACAAGCTCTGCAAGCATTTCCCATATGATTTCAATTTAAGTCTGGACTTCTTGCAGGCCATTCCAGAATAGTTATATTTGCTTCACACATCCACTTTTTCACTGATTTGGCCACATGGATGCTGCAGTTATCTTGCTGCAAAATAAAATTACTTCCCATTTCTTTTTTGTATGAGTGGTAGGGCTCTCTTTTCCAAAAGTTCTCTTTAGCTCAAGCTATTTTGACGTCCTTTTAACCACTCGAGCCACAAGTTTCCATTCGGAAATACAATACCCCAAACCACCTGTCTCTTGTTGAGAATAACAGGTTCAACATTTCTCGACCATGTACACCACCCTTCAGGTCCATCGAACTTAAAACGTTTTTCCTCAGTAAATATCACTTTGTTAAAGTCGACATGGTTTGTTATCTATCTTTTGGCACTTTCCAGCCTTGCCTCCTTGTGTTTTCTCGTTAGTGTAATTCTTTTCTTGATTTTAGCATACTTAAGTCCAATTTCGTGTAGCTTTCTTTGTACAGTTCGAACACTGACGTCAAGTTCACACTTCTCCTTTACTTTCTTCGCTGTCACCTTTTCTCCAGATGATAACAACCTCGTAACAGTCCTCTTCATTCTTCTTTCTGTTCTCTTGGAAATTGTTTTTTTCCGTCGTCTCTTCTTCTTCTTCCGCTCATAATCTGTACTTAGCATGTATTGACTTCGGTAGCTTCATCACAGCGGCGATCTTTCGGATACTGAGCCCATCTTCTCTCTTCTTTTGGACCAAACTGATGACTTCTTTTGAATGAATTCTTCTTCAGGATTTTAATACGTTTTCGCAGTGAATGGTAAAGATACTCAAATGTAATGGTAAGGGTACAATTTACATACAGTAAATTTGCATATTGTAGACGTTCGACGACTAAATCATTAAAAAACCCGGAATTTGTGTCATGTCCGAAAAATAGTGTCGCCTAAGTTGAAGTAAAAATAAAGAAAACATGAAACCAAAGACAAACCCATCAATCAATGTTCATACCATTAATGGACAGTTACTGCTGAACTACCTACTCATCAACACAAAAGCTCTCGGCAGCAAAAAAAAAAAACACCTTAAAGCACACTTTTCAAAGTGTCCCAAAAATAGTGTCGGACCCCACATTTTTGTTGCTTTAAGAATCTTCTTTGTCTGTGAGATTGTCCTGCATTCACTGTCAATATAGAGTGCCTGATATTACGTAACAGTTTAGTAGTCTTTTCTAAGGAAAATTCCCTCTTTCTTAATAGTTTACTTGACTTTTGGAAGAGATCTTTCATTATCCCAGGGCTTCTTCGTTTTTCAGCGTTTTCATCCTGTGTTAAAATGCTTCCCAGATATGTAAATTGTTATAATTGGCATCTCCAATGTGTAATTTGCATGTTGAGCTGTTCCTTTTGCTAACAACAATGCATTGTGTCTTTTTGCTATTGATGTTGTAGTCCTTTCTTCTCGCTTTCTTTCACTTCATTCTGTAGGAGTTCTTGTATTTTCATTTGTGCGTCTGCTATCAACAGTGTGTTATCTACATATCTACATATATGTTGTTAAGATTCTGGCCGTCAATAATCAATTCTGTTAGGACATCTAATTCTCTCAGAATCGCCTTAAAGTATAAGGTTGAATAATTTCTGTCAGAAACCCATCGGTGTCTTGCTGCAGCTTTTTATCTGTGCATATTTACTGAATGGATTTTCTATCCGTATGCAGGCAGTTTGCTGCCATTTCTGGTTCTGCATTATTTTAGCATTCTTCCCAAATATGTCAAGGTTAGCTAGCAGTTCGAACAGTTTTTTTCTAACGAACTTTAAGATACCTTTCCCGATGAAAAACAATGAACTCGCAACTGGAATAGAAGTGCGCATGTCACCGCTGTATGTGGGTGTCAGCGAAGTGATCACAGTGTCCACCACAATTATCCAAATACCTGAGCCCTTTCTGTGCGGGTGTGATTGAATAAGATTTCTCGTAAACCTTATAATCCCAACCACTAATAACCAGTATGGCATAATTTATCTTTTATTATGAAATATACAATTTGCAATGATATTGACCTGGTCGCGGGCGTTACATACGTCGTGCGTTTCAGTTGGGGAAAAAACACGTTTCCACTGGAATACCGACAACAAGTATGGCGAACTCTTTATGTGAGTCCAAGTGAATAAATAAAAGGAAACAGCAAGAACCAATACATGTACATACAAATGATAATGTATTAACAAGGAGGGGATACAAATGACAATGATATGTGTAACAAAAGAATGTGAAAACTATTTTGGTCCAAAGGATGAGTATTGAGTAAATGGGCATAAGTACGTGTGTTGTATATATATATATATATATATATATATATATATATATATATATGTGTGTGTGTGTGTGTGTGTGTGTGTGTGTGTGTGTGTGTGTGTGTGTGTGGTTTGTTCATGCATTTACCAATGGGAAATGTGTTTTCACGCAAGAGACTTATATGTTGACTTTTAATCGGAAAAATTTACAAACAAAACCCTTCCAACGAACAGGAACCAATACGACGGGTCAACCAACCCAATTTAACGTGCAGCATTAGAGAAAAACAATTTTAATAGCAAACACTGAACAATTTACACTACCGACGTGTCTTCCAGGACGTGCTACGAGTCTGACCAGCTAAAGAAAATAATACAGCACCTTGATCACAGGACAAGCACATGTCCATCGACACGTACCTCTACAACATTTCCGACACCATTTCTTTTCAGCTTACGAGGGCAGAAACAAACCTACAGCGTTTCCTTTTGGGAAACGCATGAACAAACCACACGCACACACACATAACACACACAACACACGTACGTAACCCCATTCACGCACTTCACATCCTTTGAACCAAAAAGGTATTTACATTATTTTGTTACATACATCATTGTCTTTTGTATATCCGTCTTAATACATATTATTTTTTTCTACCAGTATTAGTTCTCGTTGTTTCTTTTCGATTATTCACGTAGACTCACATACAGAGTCCGCCATACTTGTTGTAGGTATATTAGGAGGCACGTGTTTTTCCAAACAAACTATAAAATTCGTTTGCATTTGTTTTCAAGTGCCTTTCCAGTTTCGTTATCTCAAAAGTCAGAAAAACACACTGTTTGTCCATGTTCAACATAGTCTATGAATATAGAATCCAGCGCAGTACATAATCTGTTCAATGAAACAACGTTAAAGCTTAACACTCACGAGTCAGACACTCTACTGAATCTGACTATATCGCCAATACCACCAGCGGCTGTACCGTAGATCTTCAGTCTTCGATATCAAAGGCTGGCAGTGAATATTCCGGAAAAAAACATGGCCGCCTTTATACACGTCGAATTGAATATTTTGAGCCTTCTGATTGGTTACATCTTCTATTGGTGAACTATAAAATGAGTCAGCTCATTTTGGCTGGCTCACTAGTACACCAAGGTACCCAAAAACGCCAACATACACTGGTGACTATTGCATGTAACAAACCGGGACAATCGGATGAGGTTTCGACTAAAAACATCTACATACTTTTTGCTTTACTACGTCAGGTTTATGTTAATAATAAGTCTATCAACATCCTTTCTGAGATACTTTCAACACAATGTCAACACCTCGGATTCGAAAAGCCTAAAACGGGAAGACGCACTGCGGAAATCCCGGCGTCGCAATCCACTTCGTCGTATTTCGTGTCATTACTAGAAGTCGAGCCTAGAATTACTGTGTTGTAGAAACTGCTTCTCTTCATTATTTAGTCATAAACGTGTGAAACCGCTACAACGTAGCCAACGTAAAAGAAATGACCTAACAAATGACCTGTTAAAATGACAGCAAATGCAAAAAGCTGAAACAAAATTAGAAAGTTTTTTTTGTTTTTTTTATTTCGTATTTCGTTTTTTTTTTTCGCTGACACGACAAATTATCTTCCTCTCTGACCTTCAGGCTTTTGAAGAACTTTTGGAAGTAAGAGTGAACTGAAAACTTTCTACTTTGATATACATCCCTCAGGTGGCACAAAGCTCCATTCAGACAAAACATCTCATCATTGCTAAGCAGAAAAACTAAAATAAACTAAAGTTTGGGAAAGAAAATTGTGGTTGCCAGCATTTGGATTTTGATGTGATCGGACGACGAAAGTGAAGCAAAAAATTGTGAACAAAGATGGAAGCTAATTTTCAGTGGTAGGATGACATGAAAGAATGAATTTGACAACCAAGTTATTCTTATCTACTTACATGGGTTCTTTGGTGACTTTCGCTTAGAGCCAACTACACTCAAGTCTCGACAATTCTCTGATAGTTTTTTCTCCAAATCTGCTGACGTCAACTATACTACTGCCTAGAAGTTTTCGTATTTTTGTTGTCTTTAGAATTTCAGCCTCTTTAACAAGTGTATTTATCGTCGTTCCAAGCACTTTAACATGTCACTCTACAATTAACACCAGTTTTATTAGACTGGGTCAAAAATAATCCACGTTATTGTTTATAATTTTATCGTTCAAAAAATAAAATACAATTCCATTTCATTCGATAATATATTCAGCAATTTGTGCAATCACAGCTTTTCAATTCTCAAGCAGATTTTCGATACCTTTTGATCAAACTTATGATGTAAAAATGTTTTAGACAAATCTGATTTTCATTCCAGAAAGAATACCCCATGAAAATGTTTACCAGAGATCGAAAATGAGTGATCTAAAACAAACCAGATTATTGTTAATCTTAATCTACATTACGGCAATGCAAAATACTAATCTATGTTAATATTATTTACACTATTTGCATTCGGACTACTGTCTTCATATTTGTTGTTGTTAACACAACGCTTCGGCCGTTGTCCCTTCCAGGCTTCATCAGAGATGTATATTGATACGGCTAACCAACAGGGAATTCCGAACTGAAAACCATTATTTGATCTTCGGGGATATGCTGGGTTTCCTTCTACTGCACATTCCTAGGGATGTCTAGTTTTGTTCTTTCTTTTTCCACAGATTCCAGTGATTTAACTCAAATTTAATAAGTTACCAAATTCACTTGCCAACACTTTAATCAACTAGATTATTGTTCTCTATTGCTGGTGAAGATTTGATGCTATTTTTCATTATTTATTTATTTATTATCTGTTCCCAAATCCTATTTATTTCTATGCGAGGTCCACTAAGGAGATTCTCATAAACTAGTGTATGCACTGATTCTTTCAGTGTCCTTGTCCAATATTTTCTGTTCATTCCACAGGAGCTGATGTCGACACTTTTCGCTACATACATGGCCAGCCATGCTTGATTTCCTTATTTCACCCCTCACTGCGGCTTTTCTATCTTCAAGCCTTATTTGTAAGTGACTGTTTAATTCAACTTTATCTTCTTTACCGCAAATGCACAAAATTGTGTACAGACAATTATTAGTCAGTTAAGATTTGCACAGTAAAGGTTTCTCTGTAGAGCAAATCTGTTTCTGAATATTGTACTGATGCGGTATAAACCACACAATTTTGGCAGCCCTTTACAGCCCGAGGCAGTTTTTGATCCCTATCTTGTCTCTTCTGTTGCCTCCTGCAGGTGCTGGTACTATGTTTGCAGAATAATTATTATCTGAAAGTGACACTTGATTCTGATAATTTCTTGTTGGTATATATCTGAGTGGCGAATGATTTTTCTCGATGTTGTAGGCATCTGGTCATCCCTTTCTTCATACTTTATGAGTGGTGGAAATTGAAGTCGACTTGTTGGCCGATGAAGGCTGACATTTGATATACGGATGTCTTGAACCCATTCTCTTTTCAAGTTGTTAGTATACCCAGAAAAGCTAGCTGATTATTATTTTCTTCTTCCATTAGGAACTGGATCGAAAGTTTTATTGTGTTCGCATGGACCACAATATTTGTACAGCTTCCTGGTTCGGCAAGAGTATAATGGTGTCAGCTATGTATCGCAGCCATGCTGTTGGCTTTACTGATGATGTTACTATAGTTATTTCCGCCATGTATTTCATATGTATGATCGACATATCTGGTATCAACGGTGAACCCATAGCCAAGCCATACTCCCGTATATATTAGTGTATATAATTACATTTGTAGCTCGGCATTTTTTATATTTGTAAACTAATTTTAATATCAGTTAAGTGATCATATGTATTTCAGTTACTGTTTTAGTTTGTCAATTTCAAGTGTATTATTCCCTTGCCACACGCGATTTGCGCAAAAACTAACAATTAATATGGAGCATTCTGTTTTTATTTGATTTTTCTTTCTTTTCTTTCTTTCATTCTTTGGTTTTGTTTTTTTATATTTATTCGTCTGTTGCGTTTGTTAAAATCTTGTCTTTGTTTTTTTTTATTTCTTACATTTCTTTGTTTCTTGTTGTTCTTAACTTCTTTTATCTGTTATCTTTTGCATCCTTGTCCGTATGTTTGTTGTTTACTTTATTTCGTTTCTATTTCTTTCTCTTTTCTTTTTTATACCTTTGTTTATTTGATTATATTCTTCGTTTCTTTCTGTGCTTTCTCTGTTTCTTTTTCCTTCGTTTGTTAATTTTTCTTTCTATCTTGATTTCACTTCTTTCTTTTTTGCGCTTATTTTTTACTTTTTGTTTCTTTCTTTTTTTGTTTCTTTCTTTTTTCCTTGATGTTTTACTTTCTTTCTTTTCTTAACGTCTTTCTTTGTTTTCATCCTTATTTTTCTTTCGTTGTTACTTTTTACTTTTTTTTCTTTCATTCGTGCATTTGTTTTTATATTTTCTTTTGTTTACTTTTTAATTGTTTACTACTTTAACTTTCTTTCTCTTTTATTTCTTTGTTTCTTTTTCTTATTTGTTCATTTGTTTCTTTCATTATTTTCTTTTTATTTGATTTTTCCTTTATTTTTTTCATTTATTTTCTGTGTTTTCTTTTATTTCACACTGTCCTCTGACGTATTCTATACCTGAAAGGACAAGTGTCAGACACAATCAGCGCAACTATTTTCGCATCTTATTCAAACTATTCGTTTGTTCCTATGAAAGAACAATCTTTTTCATTTTCGTCTATAAAACGCCATTTACTCATCGATACAACAAATCATATTAGTAAATCTAAAAGAGCCTCTCATAAATAAGAAAAAGACTTGCGATCAATCAGAGGCTGTTTTTTGAGTCCTATATCAAACATACGGTTTTCAACAAATTCAATAAAACTGAATGTAAATGAATTTATTTGATACGTTTACATCTGATAATTATTTTATCCGTTTATACAAAAATAATACACATCTCATTTTAGTGATTAAATCTTGACAATTTTCTCCAATCACATGGGCGTGTTTTTATATAAAAATATATTTCCTTATTTACACTATTTATAGGTGGACTATTGTCCTCATCGGCGATCATGCCCACCGACCTTAATCAGATGTATATCGATACTATAACCTACAGGGAATTCACAATTGGACACGTTATTATATGAACAGGGTAGAATGCTTGAAGTATGAAATTATTATCGTTGTACCTCAGCCATACCATTGTACCTAACCATATTTTTGTACCTCAGCGATACTATTTTACTTCAGCCATCCATTTGTACCTTAGCCATACCGTTGTATCTTAGACATACCTTTGTATATTAGGCATATCGTTTTACCTTAGCCATACTATTAAACATCAGATATGTCGTTGCACCTCAGTTATACAATTGTATCTCATCCAGACCGTTGTAACCCAGGCACAACTTTGTATCTCGGCATACCGTTGTACCTCAGCCATACTATTGTACATCAGCCATATCGTTGTACCTCAGTTATACCACTGTATCTCAGCCATACCACTTTACCTCATGTTGCATTAATTTCACAATTGTCTCACGGAACAATAGCCTAGTGGATTGAAGCGTTGGTTCGTCAATTAGGCGACATAGTAATTGCGAGTTCAATCCCTGGGCCAGGCTGTGTATACTTGGATTTAATGCAAACGGGTTCAGCAATACGAACAATAAGAACTAAATAAGATATCCCGAGAAATGGGCAGCGGAACGAAAACAATCTATCGGGTTGATGCTTTTCCTTCTCAGGTTTAAGAACAAAGTGAAGACGTTTCAAGTTGTCTTTCAATTTGTCTTTGTAGCGTAAGAGAGGACGTCCAACTGACCGCCTAAAGTTTGGTAGTTGTCCATACACCACCCTTTTTGGAACCCTATGCTCATCCATTCTCACAAGACCATATATCTATGCAATAAAAATAATGATATATTGCTCTACTTTGTATTGAGCACTTTTTTGTAAATTAAATGCTACGAACTGTGGAATTTTTAATCCATCTGTTCTTTCTCCCATTTGGATATATATATATATATATATATATATATATATATATATATATATATATATATATATATATATATATAAGTGAACATAGAAGTCAACACTTAGAGGCGACAGTCTGTTTCATGCTAGATGCTATCGTCAGGCCACCTCTCATCTAGCATGAAACAGACTGCCGCCTCTAAGTGTTGACTTCTATGTTCATTTTTATATTTACGCACGCTCTATCTCTGATATTGAGCACTTTATCCCATAAATATAGCACACTTTACGACTATATTTCTTCATATATATATATATATATATATATATATATATATATATATATATATATAATATTTATTAACAATTATAACAAAAAACATGTTATAAACCGCTACAGAAATACAATGGTGTTTCTTCATTGTATGGGCTTCTTCTGGCGATGGTGATCAACTGGCGAATAAATGATCATTTTAAAGTTTAAAAGTAGTAATACCTTCACAGAGAGGGGGAAGAACTTAAATGTCTAACATTCTCATAAGCGACCTCGAGTAACCAATCATATGACGGACCTGTGATGAGATCGAAGATAACTTCCATGTTGTATTCCTGCTGGCTGTACAAATTATTTGGAATCATACTTAGATGATAACTAAGTGTCGCCTTCATTGGGAAAAAGTTGCGCTATAACTGATCTGTACTACATAAAAACGATGACACTACATTCATTGACATCTGAACGAGAACTATAAGAAAAAGGGTTTAATTAAAGATGAGCAAGATCGACAAGTCATAGAAGGAATCCGGAGAGAACAACGTGCGGAAATTCTGAACAACTAAGATGAGGACAATATCAACAAATGATATCCAACAGAGATATCAAAATTATTTTATTAAATATATATTCATTTTCAACTTAGAAAAAATATCGTTAAGCTTTCAAATTTAAAATTTAAGCAAGAAAAACGACCTAATATCGTTCTCTTCCCATTATAACAACAAAATAAAATCTGACATAATCATCAGATTTTACCTAAGAACACTAAGAATATGCAGCCCGCATTATTTACACGAAGAAGAGAAATACATTTAAAACATTAAAGCCTTAATAAATACTAAACGAATCAATAAGCAAAAACCTGAGGAGTTTAACCCATCGCCTGTAATAATTGCGGAATCTGAATAAAAGATTACATTAACACAAAAGGGACATTTTACAAAATAACAGGTCAAATAAGTTGGTTGCCCACCGGACCAAGACTGACCACAATTTTGAGATAAAAATTGATCAAAGGAGAAATTTTTTTAAATTTATCAGAGAATAATGATTCACTCCGACGGAAATGTCTACAGAGTGTCTTAATCGCAAGCTCATCTACAGTAAATTTGCACCCTGGCTGTTTCAAAATTCCCCCTATTCCTGGCCGATCTTTTAACGTCACAATGGTTACAGCTTCTGGGAAAGAGCGTGTAATCTATCGTGATCAACAATTTGAACAAGGCCAGCACGCTAAAGACCTCATACACGTGGACTTGTGATTTCGTGCTAGGACAGCTATCGACGTCCCCCAAAGGTTCCGGATATCCAATTTCACGCATAAGCCAACCCGTGATATGACTTTTAGACACTCTCCAAAGGTTCCGCAGTTGCGATCGACCCCTCCAGTCCGATAATATCAGAAGTCTCCTTCCTGACAAATCCATCATGGTGAGATTCGATATATATATATATATATATATATATATATATATATATATATATATATATATATATATGGGTAAAAGGCTCAATATCAGGGATAGAGCGTGCGTAAATATAAAAGTGGACACTGAGATCAATATTGATTAGCGACTGTCTGTTTCACGATTGAAAACAATCTTTAAGTCATTTGTGTTACGTGGTGTCTCACATATTTATACATGCACATCAACGTGGTATTATGGGAAGCAATGTTAGGTATTTCCTGTTTAATGTATTATCTTAATGGTTATTATGTAGGTAAAAAACGGTTATATTTCAGATGATTTTAAAACCTATTAGAAATAATTATGTATCCGAATGCCGATATTTGTAGCCAATTCATCGTCTTTGGTAACTTTTAACACATTATTTATTATAGCATTTAATCATTAATTATTAGTTGTTGGTCATTATTATTCTTACTAAATTTAATTATTTTTAGTTACGTCGGCATACGTAGTTTGTTAATTCATTTATTATTCATGTACTTATATTTTAATTTATGTATTCATTTTCTTTTCGGGGTGATTATCTTTTCTTTTTTTTAGTTTAAAGTATTTTCTTTGTCTAAAGTGTGTTGCATTATCTGCATTTTATAGAGTGTATATATTTGCATTTTTCTTCGTGATGTTTCACAAGGTATTCGTTTTTCAGTTTTAAGTAAAGCAATAAAATTTGTTTTCGTGTCTGCATTTTGAGGGAAGTTCTAATCGTTCACTTCTGAGGGTCTGAGAAGCTAATTATAGATATTTCCTCTTCCAGATGAGGTTTACAGTTTGGGGGTTTATTTTTCTATGTTGATGCTATTTCTTTTACTTTTCATAATAATTTTTAACGTATTTCGGTTTTTTTCTTTTAATCTGCGGCATATTTTGAAACGGTTGCGCTGGTCGCGTGTTTACTAGTGGTAAGGAATGTTTTGCGTGGATGGTTTCTCTGTTTCCAGCTTTATTTTCTTACTCCTATGCATAGTTTTTTTTTTTTCGTTGTCTACTTTGTTTTTTACGATGGCTGGGTATATGAAATCGTTTCGTAATCAATTGTCGTTTAAAGGAAATCCCCACTTTGGTGTGCATTTACAGGCGAGTTTTTTTTTATCTTGTACGGATGATTTGTTGATTATTTTTTTCTGATGTGCATTCTTATTATTCATGGCATGTTCTCGCTGGAACTGTACCTGATTTTTACTTTTTACTGTGTTTGAGTTGAATATCTTGTGGAGAGTGCTTGATGGAGAAATGTTTTGGGATGAGTTTAAAGAATATTTCCACGGTTTATTTTTAAGTTCTTATTGTACGGTCTGCTAAACTATGATGTGTCTCTTTTTTTTTTCTTTTTTTTTTCCTTCGTTGGTGATGGTTTCAGTAGAAGAATTCTAAGATAACCTACTGTTAACTGACTGTGGGACTTGATTTATTATTTCTGGTAGGTGATGTATTTATGTAAAGGGGTTAAGTAGTTGTATTTTCTACATGGATGATATGCACATTTTCTTACGTTGAGTGTGACATCTAGGAGATCTACTTCTTTTAAGGTAGATTTTAATGTATGTGTCAAATCCTATATTTTTGAAATTATTTTGTGATTATTTTTGTATTTTGATTTATTGGCCTGAAATTTGAGACCTAGATTTCTTAGAAATATGAGACCGTCGTCCCTGTAGAGACCTATATCATGCTTATCGATTATTGTGCTAAGTTTAAGCAGTATATTTATATATCTATATGCTCCCAGGTTTTGAACATAAAAGGGTTTTTTCTTTCTTTAGCCAAGCGGCTTTCTTATCGAATGATATTGATTTTTTGGAGAGATAATTATATACCAGTTCGTTTTTTCTTGTGATTTAGAAGTTATGACACTGATTGGTTCGAGTGAAGAATAATTTTAACACAGAAGCAATAGGATTTAATTTTACTGACGATAATCAATCAGAGGAAATGATAGTCTTGATCAACAAGTTATAACGGATTTATTCACAAAATCTTTTCAAACATTCTGGTTGTCACAACAAGAAAGAGAACGTGACTCAAGATCAATCAATAGCAAGATACGTGTTTTTTTTTATTATTATTATTTTTCTTTATTTCGGAGCGGGTGCAATAAACGGCCTCTTTAGATTTTTTTTTTTACGATTGGAACGAATAATCTGTCAAATTGTTTTACTGTGGAAAATGCTAAATCGCTAACATTGAAGCGAAAAGCTCAAAGAGGAAGAAAATTAAAAGGAGGAAACAAAGAATGGATTTGAAAATGTTGTCACGAAGTTTAATCTCGCGAGGACGGAAGTGACATTTTCAAAATTAAATATCAATCACTGTGGAAAAAAAACGGAACGAAATAGTTTTTTTCTGCTTTGCAGCGGATATTGACGTTAAAGGACAACGGAAATGAAAAAGAGGGCGAACCACTGATGAAATAACGAGTTTCAAATGATAAGATCCAATATTTTGAATCTACTTTTTTATTTTTTTATTTTTTTCACAATTTTCCGAGGAAGTCAACATTTATTTTTCGAATGCGTTCTGTTTAAATTATACAGTTACACATTATGCATTTTTTTAATTAAAAAAATAATCCGAATGGTTGAACGTAATTCGATGAATTTTAGAAAGAGCATGAGTGATTCGATTTAAATAAAATGGGAAATTTTAAACCGCATGGATTTCTTTTCAAATAGAAAAAAATACATCAAAACGCAAAATCTAACACATTTACAAAAAACAAACTCCCACTACTTGAACTTCTGGGATGTAATATTATTATTTACAATATTTACATTCATACTATTGTCCCAAAGTTATCCAACAACAACAATTGGGACAATAGTCCAAACGTAATTTGTTTAAACTCCCACCAATTTGTCTACGTAACTTTAAAGCATAGACTTATAAAGGGGTTTCGATTATAATTACTAATAAATAGTAAAATTGATTCTTATAGGGAGCTTCACACACTTGGCGTTAAAACCAAACTAGGTTTACTGCCAGTAGGTGGTAGAATGCTTCTAAACCGATCCACTACACAAAATGTAATCATATAGCCATAAAGAATTAGGTAACGAACCTCTTCTTGCTATGGGCTTTAAAGTTTCAGTCAACTTCACACACGTATATATATATATATATATATATATATATATATATATATATATATATATATATATATATATATGTATATATGCAAACACAAATGAAGTCAATTAATTCCGATATATTTTAATAGTTTTGCTTCAACGCTATTTTAGATGGAAACTCATATTTGAGTAAACGCCCTGTTTATTTAATTTAACGGTATTTTCATTTAATTACATTTATCGCTTTGAATATTTCAGAAATCTTGTCATTCTCCAACAGGATTCGAGCCTGTATCCGCTATGCATCGTTAGTTCTGACGTGTTTAACCGTTCGACCAAGTAGAACTTCCGGTTACACGAAGCCCGAGATAGACCTTTTGAATTCACATTCTCCTGCCGATTCTGGAAGCATGCATCTCTTCTCTGTTTTTGTACCCTAACATAAATGTTTATCCTATTTGGCATCCTACGTTGTTGGACGGTTAAATATTTGTGTATAGACGAATCAATGGAATCGAATCAAAAGAAATATTTTCAAGATATTTGATTTGTCTCTTTTTTTAATAAATTTCACCCCATACAAGACAGCAAAGCCATTAAGAATAACTAGAAACAGAAACATTTCGAAAGAGCGGGAAAAAAGAGTAAAAAAGGAGAATGTAGATAGCGATTGACATTGCATTTAAATTTTTTGAAGAATAAAGCATGGAGCCAGAAAAGAGTTCCACAAGCGACAAGTGCGAGCGAAGAAACTGTTAGGATAGAATTTACGGTTGCGTCTAGGCAGCTCAACTGTAAATTAATGAGATCTCGACGCCATTCTAGTGGGCTGCTTAAATTTAAAAAAAAACTCCCGATACCATTGCGAAGAGTGATGTTTATTTGGAAATATTTACAAAATGTGGCACAAGGCCAAAATGGGGATTGGAGAAAAGGAGAGTCTTCATCAGCCTTAACTTTAAAATTAGCTAACCACAAACACTGACCTAAACATACCACAATATTCCTAACACCAAAACAACACCTTATTTACCTTTCTTACGACAGCCACCATAACACCTCATGGTCTCTATGAAAATCCTAAATTGGTCCCATATATACAGTACATTGTCTGTGGGGGGAGGGGAATAAAACAACAATTTTAAAACTAGCCCAATGAGTATTTGCCATATGAAAACAACCATAGCGAAGTGAGCATCTGAAAAATTACCATTAAAGTATTTATAGAAAAGACACAGAGAGGCAACCTTACGGCTGTGGGCAAGTCACTGAAGCCAGTCCGCCAGATCAGGACCAATAATATTGCTGATTCTTCTTTTAATTTTGTCAAGGAGCTAAGTGATCATTTGAACAATTCCCATGAAAGTATTTATAGAAAAGACACAGACAGGCAATCTTACGGCGGTGGGAAAGTGACTGAATCCGGACCGCCAGATCAGGACCAATAATGTTGCTGATTCTTCTTTGGATTTTGTCATGGAGCTAAGTGATCATCCAAACAATTACAATGAAAGTATTTATAGAAAAGACACAGAGAGGCAAACTTACGGTGGTAGGAAAGTGACTGGAGCTGAAACGCCAGCTCAGGACTAGTAATAATCCAGATATTATCAAGTAGCTCAAGGTAAATAGCAACTGCACCGGATCACATGTGGCACCAATGTTCTATGCATGGCTAAATGGTATACGTATAGATATACAAAATAGATTCTGGAGAGAAGAATTGGCCTCCCGTCATAATGAACCGACTTTCCCACCAGCTGACCTAGTCTTTCCACTACATGTCAGCAGAGAAAAGAATTCCTAGAAGGCACAACGAGTCACTTTTTCATCGGTGAACATCAGCCACGCTAATGGAAGGCAGCAAGGGGCCTCTCCGATCATTAATGGAAAAGATGAGGCATCTGTCTTCGTTCCACCGGCGAGAAGTGTGAGAGAAGAAACTTTTAGCATAGAATTTACAGCTACATCTATCCAGCTCAACTGTAAATTGATGGGATCTCGGCGCCAGTCTAGTACTGCGCTTATATTCTTAAAGTCTAGGTACCATAGAGAAGAGCTTATTCGAACAATTACCATGGAAAATATTTATAGAAAAGGCAAAGAGAGGTAACCTTACGGCTGTGGGAATGCGTCTGAAGCCGAGACGCCAGATTAGGACTGATAATATTGCTGATTCTTCTTTGGATTTTATCAAGGAGCTCTCGGTAAATAGCAAGGGCACCGGACCATATTTGGCTGCAATATTCTAAGCATGAACGAACGGTAAAACTATAAATATGCAATGATAGATTCTTTATCCTTTTAAAACTAGAAGTTTCTTCGATTTTGTTTCTGTACATGCGTGTCAGGACCTGTGTGCGTGCACTGGTATGTCGTGGGGGCGATTTGTGTGCGCGGTTACTGAATCATTGTTGACACCAAAACTCCTTGGATCGATCGAACTGAAATCTGACACGCAGACTTCTCACCCCCAGGACACAAAGAGGCAACATGAAACCCTGTTAAATGATAACTAAAAAAAAATCTGTCACAGTAATTGAAATTACTTAACGTTGATTTATTTTTTTGAATTTTCTGTGCAACAGTATTTATTATTTTTTGAAATGTTTAATATATATTATCTGTTGTTGTTAGCTGTGAAGAAATGTGGCCGTAAATTGAAAATGAAAAGTGTTTATAAATATCAATAGAAAATAGTTCTAATGAGCAGTAAAAAAAAATTAAAATGAATTTCTTTGATTTGCCAGGAAAATGTTGAATATGGAAGAACAACAATTACGCAGTTTTTATTAATTTTATTTTACCATATTACCGTTGTCGTTCATTATGATGGCACTGAGTCAATACACTTTTCAATCGCCACCATCCGATAACAGAAATAATGAATCTGCTTTCAACTTGGCCAATAAGAAGAAAATTGAAGAGGTTTCAAATATAACAAAACAGATTCACACAGTTGTTGGATGATCAAGCGTAATTATAGCGAGGTTGAATTAAATATGTTTTTATTTACTATGATTCACTTCAAGTTCATTCCAAAAGGAATCGTTAAAAAAACACCGAAAAAAGCAATCTTGGTCGCATATTAAAATCTGATGTGTTGATAATGTTTGTCTGTACGTACATTAATTGAATTACACCTGATATATATATATATATATATATATATATATATATATATATATATATATATATATATATATATATATATATGTATATATATATATATGTATATATATGTATATATATATATATATATATATATATATATGTATATATATATATATATATATATATATATATATATATATATATATATATATATATTATGTGTGTGTGTTTGTGTTTGAGACAATTATTTTGAGATATTTCCTTGATCAAACAGCTTCATCAGAAAAAACAGATTGGTAAGAATAAAGTTTTCAAGCGGAAATATATAACAAAAATCAAATGAAAAAGGAAAATCAAAGAAATGTCTAACGTGAATCATGTTCTGTATCACCAAAAATAATATAATCAAAATAATGTAATCATAAATCATATAGGTCAAAATAATATAATCATATAGGTCAAAATAATAAATCATATCGGTCAAAATAATATAATCATATAGGTCAAAATAATAATCATATATGTCAAACTAATAAATCATACCGGTCAAAATAATATAATCATATAGGTCAAAATAATATAATCATATAGGTCAAAATAATAAATCATATCGTTTAAAATAATATAATCATATAGGTCAAAATAATAAATCATATAGGTCAAAATAATAAATCATATAGGTCAAAATAATATAATGATATAGGTCAAAATAATAAATCATATAGGTCAAAAAAATAAATCATATCGGTCAAAATAATAAATCATATATGTCAAAATAATAAATCATACCGTTCAAAATAATATAATCATATAGGTCAAAATAATATAATCATATAGGTCAAAATAATAAATCATATCGGTCAAAATAATATAATCATATAGGTCAAAATAATATAATCATATAGGTCAAAATAATATAATCATATAGGTCAAAATAATAAATCATATAGGTCAAAATAATAAATAATATACAGGGTGCGATAGGTAAATTGTCGGCGATATATAATTTTTATTTCTCGCATGAACGTTGTTTGTTTTGGATTTTCTCGATTGCACATTATAGTAGAGTCAGTTGGGCAATAACTGTGAGAAAAAGAGGACCATGACGCTATATACTCCACCAGAAGTTAGGAAACAACATGCTGTATTACTTGGTATTTGCATCGGAAGCTCCAATACAAACATCTCATAGTGTTTGAGCGTCAATGTGTGGTAGTGCAGAAGATTCGGAAAGAGTTGGATGAGTCCAATGGTGATTACGAAGGTACGGCAGCTGGGAAAAACCCTTCTGATTGTTCTGATGAGAAAGAACTCCCAACACCACATACTCAACATGGAGGTGTACATCAGATCTTTTAAGGAGGTAGTCCTTCCTTTAGTAAAGAGGGCGTCTGCAGGAAAGCCATATGTCTGGTATCAGGAATTTGTACCATGTCACACAAGCAGGAGAACACAGTCATGCCCGACAGACAATTTGTATGACCACATCACCCCTTACAGCAGCAGGCCACCTAACTCCCCAGACTGAAACCCCCTTGATTATTATATGTGGGACGCAGTTGAGCGAGAGACCAACAAAAATCCTTGTAATACCAAAGATGAACTGAAGCAAGAATTATGCCAGCATTCACAATCTTAAACAAGGAGACCGCCCAGAAAATTTACAGATTCCGAAGTCGTATGAAGACCGTGGTTGAATCTAATGGCGATTTTATTGAATAAATTTATTCTGTAGTAATTTTTATGTAATTCTGGTAAAATGAGATGTCAGTATTTTCATTTTTGCGTAATTTATCCCTCACATTATCCATATATATATATATATATATATATATATATATATATATATATATATATATATATATATATAAAGCTTCATCTACCGCAATGAAAGTTGGTTCTCTGGGTCGCGCCAGAAGGATTTTCTCGCCTAAATCTATCCTTCAAATCTACAAATCTACCATTCGCCTTTGCATTGAATACTGTTGGCATATATGGTCTGGTAGCCCCGATATTCATCTCGAGGTGCTCGACAAAATCAAGAGACGGATATACAATATGATTGGTCCTGACCTGGCATTTCGTCTCCAGTGACTTTCTCACAGACGTACTGTAGCTTCTCTGTCTTTTCTACAAATATTTTCATGACAACTGCTCTGACGTGTACTGGCACCCCAACTACATGAATTTAAGCATTCTCCTCGGTTGGCATCGCAGTCCCACCCCTTTACTCTCGAAACAGTTAAATGTAATTGTATCCGACTCTTCTACTCCAACAGCTTCTCTTCTCGCACTTCCCGACAGTGGAACTCCCTTCCTCCTACTTGGTTCCCTGATAGCTATCATCTTCGAATAATTCAATTGTAATGTCAATCGACATCTACTGATGCCTTGATCTCCGTCCTTCTGTATATCCTTGCCTCAAACAACCGTCCTTCCTCCTGCTCTCACTCTCTGTAACCCCTTGCGTTCTAGTGGCACTCCTTCCTTGCTAGGTTGTGAAGTGCTGATATATATATATATATATATATATATATATATATATATATATATATATATATATATATATATAGGGTGTCCATAAAGTTCGTGTGCACTTTAAAAAATGCATAACTGTATTTGTATTTGCGATAGAAATAATGTGTAAAAAATGTTATAAAGTTTAATGTACCTAGTTTTAAGTATAGCTAAAATAACTAATGTGATTTCAGGCATTACTGTAAATCAGTTGGCAAATGCTTTCCGTGAACTGCAAAATCGTATTACCCTTTGTATTGCTAATGATGGAGGGCATGTGGAAACTTAAATAAAATTTCAATAAAACCTTAAAAAATATAGATTTACTTCTTTCTAATCTTTTTTACAAATTAATTCTATCGCAAAGACAAATAAAGTTATAATTTTTTTTAAAGTGCACACGAACTTTATGGACACCTGTATATATATATATATATATATATATATATATATAGATAGATAGATAGATAGATAGATAGATAGATTTATATATATATTTATATATATATATATATAGAGAGAGAGAGAGAGAGACAGAGCGAGAGAGAGAGAAGATTAATTAAAAACGACTGACAAGCTACTGCTGTTAAGATATTTATTTAATTTTTCTTCTTTTCTGGACATATATTATGTAGGAATTGAGCGAATGTTCTGTATGTCCGTTTGCTTTCGGCTATTCTTCTAGCCATTATCAAGGATGATTTTATTTTTACTTTTAACTGAATGTATGGAATTTTTTGTGCACCTAGAGTTATAGGAATATTTTATATTCCAAACCCGCTCATCATATTGTAGCCGTGTTCATATTTGATGTTACTTAGTGTTGGCTTTTTTCTCCTTTTTCTTAAGAAATTTTTCATTATTCCCAATAACAGTGATAAATATATAAACCTATTCACTCATAAATTAACAGAAAACAAGAAGGAATTCCTAAATCTAGGACCAAATTGCCATCTCCATTTTAAATTTGACCTCGTCACAAAAAATATCGAAATTGAAATTTTACACCAGTCTCCATCCTAGCTTGGGGCTTGTGGTGTAATAAAACTCCGTCCAGACCTGAAAGATTTTCTTAAGACAGGCGTCGAAAAAGATTCCATTCCGCGCAATAACTGTAACACTATTCTCACAACAAAACTCAAAACTACACCAAAGAATTAAAAAAACAATCCTAATAGACCAGCCGATAACGCTAGCACATACGTAATTTTAGACAAAGTGGACTATTTTTAAAAAAATTGCAACACATTGATGACCGATCTAAATTAACAAAATTAAATAAGAATTCAACGGAGACTCTAAAAAGATCTATCAATAAACTTTGAACATCACATCATACTGATTTAGGTACCTTGAAAATGAAAAAAAACATTGGAGATTACCAACAGGATACCAATAGGGAAATGTTAAAATAGATGAACCTAGATAGCTACGACGACCCATCATTTCACAGATTACAACAATTATTTACTAGTTTTTAAAATTACTTACCGGTATCATTACTCCGTATCTACTTACCAATTATAATATCATATCAACTCATGAATTTGCCCAAATCTTTAAAACTACACAACCAAACTAAGGCATTTTAGCGTCACTTGACGTAAAAGATTTATTTACAAATGACCCTGTCGATGGAACCATCGATATAATCATTAAGTAGTATATAAAATTAATTTAATCCCCCTTCCATCCATCAAACCTTATATTGTCAAAAGTTTTGTGCATGCCTGCACAAATAAAGTTTACTTCTACAACCATAATGGCAATATCCACAAAGTAATGGTTTTAGTATGGGAAATCAGCTCGGTCCGTGCTTTTCCAACTACTACATGTCCTAGGTAGAAAACCATATTTACAGGTGATAGAGTAACACTATCCCTGCATGTTTTATTTTATTGGGGCGGGGGGGGGCTTGTTTTTTGTTTTGTTTTTTGTATTGATTTAGTCAAATGCATCTTGTTTATCATCCTGTTCACTGGCAATTCTGGAAAATGATTGCGATAGTTGAAAATATTCGAATCTAACTGACAAAGGAAAATATACGTTCTGAAAAATCACGATGTACAAAACGCCTCATTCGTGTTAGTGGGAAGATCGTTGTTTTTCCTGATTCCGTTGGGCTTATCATGAAGGGTTTCTTACTTATTGTGGGATATTTTATGAGCCCTTTGTTTTGCATTGAATATGAAATAGGATATTAAATGTAGTTTCAATATATTTCTGCTTTTCAGTATTAACATTGAAGGTTTGCAAATTCTGAGTGATCTTGAGCAGATTCCTGTGATTATTCCGGATTTTATTTTGTTGTTATGATTAGAATCGAAATTTATTAGATCATTTTTATTACTTGATTTGCGGTGGACTCTAAGTCTTAAGTGCTGTTAACGCGGTGTAGCCTGATACCTAGTAAAATGAAGGTATTGCTTTCTTCCATTTCAAATTAATTTAGTAAATCATGATAATATATTAAGAGAGCATCATCAATATATCTTATTGAGAATGTTGATTATTTAGGCAAAATATTTTGGAAAAGATCAGATTTGAGAACTTCTAAGAAAATACATGCTATCACTTCACTAAGAGGCGAACCCATTCTTAATCCAAATTTTTGCATATAAAAATTATTATTAAATATGAAATAGCATTGATTGGCAATAAGATGACAGATTTTTATTATTTTAGCTGTGGGAGAGGTTTATGTTTGATTGTGTTAGACGCTTCTTTAAGAGATTTAAGTATTTTTCAACCTGAGCGTTGGTTCAAAGTGATTTTATATCTAAATTAGCCATGAATTTGTCAGTCATATTTGTTTCCCTTAGTTTTTCATCTAGTTTGCCGGGATATTCTTTTTTATATATATGATGCACTGATTGTTCCAAGGAGAGGGGTTACAATTTTTGTTATGGCTTTCTTTAGTTTGTAGGATGCGCTGTCTATTTCTGGAATAATGGGGCTCATTGGGACCCTTGTTTTGGGGGCCTCAGGGAAAACGTAAAATTTGGGTATTAAGGGTGACATTCTATTGGTCTATACCATTTGTATTCATTTTTATTAGTTTCCTAATCGCCTTGTTATTCTTTTGTATTTCAGTAATTATTTTCGGTTCGTTTATTTTTTTCATATTAAAAAAGGACTCGCAACTGGAAAAACCGAATGAAAAAAGAATGTTAACAACAAATACTTTTTCACACCCAACCCGTTTCTGCGGAATCAGAATCAACGTTGAGTTTAAGCAAGCAAATGAGCCAATTGGAGTAAAGTGCCATGCAGATTTAAATTTTCCCACTTGTGACGAATGCAGCTATCGATTTTTTTTGCATGCTAGCATGGTAGTTAACATTCGTGTCAGTCAGCTGTTGGCTCTCACGCTGTCCAATAGAATCTTCCTGCCTATTCGTGGCAGCTAGCTATAGGCTCTCATTCTGGCCAGTAGAAAATGGCCGCAAACTACATGAAAACTGCCGTAGAAGCATGAAAGAATCGATTATTTCCACTATCGATGGGAGTTGTGAAATGCTAAGTCGGTCTTGGCCTTTTTCACTAACTTGGGGCATGTGCATGTAAATTTTGGTGCAAATCCGTCGTAAATTGCGGCCGTGCATTCGTTACACACACACACACACACACAAACACACATCCTGTCTTTTATAGATAGAGATGGAAATACCACCTCTCTTGTCCGAGGAAGTAATTTAGATTTCCTTATTTTTTGCTAGGTTCCTTAGTGCATTTAAGTGTCGCTGTGGCAATGTTCTTTCCACGTTGGTTTCTATAATGCCAGTGATTATTCCTTGAATGAAGCCTTAGAGGAATTCTGTGTCACTTTTCTGTGGTTTTTAATTTTAACTATTGAGTCTACTAGATCTCCTTTGACGAATCCCAGTAGCGAATTTTAAACCGACACTGGGGGTTTCTCGTTCAGTATTGGATAACTTTCTCTCCGATAGATAAAATTCGTAATAATCACCGGATTTTACTTATGTAAGAGATTTAATAACAAAGGTGATGGAAACGAAAAGAGAAAGTATCTAAATGAAATGGGCTAGAAAGAAAAAATTAAATTTTAAAATCCCAGCACATGTTTAATGGCACCAACATAAACAAATTTCGCCCGATCAAGTCCTAATGGACGAAACGCATCACACAAAAACATTTTCCACTTTGTCATACATCTTTCTCCTAAAATTGTTTCTTGATATATAAAATTGTATATATCGTTATTCTATATACAGTGCTGTGCAAAAGTAAGTTAACCCCTTAGTTAATATTTAAAATAATTGTCTCTTTTTTTCCAGATAATCAAAAAATCTTAATTAAACTATATATTCATTAAAGAAATCTTTATTAAAGAATTACAACCACGTTCAAAGATTTTATCAACCTAGAATAAAGATATTAATTAAAAGTTAAAATATGCAAAAGTAAGTGGTGAACCCTTACATTTACACTTTGTATTTTCGTTTTATATGGTTGTCAGTGAAAATAATTTTTTGTGCACATGTAAAATTCAAAATCGCACCTGTTCATTTTTCTTTTCTTTTTTTTTTTGGTAAGCTGTGTCTACTTTAGTCAAACAATATATCTCCTGGTGAATGCAAAAGTGCGCAATTGGAAACTAAATTAAAAATATCTATATATGGGTCGGTCAAAAGAACTTCCTGAAGTTTTAAAAAATCGCATAGTTGAAACACCTAATGATGGAGAAGGCTTCAAATAGTTATCAAAACTATAAAATTTATAAATGGAAAACCTTGGGTATGGCAGCATCACACTCAAGAAGTGGCCATCCACGACAAATGACTTCAAGAGCGTGTTTGTCATCTAGTTCAGCAAGCCCAGGTAAATCCTGCTGTGACATTTGCGGACCTCCAATGCTCACTGGCCAATGTCGGAATCAATGTGCATACATCTGAACATTGTCTATCTTCATGGCACAATGCCTAGAAAAAGCCACTGCCTACGAAATAGCACAACCATGTTCCCCTCAGTTAGGCCAAAGTTGTATTAGTAAGCTAGAAACATTCTGGCAAAAGGTTTATGGTCGGATGAAACCAAAAAAGAGCTTTTGGGGAGGAACATTAGGCAGTATAACGGGCGAGCTCCTAACAAGTCTTTTGAAGAGAAGAATTTGCTACCAACTATTAAACATGGCAGTGTCACCATTATGATTTGGGGATGTTTTGCTGCAGCTGGAATAAGTAAAATAGTACACATTGATGGCAAAATGGACTCAGCATGATACCAAGCAATTGTGAACGAAAGTGTCTTGTCCCTAATTCAAGATCTGGGTTTAGGTCAGGGCTGGAACTTCCAACGGGACAGTGATCTGATGCATCAAAGCAAATCCACAAAGGAATGGGTTTGTAAAAGAAATTTCAAGTCTTGGAACGATCTAGTAAAGTTTTGGATCTAAATTCAATTGAACATTTGTGATTCAAGTGAAGGAAAGCAGTACATGAAAGAAAGTCAGTTGAAATCGAGCAATTGTGGGAGTTTTGCCAAGAAGAATGGTCAAACACCGACACTCACTACTGCCAGAATCTTCTTAAACATTATAGATACAGACTGGGTGACATTGTAAACTCAAAAGAAGCAGTTACCAAATATTAAATGAAAGGGTTCACTTACTTTTGCACATCTTAATTTTAATTAATATTTTTATTCTTGCTTGATAAAAAAAAATTTGAAAGCCTTTGTAACTGATTTAATAAAGTTATTTTTTAAATGAATATATACTTTAATTGTTTTATTGATCATCTGGAAAAAAAGAGACTTTCAAAAAAATATTATCTTAGGGGTTCACTTACTTTTACACAGCACTGTATATATTTGTGGGTGTTTGCTTATGTGTATATGTGCTTGTGTGTACGATGTATAATAGTCTCCGATACAAAAGTGAAATGATGGGACAAAGTCGGTAATTTTATTAAAGATGCATTTCGCCGAGAACGTCTGCTCTCTTTGGCTTCCTCGAGTCATAATGAAAGAACGAACCAACTATGTGAAAGAATGCTTTGTGGTATCTGAGAATATAAAGAGTAACCATAAAACAAATCAAATTAGATTACGTTATCACCTGCAGTGACTAGACTCAAAAGAGTGCGAAGCACAAAGAGAAAGATATGAAAGTCGGTATTTTCGGATATGTCTGCGTCCTTTTCCAAAAAAACAAGGAATAAAGAAAGAAGCGGGCATTACTCTTCCGAGTAATGTTACTGGTTAGGAGTAAATCAAGATCTCTGCTTTATCACTCAATGCGTGATTTTATTTTCAAATATATTTCAACTCCGATTTACGTCCTTCTTGTCGGCTTTTAAATGAGGACGGTAAAATTCGTTTTAATCATATATATATATATATATATATATATATATATATATATATATATATATATATATTGTGTATTTAGGTAGCAATCCCTCTTTTATACATATTTTGTTAAAGACAACTGACAAGGTACTGCCATTAAGCATTTTATTTAGTTTTTTTTGTGTTTGTACAAATGTTGTTTTTTTTTTCTGAATACAATGTGTTTAAAAACTGACCAAAAGTTTTGCATATCTGAATACCTTCTGTTAACTCTTAGCCATTATCAGGGATGATTTTCTTTTTCTTTTTAACTGAAACTCTGGGCTGTGTTATGTATGTATCTAGAGATATAGGAATATGTCATTTTCCAAACACGGTCAGTACATTGTAGCCATGATCATACTTTATGTTAATGAGTGTTGTTTTCTTTTTCTTTTTATTATTAGAACTTCCATTATTTGTAATATTTTTTTTACATGTGGATGAGGTTAATATGATTGTATTTTGTACTAGTATGTTTCGGACGGAGTCTGGCAGATTTCTGTATGTGTTTAAATCGGTCACACTAATACATGCCTATCCACACGACTTACGCTACACCTACCCGACCATAGCTCCATTAGGACTGATTTATATAAACATTTCTGGATTTACATAAACTACAACCCAAATAGTTGATTCCCACGCCCCAACAAATAAACTACATATCGATCAATCACCCAATACTGGATTGTGTGATAGTTGGAATTTCAACATCTAACTTTAATGTTTTGCGTCCAGAATTTAAAAAAAAAATTCAAGGCAATCAAGGGATGACTTAACTATTCTTTAATTAAGGGTTTTCAATTTTGTGCAGGTTCTCATGGTCAGAAAGCTAACAATTCTCGCCACTCGTAGCGAGAATATTATCTTTCTAACCACGTGAACCTTGTTCGAATCTCACCATGGTCATGAATTTTGATACTTTGTGTCCTCCATATGCTTTAACTGACCTTTCAACAACCTAATGAACATTCATGAACATCCTTGAATTTGTAATCCTTGATAACCCAGTGATATTCATCGACTCTGATGGTGGAAGCAGAAAAGAAAATGGACGACCGATATGTATTAGTCCCTCAGTGCTTATGCAGAAAGGATATTGATCCATGGAATAATCTATTTTCCACTGCTGAAACAATAATTCTCCAAGATTCACATGAAAGATAATGGTCATTTTGCAAACCAATTTAACGTTATTCATCTGCGTCAAGATTTATGTTACGTAGGGAGGGGAATTTGTGCAGCAAAAAAGTTGATCATTTGATAAAGATGTCAAACAATGTACAGAATTAAAATTTCACTTGTTCTATCTTGAAAGAGATGAGTCTACAGTACAGCTTTTTACGAAAGATTTATATATCCATCAATGTATGTAAGCATGTATAAACGATTTTCAGATAGAGTGTATCTGTAAAGGATAAAGTCCCTCAAAAGACTAAACGCCTCGGCTATGAATACTTTTTTTCCCCTCCTGTCTCTTTGTATTTATATACAGGGTGTATCAAAAATACTTTTACAAACTTTGGGGGGCGGGTTATTCACCCCAAAACAAGGATATGTAGTGTCGCGTCGTGTAAATGAACATTTTATCCAGTGTTGTTCCTAAGTAGAAACAGTTTGTGAAAGCTGAAGATTTTTTGTTACACGTCGCTAGGAAAAATTCTACAATAAGGATAATGATGGCGCATGCGTTACTTTTATTATTGTCTTCTGCAATATCGGACGGTTGCCCAAGAAGGAACTTTTTGAAAATAGTTACTCCGTTTGCTCCTTTCCAGTAGTGAGACAAAATGCAGCGAAAAAATTCTTTTGACATGTTCGGTAGTACATAATATGGGATCATACCGAAGTTTGCATGCGTTACCGATAAAAAGGCGATGTCCAAGCACGAAAAATGCTGTGCGGATAAATCTGTTGAACATTAGTTTTTAGAGATTAACGTTTTCCAGGTTGCGAAATGTTTTTTTAAATACTGGAAATTTCTTTTTCGACTTGAAAGTGGCTCAGAAGTGAAAGGATGTTTTATCAATGAAACTGATTTTTTTTTAAATTATTTTATTTTTGTGTCTTTAAGTTGTTTTTTTTTTCTTTCAAAATACACGAAATTTAGTAGTTCAAAGTTTTGACTGGTAAAAAAAAGCGTCAGCAATATGGTTTTCGTGACAATGTCATTCGAACATTGTGAAATATATAAATTTTGTATTTTTCACTTTTTGAAGAGGAAAAAGATGTTGTGATCGGTGAATGCATTGAAGTCTGTATCAAGAAATGTGACGAAAATATCTGTTATGAAGATAGCTAAAAGTTCACGACCGAAAATATATTTAGTTTTGTGAATCTTGCATGTTTGCTAAGAGAAATGAGTGACTTTACCTTTTTTAAATAATGATGAACATCACGTATTGAAATATCTAGTTGCAAGTATGCTTCTTTTGTTCTATGTAGTTCGGTTTGGTGTAGTCTACTTTTGCCGAAGAATTGTATTTGTTGTTCAGGTATTTACTTGACCCCCCACTGCGTCAGGTTGTGACACAAGGTCGGTTTTTTAACGTGGGGACCCGAGCCGCTGGTCTTGGCTGGTCAGAGCTAGTCCAGGCCGGAGTCGGTCCAAGCTAGTCGTACTCATGATACCACCAGCGCAGGGACGAATCCCTACACTAGGCAAGTATCAAGTGACGCTCTCAGCCAAAAGGCCGACAAAGCGAGCGATCTGCGAACAGATACTACGCTTTGATCCTGGTCTCCAGGCCGAGCAGCGTCCATATTTGTTGCTCAGGAAGTTTGTTTGTTTATATATATATATATATATATATATATATATATATATATATATATATATATATTGCTTCTATATTTAGAAGTAATGTCTTCGAAAGTTGACCAGATTTGTGTCCGAAATTTGAATAAGAATTTATCGGATGTTAAATTGAAAAATGTTCAAAAATTAACTAGAACTTCGATCACATAAACACAAGACTGAATTCTCGATGACGAAAAGTTATGCTGCCAATGCTTTTTTGTAGCTGATCAAATTTTATGTGGATGGGTTAGCAAAACATCAGAGATTGAGATATGTAAGAAAGAAACAAGAAATTCTTTTTTTTTTTAGTTTTGTGTTGTTTGATTTCATTGGTCAATCACATTTCAAGTGCATTCGACTCTTTAAGCCAACGTTTTTGTAGTTTTGTAATTTGTGGCGTTTCAATGAAGATTTAATAGAAGTGGAACATGTTAGATTAATAAATGTTTGATATTTATTTTATCATTATGTCGGATTCCGAAGAATATTTGATCCGCATTTAGTCTTTAACTCATATATCTACCTATATATCTATCTATGTATCTATCTATCTATCTCTCTCTCTCTCTCTATATATATATATATATATATATATATTATATATATATATATATATATATATAGAGAGAGAGAGAGAGAGAGAGATAGATAGATAGATAATATGCATTCTCCGACACGAATCGTACGCATATTTTCTACGGAATTTCTCGAACATTCAGGCAACTAAATGTAATTAATACTGCAAAATTATAACAGAGGATTTACGTAAATAAATTTTATCTATAAAAATAACCTATAAACAGAAAATATATTAAATAATTGTTTGACTTAATCCATTACATTATATATATATATATATATATATATATATATATATATATATACACGATGCGGTGGGAACGAAAGTAATCTATAAAATATATAAATTCTAACGTTCGCAGCATTCATTCAAAAAAGAGCTCAATACATGTAGTAGAGCGATAATTATTTATTTATTATAATTTTATCATATAGACAAAACCATTTTATGTTGTGAGTAAAATGGTTTTGTCTATATGATAATATATATATATACTGAAATAATTGTATTATTGATGTATACGATAATTCACGTAATGTATATATAAATTATAGGAGAGTATATGACACACACGATGTTCTATAATTTATACATATTACGTGAATTATCACATAAGATGTGCTAATAGTTTTAAGAATTTAGATTACTTTTTCACATTATTAGTGAAGTTTTTGACGCTGCAAGAAACATTCATTGGTAATTAAAAATTACAGAACGTGCGCAAAGATTACAGAGAAAATAAATTAGGGAACAGCTAACTAGTTTCCGTGACATCCGCCCTTCGGCTATTTGATGGCGGCCAAGAATTTTCTGGGGCAGTTACATGTGAGTATATAATCAGGCATGTCGCCGAATTTCCCATCGGTTAGAGGCTTTTCCCGATGACCGCAGGGAATTTACCGAGGTCTGTAAGATCTCACATATAAGGGAAATAGAGATGATTACGGCTTCTCAACCCTTTACAGAAAATATTTTTAGATTGTAAGAATATTTTGGAGATAATAATGATTTATTAAACCCACTAAATAATCCAATGGTTCGCTAACGGTGAGGCGCGTCTCATTGGTTCGACGGAAGAGGATAGCAGGTGAGGCGGAATGACGGAAAGACAATTAAATATTTAGAAACAGTTTCATAAAATTCATATGTCATAAATAAATATGGTTTTAAAATTCAAAATATAATTATCGATTGCCTGTAATTGCATGAATCCTAGTATAAATAGTTATAAATAATTTAGGACTGATTTTATCATTGTGATATTTTTGCATTATATCAAGTATTAAGAATATTGTAACTTGAGTCCTCAAATTGGAGAAGAGCGTTATCAGTGATTATGTTCGGAATTCGAATCCGCGGTTATCTCATTTACCCCACACACTGT
>OZ038497.1:45666849-45754349 GCA_964036315.1 Acanthosepion esculentum
ATATATATATATATATATATATGATCTGTGCCGTCTAATCGACCAGTTTATTTCTGGAATCAGTTTGTAATAATACTACTTGATATCTTGGGATTAGAGGGATTAATGATAATAAATGAAATTCAATATGCCCTAATCCCTCCTCTGAGTTTCGCAGAGATTAAATAAACTTATCAGGGGAATGGCCAGGAAAATTCATTCAGTTTCAACAATATATCATTACACATAAATGTATGATTTTAATTCATATATATATATATATATATATATATATATATATATATATATATATATATATATATATATATATGGTGGACTCTCCCACCGTATTCGACGTATGAGGGTCAAGTAGCCCAGTCCCTAGGAAGCGACACCCAGACACCAGCACGTATGATTTGATTACAGCGGTGAAGGTTTATGCTATACCAACCACTCTTTTTGAAGGGCCGAATACATAGACCTGGTGTACTCCGTGCCGCAAATTCCCCAGATGATCCTCCGCAGGTTTTGGAATTCAGAGTTGTCCTTTTCCTAGACCAGTTGCCATCCAAGTTTATAGAACCCAGTCCATCCTGTTATTTACCCATAGATGTAGGGAGAAGTAGAGGATTAATACCTTTCCCAAGGGTATTAGCATGTAATGGAATCGACTGGAACCCGATCTTGGCTCTCCGCTTCCCCAATCCGAACCGCTATCCACAACTCATATATATATATATATATATATATATATATATATATATATATATATATATATTCAATCGAGTTCGGTTGTGGAAGAATTAGAAAACAGATCATTACAAAAGAGCGAAGAGAAAAGAACACTAATTAGATGGAAGGTAGATAGCGATTGACATTGCATTTGAATTTTTAAGGATTACATTTGGCTGGAAAGGATGGAGACTGAAGAGAGTTCGACAATTTTCCAATTCAGTTATTAATTGATGAGACCTTGCCGCCAATATAGTACTGCGCTTAAATTGAAAATGTCCAGATACCATAGCGAAGACCCTATCCGAACAATTACCTGAAAGAATTGAGAGAAAAGATAGAGATAGGCAGATTTATGGCGGCGGAAAATTAACTGAAGCCGCAATGCCAGATCAGGACCAGTAATTTTACTGATTCTTCTTTAGATTTTATCACGGATTTCTGAATAAATACCTATATATATATATATATATATATATATATAGTAATAAAAAAAAGAATATAGATATTTTTATTTTTACAAAACAGTGCTCAATGTAAATTTACAGAGAATAAATATTATAATTTTTTTTTAACGACAAAGAAGAAAATGTTTTTCTTTTGTAGCTAAAAAAAAAAGACGACATGCGCCGAAAGGATCTCATAATTTGGTAAAAATGCACCCCTACTCTACCTAGACTTAACCTGTTTTCGAAAGTAAATCAAATTGGATAAAATTGTTGTTAATAAAAATGAACAAGCTACCGCGCCTGTCTAAATAATTGCATTTCTCTGTATCCTTGGAAACAAATATTATGAAGGCATGTGCTTATGAAACCCAGTAAATTTCAAAATGAGTTATTTCAAAATTTGCTTGAAAATGAAACTGAACTAGTGCTTTCAATTTAATTAAATAATTGAATTTGAAGTTGTTAGTTTCCGTTTTTAAACAGGTAATTCCTCTGTAGCGAAAGAACCAAATTTTTAAATCGGTTAATTTATAATATTATATATATATATATATATATATATATATATATATATATATATCTTTTCGGGTAGTTCAAGATGGATTCACATGACTACTTTGAAGGGCAAAAGAATGTGGCAGCAATAATCTAAACAAGGTCACGAATGGTATACTTATAAATATGTAAGAAAGATTCTGGAGAGAGAAACTGTGCATCAACTTTCTTAGCAGCTCTTCAGATCGTCTTTCCACTTCATGACAGCCGAGAATGTTAGCCCGAGAAGGTGCAACGGGTCACTCTCATGGCGGTTAGCATCAGCCAAGCTGATGGAAAGCAGAAAGAGGTCTCTCAGATGATTAATAGTGAGCAGTTTAGTTTTTGGAGGCGTTGAAATTAATAATATATATATATATGTGTGTGTGTGTGTCTGTGTGTGTGTGTGTGTTTGTTTGAGGGAAGGGTTTATTGTTGGTCCAACGAGCGAAAAATATATATCTTAAAGCCGCAAACTTTTTTATTTTAATGTAGATTTTTTAAATATTTATTCTATATATTTTGCTACATGGGTTTCGATTCTTGTGACCTTCATCAGGCAAGGAATGTTTATATCCCCCATATTAGTTAAATAAATTACCTTTCCTTCCTATGTTAAATCATTTGCCCGTTTTTGTGCTCCGTTGTAGTCATCTGAATTCATACTAGACTAGCCGAAATTATATATATATATATATATATATATATATATATATATATATATATATATATATATATGTATGTATACTGTATGGGATAGAGACAGAAAGAAAGCAAATGTGTGCGTTTAATGTGCATTTTCAATGCCTAACCAGAATTCAGTTTGGTGAAGCTTATTATGGAGAATATTTTTTCTTGAATCTTTCACTAAATATGGATGAAAAATAAAGTATTTTTTCACTGCATGTGTTTTCTTTCATGGAAAAATTGGAAAAATCCCAAAACAACTTTTTTTCTTAAAATTTACAAGAAAGCAGTTGTGGCTGGTACAAGTGTCAGAAATGGTTTTCAAAGTTTTTCTTGCGTGAGATGTATCGCTGGCCGATACCCCACGTTTGAGCAAACAAGTTGTTAGCCGTCAGTTTTTAAAAATACATGAGAAAGATCAACGTGGAGAATAGCTGACAAATCCAAAATTTCCAAATCAAGCGATGAAAATAATTTATAGCAGATTGCTTCTCTTAGACGCTTTGATAAGCAAAAAAAAAAAAAAAAAAGAAATCCTGGACCGTAGTCAAAAGTTTTTGTCTTCGGAACACATGCAAAGAAAAGTGGATATTTCAGATCAACGTAGAACACGAAATTCGTATGTAAGCAAATAATATCGTGTTCTTTTTTTTTCTGGTCAATATATACACATGCTCATACGTAAGTGAAATGTATGAAGATTATCTGAAAAATAACGGGACTGGGTGTGCTGTGTGTGTTCGGTACGAAAGAGTGTTAAGCGGATGCTGTTATGATTTAACATGATAACTTTGGAGTATGTAATCCGAGCGTTTGCTTCGGTCAGTGCAGTAGAAGAAACAAAGTTTTGGGAGGGCAAATCGTGGCTACTTCACTACGTCAATACGCCTGGTCACAAAGCCAAGAGCCTTTTCTCGGCCGAGAACATGGCTGCATAGGACCCTCCTATTCATATGATCTGGCTCCCTGTGGCTTTTTTCTTTTTCTCATCTTTTTCCAAGATTCAAAGAGACGGGTTTTGAAGACGTGCAAGCCTTAATGACGTTCCAGCAGTGCATAGAAGCGTGACAGAGAGGGATGGAATTAGATTCGAGGGAGAATTGGAGGGGGAAACCATGTAGTGTGTCGTTTGTAATGGGAATAAGTTGTTTCTGGCACCAGTCTCATTACTTTTCAAACAGAACTCGTATATATACGACAGAATTATCGCCTGCAGCAGATGAATAACTTATAACACTTGACTATATCTGAAGCTCTCGTCATAAAAATGAACTGATCCATCCTATTGCACGTTTTTGGGTGTAGCCAAGTTAACTTTGTAACATTTTTAATTGAATAAAACCTCGTTGAAAAATTAAATTACCAGGTACTTACACTGTCTCCCCACTAAGATGAGTTGTGATACAAAGTCAGTTTTGAAGGTAGGAACGCAAACGCGTACACCCGGGCTAGGAACAAAAATTGCCTGAAGTCCCGCAAGTGTCGGTGGCGCTGGCCTCAGAGCGAGCACCGATCCCTCTCTTTGGTGAAATGAGAGGGCGCGGCCTCGGGCAGCTGTTCGACAGGGACGGGCATCTCTCAGTATAATTTTCCTCAGTTGCGACTCTATCATTTGACGGAGTCACCCCTGAGTGCAATCTGCCTAAAGACAGACACGCAACTGAGAGATGATAAATAGGGTGTTACAAACTTCTCGAGAGAGCAATTTACACACTAAAAATGATTTTCTAAGCGTAGCTTAGATGTGGCACTAGGCCGAATGTATGAGGCACCCAGTGAGGATCGAACTCACTACTCAGTCATAATTGTTCTAGCGAGACAAACTTGATAACCATTACACCACGCCGAGGTACCCAAAAATTAAACCACAAAAGCCGTTAGAGCAAACAGAATAGACTTGAGGAGGATTACTTTGAAGCGGAAAATATGAAGTTTGTTGTTTGGAAGAGAAATACATTTTTTGCCATTAGTCCTGTTATTTTTCAGACACAACCTTGTATACGCGGTCTCTGCGATAAAAATCCAACTATTCTGAAGACGTCCAGAACAAATGTCGCTATTTTTACGTAACGGGACAAACAAGCATAGCTGTTCATCGGTTAAGACTTTCTACGGCACTCTGTCTGTGAGTGAGCTTGTGTATTGCTTGACTATCATATTGACATCGACTACAAGTGTTGGGTGGAAATTTGCCATTCGTCGGCAAATAGTTTGCGTTGTTTAGAAGGCCTCCGAAGAACATTTAGTAAGAGAAACTCACAGGAATGACCGATTCAAATTTCCAACCTTGTCTCTCTATTTGCTGAAAATAATCAACGTTCTAGAGAAACTGAAACGAGAAGAGTGTCTGAGCGCCTCCACTGATCGTTCTTCAAATATTATGCAAGGTTATTTAACAAATCAAAATATCACCTAAGACTCACATCATCCCCAGCTTGACAAGATTTAGATCTCTTCGACTTAAATCTTCACCTAAAGCTATACATGTCCTTGAAAATGGGATTTCTAAGCGTAGAATTGATGGGGATCCTGAACATTCTTTGCTGTGTACAAAACGGTAGAATAACTGTGTTAGGTTCCAATTGTAGAAGTTACACATGCGTGTGTCACTCATATCACGTAATACTCTCCAACTACATAACACGTAACACTTTACAAGTGAACGCCCTCTTGTTCAAAAGATACCATCCGAAAAGTGACCCCTCTTGTCCAAAAGATACCACCCGTGAAGTGACCCCTCTTGTTCAAAAGACACCACCCGTGAAGTGACCCCTCTTGTTCAAAAGATACCACACGTGAAGTGACCCCTCTCGTTCAAAAGATACTACCCGAGAAGTGACTCCCTCTTGTTCAAAAGATACCAACTGTGAAGTGACCCCTCTCGTTCAAAAGATACTACCCGAGAAGTGACTCCCTCTTGTTCAAAAGACACCACCCGAGAAGTGACTCCTCTTTTTCAAAAGATAGTACCCGAAAACTGATCCTTCTTGTTCAAAATATATCACCTGAAAAGTGATCCCTTTTGTTTAAAAGATAGTTGTAATGACAAAAGCACGCAGGTGTAGGCTTTAAGAAAGAACTATTTCGACTGAGGATTTCTCGTGTAGTGTCCTTTTATAGTCCCAGTAAATAGAACTAGCTTTCTAAAAGAGGTGAAAAACAAAACAAGGGGAGAAAAGTCTTGATTATTCATAACAACATTATCCGAAAACTGATCCGACTAGTTCAAAAGATTGTACAGCTGAGTAATGAAGGAATGATAAAATATTAAAAACATCAGATGAATTTTTCATTTTCGGATCTGTATTATTCTTTTTTTATTATTTTAACATCGAAATCCGACAATCCGATGGTTTTAATCGAAACCGATTTTAATACAAAATCTGACAGCACCAGAATTTTCTGACAATTCCAAACCAGAGAAACGGATTTAGACTATCGAGGACGGATAAAAAATATTAATTCTGACAGATTCAGAAAGAAAGATCTTTTTTGACGCCCAATTATCGATAAAAGAATAAACATTTTATTCGTTAAATATTTGGCTATCATTTTGATGAATTTAATTCAATCATTTGTCAGCTCTTACAATTAAATATTTTTCATGAGACAGATTTATTTGTCTTTACGTGTTAAAATAATTCAACTAGATACTTCAGTCCCTAGTATGAATCTTGGGTATCTTATCAATAGAAATAGTAGTATAGTTTTGTCAACTACGTATATAAATGTATTTGTATATAGGGTGTTCCAATAACTTGGACCGATTTTAAATGTGAATTAAGTTTAAGCGTCTAATGGTTTTCTTTCTTTTTCTTTCAGATTTAAAAATTTGGAAAAATTGTTCGTAAATTGTTCTGGGTCGGTGGCAGATGTGAAAACACCATTGCATGCTTGTTTACGCCGTTCAGCTGAAAATATTGCTGCAGTGCAAGAGAATGTGACCGAAAATCCAGACACCTCTGTTCGTCATTGCACGCAGAAACTGAACCTCTCCACAACAATGCTACATCGAATTTTGTCAAAAGATTTGTTTCTACATGCTTACAAAATTCAATTGACACAAGAACTGAAACTTGCTGACCATTTGGAGCGCTGTACATTCGTCAATTGGGTACACTAGCAAAGACAAGCCGTTGAATATTTTCTCGCAAAAAGATCCTCTTTAGTGATGAAGCCCATTTTCATCTTATGTAGATTCGTTAATAAGCAGAATTGTCGCATTTGGGCTGATGAAAATCCAAGGATGATTGTTGAAAAGCCACTGCATCTACAAAAGGTCATGGTTTGGTATGCACTTTTTGCTAGCGGAATCATTGGGCTGTATATTTATAAATTTGAACGTACATTTTCGTAATAGGCGTCGATAACTTTAACACATTGCTTGATTGTTACTTTTTCTATTGTTGAAATTGCCAAAAACTTAAGTTGTTAAATCTGAAAGAAAAAGAAAAAAATCATTAGACACTTAAACATAATTCACATTTAAAATTCACATTTAAAATCGGTACAAGTTATTGGAACACCCTATATTATTTTTTCGGGTGATAAGTGTTCGACATTTGTTTTCTGCATAAAGATATGCAGATGACTCGGTGTTGATAGCAGACACAGAAAGGAAACAACATGAATTTCTGACAGTACGCAATTAGTACTTCTTGTAACAGCTTATTTGATAAAAAGAAGTATTCTTTCTCAAAGCTGCCACTAAAAGCATAAGATACAACCGTAAGTCCTATGCTAACAGTTTCTCTTCTCACATTTCTCGCAAAATAGAACTCTCTTCCGGCTTTTTGCTTTCCAGTTAAGTTTGATCTTCAAAACTTTAAATGCAATGTCAATCGTCATTTTCTGTCTGCTTGATTCCTATTCTTTTATTGTTCTCTCTCCTTAATAATAATTTTCCAGGTTTTCTCGCACTCAGTATAAACCCTTGTGTGCTAGTGGCTTCATCGCTTGAAATGAAAGATTTTAAAAAGTCAAATAGAAGAAATATAAGAAAGTTTTTTTTTGTAAATAAATGACAATGTTTTTAGTATATAGATGCGATATCAATATTTTCATTAAATAAATTACTAGAAGTAAGGACAGCGAATAAAGCTGTGGTTCCGGGATTTGTTAACAGAGCAATTGTGAGCAGTGCAAATTTAATATAAAGAGGTCGATAAGAAATATGAAATATGAAAAAACATATATGTGCTCAGACATTGTCAGCGGAAAAAGAAAAATCTCTCCTCGTATATGGAATAAATTATTCAGTTCAAATTACCCAGATGTTTATCTGGATTGACATGTACCCGAGTAGTGCAAATTTAATATAAACAGGTCGATAAGAAATACTAAATATGCAAAAATCATAGATACACTCAGATATTGTCAGCGCAACGAGGACAATCTACCCGCGTATATGGAATAAATTGTTCAGTTCGAATTACCAAGAAGGTTATCTGGATCAACATGGACCGAAGTAGTGCAAATTTAATATAAACAGGTCGATAAGAAATACTATGAAAAGAATCATATATATTCCCAGACAATGTCAGCAGAACGAGAACAACCTACCCGCGTATATGGAATAAATTGTTCAGTTCGAATTACCAAGAAGGTTATCTGGATCAACATGGACCGAAGTAGTGCAAATTTAATATAAACAGGTCGATAAGAAATACTATGAAAAGAATCATATATATTCCCAGACAATGTCAGCAGAACGAGAACAACCTACCCGCGTATATGGAATAAATTGTTCAGTTCGAATTACCAAGAAGGTTATCTGGATCAACATGGACCGAAGTAGTGCAAATTTAATATAAACAGGTCGATAAGAAATACTATGAAAAGAATCATATATATTCCCAGACAATGTCAGCAGAACGAGAACAACCTACCCGCGTATATGGAATAAATTGTTCAGTTCGAATTACCAAGAAGGTTATCTGGATCAACATGGACCGAAGTAGTGCAAATTTAATATAAACAGGTCGATAAGAAATACTAACTATGAAAAGAATCATATATATTCCCAGGTATTGTCAGCAGAACGAGAACAATCTATCCGCGTATATAGAATAAATTATTCAGTTCGAATTAACGACAAGGTCATCTGAATCGACATGGACCGAAGTAGTGCAAATTTAATATAAACAGGTCGATAAGAAATACTAACTATGAAAAGAATCATATATATTCCCAGGTATTGTCAGCAGAACGAGAACAATCTATCCGCGTATATAGAATAAATTGTTCAGTTCGAATTAACGACAAGGTCATCTGAATCGACATGTACCTGATGAAGTGTGAAATGTGATAAAAACAGCAAAGGAGAGGATAAGAGTGCACAGGTAATTAATGTAAGTCACGTAAGAATACACTTAGGAATTAATTCCTGTTATTCCTCCCCAGATGTCTTATCTGTTAAAAGAAATGTCTGTAGTGACATTTCTTTTAATAGATAAGACAGTATAACATTTGTCTGACATGTCAGACAAATGTTATCCTGTCAGTCTTTTTGGATGCGGTTAGAAATCATCAAGCAACATCGAGTATTGTACAGTTTATGAAATCAAAAATCGATCTGCAAAAATGTATTTAAAATATATCGAGCTTTATCTTATACTACTGATTGTTATTAATATTTTCTTGGTTGCCATGTTTCTATGTTTTTATGAGTCGAACGGGTGAGGCATCTTACTGACTATTTATAACAGGTTATTAACTTCCCATAGATACTTTATCTTAACTTTGTGGGACGAAAACGAACATTATTATTTTTTTAAACAGTTATAGTGGCGCCATGATCGATTCGAACTGACTTAACGGTAATTTATAAGAGAAATTTTTTAAATATCAAAACATATTATAACTGGTAATGTGTAGTTTAGTACTGCATTTCTTGTGTTCTTTAAAAAAGTTTGATCACCGCCCAAGAATATTTTTTGCTTTATAAGTGTCACGAGAGATACGAAATGAAACTTCGAAAATCTCTTTAATTCATAAACAAAACACCAATCATTGGTGCCGTCATGTCAGCCAGAGTGTGCAAGATTTTCGGAGCAACTATTATCTTCGAGCAATTCATTTTACTCCAGTTATACTTTATGATAAAGGCATTAATATTTGTGTCAAACAGCGATAAAGAAAAATGATCTCACGTTGTTCTTGGAGACCGAGCCATTAAATTGTTTTGTTTTTTTTACACGATATGCTATTTACAGAAATAGTGTTTAATACTTAACTTTTTTAAGAGAAGTCGTTCATTTTTCAAACTCTGCATTGTCTCTGCGTTAAGGTCCCCATCTTATCGTCAAGTCTATAGATATTATAAAGATTTTTCTTGTTTCTTATCCATATAGCTTATATGCATTTAGTAATTTCTTCGAGTTTTGGCTGATGGGTTTCGAGTAGATTGTGTGCAGTTAACCCATAGTGGTTCGGTATGGGAAATCAGAGAGCCGAGTTCGAAATCAAGTTGAGTTCTTTACGTTCACTTAGGCGTAAATAACATTGCGAAAGGTATGAAGCCAACTTTCCTCTCCTAGCTATGGTTTAAATAGTAGGACTTCTGTTTTCAAAAGTAATTTTTGTTCGCAAAGGATGTTTTAGTGCAATATAATAATTAGTACGACAATCCAAAACAGGTTTAAATAACCGACGAAGGGTCGATAAAACGTAAAAAACAAAAGAACCAAGTTTACAATCAAGAGAAGTTTGGAGAAACGTCGTTTTAGATGTGCGTAAAGAATAAATCTGTTTTGTCATCAGCTTTCATTTTATAATTAAAGTAAGATTATCTTTTCAAGCCACAAATAATAATGCAAATTTTGGTAATTATTTTTCCCACTTATTCAAAAATCATATAAATCCCACAGAGACATGCATAATTTAGTTTGTATACACAAGGATGGATTGCGTAGAAATATACGGACATATACATAAACTTGTATATATATATATATATATATATGGGGTGACCCCAAAAAAAGGGAACTTTTTAATAATCCAATAAAACCAAGAGTGATGGAAGAAAAATATTTAATTCATAGCAATTGAAACCTTAAAACATGCCATTTAAGAAACAATGATAGAATTTTTCATTTTTTTAAAATTACGTCCTGTAGATGGCGTCCTCCTGTACGAATGCATTCTTGAAATCTGCTGTTGAGATTCCTCATTGACTGCTACAACATCTCAGCTGGGATACTGTGAATTTCATTCTCGTTACTAAAATGGCGAAATGCTTACTTTACTAAAGGGCACTGTCTCGCAGTGTTGCCACTTGCTCATGTCTGGCAATACGCACTTCAAAAATTCCCGTTTTTTTGGGTCACCCTATATATATATATATATATATATATATATATATAGATAGATAGATAGATAGAAAATAAAATAGGACCGCGTGTTTGTGTGCGCGCAAATTTTCATGCTTGTCACATTAGAAATACAAATTTTGATGAATAAATTAGAACTCATTTCCACTTCGATCGATCATGTCAAAAGAGATAAGAGAAAATCGATAGTTAATCTACTAATCAGTCTTTATTGACACGCTCTTACACTATCACACATTTTAAAATCCTAAATGTTCCTCCCACATATTTATATATTATCTATTGCGTTTAGACACGTGACGCCTGTCTGACCAATGAGAACTACCAAAAATCGTAACATTCCAGTAGTCTGTCTCTTTGCCTTTTTCATTTCTATACTAGATCTCTGACGAAGCCCTAGTAAAGGTGAACGAAATATGGGAAGGGGGTCAACCTAAAATTTAAGACGCCAACTATACCGATCCCTCTTGTTCAAAATATATCACCCGAGAAGTGACCCCTTTTGTTCAAAAGATAGTTGTAATGACAAAAGTACGTAGGTGTAGGCTTTAAGAAAGCATTATTCAACTGAGAATACATACATATATATATATATATATATGCTTCAAATGCCCCTTAAGGAAATGCGTTCCTAACGAAACCGAACTCATAAATAATTACATCGGTTACACAACCACATGCTTATCCAGACGTCCTATCCGAGCACAGATCCATTAGAACCCATTTAAACACACACAAAAAAGCCTACCCTTAACAATATTAACTACGAACAAAACCACAACGTGCTAACCGTATTTGGAAATTAAAACACCACTACTACACACTAAGACATAATGCACACACTCAATTAAGCAGAAAAATCAAATCATCCTTGATAATGGCTAAAGATATAGCCGAATCCGCTCGGAAAAATAAAACATTTGGACAGTTCTTACACACCCTTTGTCCAGCAAAGAAAGCTCTTGTTCGTACACAAGAAAAATTAAATAAAAAACTTAACCGTATTACCTTGTCTGTCGTTTTAAATGAAACTTGCATTATATATATATATATATATATATATATATATATATGTGTGTGTGTGTGTGTGTGTGTGTGTGTGTGTGTGTGTGTGTGTGTGTGTGTGTGTGTGTGTGTGTAATGTCAGTCTGGTTTGGAGTGAACTACTATCGACTTGACTAGATTCGTCTCTCTCTCTTGAGAGTGTTAGGAAGAGTTCATTTTGTAGTTATAGGTAAGGACCCATAACAGTTTATATTTGCTGTTCAAATTCAAAAATGCTTTTGTATCCTAGCCTAAGATGCCGAATAATTTCGCTATAGAGATAGTGCTTTACTAACGTATGCATACAGAAGCCAATAATTAGATATTATATGTAAACAACGTCGAACCTAAAACTGAATTCACACAAGAAAAATTAAATATACCACCATATTCGTCCAAACCGATGTAAATAAAGTTGATCTCACGTCAAAATAACAATGCTATCTTTAGCGGAGAATTCGCACAGCTGCAACCTCCGTATAATGTGACTTGAAGGTGTCAAGTCACGTTATACGGCGGTCGCTTGTCCATTATTCTCTTAAAAATATTTTTTAGAGAATAATGAACAAACATTTCGTGCCACACACCATTTGCAAAGTTAGTAGTAGCGCACAGGGGCACTATCAGGAAATAAGAATTAACACGATAACTAATCGCTGAAAAAATGCAATCAATTCTCTGTAATATAATGACGGTTATAGCAAACGGTGTACACCCCGAACCACACATGGTAGTGAAATTTATAATTTCTCGGTTTTCTGTGAATTGATTTTGATAAACCTTTTTCCCAACTGGTTTGCACAATATGGCAACACCATTGTTAGGTTTTTCTTATTCTGTGCAGCGTCCTTTATTTTTTTAATTTCAGATTCGACGGTTTTTGGGTGAACCACACTAATAGCTTTTAAATGAAAATAGCTCACCCAGACATTTTTGGAGAATGTGAAGGCTGATTATACATATTAAACAAACCTTGAATATATATTTAACAGAAAACTATAATACTATTAAAAGATTTATTGGTAAAATGAATTATTTGATTACATGAGCGCCATTTCGACGGGTAACTTTAAAAAAAAAACTATTAATCATGGACTCTGTCATATTTTTTTATCGTAGCAGGTTGGACTGCCTCTGCTGTAGCTTTGAGGATCGCCCAATTCAGCGTTAATTAACATCCATCAGCAAAAATATCTTGTTTAATAATGAACCAAAGATATTCAATAGGATTAAGATCCGGAGCGGCTGGCGGCCAAACCATTAGCCATTCACCTTGTATGCCTTAAGAGACTATCAATGCTATGGTGGCCCTGGCAGATTTAGAGGGAGCGTTGTCATGCATGAATACTAGAATCCTTAGAAGCGACGGAGTTATATCATCTAGCCAAGGATACAAGACCTCTTTTAGGCGATTGCAATAGGCGGCTGCGGTCTCATTAAACATTTCTGGCACCTTTACTTGACCAACAAGACTGTCCCCAATGACACCAACCCACAACATGACTCCCACCTCTGTTGTTGACGAAATAAATGTTGGTGACGGAAGTCTCCGAAATATTTGCCCAACCTTCATGTCCTTTAAGGGTCGCTCTGGTCTAGACTGTGAACAGACCATAACTCATGTCCAACGTCATGTTCTTCCGAACACATTTTAAAAATTTATATATCTATTATGTATATGAATATACCGGGTGTAACAGTAAAATTGTCCAAATCGGTTAACAGCATAATTATCCCCCACACAAAATGTTTAATATCTAACAAAAACACTAAAGCAATTGGATTTTTTTTTCCCGGGATTTCGGATAAGACGTTCAGCTATCTTGATTGCATTTTTCGTAAGAATCACTGGAAAAAAAACTTTTAAGTTATTCAGTTAAAAAGAGAAATGGTTAAAATCGTTTTGCGTCAGGCCTACTGCCTTCCCAACGATGGTGGGAGGAAAAAAGATCATTCAGGCCTTTAATAATGGTACCAAACTTCCTACTCCGGCTTCTATCTTCAAAATCCATTTAAAAACCACCAAGAGAACGGTGAATGAGTTTAAAAAAGAGGGAGCATTAGAGAGGAAAACCGGTTCAGGAAGACACAACATCAAGGGGGATCATCAATTCAACTTTGAAAAATAAAAATATATTTTGTTCTAAATAGAGTTCAATAGAATTATAAAAATCCTGGAGAATTCCAGTAAGATACTGCTAATCTGTTGTGGTGGGATCCACCTAATCTGCATAGGTGACTACCAACTATATAAATAATGGTTGATACCGGAAGACGAGAAGAGAAGAAGGTGGAATCACGAGATCCAACTAGAGACTCTGATCGACTGCGACTAGTCAACACATTCTCCAGGAACGTCTTCCCAGAAATATACAGAAATACTATATGTACTTATTGTGTACACTTTCTTGTTATAATACATTCTTGTTCTAAGTACATTTTGTGTTGCATTATTATTCCATGCAATAGGCGAGATTCAACATTGAGTCAAGACTCAACATAATCATTTCTAAGATACAACGGTTCAAAGCTTAATCTAACAATTGGAGAATTTTGCTGTTACACGATTTGGAGAATTTTGCAGTTACACCCGGTATAATAGGGTTTTAAAAAGTAATTACGTATTAAATCGCTATTAATTGTGAGTCGATCAACCAAGGTAGAATATTTAGAAACTGCGTTTAGAATTAGTTCATCGTCTCTTCTATTCAAAGGCTTGCTGTTTATCGGGAGTTTCCGATTTTCCTAGTCAAAATTCGGAATTCCGTGTGCTTGCAAGTCAACGGAAAACGAAGAAGACATTGGTTATCACAAAATGAGAAACCAGTGCCAACATCAAAACTAGGACTCAATTCACAGAAATCTTGATTTTGTGTGTGGCGGAATATGAAAGGTGTCGTTTATTACGAGCTACTGGAACATGGAATCACCATCACGGCAGAAGTTTATTATCAAGAATTTGTTAGGTTTAAAGACGCTTTATGTCAAATATGTCCTTTGCTTTGCTAAAAACAATGCGCTATCTTACTCGAGGACAGTCTTTTAAATAGGAATGTTTTGCTTTCATTTTGGCATCGCATAAATGTTTTGCATTTCATTTTGGCATCTGATGAAAAATAGGTTTTGCATTTCAATAGAATGATAAAGATAATGAATATGAAAAATAAAACGTGTGTCAACAGCAAGATCACCACCCACAGAAATCTTTGCATTTTGTCTGGTAGAGTATGAAAGAGGTCGTTCATTATGACATCTATATAAAAACAACTGGGTTGGGTAAATTATGGATTATGACAACACAAATAGCACACTCTGTAATAAAACAAACGAAAGAAAAAATTAGATCTTTAAGATGGGAGGTTCTTCTCTATCCTTCTTATTCTCTTGATTTAGAATCTCCAAATCTGAATTTGTTTCGATCACAAGAACATTTTAAAAATGGCAGAAAATTTATAAACAAAGAAGTTAAAAACGATCCTTAATTTTCTTCGAGAGAAAATCCACCATATTACATTATAATTGAATAATATAAAATTTGCTTCTCCTTTTGGTGCAATCATGAAAATGGATACAACGTTGATAAATAATATATATATATATATATATATATATATATATATATATATATATATATATAGCGTATATTTTGGTAGCATATTTTCATTAAGACATGTATCATTAAATAGTTTAGACAAGTTTTGTTTACTTATTTTTAATAGGATCCTCTCGTAATTACGGACAAGTTTCATAGTATCTTTCTGAAAGGAAGAAGGAAAATTACCATGTTGATGCATATTTATTTCACTCTGAGTATTTTGGTTGTCTCGAATGTTGAGTTATTTGAATGATGCATTTAACATCTCTCAATATTTTCAACAGCATGCCAGTCCACATTCGCAATTTAAGAAATTTCTTGTCGAAAATACATGTACTTTTTCATGAAAATGATAAAAAACAAAGAATATTGAAATCAACCGTTAATAAAATATTGAAACCAACCCTTAATAAAATTAATTATGAGTCTCATAGAGGGCTTTGGTCTTCCTTTTCCCTCTATATGTGGTCAGACATGCCTGATTTTTCTATATCCATTTGTGTTTTGCTTTACGGTGTTCCTGCAGTCTTATCTTAAGTGGACGGTCTGTTTCTCCTTTATATTTCTTATCACAGCTGCACAGGATGGCGTACACACAGTTCTTAATCATGTTCTCTTCTATGGGAGGGGATACCCGGAAGAAGTGTCTGCAAAGTGTCGAACCACTTTCGAAGGTTGTCTTGATGTTATATGGAGCACAGAACTTTTGCATTTTCTCCGATAATCCCTTCACATAGGGTAGGCAGACCGAAACTGTTTTCTGAGTGTTGCTATCCTCTTGTACCCTTCTATCCATTTTGTTGGAGCTGTTGCCGTGTATCCAGGCTAGTTGTTATGTTGTAGGGTACTGCTTCTACTGACCATTTCTTGATCATATGTCTCTGGGTCGCCAATTATGACTTTTGCTTGATGTCGTAAATAGCAGAATATCGCTTTCTTTACACTCTATATAGAACCATCTGAGATTACTACAGCGATGCAGAGACTTACGAGTCATCTCTTTAGGCTTGGCACCAAGACTTCCAGCCAATTCAAGGAGAGACCGTGCAGCTGTGGTAAGAAATATAAAGGAGAAACAGGGTGCCCTCTTAAGGTAAAAATGCAAGAACATCGTAAAGCTATAACATGAGAGGAAATTTTAAAAAAATCAGTGAATCAGTTTTTATTTCCTCTCATGTTATAGCTTTACGATGTTCTTGCAGTCTTATCTTAAGAGGGCAGCCTGTTTCTCGTTTATATTTCTTGTCACAGCTGCACGAGATGGCGTACACACAGTTCTTAATCATGTTCTCCTTTCGGAGTAGTATTAAAGTATATCCTGATGTTAGATGGACCACATATCTTTTGTTTCTTTTCCGATGAGCCTTTCACATAGGGTATCTCATCCATAGAGTTAGTGATGTTGATTCTAATGCAATGTATATGTTAGCCATTGTTGGTGATAATGAAGGGGGATCATAAACCCTTCATTCTGTCGATATACGTCTGGTCCCATAACAGCAACAAAAATGAGGACAATGAGTTGTGTATTCGTCATTTGCATCGACAGCCAACCAGAATGTATTTCTAACCTTCCCATTTTCAATCGCATAGTTGCACCAAAAATGTCAGATCGCACTCGTCAGCAAGTCTTCATCTTTGTTGTTATTTATTACAATCACTGCAAGTTTCTCTTTTATCCCAGCAGCGGATGCTGTTAATTACCTGCTGTCATTTGTCTCTCTTTATTCATCAACTCCCATATCGTATTCATTTCTATGCTAGGCCAACTGAGGAAGTCCACATAGCTTAGCATAAGAGCCGATTCTTTCATACGTCGAACATTCCAGCGTTATCCAGAATATTCACTTAAATTTTTTATTTCACAGGATCTGATGACTTATCTCCTTTCCACAGGCGCTGATGTCTACCCTTTTCTTGCCATACATGATCAGCTATACCTGATTCCATTGTCTCATATCTTACTATGGCTTTTTTGATGTACACCAACCTTTCTTTATTTCACCTTTAATTATTGCCAAATGTAAGGAATTGAATACACACAACTCTTAATCATGTTCTCCTCAGTGTTCGACTTGATTAAGCAGAAATTTCTTTGTAAACTGGACCTGCTTCTGACAATCGCCCGTGTGTTGTATAGAGCGCATATTTTCTGGATCTTTTTCGATAGGTCATTGAACTGAGGCAGACAGACGGTGACAACAAGAAAAATAACGAAAATATTTTGCATGTCAATAATGTAAATAATGGTAACATGGAATCTCAGAAATTCAAACGGAAATCTGATATATTTTAAGTAACAGGCTTTAATTGGAGATGCTTAATAGACTGAATATTGTCTACCGACACTAACATTAGTTTCAGATTAAAGCCCAAATTCGGCTGGCACCCCCTCCCCATTTGTAGAAAAAAATTCTTTGAACCGTTTATTCAATATTTATTTGGTCTTATCTCGTACGAAACTAAAGTAATCAAATATAATATGTCTATGTTTATCCTTTACATGCAGATGTATATATTGAAGATGTCTCCCTTGTGACACTGGATTGGACAAAGCACCACTCCTCCGTAATTTTCAATTTTGATTTTTTTTTCTTTAAGGGAAAAAGAATGATGCTGATTAAGAAACATAGGTATTAACAAGAATCTTACAAGAGTTATGTCATTACGTGTGGGGGTGTTGTGCAAATAAAGGTGGGTGCATACTAATATCCGAACAGTCAAAGCACGCAACGTCACGTTTGATCCTCATGCAAAATAAACACAGCGTTCTATTTTGAATTCAACTTTAAAAATAAAAATCTAATAATCTCTTCAGATATAGAGAAGAAAAACAAAACCTTGTTATTTTTTTTTTTAAGTTTTATTCCGTCTTCCCGAAAAATAGATATATTTGAAACTTTTTCTTCTTTAAACACAAGTTTTCTAATATCTTCATTGACTGAAGTTCTGTGTTGTTTTCTTTTCGGAAACTACTTTGATAACGACAGAAACAACTAACAACAAAACAAAAATAATAAAAGTTCCATAACAAAAACTTCCTCTCGCTCGACCACACGCAAAATATTAAACAAAATTTGAATAAAACATATAATAAACAAAAAATAATGTCTGAAGTAAATAGCTGTCAAATCCATAAAAAAAAGTTAATGTCTGCGAGAGTATCAAAGATGAAGGACCAGAAACTTAACGACCATACACAAAGCGACATTATCAAAGTAAAATACAAAAGGGAGGTAGCAAAAGTCTCACCAGGAGTGAGGTCGTTTTCCCACTGGCTAAAATGGAAGTTGAAAAATGCATATAAACACAGTGAAGTGAAAATAACAATAAAAGAGATCAAAAGTAAAAAAAAAAGAATGACAAATGCGGGACTGCTAAACAAAAAAGAATCAAAATAAAAAGTATGAATAGACAATGTCAAATGCCGCTTTTCTGAAGACAAAGATTAGAGCGTAAGCCGCACGAGGAAGGACGATAGCAAACTAGACAAATGAAATATGAAAACATACACTAGAAAGACAGGTTTATTCATCTATTGGGAACTATGCAAAAAAAAATAGTATTATTCGACGCTAGATACTGGTATAGAAAATAAAAATATCCTTGGAGACCTTCAGATGCAATGATATTTAACATAGTTTGGTATATTTTCTTTATTAATAACACCCTCTTTGGTAGATAAACACTTCGTGCGGCGCAATCTTTTAAAAATATCTTCTAAATAGGGACTGATAAGCCTCTTGCTAATTTTCTTTTCTGTATGTTTTTTTTAACTGTGCCTAGCCTTTTTTTATCGTAACCATTTATTATAGGTATAACGAACGTGTACACAAAATACGGCTTTATCCACTGTGCCATGTGTCCTCAAGGACACATAGCACAGTGGATAAAGGTGTTAGTTAGATCCATTTACAGGACCCAAAGCGTGTGAGTTCAATACCTGGTTGAGTCAGTAGAGAACTTGGAGAGGGGAATTAATAATTGATAAGCCCATTCGAGTTCATTACATTCACTTATGCACAAATACCCTTAGTAATGGTTTGAATCCAGCTCTCCCTTGGCTATGGGTTAAATATTAGGACAGACTGGACTCTTTAGTCTTATTTGGCAACCAGCCTGGGCGAAAGACAATTCTAAATTCAAAACCTGAGGAAACCAAATAATAGGTTTCCCTTTAGAAAGACAAAGCACACAGAAAGCATTCCTGTCAGGATCTGTCTGTATTTCTAAGATGAGGTATTATGTACACTATTTACATTATTCGGACTATTTTCCTCATCTTTGTTGCCATCTTTATCAAGGACACATGGCACAGTGGATAAAGGCGTTAGTTAGATCCAGTGACAGGAGTCAAAGAGCGTGAGCGTGAGTTCAATACCTGTTTAAGGCGGTGGAGAACTTGGAGAGGGGAATTAACAGGAGATAACTGATAACTGACATCCATTAGACATGGTACGTGGAACTGGAACAGTCTACCCCAGTGAGCGAAATAAAGAGTTCAGTTCGACATTCCAACCACCTGAACAAGGCCGGAGATGTACAACGGCCGAAACGTTGTAATAAATATGGCGACAAAGATGAGGACAATAGTCCGAATAAGGTAAATAGTGTACATAATGCCTCATCCCAGAAATATAGACAGATTTTGTTTTCTGTCCGAACAGCAAAATACTCTATGAGGTATGCTATCCTCTTTTTGTGTTTTCTAAAGCCAAGTCCAGTTTTTTTGCCTGGATTAGGTGCGCTGTTTGAATCTCAAAGTCCCACAATCACTTATGGAACAAATTATTGTCTGTGTATATACCATTGCGTACTACCAATAATACAGTCGCTGTTTACATAGTTACCAGTGAAATACAATTACCAATGTCATGTCTATTCCTGTATATTTTGCCAGCTACGATTGTTACATTTATTATCATTATTGTTTTATTTGCTTTGATTTCTGGTGTATACATGTTTCTTTCCGGGTCCCGACCAGAGACCTAAGGTCAGAAATGGCATCATGACATTTTCCACTGAGCAGTTTTGAAACGAAAATCGCACATATTTTACCTCGATAAAACCCTTCGTAAGATGTGGGCTGTAGTTGTGAGTACAATTTTTGTATTTCTTTAAGATATGTGCCATTGGAATCTTTACCGATCAATCCGAGGTCTCCAACTACAACTGGAATTGTTAACGTCCTCATGCGTCACATTTTTGAAATTTCGATTACAAGGTTCTTGCATTTGGATAGTTTTTTGAAGATTTTCAAAGATATATTGCAGGCTGCCAGGGACTGCCATGTCAATAAGGATGCACATTTTTTCTATAATTACAATGTCAGGGCGGCGCGGCGGCGACGACGACTATTATTATTATTTTTATTTCCTTTGATTTATGTCGTTGACACATTTCTTTCCAGGTCCCGCCGAGGGACCTTAGGTTAGAAATGGCATAATGACACTTTCCACTGACAAAAAAATTTACATAGATAATGCCCTTCGTAAAGTGTGGGCTGTACTTGTCAGAACAATTTTTGTATCTCTTTGAGGCATGAACTTCCAGGAATCTCTTCAATTAGTCTACTGGAATCTTTTCCAAACAATCCTAGGGCTAAACCATAACAGGGATTGTTGATGCTCCCATGTGCCACATTTTTGAGATTTCTATTTCAAGGTCCTTGTATTTTCACAGCTTATTGAATATATTCAAAGATACATTGCAGTCTGCAGGGACTGCCATATCAATAAGGAGGCACGTTTTTTGTTTGTGGTCTTTAATAACAATGTCTGGGCCGTTGGCATTGATTATTCTGTGTGTATTGTGTAGTCCCATAGTATTGTAACAGGTCATATCTCCGTAACCGGGTCTAGGTGGTGTTCATACCAGTCTCTTTCAGTTTCCTTCACGTAGAAGTTGCATATTTTCGCCCACTCTGTCATGCCGGGTTTCATATTCAGTGGGTGCCAATATTGTGCAACATGATACAAGATGATCAATTGTTTTAGGATATTTATCACAGAATCTGCATTTCGGGCTAACACAATATTTTAGTATATGTGCTTGATAATTCCTAGTTAACAAGCATTGGTCCTGTGCAGCAAGGATAAAACCTTCAGTTTCATCTTTCAAACCTGCACTACGTAGCCACTGATGGGTACGGGTTTTGTCTACGTCAGCCAATTTGGTACGGGCAGAGTATTGGCCATGAAGAGGTTTATCTTGCCATTGTCTCTGTATCCGGTCGGTTGCATTCTTTTTTAAGTATTCTCTTAAATTATTATTATTATTACTACTATTATTATTATTATTATTATTATTATTATTATTATTATCTCAATGATTGTTCACACTCACCTGTAGTGATATGACTGGTGAATTACACAGGATATATTATTCTCTACAATGCCGCACTCTCTTCAGTATACGTGTTTTGTTTTTTTAATAATCCTGTCCTGTGAATGGGTCCAAATTTTCCCTTTGATTTTTAGTTCTTCTCGACTTATTCCCTGTCATTTCAAAGAATTTCCCTCTCCTCCGATAACATTTTTGTTTTGTTTTAAACCTTCCTCGGATCGAATGCTGATGCTAACATCCAGGAAAGCGATGCGTTGCGCATTCTCCGACTAACGTTCTTAACTGACACGAAGTAACATCTGATTTTGAGCCTATTAATAATTAAACAATATATAAAAATTGTAGCATACCCAAAGTTATGTTAATTCTTGTATTCTTTTTGAACTAATATTGCTACAATTTATTATTATTATTATTATTATTATTATTATTAATAGTAGTCGTAGTAATAGTAGTAGTAGTAGCCGTATTCACTCTTTTCTCCTTCTATGTGTCGTATCATTTCAGGAAGTTGACGAATATGGCTCTCCACAATTTTCCTATCCTTTGCAGCTCATAATAAATGTTGTCCATTTGTTATTTAACTTTAACCTTGTTCTGCCATCCATTTACTCAAGTTCATTATTCCTTTTCTATGTAGAGTGTCCCTTCAGGACGTAGATGATCATGGCTCTCCCCATTTTCCTGTCTTTCCGTTATTTCTATTTAACCTTGTTCCCCTATCCACTTACTCAAGCACATTCTTCTTCTTCTATATGTTTTGTACCTTCAGGGCGTAAGCATTCATGCCCCCCGCCGTAATTTTGTCTCTTTAGTAGCTCTTAATAAATTTTGTCTTTCTTTTATTTTTCTTTAACCTAGTTCCACCATCCATTTACTCAAGCACACCAAGCAAGTTATCCGTTGGTTTCCAGTGATCTTCTTAACTCCAATCTGTCCTGTTAGTATCAGATTTTCCAAGCCGTCTTTCCTCAATATGTATCCCATATATTTTAACTGTCTCCTTCTTATGTTAAATATAAATGTCCTTTTTGTTTCTATTTTCACTAAAACTTCATCGTTGCTCACATGTTCGGTTTATAGTATCCTCAGCATCCTCCTGTTCAAACACATTTCTGTTGCTTCAAGTCCTTTCTTCATCTTTGTGGAGGTTATCCAGCATCCATTGCCATATAGCAGGACTGATATCAGGTAGCAGTTCAGTACTCCTTTTTTTGTTTCTAACGCATTTTTTCCGTGTCTTAACAGCTTTTGGAATGCATCATCCGCCTTGAGATTTCAGTGTCGCACTTTCCGTCCTCACAACCTTAAAACACATCCAATATATTACTCCCTCACCGTGTGTTAATACACATGATACCTTGTCATTTGCATCGGGGGATTAAGTGACATTAAATCTCCTCAATATACCAGTGCTCTTCTTCGTATCGTAGGATTTTCTTTGATAGTGCTGTTGTCTGGATTGTGCCAACGCTTACTTTGATTTCCAAGGTTTTCAACACGTTCTTCATGATCGTTCCCGGTGATCCAGTAACCACTGGCACGAATGTCAGCTTTATATTCCACACGTTCTTCAGCTCCCTGGTAAGACCGAGATACTTATCATTTTTTTCCTATTTCTCCAGATATCCCCTTTGATATGGCGGGAAAAGGAGATCCACTCTGAATCGGCTTTTCTTCTTGGCTGCTAATCGCAGATGCACTCGTGGTTCTAATCGACTGCTCGCATGTCTCCTCAGATTTCAAGCACATTTTGATGTCCAGCCGCTGACTACGCATGATTTCAGGATATGTCAAATCAGTGGCCTGTCAATATAAGATTTTTTTGCTTCCTCGCTGTCATAGGTTTTCTTTCTGTTTTATAAATATCAGTTACGGGAGTAAGGATGCTATATTCAGCCTACTGGAATACTCACTCTCAAAAATATAAATATGCTTTCTCTTGTGACGACTTTTCATTTAGTAGCATTTTTTCCCAAGGGAACTGATATTATGCAACAAACAGCCTGGCTTCTGATCGCCCTACCTAAATATCAACTCCTCTGTTCTTACTTATTGAGACAGACAGTTATGTGCCATGCGTGATGATAATAATAATAATAATAATATTGTTATTAAAGACCACAAACAAAATAAGTGCCTCCTTATTGATATGGCAATCCCTGCAGACTGCAATGTATCTTTGAAGATATTCGAAAAGCTGTGAAAATACAAGGACCTTGAAATAGAAATCTCAAAAATGTGGCACATGGGAACATCAACAAGCCCTGTTATGGTTGGAGCCCTTGGACTGGTTGGAAAAGATTCCAGTAGACTAATTGAAGGGATCCCTGGAAGTTCATGCCTCAAAGAGATACAAAAAATTTGTGTTCTGACAAGTACAGCCCACACTTTACGAGGGGCTTTATCTGTGTAATTTTTTATTTTTTTTTTTTTTGCAGTGGATAGTTTCATGATGCCATTTCTAACCTAAGGTCCCTGGGCTGGACCCGGAAAGAAATGCGTAAACGCCAGATATCAAAGAAAATAAAAATAATAATAATATACTTATATGTATAAGAAGAGGGAGGGTGTGTAGATATAGGAATAAAAATAATATTCTGGGATTAAGATAGCATTGACAGTCATTACTCGGTGTTGTTCCAACGAGAGAAAAGTGTCAGACAGTTACGTGCCATGTGGGATACAAGCTTAGGCGGTTATGTATCTTTCGATACATGACTGACGATGACGAGGCAGCTGCCATTTTTTCTGCGGTAGACTACTTGCCATCCAAGGCTATAGAACCCGGTCTGTCCTGCTATTTACCCCTAGCTGGGAGGAGAAGAAGAGGATTCATACCTTACCCAATGGTATTAGCACGTAAGTTTATGTAATGATTCGAACTCGGCTCTGCGATTCAACAATCCGACCCGCTATCCATTGCTACACCGCACCTCCTTCAGTCAGTTATGTGCCACGCGTGATACACGCTTGGGCGATCATTTATCTTTCGATACATGACTGACAAGATAGATTTTTCCCGCAGTCGGTTAACATTTCTTTCTGCAGTAGACCATTTACCATCCAAGACTTTAGAACCCGATCTGTCCTGCTTTTTACCCATAGCTGGGAGAAGATGAGGATACATACCTTTCCCAAGGGTATTATCACGTAAGTGAATGTAATTGATTCGACTGGAATTCGAACTCGGCACTCTGATTCCTCAATCCGTGCCTCCCTTCTTGAGACACTATTCATAAAATGAATTTTCATACCATTATATAATAATGTTAGGCATTTATCAAACTTCAACGATTTATTTGAATGGCGTGGGAAAGCGAATAACTGTGTTTAAATATAATTTAAATTTAAAACCAATTTTATTGTTATGGCGTAATATTTCTTTCGTATTTTAGCAGTCCAGTGTTAGATGTTTATTTCGCATACCGAGAACCTGGATATTCAGTGCACCCAAGTCGCTACCGAATGTGACACCAGGTCGGTTTTAAGTGGGTTTATCGGCAATGAAATTCTCAAACCTCTTTGGCGCTTCACTATTTTGGGGGCACCGCAGGCGCCGGGGAATAAACCTAGACGAAGAAGTACTGCTTGGGAAGATGACACCCTAGGACTTGGTCATATATATTATTGGCTAAAGAGCGAACCACTCTGTCGGTCAGCACATGATACTTGCATACCGAGAGCTGCCCTACAATTACTGCTGATTAGGTGGTCATTTACATATTACAGTTATAATTTTAAATTAATTTAATTTGATTAAGTTTTCTCTTTGTTTGCATGAAAATATAATTGATACAATAATAAATAGATGCAGAATAATAATTTATGTGAAATTAATATTTTTTTCGATTTGTTTTCAAATCTCAGTCAGGTACTTACGCAATTTAATTTAATTTGTCGTTTTAAAAATTAAAGTCATGTCCTCACTTTGGAAACGAATGTAATACTACGGGTAGTAAATCTACACAATAATAAGAGTAGGTATGTGTAATAACAAAGAGAGCAATAGTAAGATTAAGGAAGTTTTATTCTGCTTAGAATAATTGATACCAATGTAGTGACTATTTATAGTCCTTTACACATGAAAGAGTTCTCCAAAGGGAGGTAATAATAAAACAAGAGAGATTATTCCCGATTACTTTATCACAATAGGTTCGCTTATCGTCCTGTTTACACTCCTCCCAGGTCATTTGAACTGGATTAGATGTTTACCGCTTGTTTTTCTGTTTAGGATTGGTCTTCTGGTTCCATCTACTTTCTTTGAATTATTTTTCACTCTCGGTAGCCCCTCGTATTATCACCTTGCTTGGGGTGAATAGATTTACAAAAATGATGCAAAACATAATAAAAAAAACTAGTATGTGATGGGCTAGAGAACGTCATATACATACAGCCTACATTCTGTTAGTCACTTCTAAGAGTACGGCCATCAGATTTAATTTCTATAGTATGTCCTTTTTTCTGGACATATTTTATTATTCAGTTATCTTGTTAGCGAGAAAAACTAACTGAAAAAAAATATTTACTGATTTTCGGCCTTTTGGGCGCCAGGCGGAGATTTTCCAGGTGGATATTACTCTCAGATGCTGCTATCTCATTGCACTTAAAATAGGAGGGTTGGGGTTGATTAGTAAAACGTTTCTAAAAAACTAAGTACTGCGAGAAAAAGGCATCTGGTACCACCTCCCTGTACGTGTGAGATGACTTTGATCGGGTGCAAAACTTACTATCATCGACTCTAGGAAAAGAAGGTCTCTCTTTTTTTCAGTTAGTACTAGCTTTTATTTCTTCACTGGATGTAAACGAATTTCTGTATAATTTGAATCTTCTAAAATATTATTTTCTTCTTTAGTCTTTCTTCTTATTGTTCTTCTTTTTTTCTCTACTGCATTTTATTCGCCCTCTTTTTTCTTATTTTCCTTGTACTTCTTTTTCTTCTCTTTGCTATTCTTTTCCTTCTACTTCTTTTTCTTCTTCTTTTTCTTGCACTTGTTTTTCTTTTCCGTATTTCTACTTCTTTTTCTTGTACTTATTCTCGTCGGACTTCTTTTTCTTGTTCTTCTCGTTCTTTTACTTCTTTTTTTCCCTTCCTCTTCATTTTCTGGTACTTTATTTTCTTCTTCGTCTTTTTAGTTTTTTTTGCTCTTTTTGTTCTTGTTTTTTCGTGTACTTCTTTTTATTGTACGTCGTTTTCTTCTTCTTCGTCTTCTTTTTAGTTGTTCTTGTTATTTTTCTTGTACGCCTTCTTTTTCTTATACGTCTTTTTTCTTCTTGTACGTCTTTTCCGTTTACTTATTTTTCTTCCTTTTCTTGTTCTTTTCTCGTCTTTTTCTTATACTTTTTATTCGTGTCCTTCCTCTTTTTTCTGTACCCCTTTGTCTCTTTCTTCATGTTTTTCTACTACATCATCAATTTCTCTTATTGCTCCTTTTTTCTCCTATTATATTTCTTTATAACTTCCTCTCTCTCATTCCTCCTTTTTTATCACTTTAACATCAGTTTTCAATTCTTCTTCTCTTCATCCTTTGCATATGGTCCCCTTTCATTGATCGCTGTACACTGGAAATTTCCTCAGTGACATCCTGTCAACTGCAAATGATGAAAATATTTGCCACAATACATGTGCTAATCGGAGGTATTGCTCCTTTCACCTCTTCTCCATTTATTCTATGTTTTATTTCTGCGATTTGACTCTCCTGGTTTATAAATAGCGATCTGCACATGTTGCTTAGGTCTCTTGAATACAGCAGCACTCTCCCCAGTATCCGAAATATTTTAATAATGCTTTCTTCTGAATGGTTCCAAATTTTTCCTTTGATTTCCTGTTCTCCTATACGTATTACCTGTCATTTTGGAAACCTTGCGTCTGCTCCGATAACGACCTATTCGACAGAAGCGAGAAAAGCGTGAGATCATCATCCATCTCTTTGTCTTCTTTCAGATTCTAATCTATGATTATAATTACGATGAAATTGGTGATTATATCCGCATTAATAGTAAAGTATTTATTAGTACTCGTAATTATTAGTATCTTTATAGACATAGGGTAGTATCTTCCGATGTTCCCATTTAATATAGTGTATTTCATGCTTGAAAAAATCAAGAATTACATAAAGCTTCACCACTTTAAATGGGGCAAAGGAGTAATATGTATCAAAATAAAAAATAAAAATTCCATCGTCATTCATTTGTCTCTACCCATTTTCTTTCATTCACTTTTCTTTTCGATTTCCTTTACATTCCTGACTTATTGCTTCCTGTGCCATTTATTCCTTTCTATTCCTTCTTTCTTTTCCCACTTCGCCATCGTTTGGTTTGGTTTAGTTTGTTTTAAGGCGTATCAACCTCAATGGGTTATTTAATGCCGACAACATTTTTAGGATGGATTCGTATGAATAGAATATGTATTCTTTGGTTTAGATTGGTTTGGTTTATTTTGTTCTACGCCATATCAACCTCAATGGGTTATTTAATGCCGACAACATTTTTAGGATGGATTCGTATGAATAGAATATGTATTCTTTGGTTTAGATTGGTTTGGTTTATTTTGTTCTACGCCATATCAACCTCAATCGGTTATTTAATGCCGACAACATTTTTAGGATGGATTCGTATGAATAGAATATGTATTCTTTGGTTTAGATTGGTTTGGTTTATTTTGTTCTACGCCATATCAACCTCAATCGGTTATTTAATGCCGACAACATTTTTAGGATGGATTCGTATGAATAGAATATGTATTCTTTGGTTTAGATTGGTTTGGTTTATTTTGTTTTACGGCATATCAACCTCAATCGGTTATTTAATGCCGACAACATTTTTAGGATGGATTCGTATGAATAGAATATGTATTCTTTGGTTTAGATTGGTTTGGTTTATTTTGTTCTACGCCATATCAACCTCAATGGGTTATTTAATGCCGACAACGTTTTTAGAATAGATTCGTATGAATAGAATATGTATTCTTTGGTTTAGATTGGTTTGGTTTATTTTGTTTTACGGCATATCAACCTCAATGGGTTATTTAATGCCGACAACATTTTTAGAATAGATTCGTATGAATAGAATATGTATACTTTGGTTTAGATTGGTTTGGTTTATTTTGTTTTACGGCATATCAACCTCAATGGGTTATTTAATGCCGACAACATTTTTAGAATAGATTCGTATGAATAGAATATGTATACTTTGGTTTAGATTGGTTTGGTTTATTTTGTTCTACGGCATATCAACCTCAATGGGTTATTTAATGCCGACAACATTTTTAGGATAGATTCGTATGAATAGAATATGTATACTTTGGTTTAGATTGGTTTGGTTTATTTTGTTCTACGGCATATCAACCTCAATGGGTTATTTAATGCCGACAACATTTTTAGAATAGATTCGTATGAATAGAATATGTATACTTTGGTTTAGATTGGTTTGGTTTATTTTGTTTTACGGCATATCAACCTCAATGGGTTATTTAATGCCGACAACATTTTTAGGATAGATTCGTATGAATAGAATATGTATACTTTGGTTTAGATTGGTTTGGTTTATTTTGTTCTACGGCATATCAACCTCAATGGGTTATTTAATGCCGACAACATTTTTAGAATATATTCGTATGAATAGAATATGTATACTTTGGTTTAGATTGGTTTGGTTTATTTTGTTTTACGGCATATCAACCTCAATGGGTTATTTAATGCCGACAACATTTTTAGGATAGATTCGTATGAATCGAATATGTATTCTTTGGTTTAGATTGGTTTGGTTTATTTTGTTTTACGGCATATCAACCTCAATGGGTTATTTAATGCCGACAACATTTTTAGAATAGATTCGTATGAATAGAATATGTATACTTTGGTTTAGATTGGTTTGGTTTATTTTGTTTTACGGCATATCAACCTCAATGGGTTATTTAATGCCGACAACCTTTTTATTGCTGGTAATATTTTTTCCTCCAAATCGGTATAACTGGTAATATTTTTTCCATCAGAAACGTATCGCTGGTAATAATGTTTTGTTTGGAATATCTTTTTTCATTGCTGGTATTAAAACGTATTTTAACCCTTTCATAGTGTTTTGACACCATTTTGGAGGTTAACTATTAGCTTATAGCTGGGACTCTTACAGGTTCTACCACCCCTTGTCAAGGTGGACCTGGGAACACTAGCAATTAAGAAGGGGGTTTCACGCTCCTCAAATGTGGAAATGTATAGCGAAGCGGTTGAAGTTTATTTTACCCGCGTGTGTTAGTTGGTGAAATATTTTCACAGTGAGCAAAAAATACTACACTAACCTGAAAACTCGAAACATGTTCTTAGATCGATATTATCCATAGCACTAAACCTATGCAGAAATATCTAAACTGCCATCTCTATACAACCGCTTTCTATGATCAATGATTAAAAATAGCTTCCATTGAGGGAGGTCTGTGTGTCTTAGTACCATTCTTCTTCGAAAATTATGGACTGGCGCTACATAATCTCAAGCAAATCTTTGTAGCAAATAACATATATTTAAACACCAGTTATAAATAAAAGTGATAGCACATGTAACTCTGTGACAAAATAATACATATGGTATTATTTTCTCACAGAGTTCCATATGATATCCCTTTTATCGACGCTCAAAAATATCGACGTCAAAATATCGACGTTTGATACTGTCTGAAGCAAAAAAGGAAGCCCCGTTTAAAACTGAAAAGAGCGATGGCAGTCTTCTTGAGAAACATATTTTCCTGAAAACTTATTTTAACCCTTTGAGGCCCGACCACCGCTATACAGGTGGTAGAGAAAAATTAGATAATGCCCAGCCAACAGTTGAACAGTGATAGAGAAAAATGACTTAATGCCCAGATACCGGTTGAACGGTGGGTAAACACTCGTAACTATTTTTATATCTACCTTGAAACATTACATACCAATTAGTTGCTAATTTTGACTCCGGATCTCAGGCAGAAAGGTTAATATTCTTCAGAAACGCAGGACACAAGGCGTTAATAGAAATATTTCAACCAACGATAGGACTTACTATTCGGTCATTTAATATTTCTTTGTAAGGAAACGGCTAATAATATTACCATTACGCAAGAGAGCTATAAGCTGATATTGTGTCCTCTGCAAGCACGATTACCATCATCAGTCACGTAAATGATTACGGTCGTAGTTGTTCCTCATATATTGAAAGCTCGCCGCAGTTGATTGGTCTATGGGAAGATATCCTAACGGACCCTAACTGTTTTCAAATTGGCTTTGAATTCAGACTTGTCCCAGTACAACGATAGAGAGCCCAATGCTAGAGAGCCCAAACTACCCTTCTAATAAGCCCCAACTGGTGGGAAGAAGATACGGATTGTGCGAAAGTACACGCAGTTGACTAAGTAGCCAATTCCACATTCCGGTTATACAATGAGTCCCCGCTTATTCGCGTTTAAGGATTCGCGGCTTCACACACTTAACTGCACTTGTTATTCGCAGAAATCCCGAATACTGGCGTGTTTTTCTGAAGAACATATGTACAAATTATTCATTGAGACCTCCCTCGATTCGCGTATTTTTTTTATAGATATTTAAAATATGCTTGGATTATCTTACTGTTATTTAAGTGACTTAAAGCATGTAACAATCCATTTTTATGGTAAAAATTGCCAGAATTGTACATCTTGATTGTAAAAACAAAGGCAAAACCATGCGAAGTGCTTGGGCTTTTTTCTTTCTTATGGGGCTGCGGCTGGGGTCTTAAAAACGTCTTATGCTAAGTCTGGGGGCATCAGCACAGTTCTATTTTTAGGAAATGTTTTAAACTTTATATTTTACGTCTTGATACACATATTTTATACAGTATATTCAATGGTTGTATCGATCTATGCATAATTAAAAACGGTTATTGTACGCACGAAAGAAAGTTTACGCAAAGTGTATGGTCACCAATACTATTTTTCAAAAATGTTTTTAAAAAGGTCTGAAATGTTTCTAAAGTGTTTAGGATGAAAGTTTAAGGCATATGGGCATTTAACAATCAAAATTGGTACTTTAAAGCACATTTAAGAGGCGAGTACAAGTATTCACGGATACTAACTATTCGCGACCGGTTATTATTAAATGGGAACATCGGAAGATAGTACCCTATGTCTATAAAGATACTAATAATTACGAGTACTAATAAATACTTTACTATTAATGCGGATATAATCACCAATTTCATCGTAATTATAATCATAGATTAGAATCTGAAAGAAGACAAAGAGATGGATGATGATCTCACGCTTTTCTCGCTTCAGTCGAATCGGTCGTTATCGGAGCAGACGCAAGGTTTCCAAAATGACAGGTAATAAGTCTAGGAGAACAGGAAATCAAGGGAAAAAAGGAATATACGAAAGAAATCACACTTCCTCACAGAAACAATTAAATACTACCTATCATATATAATAATATACGGGGGACTCACTGTATATCTGTTCAACTACCTACAAATCCTTACACTTCGAGACATAAACTCGTCTACAAATAAAACCGTATTTTTTACGGGTACTTTGCTAGTTATTCTTTTCAGTTATTCTTTCTTTTCCAGTCTGGGTAGCTTATTTTGTATCGCACTGATTTCGTTTTTATTATTAAATCAACTTCCAATCTACAGCCGAAATTCTTCCTCTCACTCCAGACAAATAATTCACGTAACCCAACAACAGAATGCACTTTACTGACCTCATTGCTGGTCGAAGGAGTCAGAGAAACAGAACAAAATAGAATTAGTACTTTGAAGAAACCGTAAATATTAAATACTGGATATTATTTTAACATATTCGGAGAAATATATTTTTATATTGGGTTATAACTGAAAAAGAAACTGCAAATGTTATTAAATAGCAGAAAACATATTTTTTTCCTATCACAAAGTCAGTGCAGTGTTTTAGTCGAACAAATGAACGTAACAGTCAGAAGATCAAGTCATTCTTTAACACCAATTCAGTAGTCAGATTACCGCCTAAGAACGCCATGTCATCTAGGCCATATGTGACCATGGAGTCAAATAAACATAGATTATTATATAATCAGCGGAAAGATGGCGAAACGTGTTCAATATCTAGGTGCCCTCTGATACCACCATCTTATGCGGGCAGTTTGGGATCTTTTATTAGACTAACCAATTCGTAAATATATTATGGTCAAATTCATGCTCCGCTTTTGTTTTGAGATTTTAGCTACATTTTCTGATCGTTATTTTTTTCTTATTACGACCAAGACAGCTACTAGAAAACGCATTCCAAATAGCATGAACAAGTTCCTGCAAATTTAACCTGCAATATGGCAATAAATGCCCGAAGGTTTCCTGACAGATAAAAACAATTGAAGCAATCGAAATGTTGAGCCTATCATGGGCAGATAAGGGAGAAACGAACTTTTTTTTATGAAGGGTAGGATCAGATAGAACCTTCTACTAATAGTAAAATCAATAATTGCAATACCTAATGAAGAAAATTGACTTGAAGGATTTAAAATTTAAAAACCCTTGACGGGTTTGAGCAAATAGATGGCAAAAGAATTACCAGAAAGACAAAGAGAAATTTCAAAGGATTAAGCTTCATTGAGAACCCCAAACGTTTTGAATCGAAAAGATCCACCATGTCACGAAGGGCCGTGGCACATAAATCTCTTATGAGGATTTGCGTACAAAACTCCATGTCAATTTATTGTCATGATCAATTATTTTGAAGTCGAGGGCATCATTGTAGGTATATTTTGATGAACCTCAAAATCTTTATATATTATTATATATGATAGGTAGTATTTAATTGTTTCTGTGGGGAAGTGTGATTTCTTTCGTATGTTCACAGTCCGGCACTAATCGTTAATCTCGTGTGACTTATTTAGACGCCCGCTCTCGACGAAACGCAATGTTGTACAAGGTTGAGTTTAATCTGCGTTTATCAACAGTATCGTGGAAAAAATCACGAATCGGCCTAGGCACTTCTCCATTTTGGCAAACGCTTCAGGCCCAAAGTAATAAAACCAGCTCCCTCCCTCACTCCCGAAGAGTAAGTAAGTCTTGGGTGGGAGTGTCTACCTGGGCCTTGAGTAAATATTATTGTTAGAGGATCAAACTCCTCTGGCAGCCAGAATAAGATACTCGGGTATCCTATTCGATATCTGCTTGCTGCCCCACGCAGGCTGGATGCGACACAAGGTCTGTTTAATGTGGCCAATTTCGAGCGCGTCCACCCGAGCTATCTGACATGGTTTGTATGAGGTTGTTGGAATCTTTTCCACGGACAATTTTGGGAGTCGAACACTTGCTTAAATATTACAATTAGGCATGAAAATGACACCAATATGGCCAAATGTTCATCTGTAGACAACTAAACAAAAACAAAAACAAAACATTCACCTTTTCCTCCTCGTTCATTCAGGACGTAGTAAAATCGTGGCTCTTCAAAGGCTTCTATCGCCTTGATCCAATCATTCTCTGGACCTTGGCAGTTTTTCTTCTTTTTACTAAGGCTACCACCACCAGTCTCGCTATCCATTCATAAAAGGTCATCAGGTAAATGGACCTGAAATCCCCCCCCCCGCAAAATTCGGTTGCGCTGGCATCGGTATTACTGATTCCCACCTCTTGAGTGCAATGAGGGAGGTACTGTCGTGTAACCGGACACCTCCCAGTTTTTTTCATTGCGCTCTGTCCGAATTCAGATAATCCAGGAAAAAAACAGAAAGATAATAAACTAGAAACGACACACCGAATCTCACAAGCCCGACTCAAAAATTTCGCGTATCATATTTTGTTCTTCCCTTTCTGCTTGGTCACTTTTATAGTTTCTATGCCTTAATTATGCTAATTAGGCAGTCATTTATATATCACTAATTTCATTTAGTTAGATTATTATATTAAGTCGTTATACATATTAATTGTGAATGATATCGAAGAAAAATCTTTCGTGGTATTTTTTTTTTTTTTTGCTTCTTATTAGCTCTTGCCAACCTGTTGTCTAACGTTATTGAAATTTTCTTTCGGATTGGACTGAGATGGAATAACAAGTAGATAAGAAGGAACATGTTCGACATCTGTTTCTCTTTGCTTTTAGTCAGAGTCACAAAGCCGCTAGTTACAATGGTTTCAATTTGATGAGACCCAATTGCAGGCGCTGATTAAAGAACCTCGCCAGACCCCGAAAGAAATCGGTTCAGAAGATATAAAAGCTCTCATCTTACTGCCGCTCGTCATTCTATGGTTAACATCCAGAAACAACCAAACAGAAAATACAAAGCTGTATATTCAACAAATGGACACGCTCAAAGAGGCACTTCAACTTCGTCCTGCATGGCCGTTTTTGACCGGCCATGCAGGACGATTATTCAAAATGCTCGCCGCCACATCGCAAACATAACTAAATACGCAATGTTCTGCCTAACCCATCCTTATTCTCCTTATTTACTTCTTAGACTAGCGTTTGTCGATAGCTTTCTAATTTTATTTTTTTGTGGGGGGGGGGAGTTCGAGCATTAACGATGTGGCGCGTAAAAATGTTGCTAGATTGTTTTTTAGAGTTAACACCTAGTGACTTCTATCGTCGGGGGATTGAACAATTAGTGGATCCTTGGTAGAATGTCATAAACAATGAAGAGGAATAGATTATTAGATGTTAGATTCGAACTAGTAATAAATAATAAATTATAAAAAACGAACAAATTGATAATAATAATAATAATAATAATAATAATAATAATAATAATAATAATAATAATAATAATAATAATAATGTGGGTTGCACAACGAATAAGTTAAATAAAAGATTCAATGAACACAGATATAATCTCAGACACAATAATGTGAAATCAATGAAGCTTTCAGAACATTTTATTACAAACGACTGTAATTTCGACAAGCAGCTTAAGGTGCACATTCTAAAACAACATTCAGAATCTACCGACCTTTCGACCCTTAAACCGCATAAGGATGGTAACATAAGCAAATTACGATCTTCACGGTCCGGGCAAATGAACAGAATGACATGAGAGTTTCAGAAGATTTATACTAAACTCTTTGATTAATTCCTCTTAGTAACTAATCAACTAACAGAAAAATTCCAAAATGAACAAGATCACCATAATATTAAGCGCGTTTCAGCTGCATGCCATTCACGCTTAGCAGTATTTCATTCATTTTGACGAGTTCATTACCAGCACAGCCGTGTTTTCATTACAAGACAAGCAACGTTTGCACGCAAACTTACCATTTTTTGCAGATTTATATAATTTTATACTTGGAAATTATTTTTTTAATATAAATTGAAGAAAAAAGACATTCTGTCGAAATATTGTTGAACATTGTCAAAAAAATGTTCCTTTTCTTTCTTTTATTATAATGGGCTTTTCTCTTATCTCTTAAATAATAATAATAATAATAATAAATATCCAGAAACATTTGAACATCTTGTATCAGGTTGCACGGTATTGGCACTCACTGAATATAAAACACGCTACGACAGAGTGGGCCAATATTTGCACTGGAAAATCTTACGGGAAATCTTTTTACGAAAAGGAAAAACTTTTACGGAAAGGAAACTGCAATAAATTGGTATGAACATCAACCAGACCCGGTTGCGGAAATAGGAACTGTAACAATTTTATGGGACTTTACAGTACACACAGGCAAAAGGATCTAAGCTAATCGCCCTGACATCGTGATTAGAGATTGCAAAGCAAAAATGTGCCTTCTTATTGACTTGACGTGGCAGTCACTGCAGCCTGAAATGTATCTTTGGAAATCTTCAAAATACTATCAAACTACAAGGACCTTGAAATAGAAATATCACAAAGGTGGCACATGAGGACATTAGCAATTCCAGATGTAGTTGGAGCCCTTGGATTGATTGGAAAAGATTCCAATAGTCTGATTGAAGGAATCGCTGGTAGCCTATGCCTTAAAGAAATACAAAAGAATTGAACTCACAACTACAGCTGACATCTTACGTTTATCTGTGTAAAATATGTGCGATTTTTTCTTCAAAACTGCTCAGTGGAAAATATCATGATTCCATTTCCGACCTTAAATCTCTGGTTGGGACCCGGAAAAAAATGAGTATGCGCCAGAAATCTAAGGAAATATAATAATAATAATAATAATAATAATAATAATAATAATAATAAGAAGAAGAAGAAGAAGAAGAAGAAGAAGAAGAATAAAAAGAATAAGAAGAATAAGAATAAAAATAAGAATAAGAATAAGAAGAATAATAATATCCAAAACAAGAAATAATGTCTTTTTAGGATGCATAAATTATGTGGCCTTGAGAAATATGAATTAGCCTAATAATATTCAACTTGGAAAGGAATCGAAATCCGAGCCTAAATTTCAGCTTTGGCTGGTCATGTTTGATTAATATTAATCCCCTTCAGAAAGGCATCAGTAAACCTGATCAGTGCAGTCGCAGTGTCTAATAGAACTAAACGTTTTGCTTCTTGATGGCATTAGGTTTGACAAGAACGCTGATTGATTAGTGAGCCTATGGTCAAATTACATCTCCCTAATTACCATTCAGTGAGTAAAAATAATAAAACTTCGCCACACCTATTTTCAACCTTGACAAGAACCAGTGCAAGAATCAGTATCATGCTTTTGATTAGCGTTTCATTGTGTACCTGCGAAACATACCTTTTTCTGCTCTCTCCAGGAAATGATTCTTGTCTTCCGCTATTTATAATGCATGACGACAAATATGTGGCGAATATAAGCAGATTTAAGCAGATGTTTTAAGCAGATTTAATATAATATATATATTGTTTAAGCAGATTTAATATAAGCAGATTTAAGCAGATGTTTTAAGCAGATTTAATATAATATATATATTGTTTAAGCAGATTTAATATAAGCAGATTTAAGCAGATGTTTTAAGCAGATTTAATATAATATATATATTGTTTAAGCAGATTTAATATAAGCAGATTTAAGCAGATGTTTTAAGCAGATTTAATATAATATATATATTGTTTAAGCAGATTTAATATAAGTAGATTTAAGCAGATTTTTTATTATTTGCAGACTTGATATACTCTCTCTAATTTCTCCGTTGCTTGTTTCGATAACTACATTTTCGCCCAGCGGCATACAGCATATTCTTTTTTAAAAAAATCTATTGCGATCACAATTTGGAATATTAAAAAAAAAAACAGCAATAACAAAAATAAACGCTGTATGAGTTTGACGAAGTTAGGCATCGAGGAATATCGGACGACATTAATTTGAAATTAAATTTAAGCATGCTCGCACCTCCAGCATTTCTGTCGCTGTGTAAATATAACCAATGTTTGTTGTATTACTTTTCGTTGCTTTACATAGAGATGATTCTTTCAGTAAGAATTCTATTTAGATTGAAGTAGTGAAACGCATCATATATTTTTCTTTGATTTTTGGTAAGCCAATATAATATCCAATAGCAACTCAAGGTAGAAACTTACTAAGTGAGATTGTTGTAAGTATCGGGGAAAGAAGAAGTAAAAATTGCATATCATGTAAACGTTTTGGATAGATATCAGTTGACTGTGGATCTGAAGAGCTTAAGATCGTAGTAATCAGGGAAGCATACTCTCTAGATTCTACTACACGACGTAACAATTCTGTAGAAAAAAGCCGAGTCGAACTTTTTCCTTTGCAAAGGAACCCTAAGGTATTTTGGATGATTTGCTATCATGAATATGGTCCTAGCTGTAAAGGTCTGAACTGGTAAGATTAAGGTATATTATTGAATTCATCTAATAATACACCCATCAAAAAAGCTGAGCACTTCGAAAATCTTCGATCTCACATAATAGATACCCCAAAAGACTTCAACATCCGCAAAGCTCTTGCATGGGATGCGTGTAACAAACTTGATTTGGAGCTCAATCCTTCCATCCTCCTTAAAAGTTCAAACATTTCGAACATTGATTAACGACTGAATGGAACATATACAAATCTAATTAGAAAAATGCAGGATAACAAAAAGGATACTTATCCTTAAGATACAGTTGAAATTACTAGGGCACATAATGAAGAAAGAGGGCTTGGAAAATTTGATACACACAGGACAGATTGACGGCAAAAGGTACAGAAGAAAGCAATGCATAAGCGACTTAATGAGCTTGTGTAAATGATGGCCATAACAGGGATTAGGAGAGATAGCAAAATTATAAAATTTACTGATAATTACAAAGGATAGGAAATTGTGGAGAGACTCGATCGCCCAAGTCCTAAAGAGACGTAGCAGATATTTCTTTATGAAATATAAAACCTTTGATAAATTTCTGGGATGAGGAGTTATCATTATTTAGATAATTTGATTTAGGACTAATATCCCCATCTTTGTTGTTATTACTACACTGTTTCAGCCATTGTGCCCTCCATCCTTCTTCAGATTTCTTCAAGGAATTTAAAACCGAACCCTTTACTTTTATCTATGGGGCATCATTCCACTGTTCTTTTATTGTACTATTCAATCATTGTTAGTCTTGTTCCCACAGAGTTTGTAGTGACCAGGCTAGGGACTAAACTCACAGTTATGATGCCACCAAATTCACAAATCAATGCTTTAAGCTGTTTTAAGATTAGAAATTATTCCATTACCCACCATCACTACCAACACTACCACCATCACCACTACCACAACACTACCATGGTTGGTCCCACATTTATAATAGACATGGTGGCTAATTATATCTTAATTATCTGTTTATGTAAGGTCAGAAATATTAAGATATATCAGAATTTTCATTCACTTTCATCTTTGCAAGATAAAATAAATTCTGGTAGTAAAGGAAAGACACTTGAGCTAAAACAAAAATCATTACAGTTTGCCAGACACTGCCAACCATACGGACATGGAAATCGTTTCATCCTTATTCCTATGGCATCGTTCTGGAAGTGTCCTCTCACAAAAATTGACTTTCCCAGACGCCAGAGCTCGGGACTCAGGCTTGGACATTGGGGATCTGGAAACATAAATACAGGACAGAAAAGTGTGGAAAGGGAGTGTCAATGGCTTTTCGACCAACTATAGGGAGATTGAAGGCGAGGATGAAGTAATATAACACTTTAGAAAATGTGTAATATTAGTAGCGATATAAGAGTAAGAGGCTTGCGAAAAAAATGTTGCGGGGTAGAAAATAATTAATCACCCACAAGGCAGTGTAAATGCTTTTGAACTTTTTCAAGGCTGAACAGTAAGTACTGGACAGAATTTATTTCATTTTTTGACAGTCAATATTAAGTCGTGCGACAAGATGGAATGACCAAAGATGATCAGATATCAGGGTTGGAAACGTAGCGATCAACAGAACAAACAAAATAATAATGTTTGGAACAACAATATCGCCACCTGCATCTCTTCAAATACCATTACTTCCTTGTTTTATAGAGAGCAAGATTACACTCAGATGATGAAGCGAGCGTCCAAATTCAGCGATCTAGAATGAAAACGCAACGTATAATCTGGCCGACGAATAGGGTGGCGTGGGTAACGATCACCCCCGATTTAATCTCCGAAAAGAAAATAAGCATGAAGCCGTGACACTAAAAGAATGTGCAGATGGGGAAGAAAGAATCTATCCATGCGGAAACAATAAGGGATTTTCTCCAACTGAAGAACGGTGAACAGCACATTAATTTTCCAAAGAAACATCTCCCCTAAAAAATAAAAAGAATTCTCCACGGGAATCGGAAAAATATTCGGGCAATACTGGCAACTAAATATCGCTTGGCTTAGTTGAGATCGATGGGATGGCATTACATCAACTATTGATTTCCCATAGACAAACTCGCACACCCATATATATATATATATATATATATATATATATATATATATATATATATATATATATATATATACCGGGTCTAACAGGAAAATTGTCCAAATCGTGTAACAGTATAATTTTACAGCCCACAAAATATTTAATATCTAAAAACCACGAAACTAAATTAGTTTTTTGGGCTGGCTTCCAAATAAGAGGTTTCGCCATCTTAACACCATTTGTCGTAAGAATCACTGAAAAACACTTTGAGTTATTCAACTTGAAAAGAACAGCATAAAATCGTTTTTTGTCGGCTCCTTCGCAACTGAGCAATGATGAGAGGAAAATATCATTCAGGCCTTCAGTAATAGGACAAACATTCATATTCTGGCTTCCATCTTCAATGTCTACATAAAGAAAAACGAAGAGAACAGTGAATACATTTTAAAAAGAGGGAACAATAGATAGGAAACTGTAGATGACAACAGCAAGAAGGAACATCATTTCAACAAAAGACATCAATTAGAAAAGGTCCAACGCAATCCATATGATGTTCGGTATGTGAGAGACGAGTTTCACTTAAGACAAAGCAGTGAAAAAAGACTTGAAAATGAAATCGTACGTCATTCATGTGTTGCAACTTGTTACACCAGGACATAATGTTAGAAGTTTAGAGAAGACGAAGATCAACTTGAATAAATAGGCAAATGATCCTGGAATATATATATATATATATATATATATATATATATATATATATATATATATATATAAAAGTGGACATGGAAGTCAGCACTTAGAGGCGACAGTCTGTTTCATGCTAGTGCAATCGTCAGGCGACTAGTGCTGTTATTTTTCTCGGCTGTTTATATAAGGGTCAGTGGTGCATTATGGGTAGTATATTTTGGCGGGTAAAATAACAGCACTAGTCGCCTGACGATTGCACTAGCATGAAACAGACTGTCGCCTCTAAGTGCTGACTTCCATGTCCACTTTTATATTTACACACGCTCTATCTCTGATATTGAGCACTTTACCCCATAAATATAGCAGACTTTAAGACTATATTTCTGTGTATATATATATATATATATATATATATATATATATATATATATATATATATATATATATATATATATATATATATATGAACTTAAATAAAAATCGATTTCGTCAGGATTTTTCTGTTAAGCTTGGAGAGTAATTATAGATCCTTATTGCTCAAAGTAGAGTACAATAGTGATATAAAAACCTCAAAGTATTCCAGTAAGATAACTTTAATCATTGCTATGATACAATGGTTCAAAGCTTAATCTAACAAAAGGACAATTTACCGATTTAGACAATTTTAATGTTACACCCGGTATATATACGAGGTCTATTTGAAACAATTTATTTCAATTGCAAACTACAGGCTTTCCCCTACTAATAATTTTTTCCATCGGTAAGGCACGTCAGGCTATATGATAGTTCCGTATAGGATACAGGTTTGAATCCTGTCGAAGGACGAATATTTTCTGTGAAAGTTTCTCGGATATTCAGGCCGGTAAATATTATTTAATGCTATTTATTATAAACAGAGCATTTACTTAAATACTTGTATCTATAAAAGGAATGTTAAACATAAAAATATCTTTAAATTATTGTCGGACTTTGTCCATTTCATAATATATATATATATATATATATATATATATATATATATATATATATATTAGTGGCCAATAAATATATATATAAATTCCCAAGAGGATAGAATATAGGTAGATCTCAATGTCCGGGACAGAGTAAGAATATAATATAAAAGGCTCAAACACTAATATTCCATGGTTATAATTTATTACATTGGAATCGTAATCACGATCCAATTCATCAGACAAATTCTTTTTGAAATTGTACGTCTGATGAATTGGATCATGATTACGATTCCAGTGTAATAAATTAAAACCAGGGAATATTAGTGTTTGAGCCTTTTATATCATATATATATATATATATATATATATATATATATATATATATATATATATATATATATATATATATATACAGGGTGCCCATAAAGTTCGTGTGCAATTTTAAAAAATTCTAACTTTATTTGTATTTGCGAAAGAAATAATTTGTAAAAAGATTAGAAAGAAGTAAATCTATACTTTTTAAGGGTTTATTGAAATTTTATTTAAGTTTCCACATGTCCTCCATCATTAGCAATACAAAGGGTAATACGATTTTACAGTTCACGGAAAAAATTTGCTAACTGATTTACAGTAATGACTGAAATCACATTAGTTATTTTAGCTATACTTAAAACTAGGTACATTAAACTTTATAACATTTTTTACAGATTATTTCTATCGCAAATACAAATAAAGTTATAAGTTTTTTAAAGTGCACTCGAACTTTATGGACACCCTGTATATATATACATTACTGTGCAACTGTTGTAGCCTATTTTAAACAATTCATTTCTAATAATTGCAATCCAACAGGGAAAGTAAATGGGGAAAAAATTCGTTCGAAATAAAGAAGAGAGTTCTAAATTGGTGTGTGTTATACATTTTCTTATATGTCAGCGAAGGTTACATGTGGCACAAGGCCGAAAATATAGAGCACCTAGTGAAGATCGAGCTCACTATTCCATCGTAATTGATTTAGCGAGACAAGCTTGCTAACCATTACTCCACGTCGATGTGCTCTACTTATAGCGATTTGTTAAGCCTTGCTTAGATGTGGCACAAGGCAGAATGTTTAGTGTAACCTTTGAGGACCGAAATCACTACTGAGTCCTAAATGATCTCGTGAGAAAAGCGTGCTATTATATCACGTCGAAATGCCTCAGTGTTCCTCTCAATGAGGAGACAACTCGAAGTAGCAGAAATAAGGATATTGAAAATTTCATGGGCAGAGCAAGGAGCAAGGAGCAAGGAATTCTTAAAGAAAATGGCGCAGAAATTGAACATAATCAGAAGCAGGAAAAGACAGGTGAAATGCCTTGGAGATATAACGAAAAAGAAAGTCTTGAAAAATATAACGTTTACGGGGCATATTGAGGGCAGAAGATATATGGAAAGACAGAAAGGTACTTATCTGACGTGCTTGTGTGAATGGATGTCGGGAGGTGGGTGGTAGCTTTGGCATGAGCAGAAAAACTGCCAAGGGCCAAAGTCTAGTAGATAATATCAAGGCGATAGAAACCTTTGAAGAGTCATGATTGCCTACGCCTTGAAGAAACGCGACGAATAGGGCAAGAAAAGATGGCTGTTTTATTTTTATTTTGTTGTCTACAGATGAACATTTGACCATATTGGTGTCATTTTCTTGCCTAATTATAATATTTAAGCAAGTGTTCTGAAGGAGTGTGGACGACTCTCAAAATTGTCCGTGCAATGTATTTCGACAACCTCATAAAAAACATGTCAGATGATGTATTTCGACACAGAAAAATATATGTAATGACAATTTATTATATAATGTTGATCTCAAAAAGTAAATGCGCACTCGTTATTTTTTGTGTCGCTTCCTGTAGCTTGAAAAATTCAATCCTTCATCGTCGCCACAAGTATTAGATATCGTTTCCTGTTGTTTGGGTCCCACAGTTCATGATCGCATGATTTCTTCTGATTAATTCTAGTCATTATCTCTGTCAACATTTGATCAATGACTTAAGTCACTGCTCTAAACTGGCCAATCTTTCAATACAGTTTCATATTCATGAATCAGTCTCTGTTGTGATGTAAACAGTTTGAGATATGGAGCTTCGCAATACTAAGCTCTCGCTTACTTCCTAGTCTGGTATCAGATGTTCTTTGAGCAATAGGATATATTTGGTACTATTCAATGTATCGTCAATTTTGACTAATTTTCTTGAACTATGCCTTTGCAGGAAACCCTGAAGTAGGATACACTTACTGACACATCGTCACTGTTTTCGTCGTGTAACGTGGGTCATTTCGCTTTCCTGTAAGCCTTCTGAAAAACTCACACTTATTTGAATTTAGTTCTATGTACGTTTCGTCGTTGGATTCGATCTTGTTCCAACAATCTGCATCTCACAATTGATATCATTTTGACCAAATTAAAGAGGCTTTCGAATCCTTTTTGCAACTGACTGCTTCGTATAAAGGAATCTCAATAATTAATGATCTTGAAGGGTGAACTTAGTGTTATCGTCTAACGACAGATTGAACAAGGCGAACTCGTCCATTACTTGTCAGCCATCGAGTATTTTGTTGTCTAGGTCAGTTTTCGTATTATCATATGCTGCCTCTTTCTGGCGCGGCCATAGTTTGATCGATTCTAAGACTTCCGGTGCTTAGAGATTTCTGAAATGCCGCTTCTTCACATTCCAAATGCCTTCCTGATTCCTGGCTGGTCCGTATTTGGTTTGTTATTTACTTTAGAGGCTTCCATTACTTTTAGAAGATTTAGGCAGTTCGAAATACGTATAATATGTATGATCGTGAAAAATGGTTTGTTGTTGGTACCTTACCGTATTTCATTGATTATCTATTTTATTTTATTTCTTTCATTTGATTTGGTTATTTTATAGCAAAGGTTGCGACAGTAGTTCAGAATATCACTTGAAGCGAGAAAAGAACAGTCAAAATGCAGTGTTGATGACTATGTTCATACACTCACGCATTTTCCCCTTTCTATCTATCAATCTATCTGTCTACAAATATATATATATATAATTTCTCGGAGACAAATCAAAGGAGATATTTTAACATAATAACGGTATATATATGTATATATATATATATATATATATATATATATATATATATATATATATATATATATATATATTACATATGACACAGATCTAACGAATAAGAAATAAACGAAACACAACATACGATTGATCTGCGTGTCTTTGCATTTTATCATGTATTATCATATCTTTAATAAAGTGAAACATGTTAGATTAAGATCTGTTTCCTACTTGTTCTATCATTTTGTCGGATTCCTCACCATGGGTTTTGCAGTAAATCACTAAATCATCCATAACTTTTGTATTATCCTCTCAAATTACACCAATTCTCAGACAATAACAATTAATATCGTATTTATTGTCTGTGAAAATTATAGAATATAAAACAACTTTGATAAAAACTTATATACCTACTTTTCTGGTGATAACAATGCCGTTCTGAACATTTTGGCCCCAACTGTATATTAATGAAGGGATAGATATTTTATTTATTAATCTGACTGAAAACGTGAAATATATATATATATATATATATATATATATATATATATATATATATATATATATATATATATATATATATATATATATATATACATACAGACATACATACAGACATATATATATATATATATATATATATATACAGACATATATATATATATATATATATATATATATATATATATATATATATATGAGTATGTGTGTGAGTGTGAATGCACCCGTGCGTGTATTTGTGTTTTTCTGTGGAGAGACAGAGAAAAAATACATAGATTTGAACAGATGTATTGATACAGATAGAGAATACATCTTTTATCGCCATTTTTATTTTGTTTATCGAATCCGGAATTCAATAGTGATGTTTTTAAAATCAAGTCATCATTGCGAAAGAGATTTGTCTTTTCAGGTAGGGAAAACACCTTCTAAGCATTTGGAATCGAATATCAGATGTAATATCCACAGAATCATACTTTTTGAAATAACATATTTTTCCTTCACTATACATATATATATATATATATATATATATATATATATATATATATATATATATATATATATATATTATTTAAAGAAAAACAAACCACGTTAAGGCTCCATTTGTAATAATTTATTTTACCAGATAATTTTATTTTTCTCTGGATATTCAGATTTCACTTTAAAAACAATGAAAAATGAAAAATGAATTTAAAATTTACACTTTTGACGGGTAGTATTAATACTGCCCATCAAAAGTGTAAATTTTAAATTTATCCTTCTTGGGATTATTCATACGGATTACCAAGGCTTTCGTTACTGATATATATATATATATATATATACACACACATATGCATAAATATATAACTATATATATGTGTGTGTGTGTGTATGTGTGTGTGTGTGTGTTTATGTTGTCGACTGCGCAGTATAATAGGGACTGTTGGGAAACCTCTGTAAGACAAAGAGCACAATAACGAAATTCACTCCGCCAGAAATTAAGAAAGAGCTTGCTGCACTGCTTAGCATTGGCGCCGCTAGCTTCAATACGAATATTTCAGACTGTTGTGTATCAATCTGAGGACAGTGCAGAGTAATCTTAAAGAGTTAGATGAGTATAATGGTATATATTACGAAGGTGTTTGGAGTGATCACCATGTTTTCACCGGGCCTCAGACTCAACACAGAGGTCCACATCAAGGGAATTGACGAGACAGTGTTGCTCTGGGTCAAGATGGTGGCAGCTGAATGACCCTATGTCTGTCAACAGGATTTGAACCATGACGCACAAACACGAGGACCAGTCATGGCTGTCACACAATTTCTGCGACAAAATCACCCCTTAAATCTGACCACTTAACTGCCCAGACTGCAATCCTTTCATTATTACGTCTGGGACCCAGTTGAGCGAGAGACAAATAAAACTCTTTCTAACATCAAAGATGAACTGAAGGCATGGATTATGGCAGCAGTCATCAATTTAAACAAGGGTATAGTCCAGAAGAGTTGAAAGAAAATTTGAAGTCTTCTGGAGGCAGTGGTTGAAGCCAATGAATTCACTCTCTGTGATTTATTGATATTTTTCTGTAATTTTGGTAAATATATCTGCTACAATATAATGGCATTATTTTCATTTTTTTCGTAATTCAGACAATTTATCTATCGCCTCCTACATATATATATATATATATATATATATATATATATATATATATATATATATATATATATATATATATATATATACATGGCGTGAATGCGACCGTTCCTCTATGTGAATATCTGTGTTTTCATAAGATTTTTATGGTAAATACCTTCCAATATATCATGCATATCTTTATATTTGCTGCGAAGCGACAAAAATAATCATCTGTACATGGCATATCAAACACATGCGTGTTTTTGTAAGTACATTCCTACATCTTTAAGCAATCATATACATATACATATATATCGTCATATATATATTTCGTTACTTTATATATATATATATATATATATATATATATATATATATATATATATATATATGTATGGCGCATATAGATGTATATGCATAAACTATAGATATAAGATATATGCGATTCGTGTCGATATAAAAACGGAGAATCCTTATGCATTTCCATATGGAAGGAAAGTTATTTCCTTTGAATATGTTTTATTTGCAAATATGATTATATTTTCTTCATATATTTTTCTATATATATGTATATAAGGCAAAGATATATGTCAGTTATATTTTAATATCTATTTTCTACAATTTTTTCATGAATATATATATATATATATATATCCAGGTAAAATGAGAACAAATGGAGTATGATTCCATTGAACGTAACATTTAACTTAAAAGAGGGATCAATACATAGTAGAGCTAAATATTATTTATTTTAGGGGATTAACATATGTCAAAAATCGCTACACAATTACGATGTTTAAAATCGCTACACAGTTGAAATTGTGTTTCAATAAAATAAATGTGTCTCTTCAGACGATGTTAATCTACTTGCGAGTGAAAGTATTTTTTAAAGTATTATGCTATTTGAAATTAAATTAATCTTTCACTTGCCAGTAGTTTAACATCCCCTGAAGAAGCACATTTTATTGCGTTGAAACATAATTTCAACAGTGTAGCGATTTTAAACATGTTTAATATCCTAAAATAAACTATATATATGCTCCCGGTAATCCTGTTCAGCTCACCAGAGAAAGTGTTTGTTTTTTTAAAATAATCATGCGTTTTTTTAAAAAATCACAGCAACAGTTATATAATGTTTGTCTTCGCAATTCACTCCAGAGAATGACCTCGGAGGAAATCGAATGTGCTTCAGTTAACAAAAACTAATGGCGTCTTCAGGATACTCAACTTAACATCACTAAGCTAATTACAGAACTAAAAAGTCTTATTGTAAAAATATATATTATATGTCTATATTATTCAATGAAAGATGCTTGAATATATATGAGTATATAATATGTTTGAATTGACTTCTCCGAGCCGCTGTCGTATTTCGTATAGAAAAAAATTCCCTTCCTTTCTGCGACGATGACGGCCTAGGGGTAAGAAATCTGACTGATGTAAGATCAGCTGGGTTTCTATCCCGGCTCGAAGCAATCGTCTAGCCACACTGAGGAGCAGTGATACAGCGAATCACCCTGTCTGTGGATGACCACACACACATATATTATATATATATATATATATATATATATATATATATATATATATATATATATATATATATCGGGCGGCATTTAAACTAGCTCCCGTGGAGGGTTCTTGATTGAGTCTTCATCACTGTAGATAGGGAGGAGTAGATGCGGTATCCAACAATAAACTACATAAAAATTCAAAACTGATCGCTGCATTTAAGTATTGCCTCAATATTTAACATACCCATTAAAAGTTCAATGATAATTCTTCTGTTGCCATTTAATTTAAAGAAGATTTGACGTGCATAGGTCCTTACTTTCTGAACAAACAATTATTTTTATTTCATATGTGACTTTCGCCGGATTTCGCTATGAATTTCGATTATTGTTAAATTTATTTCCAATTATAAAAATTGTTATCGTTCAAAAGAAATCGTCGTAAAAAATTATGTACAAAAATCACCGGAAACAATCGCAATCATGAAAAATTGGGTATCCAAAATATCAGAACTGCAGGTATGGAGACGGCAAGGAATCTTTTTAATTTACTCATTGGTTCGGCCTGATTCCAAAATGGTATAATGTTAGGCTACGATGTGCTGCTTGAATGCTAGAGAGTTGTGTCACTTTAATTGAAAATGTACGCACTGATATTCGCATTTATTATAAATATATATATATATATATATATATATATATATATATATATATATGTATATATATGTATATATATATATATATATATATATATATATATATATATATATATATATATATATATATATATATATATATGTGTGTGTCTAAAAGAGAGAGTGTGTGCGTATGCGTGAGTGTGTGTCAGTACCGTAGATTTGCATCCAGAGCTTGCAGTCTCGAATATTTTGTTATATACGGCCTACCGTATTATTTCTTCGCTTGTTATTTGTTTATCGTCAACTCTAGAAACATAAGAAAATGACACCACCTTGCAAAAAAGATGTTTTTTTACTGCTTTTTAAGAAAAAAAGTAAGTTATTGAGATATTCAGCTAGAAAAAAGAATATGCTGTTTCTCCAAATAAGAAATGCTGAGAGGAAAACGAACATTCAAGCCTTCAGTCATGGCACCAACATTCATACTCTGCCGACAATCTTCAAAGTCTATTCAAGAAGCATCAAGAGAACGGTGAATAAGTTTAAAAAAGAGGGAACAGTAGAGAGGAATACAGGATCAGGAGGTCAAACCTGGAAGTGGGATCCTCATTTCAACTTAGAGCTAAAGAGATCATTTAGAATAGATCCAAATCAATCCATAAAATCCATTATCCTGTGAGAAAAGAGTTTCCGCTATGAGGGTCCAAAAAGCAGGGGAAAAAAACTTGAAAATGAAATCGTCCGTGATACCTGTAAGGCAACTTGGTACACCAGAACAGAAAGTTAGAAGGTTCGAGAGGGCGAGGATAAGTTTGAAAATGATCCGGGAATAATATATATATATATATATATATATATATATATATATATATATATATATTTGAAATTAATTTCAATCCCTCATGAGCTTCAGATCCTTAGCTTAATTAATGTTTATGATGTCATTTTTGTATATGATCTTTTTCGTCAAGATTCTTCTGTTAAGCTTGGAGAGTAATTACAGATTCTTATTAATCAAAGTTGAGTCAAATAGTGCTATAAAAACTCAGAGTATTCCAGTACGATAACTTTAATCATTTCTAAGATAGAACGATGAATCTAACAAATGGACAATTTTGCTTTTACACGATTTACACAATTTGAATTTTACACCCGATATAATATATATATATATATATATATATATATATATATATATATATATATATATATATATATATATACGAGGTATATCCGAAACAATTGCAAACGACAAACTACAGGGTTTCCCCTACTAATACATGTCTCCGTCCTTCTCTGCCACACATCTGTGGATTGCTGTAAGGTTTCTTCTCTGCTCCAAAGTTATGACCTGCTTGATGGCTTCCATGCCTTCAAAAAGGGGTCCCCTTGAGATTGGTGAAAAGAAAAATGTCACGTGATGTTACAGCAGAGGAATAGGGCGTTGTTCGAATACAACGACGTTCTTTGCGGTCAGGAACTGACGGATTGTCAGGGCGTTGTGAGCAAATGCATTGTCGTGGTGAAGCAGCAAAACCACACGCATGTGAATGAAAATTGCAATGGTTGCAGAAATCTAAGATTACAGTTATAAACTCCCAGGATATCCTGTTAGTTGATAACACATCCGTCTATCGCTCTTTCGTCCAGAGCTCACGCAGCACCCACGTGAGTTTACTTCTCAGACAGGATTCAGTTATTTCATTTAAGTATGAGCATGTGAAAATACTACGTACTCCACAGTAATTTACCCTCCGTCACACATCCAAAAATCTGAATAATGGTCAAACATTATATATATATATATATATATATATATATATATATATATATATATATATATATATATATATATAACGTTCGCTGTCTGACCATGAGACCCGGATTCGAATCTCACCATGGGGTCGATTTGTCAGGAACATGCATATGCACTCCCTGATGTTATCGCAGTGGATCGAGATCGATCCCAGCGTGTGGCACCTTTGAAAAGTGCCTTAAAACCATACCACGGTAGACGTCTTGTGGGCCGTCGATAGCTGTGCTAGCACGAAGCCACATGTCATCGTGGCCGAGTGCTTGAGCGTGCTGGCCTTGTTCAAATTATTTATCACGCTAGATAACACGCTCTCTCCCAAAATCTGTAACTCAGGTTTGCTCAGCATAGTTGCAGTATAAACCACACGTGGGCTTTATGGATGTTGAGCACACGCAAATGTGCCTGAGCTAGCGTCTGCAATAGGGATTGGGTAGCCGCCACAGTAGACGAGTGGCCAGCTATTTATATATACACCCACTACTGTTCAAAAGTTGGAAACAATCGCCAGAATTAGCATGGGAAACACTTGACAGAAGAGTGAATCCTTTCCATCCCAAAACGGACACTTAGAATCATTGCAAAATGAATGGAATCAATTGTCACTTTGTTACTTTCTGAAAATTTTAAACAAATATTTACACCGCAGTAATCAAACCTAAAGGTGGATATTTTGACGAGAGTAAAATTTGATCATAATTTTTATTATTTTTTATTTTGTTTATAATAAAATTTCTAATAAAAATCATGTCTCACTTACATTCAACAATGTACAAATTATTTAATTTATATTTAAGTAAAAAAAAAATACTTTGGGGGCAAATTTAAAAAATACCATGGGTGGCTTCAGACTTTTGAACTGTATTGTATTTATCAAGTTTCTGTTTTAACGACACACACACACACACACACACACACACACACACACACACACACACACACACACACATATATATATATATATATATATATATATATATATATGTGTGTGTGTGTGTGTGTGTATGTGTGTGTGTATGTGTGTGTGTGTGTATGTGTGTGTGTGTTTAGAACGAAGATCGATACTATAAGTATTTAACCCATTGCTAAATATGCATATGCACAATGGTAAGAAATCCACCAAGAGATTCTAGTAAATTCTTTGGCAAAGCGAAAAGAATAGGATAGTTCAATTTGCATAACAAATGCAGTTTTTTTTTTTCACTGACAACATTTTGAATGCAATCCTTTCTGCTGGAAAAGAGAGAGAGAGAAAAAAAAACAACTTTTATGTGTATGAATTTGAAATACACCAGTGAAAAAATATAGGACAAAATATATTAAATATTAAGACTTTTTCATCATATTTCTTTCGTTCTCAAATCTAACGTTTGTGATTTTAATCGAAAGAAGGACACTTCCAACAGAATTCGGATCAACAATAAAAAATTAAAAAAAACATGACCGATAAAAATGAAATGTAACAGCAATGCAAATGTCCTACATTTGGTCAATTCTGAAAGACAATAATATACAAGAAGAAACCTACATAAGTCAAGTAACCATATTCCCAACTTCCGAGAAAGAAAAAACAAGTTTAAATCTTCCGTAAATTCCCTAAGTTTTCATTTTCTAACATGAAATATATGCGAAAATGAGTACACACACACACGCATGCATATATATATATATATATATATATATATATATATATATATAATATTAGTGGTAAATATACACATACATAAACAATCATATATCTAAAATATATAAATATATATATACATACATACACATACATATATATATTTATACAAAAATTCCAAGAGGATAGAATCCAGGTAGAACTCAATGTCCAGGACAGAGTAAAGATATAATAAAAAGGCTTAAACACTAATATTCCATGGTCATAATTTATTCCATTGGAATCGTAAATACGATCCAATTCATCAGACCTACAAATTCATAAAGAAAATAGTAAAAACAACTCCGGGAATAAAAAATAAAATTTAGTGAGAGTGTATGTATGGGAGCGTGGGATGAATGCTAGAGGAAATGAAAGCTATAGGGAGGGGTAACAGACGAGAGAAGGACAGGAAGGTCTAAAGATGAAGGGAGGATTAATATTTAACAGAGAGAAGTTTTAAAGAGGGGAGTCAAAGACGGTTGAAGTGAGAGAAATATGAATATTATTAAATGTCTAATACATTAAAGATACACCGGAAGAGAGTATACATTTTGTGGTGACATACACGCTACACACAATAGACGATATAAGTTTGAAGCTCAGAAGATGAGAGAGGGAGAGGAGAAGAAAAAGGGGTGGGGGAAATAAAACCGAAGGGCATTTATAAAAGTGCCGCTGTGCAATCAAGAAAATGTCGACTGCAGGTTACAAATCTAATATGAACATATAAAAATAACGATTATCTAATCCAGCAAGGACCTATATTTCTATGTTCAAAAATACATACGTATACCCACATACACAAAAACATATTTATATTTTCACTACCTACCTACATACATACAGGCGTGTACACACACACCCATACATATACATACAATATATATATATATATATATGTACATATACAGATATATACATACACACATACACATACATACATAACACATACATCCATACACATGCACTCCTTCACATATATACATCTACACACATATATATACATACGGACATACATATAGGTGCACAAAAACAATATATACATAAAACCTTACATATCTCCATACAAATACATACACACATCCATCTAAACAAATAAACAATGTATCCCTCTATCTATCCGTCTAACCATACATATACACGTACATATACACCATATACAGATATATATGTATACATACATATTTAAACATGCACACACACATATAAACACATATATATATATATGCACATCTACCTACATATATATACATCCATATACGCATATATATATATACATATATACACACACACACATATATATACATACATATATATATTCATATCTACACATACACACACATACACACACATGAACGCACATATACATATCTATATATAAAAATCAAAATGTAGAAGCTAACATTTTTTTTCTCAAAATCAAAAAATTAATAAAAAGCAAAATTCTAGGGACCAGATCCATCCCCAGACACATTTAACATATGAAAAATATACAGGTGTAAATTAATTTATACTTAAAAAACGTTGAGGATGATAACGTTAATAATATTAAAAAACCGGCTGAGTGATTAACGCGTATCTATCTCTTACGTTTACGTGCATACCTAGGTATATAAATATTATAAGACTATCTGATTTTGCATATCAGTTATTACATTTATTTTAGGCATTTTGCAGTGGAAACAGTGTTGATGGCACAAATCGGATCTCTGTCTGATTCCTTGATGTGTCAAACTTTTTAATGAAAATAAACTTAAATTTAAAATATTGATCGGTGTAAAAGCGTTAAGCAGGTCTGTTATTACTAGTGTGTTTCGTGGGGGAGTGAGACTGTAAGCATAGATGAAGAGAGTTATAGGTTGGGGAGACGGAGAAACTGCTAGAGTGTCGCAAATTGTAGCCAAAATTGTCGGACCAAGTTTTCATGTTTAGAAAGACGGGCTGTGGTTAGAATCTGATATGTTGATAAAAATGAGGATTAAAAAATTGAATATATATATAAAAAAAAATACTGAGAGGAAAAGCGTATGCATATATAGATACATACGCGTACATAATTGCACATAACAGTGTGTATTAAGATTACCTGCTCGGTTATCCATTGAAACTGCTATCCACCAAAAGAAAAGAAGCCGGTCCCCACTGCCGGACATTTAAAATATATTTCGCGCAGCTGATTGGTTGTACAAACATCCAATCGGATGTGCGGAATACGTGGTCTTTCATCGTCTAATTCTTTTAAAAGGCTAGAGTAGTTGTTAGCGTTTCACTGTGAGGGGGAATCAGGGTTTGATCTCCCTTGATTGGGTCGATTTGGTGATGGGGAGTATGATGTTGAAAGACCCGAAACACCCTGATGAACCAAGTCAAAACATCGGGCGCCTACTTAAAAGCGTATTTCGAATTATTGTAAATATACACAAGCTACCACGCAAACATATGAATCTCAGTACACGTAAAGATATAAATACATATACAAGATTAATACGTATCTGCACTATAATTCCCCACATAGGCTTATATGTAGAGGAGCTATAGTGATAGAATCAATGATGTTATAAAAGAGGGCGAGAGGAAAGCAGCCCACAGTGTACACGGCATTCTATTACTGAATAGTGCGTCATGAGGGAAAATCAAAGGTGGTAGAACATAAAAATATTGTACGTAGGTAGGATGATGGCTGTTAAAATTTAGAATTAAATATATAGAGAGAGAGATATAGAAAGACACCAATTTGTAGCTAGAGATGTAACCTGATGAACCAGGAAAAATATATTTTCTGGTGAAATAAATTATAGTCATAGAACATTAAGGCTGTCTCTTTCTTAATTATATAATTAATATTTGCTCTGGCGTTACATTGAGCTCACTGGACTACATCTTTGGAATTGTCCACACGGATTACCAAACCCTTCATTAACTTACTATATATATATATATATATATATATATATATATATATATATATAGATAGATAGATAGATAGATAGATAGATATAGATATGGATATAGACACATATAAATTGTCCATAAATTACCTGTACAATTTTCAGAATTCATAGAAAAATATAAAAAAGTCAACTCTACAGGAATTATTCGAAAAATCGGTAATCAAATAAAGTTTTATTAAAACTCACCAAAATACTTCCACGTATGCTCCATTGGTTACACGGGAAATATCTAGACGATGCTCAATTTCCGGTTTCCTCCAGAGACTTCCTGTTTCCATAAACTTTATCTATCAGGTACGGATGCTAATGCAACTTGCTTGTTTTTCATACTTGTCCTTTATTTCAGTTCGACCTGAATACACGATTTGCTATGTATGGATACGCAGTGCTCTTTCTCTTGTGATGTTGTCATTTTCATTAAAATCATGGATCAATAATCAGCACCATTAAATTCTACCTGAAAAGACAAACGAAAATGAATTCAAAATTACGTTAGTATATATGAAATAAAACTAATTATATTCCCTTAACATTGAAAGAAATGTATTGAAGAATTTAAAATTTAATGGTTACTATATATTGTGACAATTCGAAAAATAATATTTGGATACTATACACACACACACACACAAATATATATATATATATATATATATATATATATATATATATATATATATATATATATATATATATATTGTCATCCACAGACAGACTGTTTCGCTGTATCACAGCTCATCAGTGTGGCTAGACGTCCGGTTGCATCTGGCTAGAATCGAAAACCGGCTGAATTCGCGTCAGTCGGAAATTTTACCCTGAAGCCGTTGGCGCACGGCAGAGAAGAAGGTGAATTTAAACGTATTTATATTTAGATAAACACACAGTGACTGAGAGAACTCGATTCGATTTACCGAAGAGTCTTGCATTATTAGCCGTAATAGTTACTGTTTACAAACCCATACATCCTCCCCAGAGAGCTCAACCGAAATAAATTTTCAGTAGCATATATTGTCATATATATATATATATATATATATATATATATATACGTTTTTAACTTTAAAGGTAAGTTAAATTAAGTTATATTAAAAACACATATAAAGACATATTTAAGAAACCTAAAAACTTCAAAAATATATAGATAAAAATGTGTAAGTGATAAAAGGAAAGACAGTTCTTAGAATAAGGTACAGTTATAAATTATATTATTAAGGTGATGAAAAAATTAGAAATAGTTATATATTCGACATTTGAAAAAAAGTAAAAAATTAAAAACTATATTATAGAAGTTTAAATTAGTTTTTATGCCGACATTTTAAAACTAATTCATTCCTTTCATTTAATACTTTGCTTTGATTACTATATTTTATTATTATACTTTTTCTTCTAAATACAAGTATATATGTAAAACTATCTATTCTACATTCAACCTCATCACTTGATAAGACACCGGAGGTGTTGAAACAAAATGGCTATTTTTGTAGTGATTTTATAACATATTTATCTTATAATTTTTAAATAAATAATTATATACATATATATATATATATATATATATATATATATATATATATATATATATATTATCTTTTAATCTGTGTAATTTGAGTAACATCAAAATTGTCCAATTGTGAGATTAATGTTTGAACCGTTGTATCTTAGAAATGATTAAAGATATCTTACTGGAATTCTCCGAGGTTTTTAACACTACTGGACTCGACTTTGAACAATAACAATGTGTTTAGCCCTAAGTTGAAATGATGACCCCCTCTTGCTTTTTTCTCTGCTCTTTGGACTGTCATAGGTGAAACTCCTCTCTCGCATGGCAATCCTCTTATGGATTCAGTTGGATCTTTTCTAATTGATCTCTTTATCTCTAAGTTGAAATGATGATCCCTCTTGCTGTTGTGACTTCCTGATCCAGTTTTCCTTTCTACTGCTCTTTTTTTTTTAAAAAAAAAACAACTAACTTATTCACCTTTCTCTTGATGATTCTTGAATGGACTTTGAAGACGGAAGCCATAATATGACTGTTGGTACTTTTACTTAATGCTTGAATTATCTTTTTCCTCTAACTATTGCTCAGTTTTGGCTGATATAAAACGACTTTAACCTGTTCTCTGTCTAGATGCGTCTTGACACAATTTGTCTTAAGAATCACTGAAAAACAATGGTGTATTAAATTAGTTAAAAAAAAAGCTTCAATATCTACACCTCATTTTAAACAATGTCCACATATTTGTATGATCATTTGCTTTTTGTAATAAACTTTTTTAAATTGTAAAGAGACTTTATGGACACACTGTATCACAATATAATAATAGCAATAATGGAGGGAAATGCAAGTGGGAGAATAAATGTTTCTACCATCGCTCACCCGTTATAGTACTTTACACTAGTGTTGCCACTACTCCTCCCACTATCTCACAATTGTGGTTCATAGTTACATTCTAGGTAGAATAAGGCAATGGCTTACCGGCTCCTTTTGCACATACCGCTTCAAAATGATTTTAAAGTTTTTTCGTATTTTTTCTTCCTTTTTTTTCTATATATTCAATTTAATCGCATTTATTAACTCCTGAAATTACGCTGTCGAAGAATGAAGTAATCAAGGGGACACAGTTCTGTGGCTCGACATTGTAGTTTTGTATATTATTAGCGTATCTATGTACCCAATGCCCTTGATTTAATCTACAGACATAATACTTCGTATTAGAATGCCTTTTCACACCCGGTTTAATATCCAAACGTGCCATCTATCTGTGTTTTAAATTCGAAATAATGTCTCCAATGTGGTAATGAAATGGAATCCGACCTCTCGTCATCCGTTTGCCTGCTTTCACACTTGGATTCAACCCGCTGTAACACAACGATTCTTAGTTAACTAACTCGTCCAAAATTGCCCGGTGATTTGATGCGACCTTTTGACCAACGATGGAAAAACGATTTTTACTAACGTCCTAATTTGGCTTCTTCTGATGTACAGACTTGTCATTGTTATGTTAGTTTTTCGACTGCTGCCCGATTCATTAGGACTCAGCCGTGGGCGACGCCATGTGTGGGTGGGGTCGACACTGGAATCTTCTGGAATAGTTTGATCTTTTTACCACACAAGAGACCCATAAATTAGTGTTTACTCCAGCTTATAGAAGTTAAGTGCTGATTGGAGAATAATATCAAAACACGAACGATAGCTTGTGTTTGCCGTAAATCGCCGGCCAATACGTATAGAATGCTACACACTTGAACGTATATATTAACACACACATTACTTGAAAACAATGATTCCAAATTCCTGCAGCGTTTATCAGAAAACCCCGCTTTGTGTTGATCTCGCTCATATATATAGTCACAAAAGTTTGATTTAAAAGAAGCGACAAAGTCTGTCTGTTTGCTTTTTATTATATTTTTACAATTTCCAGATAAGGTGTTGAGTATTGGTCTCGAACATGTGGATAAAGTATCCGAAGTTCATATTTTGTTATTTTTGTTCAACAGCGGCTCGGATTGAGGAATCGGAGAGCCGAGTTCGAATTCCAGTCGAATCCAATACATTCACTTACGTGCTGATACCCTTGGGAAATGTGTGAATCCTCTTCTTCTCCCCCACCGTGTTCTATAACCTTGGATGGCAACTGGTCTACCACAGAAAGAAATGGCAACCTACTGCGGGAAAAAAATCCTGCCTCGTCAGTAATGTATCGAAAGATACATGATCGCCTACGCGTGTATCACGCATGGCACTCAACTGACTGAGTGACTGACACACAACTGACTGACTGACTGACTTCCGACTTTCGCTCATGGTGATGACTTCAATGTACACTTTATATATACATATATATATATATATATATATATATATATATATATATATATATATATATGTGTGTGTGTGTGTGTGTGTGTGTGTGTATGTGTGTGTATGTATGTGTGTGGCTGATTGAATAAATTACAAACATTATGACTGCTTATTTTAGCATCATCATTTCATATTTCCAACTCTGAAAGGATTATGATTAAAATAAGCCGAAATAATGTTTGTAATTTATTCCATCAGACCTGCCTAAAAGAGAATTTACTGCTTAAATACACACACACACTCACACGCACATATATATATATATATAAAGATCTCAAAGCATAAATTGTTGTTTAAATTACGCAAATATGAAAATAACACTGACATCTCATTTTAACAGCTATATTTACCAAAATTATACAAAAATATTTTGAAATACTGAGGAAATTTATTCAACGAAGTCGCCATTGGCTTCAACCACGGCCTCCAGCCGACTTCGGAATCTCCTGCAACTCTTCTGCATGGTCTCCGTGTTTAAGTTGGTGAGTTTGTTTGTCTCTCACTGAACTGCACTCCACACATAATAACCAAGTAAGTTGCAATCTTGGGAGTTACGTGCCAAATGTGATGTGGTCGCAGAAATCGTCTGACAGCCATGACTGGGTTCTCCTGCTTATATAGCATAGTACAAAGTCCGTTTGCCAGATGTATTTTTCTTCAGTAGACACCCTCTTGACCCAGGGCAGTACTACCCCTAAAAGCACTTGATATCTGAGACCCTGCGGGGAGATGAATGACTGCATAACATCGACATCATTTATGATTACTCCAAACACTTTCGCAATCACCATTAGATTCAACTGACTCTTTCCGAATCCTCTGCACTGTTCTCAGATTGACACCCAAACACACTGAAATAGTCGTATTGGAGCTTCCGGCGCGAATGCCAAGCAGTACGGCATGCCGTTTCCAAATTTCTGAGTAAATTGCGTCATGGTACTCTTTTTCTCACAGACCAACTGACCCTGCTATACTGGGAAGTCGACAAAATCAAATGGAAACAACGCGCATGGATAAAATTAAGAATATAAACAAGCGACAATTTACCCATCGCCTTCTGCATATATATATATATATATATATATATATATATATATATTTGAATTGGACAAAGTCCGACAATTTATTTAAAGACATTTATGATATGTTTAACGTTCTTTTTATAGATACAAGTATTTAAGCAAATATATGACGTCATTTGTTTATATTTGATACGCTAGAGCAGATATGAATAAAAGAGATTCATGAAAGATTTAAGTTTAAAGATAGTAAAATCGACCTTGCTAACCAGACGCTTCTCTGTGGCCGAACGGTTAAGGCACGTCACGTGAAATGACGGTTCCGTATAGGATACAGGTTCGATTCCTGTCGGAGAACGAAAATTTTCTATGAAAATTTCTCGGACATTCAGGCCGGTAAATGTTATTTAATACTGTTTATTATAAAACAGAGCATTTGCTTAAAAACTTGTATCTATAAAACAGAACGTTAAACATATCATAAATGTCTTTAAATATATATATATATATACAAAAAAAGAATACAAATCAAATTAATCGTATACTCTTCCTATTCTATTAGTAAGGGGGGAGTTCTACGCACACAGCTAGTTACCCAAGACTGTTACGTTGTGGAACTCACAAAAGGATGTTTCACGATTATAATATTCTTAACCTGTTCAAGTCGAGGATCAACTCTGTCTATCCCACCCATCCTCTTGATATGCTCCTCTTATCCGTGTAATAATAGAAGAAAATGATGATCTAATTTGTTAGTTAAATTTCTTCAAAAACAAAAGCAAAAGATTGAGGGAAAACTGCCATCAGTGGAAGGGAGATGTCTAATTCCCTGAAAAACAGTTTAATGTTTTATAAAAATCAATCGACAGTCACACTAACTGTTCGGTCATAACAGTAGAATATTTCTTATATGGGAACGTTCTAAATTTACCATAACCATTGGGATCATTGTTTGAGCCTATATAATAAGTAGTATTTACAATGGCAATCCTACACTACCCATTAGATGATTGAGAAAGCATATATATTCTGATTTCATCCCTTTATTTTGTTTACATTCAAAAATCTCACAACTATCATCCGTATGCAATCGCTTACTCAGCTCAATGGTTACGAAATCCCTTCAAGCGTAAGAATTCTATAGATCTGAAAGAAAACTGTCCTTAATCATACCCTATAGCTCTGCGTTATAAAATCACAAGGAAAGAGCTTTACCAAATAACAAAAAACACATCAACTGAACAATTTCCGCAGCAGCAACAACAAAAATAGGCATGAAGAGAACATAAACTTTCACATTACAAAAGTAAACTGCAGTTAGTAATGGAAAGTGTACAAATTTTGTGCTTTTACCAAAGCGAAACTCTTGCGCAGGCGGAGAAATGGGGGAATTCACCTGTTATCTTGTGACGAAAATGAAATGAAAGACATTATTTCGTTTTCACAGTATATTTACAGAAATGAGTTCCAGTCGACCCCCGTCTGATTGAAGATGGCGGGGAGTCAAAATTTGCATAAGCGTTCGAAGAGGGATATATAAAGTGCTTAGATAGCCAAAAGATGTCCCCCCCCCCCTCTCTCTCTCTCTCTGAACTTGGCCTCCGTGGTCGAGCTTCTCAGTCGAACTCTAAGCCTTCGGGCAGAAAGGAACCCGGACGAGACTCCACCGAAGGGCAGAGTCTCGTTCGGGGAGGTAGACTGTCCCTGAACCCGTTTTTACGGGTTCCAATAGGGAATATTTTTGGCCGAGCCTACGGGCTCGGAAAACCCACGTTAAACCCGGTCTTTTGCCACATGTAACCCTTGTGGGGGTGTGGCTAGATATTTCTCTCTCTCTCTCTCACTCTCACTCTCACTCTCGCTCTCTCTCTCTCTCTCTCTCTCTCTTTCTCTCTCAGCTGACCGGACGTGTTACCGAAACTTTTAATATGACCCTAACTCTTTATTTTCTATTGTTACTTCTACAAGGAGAATTATTCGTAGGCAACATATAGTAATTTTTATAGCAATTTAACACAAACGATTGCCACCGGGACAATATGCCAGTTACAAGTACGAATTCATTTTCATTTTTTTCTACGCTGGGTTTCGCTTCAAATGCTAATAGTTGGCATTATAAATTTTCTAACTTCCCTTTCCCATAATAGTCGGACTTAAAATCCCGACAAAAGAACTATAAAAGTTGGTGCAATTGTGAAGTTTAATTTCATGTATGGTTTTATGAAATTCAAAATACAATAACACAAACTGTTCAGTAACTGAATATGGAATCTTTTTTCCAATGAAATGAAACTGCTTGCCAGTACTGTTAACACTATGCCGTAAAATGTATTCTTCATTTGTCACTTTCGAAAACAAATTTGAAATGGTGTAAAGTCAGTACATGAAGTCCGGTAATTTTGTTTGGGTCTACCTTAATGCGACTCTAAACACAGGCACACATTTATTTATATATATATATATATATATATATATATATATATATATATATATATATATATATATATATATATATATAAATGTAAAGTATACATTAAAAGACCGTATTATTCTCAAACGATGTACAGTAAAATCCATCAAATTACAAAAGAGAGGCCTGATGCCCTTCGGGTCACGCAGGGAAAAGAGAAACTAGATATGTAACTTCTCAATAATATCAAACCCAACATAAATTGCGTCTCGACAATTGCACGCCCTTAATAACACACAATAGTTCTGAGTATAAAGATAGTTTTCCACCAATATATCTGCTTCCAATTTTTTTGTCTGTCTTTTATAGACCGTAACCAAAACGTAAAAAAAAACACAAACATGTAAATGTGGCTGGAGAACTGCCAATCTTTTCATATCAGTGTCTCTATCTGGTCCTAATGAATCAAGAACACGAAGCACTGAAGCAAATTACAGGCTATAACAAAAGAAGACCGCAGTCTCGTCTTCCTTTAAACTACTTCACAATTATTAGCACGTCAAATTGCTTTTGAGCCTCCCTTTCTCCCTCCCGCTATATGCCTCTGACTTCACAATTGCGACTTCCTTCTCTTTCTCTCTCACACACAAACATAGAAACTCAATTTATCTACTAGTCACTACGACATATTGTTTCTAACTATCTATTTCCGTCTTTGCTTCTGTCTATTTCCCTATTTTCACCTTCCTAACGATCTATCTATCTATCTATCTACCTATCCCAGTCTCTTCATATCTATCTATCTATCTATCTATCTATCCCAATCTCTTCATATCTTTCTATCTATCTATCCCAGTCTCTTCATATCTATCTATCTATCCCAGTCTCTTCAAATCTATCTATCTATAACAGTCTCTTCATATCTATCTATCTATCTACCTATCCCAGTCTCTTCATATCTATCTATCTATCTATCTATCCCAATCTCTTCATATCTTTCTATCTATCTATCCCAGTCTCTTCATATCTATCTATCTATCCCAGTCTCTTCATATCTATCTATCTATCCCAGTCTCTTCATATCTATCTATCTATCCAAGTCTCTTCATATTTATCTATCACAGTCTCTTCATATCTATCTATCTATCTATCTATCTATCTATCTATCTATCTATCTATCTATCCCAGTCACTTCATATCTATCTATACTAGTCTCTTCATATCTATCTATCTATTCCAGTCTCTTCATATATATCTATCTATTCCAGTCTGTTCCTATCTATCTTCTCAGTTGCTCTCTCTCTCTCTCTCTCTCTCTCTCACACACACACACACACACACACACACACATACACATATTCAATTTATCTACGTGTTTATATGTGGAAACTTGTTCCTCTCAATCTATTTTCGTCTTTTCCTCTATCTGTGTATATATATATATATATATATATAGATAGATAGATAGATATATTTCTCCGTCTTTTTTCTATTTCCGTTTCTTCTTTTCTCTCTCTCCCTTTCTCTGTATATATATTATATATATGTAATATATATATTATATATATAATATATATTATATATATATATTATATATGTAATATATATATTATATATATAATATATTATAATATATATACATATTTAATTATATATTATATATATATTATATATATATTATATATAATATATAATATAATATATTGTATATATATAATATATTATATAATATATTATATATATATAATATATTATATATATATAATATATTATATATATATTATATAATATATATAATATATTATATAATATATTATATATATATTATATAATATATTATGTAATATATTATATAATATATTATATATATTATATAATATATATATTATATAATATATATATATATATATATATATATATATATATATATATATATATATATATATATATATATATATATATATATATATATATATATATATATCCGTATCCAGGACCGTGTAAAATCTAACATTTCAACTGTTCTTTTTATGATAGAGGACTTTGGTTATTTGGGAACTGGCATTATGTAATTTTCTCACCAACATTGTCCTCTTCCAGACGAAGTTAAGGGCAAATAAATCTCAAATGGTGATCAACTTCCATGGTTTTTCGGCCTCAAATTTCGATAGAAATCAGAATACCAAGATCTGATTTTATTTGGCACCAAACCGCCCAACCCCGACCACGTACAATATTGACATAGCACTTGTTGATAAACCCAAATAGCTACGCTAAGAACTCGTTAGAGGTCGCTGTCAAGCATCTATAAAAGTGGGACACTTCCCGTCTTCGTTCTTTCACTCTTTCCTTCCCAGCACGATGGAATGACAAGGCCAGCCGGAACCTACCGTGCATGGGATATTTTCACACTTTCTCTTTATTCGAATATATAAAAGACAGAATATAAATTACCCCATTTTTTATATTTTCCGTTTCCTTACATTCGTTTGCCACTGTTTTTAGTCAAACGAGCAATAATGACCGCAACAATTATCGCGACCGCCGATTTGATTTCAACATAGCTATGACGATAAACTACACCCGGCAGCAAGGCTTCTGATAAGGAGATAACAAGTTTTAAGGAGAGTGGAACCATCTCTTAATTGTTTTTGTTTTCAGGTCCACCTTGTCCCAGGGTGGTAGAACCCGTACTGGGTATGACGAAAAACTACATCGGCGTCCAGTGTAAAACGATAAACGATGTCCAGCAGCAAGGCCTCTGATCAGGAGGTTTTGAGGACCGTGGAACCACCTCTTAATTGCTGGTGTTCCCAGGTCTATCCTGACCCGGGGTGGTAGCACCTGTTCGGGTCCCAGCTATGGGCAAATATTTAACCCCGTAACTGGGGTAAAATGGGTTTTAATACCAGGTATACTTTGTAAAAAAAATAATTATTATCTGCAATACATTTTTAAGAAAGAAACTATTACCAGCAATACATTTTTTGAAAAAAAAATATTACCAAAAATACGTTTTTGGAAAAATATTACCAGCAACACGTTTTTTTGAAAAAATATTACCAGCTATATATTTGAGGAAAAAAAATATTACCAGCAATACATTTTGGAAAAAAAAATTATTAACAGCAATACATTTTTGAAGGAAAAATTATTACCGGAGGTTGATATGCCGTAAAAGACAACAAACCAAACCAGGGTGGTAGAACCTGTTAGCGCCCAGCTAGGGGAAAATAGTGAACCCCCAAACAAAAACAAGACATCCATGAAAGTATAAAAAATGCATTGTTATTGTAAAATACCAGCAATGTTTTATAGCAAAATTACCAACAATATCTATTTATAGTAAAATGACCAGTAATACATTCTCTGTAGTTGAAGGCATCCAAGTGCGTTCAAAATACAATTTAGTTGACAGCATGAAACCGTGTACAAAATATTGAGATTTCGGTAGTAAATAACCCACAGAGATGTTGATAAGCCGCTAAACAAAATCAACCAATATAGACCTACTGCAAAAGTTAGTGACCCCGACGTGAATACGACAAGACTCTAATATTCGTATTTTCTTGTTTCGGTTCCTATGCTAGATAAATCACGGTTCTTCCACATCTTGGATAAGGAATAGCTGAATAGGGACATATTTCAAAGAAAAAATATTAGAAATGTACTTTAAGACTGGTTTAAAAGAGAATAGAAAAGACAGCTGTCTGACGGTCGAGTCATAAATAACAAAAAATAAGAGAATGACCCGAGGAAAAGCGCGAAGACGCGACAAAGTACGAAGCTCTTAGTTTTTACTGTGTGACTCAAAAGTGAAAAGTTTATAATTGTTGAGACATTCATTGCTAGAGAGACAAAAGCTTATAAGCACTCAAGCGATAATTTAATCTACAAAACAGAAAACATTAAAATTTGTCTTTCTCTGCCAAAGGCGTAGAACATAGAAGAACTAAGGTGTTAAAAATACTATAGAATATTGACAAAACAGGAAATTGAAAGATTCATTGACCCTTAGAAGATTTTAAAGTTCTTATACATGTTTTATATCACTCACACACACATGTATACATATGTCTGTATGTATGAGTGTGCGCGTGTATGAAGAGGGAGTAAGAGAGAGAGAGAGAGAAAGACTAAACGGTGAGAAGTCTAAATCATATAAAACAAACAAAGCAACAACAGTAAAGTGTGATGAGATTTACAAAGAAATATGCTAAATATATTTCAGGAAGGAAATTAAAACGAACCGACATTCGCTGTCACGTGAAGACGCGATACTTTGGAAAACTCCGATATGTCGCGTGAAGATGAGACATTTGAAAAACGGTGTAACTGACGTAACATAAAATGTATTGCACTCGGGTCGGAGTCGCGATACGTCTTGGACTCAAATTATGTGAGCGTCACAGATGCAGATGTGGAGCCTCCATCGATGAGTTTGGTTTGCATCCTCTCTCCTGTCGTCGTAGTGCCGGCCGCTTTCCACGGCATGCAGCAATTAACGACATCATCAAAAGAGGTTTGGATGCAGCTGGGTTCCCTTCCCAAATCGAACCCGTAGGCCTCGACCGTGGTGATGGAAAGCGGCCGGATGGCATTACCATCTTCCCTTTTAAAATGGGTAAGTCGTTGATTTGGGATGCGACCTGTGCTGCTACATTCTCGGCAGGTAATTTGATCAGGTCCGCGGTTGAGCCGGGGTTCGTCGTCCGAGAAGCAGAGATAAAAAAAATAGCTAAATATTCTACTCTTGCTGATAGATTTTTTTTTACTCCTGTGGCAATGGAGACTTCAGGGGTTATTGGCCTTCGTTCGGAGGATTGGCGCGATTGCGTCTCGATTAAGGAACGAGCCTCGCGAAACGGAGTGGTTCTTGCAGCGTGTCTCACTGGCGACGGTTCGAGGTAATGCTTTCTCCATCATAGCGGCTGGCAGAGGATAGAAAAAAATTGTTTATAGTTACGTTGTTCTGGAATTGTCATCATTGGCCGACTGAACTTGCTTTGTTTCAATTATTGTTTCCCTTAGATTGAACTTACCATTTCTTTTTATACTATAATGTATTTGGCGAGTAAATAAATATTGTCCTTTAAAAAAAAAAAAATTAAAGTATTTATGAAAGCCGAAAATGCTCAGACATTTGAAGAAAATGTAGAAAAATATTTTTTTTAAATATTCAACAACTTTCGTTAGCCGTTGTATAAATGAAAGATTGCTGAGGAAATACACGCACGGGCGTGCGCATAAACACACACACACACACACACACACACATATATATATATATATATATATATATATATATATATAGATAGATATATATAGCAAGTATGTGGTTCAGTTCAATTTACATGACATGAATCATTCATACAAAAAACAGATATTGAAGTTAATGATATAAATGGCGAGAATACATCTTCCCAAACAAATTTAATAAAATACATTAACCCCGAACCTGTAAATGAATGTTATGATCCCTGTTTACAAATTCCAGTAGCATAATGTCTTTTTTTATGTTTTTATGTCTCAATGTATATATATACATATATATATATATATATATATATATATATATATATATATATATATATATATATATATATATATATATATATATATTGAGACATTTTTATGCTTATACTTATTTCATGTTTAAGACATTTTTATGTTTTATATATATAAAAAAAGAATGTAAAAACATAAAAATGTCTTACAATGTCTTTGTCCATTTCATAATGTGTGACGTCATTTGCTTACATTTGGATAGGCATCGAGCAGATATGTATGTACGTGAGAAAATCATGAAAAATTGTAGTTTAAAAACAGCAAAATCGACATTGCTAACCGAAACGCTCCTCTGTAGCGAAATCGGTAAAGGCACGTAAGGCTACATTATGGTTCTGTGATAGGATACAGGTTCGATTCCTGTCGGGGTCGCAGATTTTCTATGACAATTTCTCTGACATTGAGGCCGATAAATGTTGTTAATACTGTTTATTATAAACAGAGCATTTACTAAAATATTTTTACCTATAAAAAAGAATGTAGAAATATAAAATTGCCTTATATATATATATATATATATATATATATAATTTTCATCAGTTTGCTACAGGTTTTTCGAGACTTACGACGTTCATCAAGCGAAGAGTACTTATTTAAATATACTATTTAATGTAATTAGTGTTTTCTGATGTTTAACCATTGCCTTTTGTGTGCAGTGGTAATCAAAATTACTAATCCAAATCCAGTAATCCAAAATAACCACTCTTTGCCTGATGAATATTGCTAGACCCGAAACATGTGTAGCAAAATTATGGAAAATAAAGTATAATATATATTTTTTTATTATAGCTACAAACGTTTTTTGGCTTCTCTCTACACTTTAATATATATATATATATATATATATATATATATATATATATATATATATATATATATATATATATATATATATATATATATATATATATATATATATATATATATTAGGCGAATCATTCATACGAAAAGCAGATAATGAAGTTAATGATATAAATGACAAGAATCACTCTCGCAATCAATTTTTAATAATAAAATACATTAACCTCGAATCCGTTAATGAATGGTATGATCCTTGTTTATAAATTCCGGTTTTATCAGGTCTTTTTTTTACTACTTGTGATATGGGTAATTGGACGAGATCATTAGAATGGGCATAGATAAAACAAGCTTCAGGAAAGGGGGAATTAATTGATCCTGAGCTTAATAAGTACCCTTGGGATCAGTGCGGGCATGTTTGCTTATCGATGGCAGGTCTAGTTAGCCATCGTAGGTATCGCCTAGATCGTACACCTGCCAGCTATGGTGAATTCATTTAGCTTGCCGACTTAAGTTATGCTGTGTGCCAGATGGTATAAAGTCGATTGGAGTTGACGGGACATATCAACGCTAAGTATCAACACGAGTAACAGCAACAGTAGATGCACCTGCAGCAACTTCAAAACATACAAACATATGAAACTGCCTACATTTGCCGTCTCTGTCAAAAGCACTGCAAGTCCCTTGTTGTCTTTAAAAGTCATTGCAGCTCGCATAAGAGCGGATAGACAATAATTCTATATCAAAATAACACCAGAAAGAGGATATAAATAAAAAAAAGAACAAGAAAAATAATCAGTGATGGTAATGCCATCATATATATATATATATATATATATATATATATATATATATATATATATATATATATATAATGCAAGACCCTTCGGTAAATCGAATCGAGTTCTCTCAGTCACTGTGTGTTTATCTAAAAATAAATATGCTTAAATTCACCTTCTTCTCTGTCGTGCGCCAACGGCTTCAGGGTAAAATTTCCGACAGACGCCAATTCAGCCGGTTTTCGATTCTAGCCAGAGTTAACCGGACGTCTAGCCACATTGATGATCTGTGATACAGCGAAACAGTCTGTCTGTGAATGACAATATATATATATATATATATATAGATATATAGATATATAGATATGTGTGTGTGTGCGATAGAAATTAGGAGGATTTGAGATAATTATTATTAAGTAATTCATCGAGTCTAAAAGAAACCTCAACAGAATACACTGAACAGTTACGTTATCACGCAAACGACATACCAACTGTGCCAACGGGCCTCGCCGACGAAGAGGTAACGAATCAGACTCGATATAGCGCCGCTCGATCACATATTCCATGGTGGAATCCATCCGAGTTTCTCTTTTACCCATAGGACTGTGCCCCCAAAGAGCCACAACTACTATCCCCAAGCCGCTCAGTTCAGAGCATTAGAAACCGTTTCAAGCAAGGATATAAAAGTGATAGAAATTAGGAGGATTTGATATAATTATAATTAAGTAATTCATCGAGTCTAGAAGTAACCTCAACAGAATGCAGAAAGCACTGGACGGCCGATTTGCTCTCTCTCTCTCTCTCTCTCTCTCTATATATATATATATATATATATATATATATATTCAAACAGCTTTGGTGAAATAATTTAGACATATTATTCTTATTTATTTTAGTTTCGATACTTTCAACTCCACGGATAAATTTCTTCATGCAGTGAAAATTTGATTAAGAAAAATACGAAAATTTTCTTTCAAATAATTTTTTTAAATTTTCACAAGTACTTTCAATCTCATCTGAGACCATCTTCAGGGGGTTAAATTTTCTGTGAATGGGCATAGGTATTTCTGAAGCCGGTTTCAGATGAGATTGAAATTACTTGCGAAAAAAAGTATTTGGAGTTCTTAATCAATTTGACACAGCTCCTCCAAAATTTAACCGTGGACCAAAATAAAGAGACATAATATATCGAAATTATTTAGCCAAACCTGTTTGAATTAAAATATGCTGATAATATATATATATATATATATATATATGGCCTGACGATTGCATCTATCATGAAACAGCCTGTCGCCTCTAAGTGTCGACTTCAATGTTCCCTTTTATATTTACAAACACTCTATCTCTGATATTGAGCACTTTATCCCATAAATATAGCACACCTTAAGAGTATACTTCTTCATATATACGACGGTCATTCAATAAATAAGTTGAATTTTTCGGTATAAGGACTTCTAATACAGATAGAAGCTTACTATTTTTTTTGTTTTACTTCTTTTTCACATGGATTTAATTTCTTTTGCAGATTAAAAAAAAAACTTTCAGAGTTTTGGCGATTAACAAAGATGGCCGACCAAGAAGCATGCTACAGGATTGAACATCAGTCAGTTATCAAGTTTTGGGTTGCTGAATGGGGCAAACCAGTTGAAATTCATAGGAGAATGTCAACTGTGTATGGTGCCACATGTTTCAGCCAAAAAATGTCTACAAGTGGGCTAAATTGTTTAAAGAAGGATGGAGCAGTGTTGAGGATGAAGACAGGTGTGGGAGGCCTACAGAAGTGAGGTCTCCTGGGGTGATCGAATCAGTCAATGACCTCATTCAGTCTGACAGAAGGGTGACAGTGGATGACATTGCAAGGACTTTGAGCTTATCTGTTGGGACAAACGCAGGGGTCATCAGTCAGAAGGAGTCATCTTGCATCATGACAACGCAAGGCCTCAGACAGCAGCCCAAACGGTGCAGACCATCAACGAGCTGGGCTGGGAACTGCTCCCTCATCCCCCTTACAGCCCAGACCTTGCCCCTTCAGACTTTCACCTGTTTGGTCCCTTGAAAGCGTTCACGAGAGGCACGAAATTTAAAAGTGACGATGATGTCAAAAGTGTTGTGAGCGACTGGCTGAGTCCAAAGATTTTTACGCTGAGGGAATACGGAAGCTTGTGCATAGATGGGAAAACTGTGTGACACCGCTGGAAGACTACTTTGGAAAAAAAAGTAAGCTTCCATCTGTATTAGAAGTCCTTATACCGAAAAATTCACCGTATTTATTGAATGACCATCATATATATATATATATATATATATATATATATATATATATATATATAAAGTGAACATAGACGTCAACACATAGAGGCGACAGACTGGATGAGTTTTTTAAAAAAAGTGTCCGGGGACACCATAAGGTTTCAACTCGTGAAATGCGAAGGATTTTCTAGATGTTTTGTCTGCATGTAATTTGTCAAGTAAGATGACTACTAAGACAACAGACGATGATAGTATAATAATTGTTACTATTATTTTTGTCATAATATTATTTTAACTCTTAATTTTACTATTATTTTACTCAATAAGAAAAGTTTGTGTGTCTCAACGGCTGTTGTGATGCGTCTAGTATGCTCGTCTGTAGTGGTAGTGCTTGTCGCTTCTCGCGTTCAGTTACCGCCGCTGGCTAGTAGCAATGGGAAAAGGGGGGAGTACGAGTGCGTAAGTCTTCCCCTGCCAGTATATAGCCACTCTATCAGCAAACCCTATGTAGTGCCTCCTCGTGGCGACACATGGCAACCGAGCACCTTGTGGACTCGGACTAAACTACAGGGAACGGGAGAGGAGTTGGCCCCCTTAACATGCGGCATGCAGGCCCACTGATGTGTGGACCCGCCCTGGTGTCTATGAACCAAACCCCAGCTATAGGTTAAATAGCTCCACTGCCTTGTGGAAATCTTCGGGAGAAGAAAAAGCTAAGCAATAAACCCTACACAAATCCGGAGTGGAGCCTCTAATGCGGATGGATGGCACTCTATGCTACCTTCCGGCAATTCCTGCAGCCGCGCTGGTATCAAACTGTATTGGTTCATCCTCTCCTTTGGACTCCGCTAGGAAGGCCGAAAGAGGGAACTAAACGTCCGGGAAGCCCTAGTTCTCCATACATCCCACCCAGGCTCGTAGCGCACTGGAGAGGACACTCCAGCGACGACGCAAGACATCGACACAACACTGGAAGTGACTACACAGTCACCATAGGCGATGTAACTCCATATAGCCCTACTCCATCGTCTCCCGAGAGGGACGGATGCCGGAAGAAAAGTTTATGCTGTACTGTAGACAAACAGAGGATATTGGTCAAGACAAGTTTGAATTGTGTAGTTCCAAATGAAGAACTTTTAAGCCAAAGAGTAAATGCATTCTAGATGCTTCGCATTTCCGCGACTGCTTGGTACAAAATATTTCAAAGACGCAAGATTAAAGGAATCAATATGTTAATCGAAAACATTCATTTTGATACATCATTGAAAGAGCACATGAAATTTTATGCAAAGAAACATATCTGGAAAGTAATAAAACCTATCACAAGTAAGTTTAATATTGAACTAATATTAAATTTAACAAAATTTAAAAGGTGTAAAACTATTGAATATTATACAATTTGAAGGAGTCCCGTAGCTCGTAAAAAACAAAATAACAAATTATTCTTAGTTTACGGCATATTGCTTTAATTAAATATCTGCTTCAATTACCTGTGATATGCAGAATTCTCTAATAAGGATCCAGTTGAACTTTGCCCTGTTAATATAAATATGACACCACCATTTAATTATTCTAATCGCTATGCAAACATGAAAATTATACAAAATAAACAGCCCACATTAAAAAAAAGATATCACTCACCACAGGAAATGGGATCTTGAAGTACACATGATATAATTAATGAGTGCACATATTATGTTATTATTAAAAAGGTAAATAAATAAATAACATTTTAAAAATCACATTTTTTTGAGGACCCGTTCACAATAGTTGTTACACATTGTGTCAGGCTAGAGCTTTTAAAATGTATACATATATATATACATATATACATATGTATATATGTATATGTATATGTATATGTATATATGTATATATATATATACATATACACATATACATATATATACATATATACATATACACATATACATATACATATATACACATATATACACATATATATACATATATAGACATGCATATATACATATATTTATACATATATATATACATATATATACATATATACATATACATACGTATATACATATATATAAATATATATACATATATACATATACATATATACATATATATATATACGTATATACATATATATACATATATACATATATATACATATATATACATATATATATACATATATATACATATATATATACATATATAGATATACATATATACATATACATATATACATATATATATATACATATATATACATATATATATACATATATATACATATATATATACATATATATACATATATATATACATATATATATACATATATACATATACATATATACATATATACATATACATATATACATATATATATACATATATATATACATATACATATATATATATATATATGTGTGTTTGTGTGTGTATGTGTACAAATGTGTTTACTAATTCTTCTTAGTGAGAGTGTATGTATTGAGGGGGAATATACACACACATATATACACGCATTCTGACAGAAACAGACAAAAATGGAAATAGATCTAAGAACACACAGGGGTTATAAAAACATTAAAAGATAAGATACCGACAACCAATTCATCACTTCTCAAACCAACCTTAATTGTTTTATGACCCTTCCCTCAGAACTCCTCACTGCCATTTCAAGAAAGACATTCTGATTACTAACACAAAAATAGAGAATGTGTCATATCGAGAATATTTAACATTGAAAAACATAAAGAAAAAATTAATTATTTTTAATAATATGTGGAAATCTGCACCCTTTACCTGAAGACGGTCGTGAGACCAGAAACACGTGTTGTAAAATTATGAAAAATAAAGAATAATATTTTTTTAAAAACCCACATTACAACCAAAAAAGTTTGCGGTACCTCTCTTCTTTTTAATATACACACTTTTCTCTTGTTGGAACCATTATAACCTCTTCATTTATATATATATATATATATATATATATATATATATATATATATATATATATATATATATATGGCAAAATGTATTTGTTATAATCTTTCAGCCTCCATATGATTTTACCTTCTTTTGAATTTTCTGCTCTCTTTCTCTCCTCTTGTAACTTTTTGTCTCTTTGATTTTCTGAATTTCCTCGGCGGCGACTGGTTTCTGTTAATTTAAGTTAATTAAAATTGACTAGAATTGTTATGAAGTTGATTACTGATAACATTGGAGAAAAGAGTTTCAGATTCAACAATGAAAGAAATATTATCAAATATCTTGAACGCTTTTACAAATGACATTCTTTACTATTGACATGAAAAGTAAGCTTTAACTCGAAGATACGAAAGGTTTAGAAACTAAATACGAATAGACATAAACTCATGCAGACCCTAATCTCTTGTAGTATTATGCATAATATAGGGCATAAATGCGGCCTGATGAACTTCAGTGAAACTGCAGTGGTAAAGACAACCCAGTGGTATAGATTTATGTTTAGTCTTTTTATGTATTAAATTCGTGTAATCAAATTAATGAAAATTATTTGACGGTAAATTTTAATGTTCCCATGGCATCCTCTAAGAAACAAACACTTTTCCCTAAAATCATGTGCTACTCGGAAATATTTGCTAGAAATGTTACATATGTTTTCTCTGCGAGAAGATCTACCATTAAAGAACAATATAATTTGTCCACTTGTATAAAATCTTAACCAGTTCCCTTATTTGAAAAGAATGCTGAACCGAATGCTCGCATCTCTTTGAACTGCTGGGATTAAAAACGAGTGTAGCTGTCTCTGCTCACACAAAGCAATTCACTTAGATAGAGAGTTCGATCCATAATGTGCTCCAAATATAAGCCCGTTTACGATATTAACCCAATGTCTTTCTCTAATAAACTGGTTTCCAACCATGGCTATAGGACACAGTCTGGCCTGCTATTTAAGCCACTCAGTTAAGTGTCACACGTGATACACACTTGAGTGATTATGTCTCTTTCGATTCATGACTGACTAAGCAAAAGATTTTCGCGCAGTAGGCCGCCATTTTTTCTGTGGTACACTGGTTATCAACCAAGGCTATAGGACCCAGCCTGACCTGCTATTTAAGTCAGTTGCCATATGTGAAACACGATAAGGAGTCCATTCTTTCAATTCATCACTAGGCAGACGATATTCACGGAGTAGGCTGCCAGTTCCTTCCGCGATAGACTGGTTCGCAACCATTGCTATAGGACCCGAAAAGTGACGTGATCGCCCTGGCGTGTCACATCCAATTCTACTAATACGCATTGGGCCAGCGTAGAAGGGTAATGCCTCATTCGTCCTCATGAATCTAGGGAAGGTCTATGTCAAATCAACTACTGCCGAAGAAGTGAAGAAGAATCCAAAAAGAAGAACAATTGAAGAAGCTAAGAAGAATCGAAGAAACGAAGAAGAATGAGAAAAAAAGAAGAATTAGAAGAAGAATCGAATAAGAAGAATCGAATAAGCACCGAGTAAGAACAATAAAAGAAAAAAAAAGAAGAATAGAAGAAGAAGAAAAAAAGAAACAAATAAAAAGAATAGAAGAGGAATCGAAGAAGAAGACTAGAAGAAAATTAAAATAAGAAAAATAGAAGAGGAATAAAAAAGTAAAAGAATCAGAATTGAATAAGATTCGAATAGAGAGTTTAGAAGAAGTGGAATGAGAAGAGAATAATAATAAAAAGGATGGACGAAGAATAATAAAAGATGAAGAAGAATAGAAGAATAGAAGAAAAATAAGAATAGCAGAAACGAATAAAAAGAATAGAAGAAGAAGAAGAAGAAGAAGAAGAAGAAGAAGAAGAAGAAGAAGAGATGAAGTAGAAGAGAAAGAAGACAAATAGAAAAAGAAGAAAAATCGAATGAGAAGAATAAAAGTAGATGAAGAACAGAAGAAGAATCGAAGAAGCAGAAAAGAGGAGAAGGATAAATAGAAGACGAAGAATAGCAGCAGACGAAGAATCGAATAAGAAGAATAGAAGAAGTATCGTATATGAAAAATGGAAGTAGTAGTAGTAGTAGTAGTAGTAGTAGTAGTAGTAGAAGAAGAACAGAAGAAGAAGAAGAAGAAGAGATGAAGTTGAAGAGAAAGAAGACAAATAGAAAAAGAAGGAGAATCGAATAAGAATAATAAAAGAAGCAGATAAAGAACAGAAGAAGAATCGAAGAAGTAGGAAAGAGAAGGATAATTAGATGACGACGAATAACAGAAGACGAAGAATCGAATAAGAAGGATAGAAGAAGAAGTATCGTATAAGAAAAATGGAAGTTGTAGTAGAAGAAGAAGAAGAAGAAGAAGAAGAAGAAGAAGAAGAAGAAGAAGAAGCGAATAGGAAAAATAGAAGTAGCTAAAAAGAATGAAAAATGGAAGAAGTAGGCGAAGAAGAAGAATCGAATAAGAAGAATAGAAGAGTTAAAAAAAGAAAACAAAGAAGAATCGAATAATAATAAGGATAGGAATCGGATAAGGATGGAAGAAAAATCGATGAAGATGGATCACAGAAGAAGAAAAATGTCGTCGATGAAAAAGAATCGAAGAAGAAGAATCGAATGAGAAGAATCTAAGAAGTATTGCAGCAGTAGAATCAATGAGGAAGGTAAATAATCGAAGAAGAAGAAGTAGATGAAGAAGGAGGAGCAGTAGACGTAGAAGAAGAAGATGAAGAAGAAAAAGAAGAAGTAGAAGAATTAGAATTATTATTATTTAAATTATTTCATCGATGTAAATAATTTCGATGAAAGTAATTACAAGTCAGAATTCATAATATTTCTTGAGTTGTTCTTGATGTTTGGTCAATGAATGCCGAATGTTTCTCATAAAGAAATGGCTAATATTACCATCACCATTACATACATATACCCTTTCCCTTTCTTTCTTTCGTTCTTTTCTAAGTATAATTCTTTGTAGTCGAAATATTAGTTTCTTCTTGTCATATGGCACCAAAAGTTTCCCGGACTAGTCATGTTTGAAATCTAATATATTTACCGAAGTTTTAGCATTATCTCCTTCGAAATGTTTGCTTGGCAACACGCCGATCCTAGCGTTCCTGCCACTTTTGGATCCGGCCTAGAAGTCTTTTTTTCCGTAAGCGCATCGAGGACCTTCTTCAATTCGCTGTAAACTTGCCTAAGATTGCTCAGTTACTCTGTAGAAGAATTTCTATGTTGAATGCTAATGTCCACGTTGGCTTTTTGTTCCAATTTCCTGTTCCTGACAAAATCGCAGCGTACGGCATACACGTGAGATCACAATTCGTGCAGTGACCACTGCGATGTCACTCGGCACGATGGCGCATGAAGATCACAGCTCGCTCTCATTGAGCGAGCAACCGTATGTTGCCATCGGTTGGCGCCCTACAGAACTACTCCCAAAATTGTTTGATACCACCTCCTATGGCTAAGACAGTTACTTATTTTCCCAATGTTATGAACGATCCGTATCCAGGAGCGTGGAAAAGCTAACATTTCAATTGTTTCTCATGCTGTCTCCTTGCGGTTGATGTTTAATACTTACTTCTCGCTTTCCTTCACTACCTTCTGTAGGAGTTTTTGTATTTTTCTTTCTGTGTCTACTATCAACACTGAGTTTTGCATATCTTATGTTGCCAAGAATGTCGCCTCCAAGAATGAATCCTGGTAGGACTTCTAGTACGCTCAGAAACACCTCACTGTATAGGTTCAATAAGTCCTGTGAGAAGACAGATCGTCGTCTGATATAAAGAACAATTTACGTTTAATATTCCAAACAATCTATCCACCACATTCAGTACTTATTGAAATATAGACACATTTTGAACGTGTGACAGATTAAGTGAATCTAAACAGACCTAGAGACTAGACATAGGTTCCGATGCTTCTCGTAGAGCAATCATTGACAAACGACATTTTGTTTAAGTCGACTTGATTTTCCATCTAAAGTCGAATCGGAAACAAGGTGATACTCTTTCACAAAGGAACTCTCTAGTAACCTGAGGAAGCAAGAGTTGAAACACAATGACTGGAAACTATTTAAAAGACCGTCTGTCAACGGGTTGTCAATATGTTTGGCAGTGAAATGAAAGAAATATAATAGACTTGCCGGCATAATATATTTATTCATTAACTGTGTCAAAGTGTATCGTATATTAAATAGAGAAATATAATTTATGAGTTTTAGTTTGACAAGGACCGACTTGTAACGATATTTGATGATTTTGGCTTTGTGTAATCCGATGCTAAATTAGGTAAAGAGACATAGGATGATTTTATTGCGTTAATCTTCTAGTCGAAAAGGGCGGTCTGCTTGTAAAATATTTTTGGACATTTTACTTCGAACCTGAACCCTGACTCCTGACATCAGTCAAGCGGCAGGCCAGGATAGCTGCACCAAAAAGTCAATATTTTCTTTACTTAATGTTAAAGACGAAGAATTTAAATTATTCTTCTTGTTATCAAACTGCATGATTTTCCAATATTTAGAATTTAAAGAAATCAATATTTCGGTTTCTTTTCGTTGAAGTTTCGTTTTGTATGATATGAACATGGCCGACACAAGGTATTGACAATTTGCGCAGTCGCCCAGGGTGCCATCAAGGCCGGAAACGCCATCATCCCAACATGTGTTTGCTACATTCGAAAATTAAAGCTTATAAAAACATACGTTCGACTTCCATGACTCAAGACAGATTAAATTATTTGGTTATTTTGTCAATAGAAAATGATCTTGAAAAGAAGATAGAAAGTGCCATACAAAGATTTGAAGATCTAAAGGCTAGAAAAAAGGTTTTAGGTCGGATAATGAATGTTTTCTTTAGCTTGTATTAATTGGTATATTGTAATACACTCGTTATTCTATACTTTCATTTTTCTCCATATGAATATTTAAAGAAATTATACTTGTAAGGGCGCCGAATTAATTTTTTGGTAGAGAATGACAAGACTTTCGGACCACCCTATAGTTTATATTGCTTATATGAGGGATAGAAAGAGAATTCGATCTTGCACGACGTTTGATGTTTTCTTATATCAGCAATGTGATTGTAAAACGCCACCAACACGACTTAAATGCACTGGTCGTTTGAAAAATCGTGATAAAGCATGAATGCCAAACTCCAACTTTTTCTATCTGTCTGTCCGTGAGCCCTAATTGTGTGAATGGGTCTCTCGTCGGAAAATGCTTACTCTCCACTTTATATGTATTCCTTGTCAAAGCACATGTAATCGTGACGTGTACGTAGGTTAATGGACTAGATTACGTGTTTTACCTTCATTCGATCACGTGTGTCACCAATGTATTTTTTAGATATATACTCTACCACGGCGCTATCAAAGCCGAGAGCGCCTTCTTGCCACTATGTTATATGTTTGGGATCTTCGAAAATTTAAGCTTATAAAAACTTGTGGTCGTCCATGACTCAAGATAGACTAAATTCTTTGGCTATTTTCTCAATAGAAAATAATACTTTAATGAAAATAAGTACATAAATTGCTTTGAAAAATTTGCAGATCTAAAGGTTTGAAAAAATGTTTTAGGTACAATAATGAATGCTTTCTTTAGCTTGTAATTAGTTGCATATTGTAATACACTCGTTATTCTACATTTTCAGTTTTTCTCAACCCTCCCTATTCTCAGATTTTCTCCTCACGTTCTCTCCCGGTACACCCCCTGCGTACTGTTTTACATTCCCGCTTTGCTTGGGGTGAAATGATTAAATAGAAATTAACGTAAATTAAGATCAGAGAAGAAGAAAACAAAATCAAAGAAAGGAGGGGAAAGAGTGAACGTAAACGAGGAAGAGGACATGGTAAAAGAAGGATTGAGAGAGAGAGAGAGAGAGAGAGAGTAAGAGATAAGTGAGAGAACAAACAAAGAAGAAGAAAGAAGGGAGGGAGGGGGAAAAATAGGATAGACGTGAAAGAGAATGAAATCGAAAACGGAAGAGAAACTAATGAGAATGAAAGGACTTGAAAAATGGAAAAGAAAAAGAATGAAACGTAGAAGTAAAGAGAAATAAAGCGGGGAGGGCCTGTATGCTAGCAATGGAATAAAATGAAAAAAAAAAGAATTATTTGATAATTAAGATGCTTGTTTGTTTGTTTAACGGCATATCAACACCTTATGGGTCATTTAATACCTAAATTTAAATTTTTTGAGAGTTTTACGTAACGATATTTCTGGTACTTTATTTTTTAGATTATTTTTTAAAAATCTATACAGGGGGGGGGTGAGGGGCCCACTTTTGGGGTTCACTATTTAACCATAACAGTGCTCCGGAACTGGTAAGAACTCCAATTAAGAGGTAGTTCCACACTCCTCCGAACCTCCAGATCAGAGGCCTTGCTGCTGGATGTAGTTTATCGTCATACTCAGGACGATTGAGAATTAAGAGAGAAGTGACAAAAGTGTTTATAGATTATGCAACAGCTTTTTAAAAGTTTTAACACAAAGAATTGTTTGATCTGTTTAATAATTTTGACCTTTTGGGGGAATATATTAGAATAATCCATAACTTATATTCAAAGAAAGCCGCCTGCTTCCCGAGAGTAAACGAATTCAGTAAAAACACAAAAAATACAAAGAAGTATAAGACAAGAATGTATCTTCTCACCAGACTTTTTCAACCTGTGATGCGATCCTGAGAAAACGAGACGTTCTAAATGGATTTTTTGTGATGTCAACGAACACTCGTTGCCACTTTTGCAATGATCGTTGTAGTAGAGACCTTGCAATGGCACATGCAACTGTAATAAGATGTTGAACAATGCTGGTATCAGACGACTTCGAATAATCTCGCACAAAAAGCACTTGCACGATAATACTTGCTCGAATAGTAATCCGTATAGTGATCCGAATAGAGAAATAGTATAGTGAATAGAGTAGAGAATAGCGCTCCGAATAGTAATAGAGGATAGAATAGGAATGCAGATCCGTATAGTATAGAGGATAGACTAGGAATAGCGATCAATTGTCGTTACGCTACTTCCTACATACATGCGTTTCCTCTATGGTTACGTGTTCTACTTCAATAATGGGATCACGTGTGTTTGTTCACTGGTTTACTATGTCCCACATTAAGTGTCGGCAGCGACACCTTATTCATATATAACAGGATTTATTATTGGTAGTACACATTTGAACAACGTAAGATATACAGATGACACGGAAAATAAACTGCAGTATATGAAAACGGAGAAGGAAGGACTAACTATATATTGTAAAATAAACTCTATGTTTGTCAGCAAGAGGAACAGCCCAAAATGGGAATTATAAATTGTAGATGTCCAAAATAAAGTGATTACGAAAATCTGTGAGAAATCTAGCATCTGTTGTCCTCTGAGAATTTTTTTTTTTTTTTCAGAAGACGGAAAATACTACACGGAAATCCAAACACTGATAGTAGAGAGAACGAACGACATCGAGATAGAAGTAGACAAGTAACAGGAGAGGCTAGGAATATAAGAAAGATAAGGTACAGTGGGGAAGAAAGAAAATTAAGAAAACTGAAGAAAAAAGAAACAGGTGAAAAAGAGAGATTAGAGACAAGAGAAGAAAATGGAAAGCAACAGAATGTAAAAAAAAAAAGATGGACGAAAACGGGGTAAAAGATCAATAAAAATATATAAAAGAAAACAAATAGAAAAGCAAACGAAAGCAAAGACTATTTAATTTGAATCAGGGTGAGGTAATTGATGTTGGTCAGGCCAGTATCTTAAGGTCAATTAGATCATCAACTATTGGGCAATTGGCTAGGTTCACCTCACGAAACGTCAACTCTTGGCAACACATCAATCTGGCTACCAACCCTCAAAATCCCCAGCCTAGACATGACAGCTAACTCTAACCCACTGTCTCGCGCGCCAGATCCTCACACCCCTATCACATTTTCACCAAGTGCTTCTCACATCAGCATCGAGACACTGTCTGACAAACCTTTCACCTTGGGTTATTGCAAGTAAATAATAAGTAGTGGGCGCTCCACTGGACAGGAACTATGAAGACTGACGGAGCGGTTAGCTGGAAAACGATAAGGGAGAACTGAAAGTAAGAAGTCTATGGTTGCGTATGGGGACGGAGAAGCGTATTGAACAGATTTTATTGGTTTTGCTTTCAGAAAGACAGAATAGAAGGGGCGATAACGTTCTGAAATAAGCGCAGGTGATTAGAAGACAGGTTGGAAAATGCATAATTAAATCTCAAGTGACAGAGAGAGACATAGACACTATTAACCCCGAATTGACATTGACTCGGTTTAAACTATTGTAACTATATCTCTTGAGCGCGCGCGTGTGTGTCCAGGGTGAACCAGTAACTAAGAGGATGAAAATATTCTATATTTTAGGCACTGATATTTGCATTTTACCTTATTTGTCTGTTGTTTTAAAAGCATTATTTTCGTCGCAAACGGTCTTTTACGCATTTGAATTTAAATTTGTCTTCCCTAACATTTGTGTGTGTGGAGTGACTTGGATCTGCTGGAAATGTCTGTACAGTAAGTCATTTTGAAATAGGCCTCGAGACCACATATTGATTCCAACAGACGTGCATGGGCGGATAACAGACGCCTAATTTCTCACAAATGTGCACAAACACACACACACACACACACACATATATAGTTGTATATTTAGGAAGCAATCCTTCGTTTATGCATGTTTCATTAAAAAGGACAGACAAGGTACTACGGTTAAGCATTTGATTTAATTTTTCTTGTATTCGAACAAGAGTTTTCTTTTCTGGACAAAGAGTGTAAAAACTGTCCAATTGTTTTATAGTTCTGAGCGCTTTCGTCAATGCCTTTGGCCATTATCAATGATGATTCAATTTTTCAGCTTAATTGAGTGTGTATAGTATGTGTATGTTCAAGTGTGTGGTAGAGATATTTTTAATTAAATTTATTTTTAATACGGTTAGCACATTGTGGCATTGTTCGTAGTTAATATTGTTAATAGTTGGCTTTTCTTTTTTATTATTAAAGTTTCCATTATTTTTAATCTTTTTTTTACAGGTGGATGAAATTATCATATTTACGTTTTCTATAAAACATTTGGACAGTTTTTACACACTCTTTGTCCAGAAAATAAAGCTCTTGTTCGAACACAATAAAAATTAAATAAAAAGCTTATTCGACCATAGTACCTTGTCTGTAGTTTTTAATGGAATATGCATGCATATATATATATATATATATATATATATATATATATATATATATATATATATATATATATATATATATATATATATATATATATATAGATTATTTAAGTAAATGTATATATATAGATTATTTAAGTAAATGTGTTGATTTTTTTTCTTTAAATTAAATAGTATTACTTAAATCAGCTTTGATTTTCTTTTTTAAATCCTCTTTGACTCAATGGGGCGGTTTCCTGTCAACGCTCCCCTAGTTAATGTGAGTAAATATTGTTCCTGGTCTGACCCCGCCCTTCTCTTTTGTTATGATCCATGTCGAGATTCCCAATATCCCCAGTTTGTTTTTGTCCCTTTTTTAATCACGCCTGGGTCAGCCTTCTTTTTTTTTATCTCACTCCGTCTTTTATTTTATTTTTATCCTTCCTTCTCCGTTAGTGAGTGTGCTTCTTGATTTTGTCCAAAGGCAAAATATGGCGGCCACTCATATTATTTTTGTAGGGTGGTGGGTCCTACTAACAGCTGTTAGGTTTAGTTTGCATGCTTTGTTATATTTTACTTTCGTTTTCTGACTTCATTCCCTCCCCCCACTCATTTCATTTTTTTTTCATTTTTATATATTTTTCTAAAAAAAAAGACGCATTTGAACTATTTGTACATATTAAAATGTTATGTCATGTTTTGTTTTTTTTTAGCTTCCCTGTAAATTTGTTGCTATGTTCAATGAAAATAAACATTGAGCGCTCTTTTGTGAGTCAGATTTAACATATTTCAAATTCTATGTTGTGTTAATAGGACTCGCCTGGATTATACCAACGGATTACAACACACACACACACACACACACACACACACACACACATATATATATATATATATATATATATATATATATATATATATATATATATATATATATATATATATATATATATATATATATAATCATATTATATATTAAACTGATTTAAATATATTAATAATGGTATTTTCATGATCGCCTTATCTTTCTGGTGGAGGTTTTAAATGTAATCATCAGTTCTATTCTAATGGGTTTTTCTCTCGTACTTTTCATTTGCGGAACTCTCTTACAGCGTGTTGCTTTTCTGCTAATTAAGATCATCAACCACATTGTTTTTTGTTTTTTTTTTTGGGTTTTTTTTTTCTAAAAATGAACTTCTAACATTTACTCAATTTCTACCTGCAATAATCCTTTGTATCTCACTGGTTCTATCGCCTTCCTTTGAGATAAATCATTAAAATTTTTAAAAAATGCTATCTTGAAATTTTGACAAATCCTTTTTCTTCTCAATTCGATTACTTTGCAATTGGTATTGGTCCATACTAATCGAAAACTCAGTAAACATGTTTCTATACTTATTATTTTTATCTGCTTCCGTCTTCCTATGGTTACTTCTTAAGATTAACACATTTCAACAAGAATCCTGATAAAATCTTTACTCACCCCAAAACAATAAAGGAGACATTTCAAAAGAGAAGATAAATCAATAAACAAATCAATGATTTAATAAGAACGCGAACAGATGTATCAATGAATTTTTAAATCAGTCGGAAGAAACGTTGCTGAATATTTATTGATCATCTCACTAGAAGCCAGGCTAAACCTACCGAGCCTGATTAACTCTGCCTTTCTAAGCAGAAAGCATAAAAATATATTGTATCTTGATTTCTTTCTCATCCTTGTAGGTTTTGTTTTAACTTTCATATCTCATTCACGATCTTGTTCCTTTCAACATAAACTCTGTAACTTACAGAAAAAAACAAAACTCATGGGGTTTTTCTTCTTGGGATCGAATTTCTTATGTAGCTCCATACGTGAATTTCTACCACTTAGTTGGTCAACAGGAAATTTCTGATGGTTTTACACTTGATAGTTTTAACCGGTTTTCTATTAAAAAAAAAACTTACATATTTTTAATGATCGTTTATTTCAAATATCATTCTTTTAAAGTTTTATCACATTTTCAAGATAAAATAGAATCTAATAAAGTGAAATGTACTCGGATTTATTATTTTACGTTATTATTGCTGCAATAATTGAGAAAACTGAAATAGAGCATTATTCTGACTTTTCTATAGTTTACCATGTCTAGCTTAAAGCTATTCTCTGGATATTTCTGTCAGAAACATGTCAGGCAAAGTTCTGTAGACCTTTCTGGCGGTTCTATAGAGAAAAAAAAAGATGTTGCCTGTTCTGTTAAAGTCTCAAAAATAAAATATATGGAATTTAGAAGCGCAATCAACCCCTCCATATTACAACATGTAAACAGGTCAAAAAGTTTCACAATTCATTTAACAAGACTACAAATGTTAAACGTAATGTAGTTGAAATAAAATTCATAGGCGATTTTTTATGGCTGGTTAAAGAAGGTCAAATAATAGTCTAGAAGGCTATTATTTTTAAGAGAATTTTATTTTCCTTTGACGTCCTCATTTTGACCTTTGAGGTCAGATAAGGAAAACAAAGGAAGTCGTTTTTGATTGGTTCAAACTAGCGTCGGGATGTTAGAGAGATAGAAAGTGATTTCAGGGAGTTACGTTTTACACATCATACAGAGTAGACGTAGTTATTTCGTGTCTCGGGGAATGTGTCAATGTCTGGAGTTCCTCTAAAAATAAAAATTTAAATTTGAAAGAATTGAAATGTTACATCTAACTCAATCATGTCTCTCTACCCCCTTCACTCCCTCTCTTCGTTAATTTACTTATTACTGCCCGTCATAAATGTGTAAATTTCTTTTCATTTTTCGTTTCAATCTTTGGAAATAAAATCTGATGATCCGCT
>OZ038497.1:45756849-45774349 GCA_964036315.1 Acanthosepion esculentum
ATTATGTTGAAACACCGGTTCTCGTACGATCACGTAAGTTAAGCAACATTGGTACCTAGATGGGTGACCAGTTGACATTACTAGGAGATGTGAGTATGCTGTAAGGGATCGGAATTGTAGTTCGGATTACCGATTTCCAATGCCATTCTGATTCGTTATATTCACTTAAACGGAAGGTATGAATCAATGTCCCTCCCAGATATGGGTTAATTAGCAAGACGTTTATCACTAAATCATTATTATTGCAAAAGAATTCTTACAATCTCAAAACATTTTCTGGTTTCAAATAACCTACAGAGTGTTGATAAACTGTCGAAAAAGAATCAAGTACGATTTTGCATCAGTAGATCATTATTATGTAAAAAAAATCTTATAATTAAAAAATATTTTCTGGCTTTAAATAACCTGTACAAAGTTTAATACGACTTAAATAAATCAATAAAGGAATCAGGGTTGAAGTATTTAAATATAGAAAAGGATTTCAACACCTAAAATTGATCCAAAAGGAAGAGAAATATGTAATATAAAAACAGAAAAACTGGAATAGATTAATCGGAACCGATTTGGTTAATTTATTGATCAATACCACAAGCGTCAGCTTGGCTGGCGTAAACCCATCATTCGAACCCGACTGGAAGAGGCCTTACCAAATGTGACGTGGTTGAACGTTGACACGTTAGGAAGAACGTGTATCAAAGAGCCATTATGAACTGTGAGCGTTTAGGACGACCCACATTTGAAGATTTCTATAATCCCTTACCTGGCTGTCATGGCTTTCCAGTAAGATATATATCTGCCCACCCTAAAACCGGAGAAGTAGAACGGAGGCAGAGGATCGATATTTTTATTCATTGATTAATAGAAAATAGGAAATTGAAGCGAAGCAGCAGGTTGAGTGGAGATGTAATTTTGAAAGTCGTTCTTCTTTGGAAAATCATTTGTGGTAGGAAATGTATTTCACGCTGTTGCGCATGATTAACTCCTTGTGCGTCCAACTCCAAACAAGAAAATGGAATTTATCTAAGAATTTACTAAATATGTGAAAATACTTATTATATAGAATGAAATATGGCAAACGAAGTCAAAGGTGAAGGAAAGTATAGGAATTGAAATGGAAGATGGAATGGAGAATTTCGGAATGGAATAGGGAAGAAAAATCAAAAGAAAGTAACAAACAATAGGACGAAAGGAAAGGAAAGAAAATGAAAATAAGAGAGGGTGAAGGAAGATGAGAAGAAAGATTTATGGAAAAGGAATCAGTTTAAAAATCGAAGACCAGAAAAAGAAGAAATATAACAACGTAAGAAAAAGAAAAAAAAGTGATGAGAAATAATTACTGAAAAAAAAAGAAGTTAAGACCTAGGAAGAAAAATAAAAAAATAAAATTATACGGGATAAAAAAAGAAAGAAAGAAACAAACAAACAAACAGACAGACAGACAGACAGACAAACAAACAAACAAAAAGAATGAAGGAAAGAAATGAAAAAGGAATGAAAGAAAAGAAAAAAGAAAGAAAAAAGAAAGAAAGAAAATAAATAAAGAAAACTATAAGAAAGAAAGAAAGAAAGAAAGTAAAAAGAAAGAATGAATAACAAACAGAAAGAAAGAAAAAGAATCCAAGAAAAAAAAGAAAAGAAGAAAAGCACAAAGAAAGAAAAACAGAAGGAATGAAAGAAAGAAAAAACAAAGAAACAAAACAATAAGAAAGAAAGATAAAAAAGGTAAAAGAACAAAAGAAAGAATGTAAAACGGAAAGAAAGAAAGGAAGAAAGAAAGAAAGAAAGAAAGAAATAAAAAAGAAGGAAAGAAAGAAAAAAGAAAGAAAGAAAAAAGAAAGAAAGAAAGAAAGAAAGAAAGAAAGAAGGAAAGTAAGAAAGAAAGGTTTATGAAAAAATAAATGCATTCAGAAAAAAAGAAGGCAGAAAACGTCCACGTGAAACAAAAAACGAAAGAAACCGAATGGAACAAAAAAAAAGAAAGAGTAAAAGAACCAGTAAGAAACAAAAAGAAAGCAAAAATAAGGAAGAGAAAACTAACAATAACAAAGTAAATGAAGAAAAATAACAAAGAATGAAAAAAATAACGAACAAAAAGAAGGCAACATGATTAATAATAAAGTTCCATGTACACGAAGTAGAAAACGAATAAGAATAAAAAATAATAAAGAAATCAGTAACTGAAAGCAAGAAGTAAAAAATAGGAAATATTTAAAACAACAAAAAATGAAAGAAATATATAAAGTAAATCCAGACCCCACTCAGCGAAGCTATTTACATTACAAAGAAAAGAATTATTTCGCAAGATGCACTGTAATGTGTAAATAGATATGCATTTGAATTGTTTGCTTACCCAAAACTGTTTGAAAAGATTTCAGTGAAAGCCAAAGCAGACAAAAAAACTTTAAAATGTTATTTGCCTTCCATTTTGTTTGCCGTCTTGTTTTGACGTTATTTGCGATAATCCGGTTCACGTGTTTGAATTAGGGACGAATAACTTTCACTTGGCTTGTCGCATTTAGAATCAGGCAATTTCTGTGAACTTACCAACATTTCCCGGTGGCTAGCTTTCATGTATCTACTGCTTTCTACCACTAAATGACAGGTAAGGTTTGCATGTTTTATGCTTAACTGTGACAGAAGAATTTCATCTGCCATTACAGATGCGACCCCAAATAAGGTGTAGGTCAGTTTTTCTTGACACGAAACTAAATCGGGAAAAGGATATAACCTCAGGTGTTCTGAAATATCCAAGGCAAAGGAATAGAAAATAATCGAACTCAGAAAAGGGCAGGGAAAATAAAGCAGGATATTTGAGACGGGCAGGCTGAATATAATAAATAAAGAATTGAGGTTAGAAAGAAAGAAAGAATGAAAGAAAGAAAGAAGGAAAGAAAGAATGAAAGAAAGAAAGAAAGAAAGAAACATACGCGATAAAATTAAAGGAAGACGACAGGAAGAAGAATCAAAAATGAAAGAGGGCTGTAAAAAAAGGAAGCGAAGTAAAAAAAAGAAAAGAAAATTTGATTAGAAAACAGGAAAGGAAATAGAAAAAAATGGAGAAACTGATGGGATAAAGCAAATTTGTAAAATAAAGAAAGAAAGAAACATACGCGATAAAATTAAAGGAAGACGACAGAAAGAAGAATCAACACTAAAAGAGGACTGTAAAAAAAGGAAGCAAAGTAAAAAAAAAAATTAAAGAAAATTTGATCAGAAAACAGAAAAGAAAAAGAAAAAAATGGATGAAACTAATGGGAGAAAGCAAATTTGAAAAAGAAAGAAAGAAAGAAAGAAAAAGAATGAATGAATGACCGAAAAATTTAATATCGTAAGCAATCTTGAAATCGAAGGAAAGATAGGCAAATAAGGAAAGAAATATAAAAAGAAAGAAAATAATAACAATAAGTAAATTGGTGGTAAACATAATAATGAAATATAAAAAAAAAGTAAGAAACACATAAACGAAAGAAAAAAGAGAAGGAAGAGTTTCGTAGAAAAGACTGAAAATTAGAAGAGAAAAATACGAAACAAGAAAGAAAAAAAGGAGAAACAAAACACAAAATCACATTGAAACTACGATGACATGAAAATCCCAAGGAACGAATAGAATAACCAAAAATAAACCAAAAATAAATAGCGGAAGAAAATAGAAAAATAATCTTTAAAAAATCCTTACTTCTATGGCATCTTTCTGAAGTTCTGAAGTTGTCTTCTCATGAAAATTGACTTTCCCAGACACCATGGCTCGGGACCCAGGGTTAGACATTGGGGATCTGTGGACGACAATGCATGACCGAACTGTATGGAAAGGGATTGTTAATGGCGTTCCGACCATCATGATGATGATGACGACGATCATCATGATGATGACGACGATGACGAAAAACAGAATTAAAAAAAAGAAAGACTTCTGCGATAAAAGCCCAAACAGAATTGTGGACCGTGAACACAAAATAAGGAAATGTATAGAGTATTTATACTATTGACATTGTTCGGTCTATTGTCCTCATCTTTGTTGTCGTATTCACGACGTTCCGGCCTTCCTCAGGTGATTGGAATTTCGAAATCGAACCCTTTATTTCGTTCCATTTGCCAATGCTTGTTCCGAGTATCTCAGTTTCAGTTATCTCCCTTTTAAGTCAACTCTTCAAGTTTTTCTTCGCCTCTGCTGTGGCATTGAACTCACCAATCTTTGTGCCAAGACACTGGATTACTTTAACCAACGTTTTTATCTACTCGGCCACGTGTCCTTTGAATGTAAAAAGGAATACACTACAAAAAAGCCACATGAAAATATCCTAAGTCTTCTATCATATGCAAAGTATTCAGTCAGTTATGTGCTATGTGTGATACACGCTTAGACGATCTTTCGATACATGACTGACGAGGCAGGTTTTTTCCGCAGTAGGTTGCCATTTCTTTCTGTGGTAGAGCAATTGCCATCCAAGACTATAGAACCCAGTCTGTCCTGCTATTTACCTATAGATGGGGGAGAAGAGGATTCATACCTTTCCCAAGGGAATAACACGTAACTGAATGTAATCGATTCCACCGTGCCTCCAAAGTATTGCCTTCAACATTTAATTCATATAATTAGTCGTTTTTATTTCCTTTCCTTTGCTTACTTAAACCTCGTATAATTAGATTTTTAATAGTCTTAAGATGTCTGAATTCATTAGATAATGTATTATTTAATATATTTTCAGTTTATACGTTATTTTTATAGATACAATTTATTTAAGTAAATGCTCTGTTATTAATTTAAAAATTAATTACATTTACCGGTATTTATGTTCGATAAATTTCGTAGAAAATATGCGTTCTCCAACAGGAATCGAACCTGTATTCCTATACGGAAGCTATACGTGCTATACCATTCAGCTACAGAGAAGCGTCTGGGTAGCAAAGTTCGAATTACTGTTTATAAACACAATATTCAACAATTTTTAAAGATCATTTATTTCTGCTCACAAAAACCATCTTAAACAATGACAACATATAACGAAATGGATTAAATCCAACTATTATTTAATATATTTTGTGTTTATTCGTTATTTTTATAGATACAATTTATTTAAGTAAATGCATTGTTTTTAATTAAACAGTATTAATTACATTTACCGGTTTGAATATTGGAGAAATTTTGTAGAAAATATTCGATCTCCGACAGGAATTGAACCTGTATTCCTATACCTAAACCGATATTTGACCTGAACTGCTGTAACATTCAGATACAGAGAAGCATCTGATTAGCAAAGTCCAAATTACTGTTTATAAATATTCAATCTTCGACGATATTTCTTGATCGATCATTTCTGCTCACGAAACGTATCTTAACGTAAACGATGACAACATATAATGAAATTGATTAAGTCCGACAATTATTTAATATGTTTTCTGTTTATATGTTATTTTTATAGCAAATGCTATTTTTTTTTTAATTAAACAGTATTGATTACATTTACCGGCTTGAAGTTTGGAGAAATGTCGTAGAAAATATGCGTTCTCCGACAGGAATTGAAACTCTATTCTTATCCATTTGACCTGATGTGCTGTACCATTCAGCTACAGAGAAGCGTCTGGTTAGCAAGTCCGAATTACTGTTTATAATGAGATAAATTAGTAATGATAGTTAGATTTTTACTGACCTTCGCTTCCATCTGGCCTTTTTCTGCTTGCGTAAACGAAGAAGATATAAATTGCACTATACGTAAGTTGGCCAAATTTAGTAGATGAAATATGTCATGAAAAGTAATTTTGATTTTCTTTCTTTTTATCATCTTGCTCTTTCTCATAACACCACAGTTGCTTTTATAGCTATTCTACCACCATTAAGAGTTGAGGGAAAAAAGTAACTAAAATTAAAAGAAAAGAAAAACTAGTAAAAAATTACTAACCCTAGTATATAATTATTCTCACGTTTATCTTTCTTAGAATGTTAGAGAAATCTTTGCACTTTGAAGATTACTCATTTTTTTAAATATTTCTAATTAAATGTAATTGCTGTGAATCTTTTAAAAGCTTTAAGCAAACTACAGCAGATACGGGAATTTCCCCAGCGATTATCTAAATAGACATCGGCCATTTTAGAGTAGATGTGTCCCATGCAATGCAAATTGCATGGGACACAATGAGGGAAACTAAAATAGCTTTCATTATTCTACAAGGAATCCAATGGATATATAATTATTTTTTGGAATCCGAAAGGAATAGTTTATAGTTTATTAGAAAAGCTGAATTACCCACGCCTTGCTGCGTGTCATATAACATTAAATCATTGTTATTCAATTAAATTACTAAAACTCAGCACGTATAATCTTATCAAAATTCTCCTTTCAACTGTAATTCCCGGTCCAAGATAACGGCCAGTATTAGGAATGAGAACCTAATAGTACGATACCCATTTTAAACTAGCCTTGTGCTATATCCCGGTGGAGAGTAAATAACAACTAATAGTACGAGACAAATCAAAATTATCCTAGTAGGTTAATATGAAGTTCTTCAGTTTGGAATAAAAGGGCATAGTAATGAGATAGTTATCACAATCAACTCCTTTCTTAAACCAACAGCCTAATAAGATAAGGTTGTTTTTGGTTCAGTTTTTAACTTAGACAATAAGCATCTCTATCAGGCGTTTACCTAAATAAAAGAAAGAAAGATTTCTTTTTTTGGTATCTGTCGATATTTCTGAGATGAGGTAAACTATTTACATTAGTCGGACTATTGTCCTCATCTTTGTTGCCATATTCTTCAGGTGGTTGGAATGTCGAAATGAACCATTTATTTCGCTCGCTGGGGTAGATTTTTGCCATTCCATGTCTAATGGATAGTTATCAGTTATCTCCTGTTAATTCCCCTCTCCAAGTTCTCCGCTGCCTTAACTAGGTATTGAACTCAAACACTTTGGGTCCTGTTACTGGATCTAACTAACGCCTTGATATAAATACTCTGAAAATTAAGACTTCAGGAAGAATAGTATTTTATAACTAACGCCTTTATCCACTTTGCTATGTGTCCTTGAGGACATCTGTGTGCGAATTTCTGGGTATTATAAACCTAATGTTTCAACCATTTTTACCAGTGCTCATATTGCAATTTTTGCTGGTATCATTTCATGTTTTTTTTACTGGAGCTCATATTGCAATTTTCGTTGTTATTATCGCTTTTCTCTGGCATTCCCTATTACTGGTTCATTGTATTCATTTATTTTTATTTTATTTTCGAATTTAGCAAAAACGAAACGCTTTAACTGATATTTTAAACAATACTCTGAAAATTAGTACTTCAGTAAGAATAGTATTTTCATTTTGTATTTAGAATGTCAAATGAAATGAACTTTGTTGAACAATAGGAAGTAAGCCAAAAAATAAAATAGAATATTGTAAAATCTAATAGTGAAAAAAGTCAGAACTTCAAGGATTTTAAAAATGGAATAATGGATTTGGGACCAAATAAAGCCAGAACAATGGATGGACGGGAAATGTCAAAGACATATAGCATGAATAAATTTAGCAGAAGATTAACTTACTAAAAACGTAATTCCTACGTATTTTACCAAAGCAACAAAGGAAGAGAAGAATATAGGAATTAGATACAAGTGAGAGATTTATCGCCGTATAAACAAGATAATATTTCCTAGAACTTATGTTAACGGTTTTCATATATATCAACACTTGATGGGCTATTTAATGTTGACCTTTTAGTATGTGACAACCTGTGAGGGTTGTACTTGGTTTTACTGGTGGCAACCTAGGCAACCGCGTTAACCATTGTCGTACGCTGAAATTTGGCTTGGGGACGCAAGTAAAGATTTTGAGAACAAAGTGATTTGCCAAACAGAGTTGACTTGTGTTCGAAAAAGGTCATATTCGAATAAAAGAGAATAAGAAAAAAATGATTAAACATGCATATAACCGTTGGGTTGGAACCGCATTAAGGAAGATTATCACCAAAGAAAAAAATATTTTCTCATTGTTCCATTGCATCTTGCTGTCTTTGCCTTTCTTCCCCCCCCGTTACTATGTATGTGTTTATATTCATAAACATATCTCTCTCACTCTCACTCTCTCTCTCTTTCTTACTCTCTCTCTCTCTCTATCTCTCCCTAGCACCTTCCCTCCCCATTGTATATGTGAAAGAACTAAGCTAGTCAAGATAAAATTGTTCTTCCGGTCAAGCAGAAATTATAATTTTGAACAAATAACTTTAAATTCCTCAATGGAACTTCTCTTCTCCGATGAAACGAAAGTTGAGCTAAATTCAAAGGATAAGCGATCTAAAATCCGAAGTAAGAAACTTTGAAAGCTCTTTGAATTTAGCAGCAAGTACTCTCAAGCATCCGTTCAGTATAATGTTCTGGGGATGCTTTTCTTTTCATGAAACTGGTTTCTTTAAATCTATTGAAAAGACCCTCAGGAGCGAGCAGTACAAGAGTATTTTAGAGTCTTGTCAGCTCCCAAGCTCATTTTTATGCAGGATAATGCTCCCTGTCACAAATCAAAATTGATGAAGGAATACTTTGAAGAGAAGCAGGTGAGTGTTATCACATGGCCGCCCCAATCTCCTGATCTCAACCCCATAGAAAACTTATGGAGCATTATAAAGTACAGGCTCTCGAGAAAGCAGTTGAGCAACAAAGAGGATTTGATTGTGAATTTTATATCCGAATGGAATTCAATGCATGGAGATGAGATTTCTCAGAACCTAATCAAGTCAATGCCCAAATGGGTTGAAAAGATTGTTCAAAATAAAGGAGGACCCTTAGAGTATTAAATATTTCGAACTATATTACCTATTATAAATAAATTATACCTCTGTTATTCTTTATTTAAAGCTGTTCGGTTATGTTTCTATTGATTACTAGTGGCAGGAAATAAGTGAGTCACTTTTTTGAACAGTTTTTCCCTAAATCTCATTTATATCCAAAATTATAATTATCAGTAGAATACCTTAGGGTGAGTAAACTTTTTTACTAGGTGGTCGGGATGGGGTCTTTATATTAGTAAGATTCAAAATTTTTAAGTAAAAAAACATCAGTTGAGTCACTTTATCGAAAAGCACTGTAAGTTCAATTTCGGCCAAAAGACCGATTTGGGTTCTTCAAAGGATACACTTCAAAACCTCATATTACTGAACTTTTCACTTTAATTTTTGAAGAAATTAAATTGATTTCCTCAATTCTCAAAGTTTTGAGGATATTGTAAACTGAATTTAAAACATTTTTTTTTAAATTCACAAAGTTTTTGTTTTACTTTAAACTCAATATGAAGTAAAATTTTTAAAATGACGAATTTTTTCAGTCATTTTAAAATTTGAATTTGTAAACCTGATTCCAAAAAAGGTATGATGTGTCTATGTAGAACAAGTTTGGCCTGAGTTATAGTAGATTCAGCCACACGGACGGAAAGACAAAAGTTTTCGTTTATTTACATAGATAGATGTGATAGATACATTATCAAACAAATTTTCGAAGTGTCAACGGCCATCAATGGAGCAAATTGGACTTCATAGCTATGTATGCCGTCAGTGCGATGGTGACGCGGCATTGCTGGGCGGAGGTCTTCGTAGGGTGAAGTCATGGCCAAGATAGGCTATGAATGAATGAGTACCTCCCCGACAATAAGAAAATAAATCTGCCAAAAGCCCTCTTCAGGTATCCAGCAGCTAAACTGGCGGCCACGTAAGACAAGAGATCCCAGTTTGCCCTGCTCTGTAATTTATACATATAGATATTGAGAGAAAGGGAAAGCTTGTATTCCTTCTTTTATAGTCCTAACGTGTGTTTCACCACAGTTATTTTTTAAATAATTAAATAACTTAAAAATCTTTCTGTCCGAATTTATGTTTTTATAAAAAGTTTTCGGCCAATGCACCCGTCCCTCTCCATTAGAAAAAAAAGTATTGTTAACAAACCATAGTGAATTAAGGAAAAAGAAGAAGAAAACTGGATTGCTAAACGTCTGTAACAATCAGCGCATATGCTTGTCTCTGTCGACCTTCTTATTACAAGTAAGATAGAAATAAATACAATATGGGAGCCGTAAATAAAGATAAATGACAGCAAGGCTCTTACAGCAGCAGCAGAAAGAAGGCTGTGAATGCAATCAATAATGACAAGCAGCGGTTTCAGTAGCAGCCAGAGATTGTTTAAGTGTCCATGTTCTACACTCAGGATTATCTAATGGGACAAAAGTCTGGTGAATCGACTCGTGTATTTGCTAAAATATTAATGATGAATTCAATCCCTGGATAGTGTAGCGATAACCTAGACACACAGCAATAATTGAGCAGTAATGAATAAAAATTAGACGAGCAATCACTACACATGGTCAGAGGAAGGAGAATAATCTATCACCGTAGATTAAATAAAGGGTTCATTTTGAAATTACTTGAAGTTTAATAGGATCGACAAGTGAAGGACGGATGGCACAACGTTGAAAATGGCTTGAAAATAACAACGATGGGGTCAATAGAGTATAATGTGAATGAGAAAAAAAATTTACATATATGATTTTTGGTTAGCATTTAGAAAATATTACAAAGCCCTAGAGAGAAGTGAGCTGTATCTATGGAAGGCATATACAATTTATCTATACTTTTCTACATGCGAGAAACAAATAACAGCTGCACTTTTGTGTGGGATACAATTATTTGACATACATCTAAACACGTGAAAGAATAATTACAGAATGAGTAAATCGCTTTGGAAATGGCCGTCAATGTCCTTCGACAGGAATATCGAAAGAAATATTGCACCAAGAGAACCCCAAATACAGGTCGAGAGATAATCTGTGAAATATCAAAAGATATATTCCACCAATAGAAATCACAGACAACAGTCGATAGTGAATCTGCGAAACATTATAAGAAATGTTTGCACCAACAGAAATCATAGCCAAAATTCTACAGATAAACTGTGAAATATCATAAGAAATGCTTCATCAGCAGAAATCACAACATTCGATCGATAGATAATCTGTGAAATAAAAGTAATTTGCACCAACAGGAATCAAAACCACGGATCGATAAATTATCTGTAAAATATCAAAAGGAATGTTTCATCAGGAAAATCTAGCCACTGACCGATAGATAGTCTGTGAAATATCAAATGAAATATTGCACCAACACAGACAACAACCACAGATCGATAGGGAATCTTTGAAATATCAAAAGAAATATTACACGAACAGAACTCACCGTCATAGTTCGATAGAGTATCTGCGAAATATTATAAGAAATATTGCACCAACAGAAATCACAGGCACAGATCGATAGAGAATCTGTGAAATGTCAAAAAATATATTGCAAATCCCAACCACAGGTCTACAGATAATCTGTGAAACATCAAAAGAAATATTGCACCAACAGAAATTACAATCACATTGGAAAAACAAATAAACGTAACACGGCAACAAAGATTCGGCAATGACCAGGACCATTATGTTCCATGTGCCGTGCATATCCGTAACGTGTGCTTGCAAGGTCTCCACAACTTCCTAGCCATTGTATGACTTAATGTATTCCTTTTTAATGTCACTGCCACACTCTGATCTGCTATCAATGAACACAAGTTCATTAGGTAAGTTACTCGCTTCCTTTCTTTGTTCCTCTTGGCTTCAATGTGTTCTATGACTGTCAGATTTCCCAAGCCTGACTTCCACATTATGCATCTTAGACATTTAATCTCATTCTAATTTGGTGTTTAATTGGCACAATTGTTTGCCAATTTCTTTGATACATATTCTCGTTGCTTATATATGCTTTGCGGTAAGCAATGAGTATTTACACCCTCCTTCTGTGGGACAACGTCTCTACTGCCTCAAGTCTTATCACCACTTTTGCAAGGAAATTGTCCAGTATTCCCTACCATTCCGTAGGGGTTTGATATTACATAGCTTTTTAGTGCGTTTTTTCTTTGTTTCCATCGTTTTTTTTTCTGTTCCTTACTATTTTCGGTATTTTTTTAGTGGGGGGACATCTTTGGCTACTCCACCGCAACTTCGGATTTAGGTGTTAAATTTTCTTTAAAATCTTCCAAGATAATTAAACTTCTATATTTCTTTTATTTTTATATCCCAAATTTTAGCTTGCATCTTAGGATGTTCATCTTACTGACAATCACTCATGACTCCTTACAATTTTTGGCTTTTCCTGGGAAACAGAAAAATGATAAGAGCAAACATTTATCATCGCATAAGGCGTTTGAACACAGAAAAGAAGGCAAAAATATCTTCTTTTTTTTTCAGAAAAATTGAAGTGTTATAACCGACTCATTTGTCAGATTTATTCCAGCCAAATTATGATACAAGATTCTGAAATGGAGAAGGACTTTTAATCAGTTCAAGAACATTCCATATATATATATATATATATATATATATATATATATATATATATATATATATATATATATATATATATATATATAGACAATATTAGTGGTAAATATACACATACATATGCAACTATATATACACATACATATATGTATAAACATAATTCCATGAGGATATGATCCAGGTAGAACTCAATGTCCAAGACAGAGTAAGGATATAATAAAAGGATTTGAACACTAATATTCCATGGTCATAATTCATTCCATAATAAATTATGACCATGGAATATTAGTGTTCAAATCCTTTTATTACATATATATATATATATATATATATATATATATATATATATATATATATGGGTGTGTACGAAAAATACTTTTACAATCTTGGTGGGTGGGAGGAGTTCCTCACACCAAAATAAGGACAAAGTCCATATAAACATATGTCCGAAAATCGTTCCTTTTCGAGTAATTAAGTTTAAAGAAAGTTTACGATAGATGGCGCTATGTCTCAATTTCGACTAGTTTACATATATCATTCGTGTACATTTGTGGCTAGTATCTTCAATAATGAATGTGTATAGTAATAAGTTATTTTAAAAAGTGTTCCTTATAACTATGGATATTCTCAAAACTGCTTCGTTTAACAACGGATATTCATAACGTGAGCAGGCAGATATGATTTTTACCTAGGCGTGCGTGAATGGCAATGGGCGCGGAGTTACACGGCTGTAGTTCCACGGCTGTATCAGATTGTGTTTCCAGACAGAATGCAGCCGATTTATCCAAGCTTTGCGGCTGTTTATCGTCGTGTTGTTAAGGCAGGATCCCTGGTTCCACAAACTATGGAAATAAGTATTTTGCGTTTGTATCTCGGATTGTACATTTAACAGCGTCTACCGTAAATTTTTAACTATAAATAAGTCAAAATAAATATATATATTTATATATATATATATATTCACACAGATTTTTATTTATATATATATATATATATATATATATATATATATATATGTATACATTTATATATATATATGTATATGTATACATTTATATATATATATATGTACATATATATATATATATATATATATATATATATACATATATATATATATATATATATATATATATATATATATGTACATATATATATATATATATATAAGTGAACATAGAAGTCAACGCTCAGACGTGACAGACCTTCATGCTAGACGCAATCGTCAGGACGCCTACATATATATATATATATATATATATATATATATATATATATATATATATATATATATAAGGACAAAAGGAATAGTTAACCGATGCCTTTCGTCTTCGGAATACCTTTATTCATTTCCCTTGATAACGTCCCCCAGAGTAGGAACTACAACGGCTAAGCTAATTTTAATCCTTTTGTCTTTATTCACATTGTCCTTTTACAGATATACACTATCTGAATTTTTTACACACACACACACACACACACACACACACACACACACACACACACACACACACACACACACACACACACACACACACACACACACGTGTGTGTGTTTGTGCGTGTGCGTATATATGTGTGTGTTTGTGTGGTTCATATGTATGCATCTCAAATAATGTCACCTTATTTGGCACAAATATGTCTTAGCTTTCTGTCTGATCCTTTAATTGCTACTATATATCGTGAACCAAAAGTTTCGCTTTTCTCTGTTTGGAATCACAGAATTCCATACGTTACTGTAATCTAATCAAATCTAATCTAATCTAATTCCGGTAAATTCCTCGCAACAGATATCACCATAATCTTCGCATTGTCTTTCTTCATAAAACTTTAGGGAGTTGAGAGAATTTGGCGAGATAATTGTGCCGCTTGGCTCCGCACAGTCACTCACCACGTGAAAGGACATTTGCCACAGACCATTACGTCAAAACATTACATCGGACATCTTTCTTATTCAGTCCCTTCCCCTAAATTCTTTTTAAACTCTCAGACCGACTAACCAACTTTAGTTTCGAACAGTAAAATCTGCTTCAGTTTTATTGACGCCAAATTAGAAATAGATTTGATTAGATATTTGGATAAAGACCAAGTAAAGAGAAACGTCGCTATCTTGCGATCTATAAAAGGAGGAAGTTATAATCAGCTGGACAAAGATGAGTGTAATAGAAGGCATTTGAAGACTTTTGCTCGATAAGAGACTGCTAAAGAGAACCCTGCCAATTCTGATCAATGCCATCTCCTGTCATTTTTGCTATTAGCGGCAAAAATTATAAGGAACGAGAAGCCGGAAAAGCGTATGAAGTTTATAGATTCTTTTAGGTTGGAATTATACGATAGGAGTTTTATAATCCCGTTTTCAATGATCGCAATATATAAATACACGTGTTGAGGTGATACGATGCGAAAATGATAAAACAAAAATGACTTTTTTTTTTCCTGGGAGTCGACTTCTTTTATGTCTCGTGTCCCTTCATCACGTAGGCGATCATAACCTTCCACATCTTCCTATCCCTTGTAGCTGTTAATTCTCCAAAACCCTGTTCTACCATCCATTTTCTCAAACTTATGAAGTATATTACGCGCTGCTTTCTTCTGTCCTTCTTTCATTTTATCTTTACTATTAGTATCAGAATTTCCAAACCTTCCTTCCGCATTACGTGCCCCAGAAATTTCAACTGTCTCTTCCTTATGTTAAGTATGTTTCATTTTTGTTTCCATTTTCTCTAAAACTTCGCCGCTGCTCACATGTACGGTCCATGGTAATCTCAGCATACAATAGACATTTCTGCTGCTTCAAGTCTCTTCGTCATCTGAAGAAAATTGTCCAGCATTCTCGGCCATACCGAAGAGATATCACGTAACAGTTCAGTATAGTTTTCTTCGGTTTTAGCGAAGTTTTTATGTCTCTTAATATTCTTCTTAACTTTTGGCCATTCCAATGCCTCTTCGAATCTCAGTCTCTCACTTTCCATCCTCTGTTGAAATGCTTCCCAGATACTTACATTTTTCTACTTTTTTGATTTTATTATCCCCGATTTGTAATTTGCATTTTGGACGCAGATCCGAGGTGAAAAATGCTAGTGTCACAAATGCAAACCCCATTTTTTTTTTCATGAACGCTCATCTCCTCTTCGTCATTCATAAAAGCATAAATCGAATTTATTAAGTCGGAAATGTAAAGAAATCGCACTAAGTCTATCAACAGTAAATTTGCGTTCAGTTTAATACAGCATTTCACCTTCCTTAAGAAAACCAAAGTAATTACAATGTGGGAAAATTAATAAAGCAAACGCATTAAAAATGAATGAAGATTGTAGAAAGTTGGATGTGGCTGGGTAGGATGTACATTTATGCCGCTTGATATTCAAAAATTATAGTTAACACTTCTTAAAATATCCCTAGGCCTGAATATGTCCTTTTGTAGGACGAAACGAGTTACATATGCAGTTTTGAATTTTTTTTAGTCCAATTTAGACATATATATATATATATATATATATATATATATAATTATTTATTTAAATATTATAACATAAATATGTAATAAAATCACTACAAAAATAGCCATTTTGTTTCAACACTTCTGGTGTCAAGTGATGATGTTGAATGTAGAATAAATGGTTTGAAAAGTTTCAAATTAATTAATTAACGATCCTTTATTTACATTCAACATCATCACTTGACACAGAAGTGTTGAAACAAAATGGCTATTTTTATAATGATTTTATAACATATTTATGTTATAATATTTAAATAAATAATAATATCTGCTCTACTCTGTATTGAGCACTCTTTTAAGAAATAATAATTGATGGTTATTGGAATTTATTCCGTATATACCAATCCTATACTTGGATATATATATATATATATAATATTTGATATTTTTTAAATCAGGTCTGTGAGGTCCGTATATTCTCCCAGCAAGTTTTACAGGAACTATCTGCAGGACTGTTTCGAAGACCTGCTGGAGAATGTACCCTTGCTAATACGAAAATATATGTGGTTCATGCATGGGTGGCTTCTGCACATTTTAGTAACATTGTTCGCGATGCACTGGCTGAGGTCTATAATGAAATATGTATAGGCAGGGAGGTCCTTCACGTTTGTTCCACGTCAATCGTTTGAATTTTTATCTGTGGAGCCACCTAAAGCAATTGGTTAATTCCTGTAAAAAGAGGGCCTTAGTCGTAATCCGCGTTTCACATGCAAGCGATCCTCAAACGGCTTGAATATAAATGAACGAAATGGGAACCATTTTTATATAACCCATTACTGGAAATTGCATATCTTAAAACATAGCCAAACCCTCACAAGGGAAAAAATAAACAAAACAAAACACCTGTTGGTGTGATTAACTCCTAAATTCTGCACTGAAAGACCGTGTTAAAAATATCACTCAAACAAACCAATGAGCTAATCAGGTGATAGCTGGCACAATAGGTATTTTATATTTTGTCTACATTTGTTAATTAAGTATTTTGTTAACGCCGCTCAAACTTAATGTAACAATGTTTATTCTAGACAAAGCTTACACCTGTCCATAACGGTTTTATATGTTCTTGTTTTTTATAAATTCTCCAAGTAATTTTGGGAGACTTACCTACTTCTGTTTTAATTTTCCAGTAATATGCAGACGGCGTTGTAGTATTTTCGTTATTTACTGTGTTTAAAACATAACTTATGGTTATTGTACTTTTTTCCAGTCATTTCCGGAAGCTCCTATATATATTTTCTCTTTCTTCACTTTATTACTATTTTCTACTTCCGTTTTCGACAAATAAATTATATTTTCCTCTATAAATTATATTTTCCTCCTATAAGGCAGGCACATTTATTCTGCAATTACATCTGGCTTTATTTTGTTTACAGTCACTGTTATGGGGCAAATTCTTGTCATGGTTGTCAGTTATCTTTCTCATATTTTTACCACAACTATAACTAGCTTTAATGTTATTTTTATTGAATAGCTTCCTTGTTTTTTTCCGTGGTAGTAAAATGTTTTCTAATTAATTTTAGGAATATATAAGAATTCTTTTTCCGATTTTACCGATGGTGGATTAAATCATATTATTTATCTACACCTAGTCTTTAATTTTCTTGTTTAGCTTATCTTTGCTCGGATTTAACTAATGATTCTTGGTACAGGTTCGTACCTTCAG
>OZ038497.1:45779349-45786849 GCA_964036315.1 Acanthosepion esculentum
TATTTAAATAAATATTTATATATACATATATATATATATATATATATATATATATATATATATATATATATATATATATATATATATATATATATATAAATTTAACAGATGGATAACGTTTCATTGATTACGCGTTTCGACATTCAAGTCTTGATCAAATCCAAAGACAAAAGAAAGAAATGTGTGCAACCCTGTGTGTGTATTTGTGTGAATTCTTAAATAATGAATCATGATACGTTTTCTATAAGTTGGCGTTTTTCGTGATTAAAGAAGAAAGAAAATGAGTGACTTTAAATAAAACCGTTAATATTTATCCTTTTATTTATTACTCTTAGTTCATTTAAAAATTGTTAATATTTCTTCCCTGATTTTGTATCGAACTAAAGGTAAGTCCGTAATTAATTCCCAGAATGACTCGAAAGCAATTCGTAATGAATCCAAGGCAAATCTTCATACAATGGGTTGAAAATAAAAAATTCATATGCTTTTTTGGTCTATTCATATCTTTTTCGTGTCCACACTAGATGTTTTATTTTTTAAATAAGATATAGGAATCCGACAAAACCCTGTTTTAATAAATATTTTATCGCCACGGAAAACACCTGAATAGACCAAAATTTGTCAGAATTCTATATCTTATTCTAAACACACACACACACACACACACATATATATATATATATATATATATATATATATATATATATATATATATATATATATATATATATATATATATATATATACAGAAAGAAAGAAAGAGAAAGAGAGAAGGGAATTACAAAGAATGAAACACCAAAATTACCCCATTCAGTTGGCCATGTGGTCCCCGGGTAAAAATCCCATAGGACTTGTCAATGCAAATACATTTGTTGAAGAAATGAATTCTGACTTCTTTTTTAAAAAATTAAAATATAAATATTAAGGAAGGAAGTAATTCCCTTATATGCTCGATAATAAATATATTGAGCTCTCTTATGTGGATGAGTTTTAATATGATATATTAATAGTATCTTCTTGGATTACCTACCCACGAATTTATATGTATATATATAAAGACATTTATATATATATTATGTTTAACGTTCTTTTTATAGATACAAGTATTTAAGCAAATGCTCCGTTTTATAATAAACAGTAGTAAATAACATTTACCGGCCTGAATGTCCGAGAAATTTTCATAGAAAACTTTCGCTCTCCGACAGGAATCGAACCTGTATCCTATACGGAACCATCATTTCGCGTGATGTACCTTAACCGTTCGGCCACGTGTCGATTTTACTATCTTTACACTTAAATCTTCCATGAATCTCTTCTATTCATATCTGCTCTAGCGTATCAAATGTAAACAAATGACGTCATATATTTTTGAATTGGACATTAATGTCTTTAAATAAATTGTCCAATTCAAATATATATATATATATATATATATATATATATATATATATATATATATAATATTCATTGTGAAAGGTTCTCGGTCAGACCAACCAAGATATTTTCAAAGAAAACTCCCCCGTGTGCTCACATACACCCTCACAAACACAAGCACAAATACAGGCATATATAATGTGGGACCTCAGTTTTACGGATATATATCCGTTAAAGTTAAAGCCGTTTGTCCGTTAATTTGAAGCACTTTTTTCGTGACCTAAAAATACCCAATACACTACAAAATTATCATATATAAAAGTAAATGCAGCATATATGTATGTGTATTTTATTTTTAAGTTACTATATAGCCTGCGGTTTTTCCTTACTTCTACGTATGCTATTTACATTTTCTTTTCTCGCGCCGTATTCTTCACGTACTCTGGTCACTGAAACTCCTGACTCCAACTTCTTGATATGTTCCAATTTGTCACCAACACTAAAAGGTAGTACGCTTCCTTTTTTCACCTCAGTTACGATTGAATGCCTTAGAGATGTGCTTGACAAAAAACAATTACCGGATACTGTACCAAAATCAGCATAAAATGCTCGAGAGACGATGCATGCGTGTACACGACGTACGCTCAAGTTATAACCTGGAACTACCAGTCTCTGTCTGTTGGTTCCTCCAATAAACAAGAGCGGCCTATTCTGGAAATAATGGACCTCGCTCGCTACGCCGAGGAAATACCATTTTCGAAAATGTAAGTTCGAGGTTTTACACTCTCTCTCTCTCTCGCTCTCTCTCTCTCTCACTATATATATATATATATATATAGAGAGAGAGAGAGAGAGAGAGAGAGAGAGTAAAATCTCGAACTAACGTTTTCGAAAATGGTACTGTCCGGTACATGCTTCTATATATATATATATATATATAGAGAGAGAGAGAGAGGGGGGGCATGGCCAACTGAATGGGGTAATTTTGGTGTTTCATTCTTTGTAATTTCCCTCTCTCTCTTTCTCTCTCTCTCTTTCTTTCTTTCTCTCTCTCTCCCCCCTCTCTCTCTCTCTCTATATATATATATATATGTATATATATATATATATATATATATATATATAGAGAGAGAGAGAGAGAGAGAGAGAGAGAGAGAAATGACATAATTTCCTCTTAGAATGCATACTATGGCAGAAACAGTATGCAGCAAAATCTGAATAGCTCTTTCACTACAGAAATAATAATTATCGTAATCGAATTAAGTCGGCTGCACACGAAAGACTCTTACCCGTAGAACAACATTTCACCCTAGAAAAATGATTTTCAAAGCCATGCAAAATCCAGTATAATTGAAAAAATAGAAAAAAGATAGAAAAGATAACATTAGATGAATTCTGGAGGACCCTGAAGACAAATGTATTTCTCGCCTCAAAACACTCCATAACAAACGGGCTTAATCACAAATATAACAATATAGATACAATTAATATATAACCCCATAAATGAAGTCCTACCCACATTTCTCACCCACACACGCCAGACATGCTTGCGAAGGTGTTGAGGTATCACACTTATACACACATCCATACACAAACTAAATAATAACATAACACATTCTCAGGAACCAATAAATCTGTCAAAATAACCAAGGGAATACAGTGTCGAATGAACCTATGCAGCCTCTATCTTTTGACCAATACGAGGACTGAACAAAAATAATGATAAGAAAACAAATAGAAACTACAGATAAAGTCATTCATTCCCGTAGATCACTGCTACTAAAAAAGAAGGATTTTTTCTCTCCTGATGATGGCCATGCTGGCCGACATTAGTCGTCGAAAGTAATTGAAATAACAAAACAAAAAAATATTAATATTCAACCCAGTTTCTGAAAATTTTCCTTTTTTTATTTTTTCAATATGTTTTTATTGTTCAATATTACTATTAAAGAAATTAAAGGAACGTGGATCTTATTTTAATATGATCTATCGAATATTCAGGGCAATAGGCGAAAACAATGTTTAAATTGATAGAATCTGTCAAAGTAATGAATAAAAAAGAAGCAAAATATTATTAATTCAAATTCAGATTTTGAATTTGTAGGTCTGATGAATTGGATCGTGATCACGATTCCAATGTAATTAATTAGAACCATGGAATATTAGTGTTTAAGCCTTTCATATTATATTCTTACTCTGTCCTGGACATTGAGTTCTACCTGGATTCTATCCTCTTGGGAATTTATGTATTTAAATATATATATATATATATATATATATATATATATATATATATATATATATATATATATATATATTGACCACTAATATTATCAATATATATATATATATATATATATATATATATATAAGTGCGATGGCAAATTTTGTCATATATATTTAATTTTGTGCATGCGCGTTGTTTTTTATTTTACAGACTCGACAGTATATTATTTTTCATTATGTTTTTATTGTTCAATATATATATATATATATATATATATATATATATATATATATATATATATATATATATATATATATATATATATAATAGGGTCAATAGCCCATTTCACTCCTTCAAGAATTTTGAAACTGTCATGCTGTACTGCTTAGTATTAGAGCCAGAGGCTCCAATACAAACATTTAAAAACGTTTCTGTGTCAGTTTGACGACAGTGCAGTGGCTTTGGAAAGAGTTGAAGGAGTCTAAAGGTGATTACGAAATACGGCAACTCGAAAAACTCACTCTGATCGTTCTGATCAGACATGAACTTCGTAATTTGTTGGTGAGGCCCTCAGAAAACACTGAGGACTAAAAGTTCCTTGAGAATGTAGTGCTGCCCTGAATCAAGGGTGTGGTTGCTGGAAGGGTCTATGTCTGGAAACGATGTTATAGAAGCGGAAGTACCATGTCATGGCTGTCAGAAAATTTCATCATCCTTTACATCTGGCTACCTAACTCCTCAGACTGCAACCCCCTTGATTATTATGTATGAGACGCAGTTGAGCGAAAGACCAACAAAACTCCTTGTATGACCAAAGATGAACTGAAGGTAAGGATTATGGCAGCAGCTAGCAACTTAAAGAAGGAGACCGTCTAGAATAGTTGCAGGAATTTCTGAAGTCGTCTGGAGGCGGTGGTTGAAACCAATGCTAATTTTATTGCATAAATTCTACTCTCTTGTATTTCATGTGGTTTGTATGTAATTTTAGTAAATATGTTTGTTAAACAGAGGTGTCAGTGTTATTTTCATGTTTTAAATTTCATTATGCAACAGTTTAACCATCGAACCTAAAAGTGCATTCAAGAACCATATTCAAGTGAATTGTGAATGTTTATAAAGACGAAACTGTAGAGATGGAAACAGAGATCAATAGCACACAATAGCAAGAACTGTCATCATTTCAACTTAAAGCTAAATACAATGTTATTGTTCAAAGTAAAGTTCAGTAATCTTATAAAAACCTCGTGGAATCTCAGTAAGATATCTTTAATCATTTCTAAGTGTCAATGTTTCAAATCTTAATCTAACAATTCGATAATTTTGCTTTTAAATGACTTGGACCATTTTCTTCTTACATGTGAATAAAAACGAGACAAGAGGAAAAATTATACATAGCCAAACAAACATTCAGTGGTAGAAAATGACTGATACCAAATCAGTCGGGTTTCGATCCTGGCTTAAAGCATTCGGATGTCTAGTCGCACTGAGGTACTGTGATACAGCGAAACAATACTGTCTGCGAGTGACATTAAGTTCTTGAAAATATATTTCAATTGAGCACTGTTGAGAGATAGGTTGATTTCATAAACGACAGCCACATGCGCCAACGCAAAGCTCTTCAGTAAAATGAATTGGAGCCCTCTGGCTGATTGGCGTTTGTTTATATTCGTAAAAACAATACTCTAGAATTAGATGTTTCTCTCTGCCGAATGAAGATAGCTCAGTGTTAGAAACTCTGACTGATGCCATATTAGTCGGGTTTCGGTTCTAGCTTGAAGCATTCGGATGTCTAGTCTCACTGATGAGCTATGATACAGCGAATGACACACACACACACACACACACACACATATATATATATATATATATATCAAGTCATCCCATAAGTTCTGTCCGAATTTTGAATAAAGAAAACAAGTGACCAAATGTTACATTTAATTACAGATTCAATCAACAATGTAGTTTCCCTGATTATCTATGACTTCCTTCCATCTATTAACAAGCTTACTAATTCCATTATTGTAAAATTCTTTTGGCTTTGATTCGAAGAACTCACAAATGTCAGTTTTAACCTCTTCCTGTGTTACAAAATCTGTTTCTTCCAAATGATTCTGTAAGCTACGAAACAAATGGTAGTCTGAAGGAGCAAGGTCGGGAGAATAACGTGGATGAGGAATTTTCTCCCAACCAAGTTCTTCGATTTTTTGCGACGTGATTATTGCTGTGTGTGGCCGCGCATTGTCCTGATGAAACATCACCCGTTTTCGATTCACTAGAGCAGGGTTTTTTTTCCTCAAAGCTTGGTGCAAACGCTCTAATTGCTGACAGTATATTTGAGCTTTAATTTTTGCATTAGGTGGTAAGAATTCAAAGTGGATGATTCCTTGGCAATCCCACCAGATTGAAAGAAGAACCTTTTGCCCATGAAGTTCCCTTCTCGGCTGTGGCTGGGGTCCTTCCCCTTTACCAAGCCACTGTCTACGACGCTTAGCATTTCGATAAAAGGTCCATTTTTCGTCGCCAGTCACAAGTCTATCCAAAAAAGGTGAAACAAGTTGCCGAGAATGGAGAGAAGAGCAGATGTCAACTCGGGATTTGAGGTTGTTTTCAGACAATTCATGAGGCACCCATTGTCCAAGTTTAGGAACTTTTCCAAGTTGTTGAAGATGACGATGAACAGTTGTATGGTTTGAACTGAGAACCACTGCCAATTCCTCAACTGATAAAGCAAGATTTTCGTCAAGGGCTGCTTCAAGAAGCTTTTCATCAAACTCAACTGGAGGTCCGGTTCGATCTTCATCTTCAAGGGTGAAATCTCAACCTCTGAATTTTGCAAACCATCTTCTGCAAGTTCTTTCATTCACACATTCCTCTCCATAAACTGAGTGAATGTTTCAAGCCGCTTCGGCTTCTGAGTTTCCATTCTTGAACTCATAAAGCATTATGTGTCTCAAATGATTCTTGGGTACTTCCATGTTAGAAGGGTTTTAATCAAACAAAATTTTATTTCATTTTTATGTGAAATAAAATTTGATCAGTTTAAATGCATCTAAACATAAAAATAATGTTCAACTCCATTAGACATTATAAAATACTCTTTAAATTTCGTTCATTTCAACAAAAAGTTAAAATTCGGACACAACTTATGGGATGACCTAATATATATATTTAAACATATATTATTAAATATAACAGACAATGTCTATTATGTCTGATCATGAGGCGTTTTAATATTCGAATGTTTGCTTTAATTTCTGTTGAAAATAAAGACATATATTACAGCAAACATTCGAACATTATTACGGCCTATGATCAGACATAATAAACATTCTCTGTTATATTTAATAATATATGTTTAAATAATGATCTGCTGCCCCAATATACCATATATATATATATATATATATATATATATATATATATATATATATATATATATATATATATATATATATATATATATATATATAGGTGTTGCGCCCTCACACTTATACACACATCTATACTAATATACTCATTTACACACATTAAACACACTCACTCCCTAATGAGCCAAATGATAGAACACTCCCATACTAATATACACACTTACACACATCATGCGCACTCACTCCCTAAGACCCAAATACCACAAACACTTAACAGAAAAACATCCCCTTTGCAGGAACCAATAAGACTGTCAAAACGACCAAGGGAATTCAGAGCAGCATGAATCCATCCTGCTCTTATCTTAAATAACAGCTTAAGAGAGGCTGTTTGACCAATACAAGGCCTGACTAAAATTCATGTTAAAAAAAATTTTTTATAAAAACAAATGAAAACTACTGACAAAAGTTATTTTTCTCCATCAACTCATTCATTTCTGTAGTTCACTGCTACTAACAAACAGAATTTTTTTT
>OZ038497.1:45794349-45814349 GCA_964036315.1 Acanthosepion esculentum
AATATAGATCGAAATATTCGTTCAGTGGTTTCTTCATTCTGTTGAGGATTCACCTAGACTCAATGTATTACTTAATTATGATTATTTCAAATCCTCATAATAATTTCTATCACTTGTATATCCTTCCTTGAACCGGCTTCTAATACTCTGGATAATGAAAGGAAATACTACTACTACTAATAATAATAATAATTTAGAATAGAATAAAATAAATAAGAATAAAACATATATAAATAGATAAAAAAAATAAAATATATATATATATATGTCTGTATGTATATGACAAACTGGAAAGTTTTTTTTCCAGTTTGTCATATTTTTTAAAATTCTGTTATATATCGTTATATCATATATATATATATATATATATATATATATATATATATATATATATATATATATATATATATATATATATATATATATAATATATATAAAACTGTAAATTTAAAAAAATAAGTTACTTTAAAATTCGCTTGACGAGGAAATGGAACTAATGTCTTTAATTTAATAACAAAATTAAATTTGAAGCTTTTAACTTCCATTTTTGAATCATGGTTATTACTGTGTAGCGAAAAAAAAACATATTTTAAATCAATTAATTTATAATATTAATGCTCTATAAATTTACATTGAGCACTATTTTGTAAAAATAAAAATAAAAATATTTATAAGAACACCGGATTATACATCTTACTGTTCTTTCCTTTTATTTATATATACATACATATATATATATATATATATATATATATATATATATGTATGTATATATATGTATAGAGAGAGAGAGAGAGAGAGAGAGAGATAAAATATATGCGTCCTCATGGCAAACAGTTGTGTATCGTATATACACATATACACGCACATACTTTTATTATATAAATGTGTGTGTGTGATTGTCCAAAATGAGGGGAAAAAAAGAAACGAATTTTAAGCTGATGATTTATCGACACGGCATAACATTACGGATCTCTGCACCATGTGAACACAATTTTTCTCCAGTCTCGGTTCTATGCACCTATTCTTCTTTTGACTGGTGAATTTCTTATACGACTCTGCGTCAATACCAGGTTGTTCGTTACACTAGAGCAATATCCAACAAAGAACCTGGCCATGCTTAGAAAAGTGTACGGAAAAGAGACATTATCCCGGCATCTCTGAATTGCCAACAGTAATCACGCTTTCATTTCGCCGCTTTCTTTATTACAGTTCCGAAAAAAAAATAGAAAGAATATATCATCTTGGATCCTAAACGCTATCGGACATTCAGCCCCTGTACACATTATCTGTCATCTTTATTACATTTTGAAAGATGCCTACGTTTATAACAGGAGTAAAAGATTTTCTGTTGCTTCCAATATATATTTGGTACAGGAGCGTGATTCTTTGCGACTTTTCGGACGAATATTCTCGTCTAACATGAAGAAACAATATTACATTGAATCCATTACGAGGTCAGCTGCTAAGAAATTTGGTTAACTCTCCAAAATCTATCTCACATACGTATACGTCACCATTCGTCCTTCTTATGAATAGTGCCACATATGGCCCGGTGTTCCTGCTATTTATCTAGCGTTCCTTGATAAAATCCAAAGAACCAGCAATATTATTGGCCCTGATCGGGCGTCTCGGCTTCAGGTACTTTCCCACCAACGTAAGGTTGTCTCACTGTACCTTTTCTCCAACTACATTCATGGTAATAATTTGGACGAACTCTTTGATACGGTACCTAGAATTTAAGCAGAGTACTAGACTGGCGACGTGGTTTTGTTAATTTACAATTGAGTCGGCAAGATATAACCGTAAGTTATATGCTTACAGTTTCTTTTCTCGCACTCCTCGCTTGCGGGTCTCCCTTCCAGCTTCATGCGGTCCAGCCAACTTAGCCTTCAAAAAATTAAATGAATGGGAATCGCTATCTACTGTCCTCCTGATTACTCTTCGTTTGTTCTAGCTCATTAGTAATATTTCAAGTTTTAATTCTTCCATAACCAGTAACGCATGGTGTCTTAGTGGCTTTATTGCCTTGCTTGGAGTGAACCTGATTTTTTTAAAAATCAAGAACTGGTGAGTCGAAGTGATCTTTCGTATACCATTTTCTCCGTCACACATTTTAGCATACCAATAACGCGATCTTATGTATGGCGTACCCATCATTCTCCATAACATTTTGTCCTCGAAGCGTTTAGTCATTTTTTTCTTTTTGTCATCGCTCCAGCCATTTATACAAGACCTTTAGGTAGGTTTTTCCAAGCCCTCTTTCAACATTCTTTGCGCTGTCAACTTTCTCGTCCTGCGTATAAACGTCGTTTGTGTTTCAGTTTTCTGGCTTTTGTGATGTCAACGAACATTCGTTTGACACTTTCGTGATGCCAACGAATACTCGTTGTCACTTTAGTAATGCTCGTTGTAATAGAGCCTTTGTAATCGCAGAACCAACTATAGTACGCCATTGAACAATACTAGTGTCAGACGACTCCGAATAGCAATCTCACTAACAGTACTTGCTCGATAATACTCGCTTGAATAGTAATCCGTATAGTGATCGGATTAGAGGAATGGTATAGTGAATAGAGTAGGGAATAGCAATCCGCCTAGTAATAGAGTATAGAGGTCACTTAGACACACGATAGCTTCCATATATGCGTTCCCTCTATGGTCATGTGGTCTACGTAATTCAGTAATAGGATGTTTTTGTTCACCGGTGATTTATGTTCAAAACCTTGGTACCTCCAAAGATTCGTATACCTAAGATTTAAATGTATTTTTCATAAAGGAAAAATCCTTCTCGAAGCTTTCCAACCGCTTCAATTGAAAGCTAAAGGATTACATTTTCTAATTCCAGAAAAAAAATAGTGCGGAGTATTTCAAATAGAAATTTGAATGATTTTTATGCGATGCTTCCGAAAAACCAATCGAAACGGCCATTTTTAACTTTTTTCAGAGAAATGTAAACGAACTTATTTTTTGGTTTTGAAAATCCCGCTAAAATAAGATATAAATTTCTGAAAGGTTACTTTCGTAAAGTTAGAAAATTTAAAGTTAAATTAATCTGTTCTGAAACAAATATCACTTACTTATACCATAAAAGTTTCTAGACAAACATTTCTTGACCTCGGGGTCTTGTTATTTTCACGTCGCCATCGATAATTTTATGGCTGAATGTGTTGACAGGTTTAGTAAGGTGCATCAAAAGTGACATAACGGTTTTTTTTTGTTTCTTATAATAATTTAAAATACTATTAAAATTTCTTACATTATTGAGTTACATCTATCTCTTTCATTATTTAATAGCTAAGTTAATGATAAATAATTTTTATTAATTATTAATATTACATTAAGTTATTACATTTTTACTTTAAATACTGAGATAATAACTAATAAAATTATTATTATATTAATAATTAAAATATCTCACTGAGTTATTAATTGTTTAAATTGATAAATGAGATAATTTTATTATCTCAATTTAATTTTTAATTTAATAACTGAGCGTGAGATAAGACATTTACATGTCAAGGGGCTTTCCCCAAGGAGGAGACAATCTTTGAAACACGTGATCTTTTAACTATAATATCACTTATGAGATATCATACTAAAAAACATATAACATTTTGACGCACAAAAAATATGTTTAATTATGGTAATAAGTTTTGGTAGCATTATTTGTATTAAGCTTTTAATTTTCGCTTAGTAAATATAGTATTCACTTAAAAACTTAATAACCTACACCACACTCTGTTTGGAAGAATTTTAAAATTAATGAAAAATAAAAAAAATAAAAGAAAAATGCAAACAAGTCTTGTAAAAATTCTGTATTCCAAAAAAAATTTTTCTTCAGATAATAATGTCCTTAATGTACATTATTTATAAAAGCGAATAAAAGCCTGTGTAATTTGATAATTAGATAGTTTATTGCAATTTTTATTTTACGATTTGGAGCAGATTTTTAAGAAGTTGGCAGTAGTTGTAAAAAGAAAATTGATGATTTAATTTCTCCAAGGAGTCCTGCTTATAAGTAATATAAAACAATTTGCGTATTCTTGGAAATTCTAGAAAATTTCATATAATTAATTTATGGTGGGGTAACAGATGTAAAATTGAAATATTTTTTCCAAGATTTTCTAAAGATAAAAATTTCAAAAACAAATTCATTCATTTTTTAAAATGTCCTGAAAGTTTCATTAAAATCAGATAATTATTTGATTTTTGCAAGAATTTCCAAATTAATAGGTTTTTCACCCTGAAACTGCTACACTAAAATCGCGATGACCAGAAGTATTACAAAATTAACCAAAAAAAAAAACGAGATTTTTGTACCCAAATTTAGAACGTGTTAGAAAGAAGGAAAATTTTTTTTTAAATATTCAAAAAATACTTTGTTCTTTTACATTAATAAAGATTTCTTTCGTGTCAGTTGTTTGGTTGGTTTCGTTTAGCAGCATATCAGCCTCTGTGGGTTATTTAATGTCGAAAACTAAATAATCTGAACTCAATTTTTATGTCTTCAACTAAATATATTTTTAACGCTATTCAACTACTGATAAAATGTATTACTGTTTATTTTGCTTTAAAATGTATTGTTTCTCATTTTACTATATCTGTTATTTGTTCTTTTTTATATAAAAATGTATTAGTGTTATTTTTACTACAAAAATGTATTTTTATGCTTTCATAATTTTTTTAGGGGGGTCACTATTTGTTCATAGCTATGAACTTAATAGGTTCTACCACCCTGGGTCAGGGTGCACCTGAGAACCACAACAACTAAGAGGCAGTTCTAAGCTCATCAAAACCTCCAATCTCCCGATCAGAGGGCTTGCTGTCAGATGTATTAAGAGTAAGACAGTGCCGCCAACCTCATCCAAAATCAGTGACATTTTTATTTACCTATATTTTAAGTATCTTCTCTGATCGCAATCAATATTATCACTGATAGATACATTCACGTGGCTTTCGGTCGTAATCTCCGTGTTTAATTTCTCTATCAATCAGCCTTATCAGTGACATTTGTGGATTTGTAACTAATCCCACATTAACTGCGAACAGACAAGCCTTTCAAAATCGATCACGACGGTGGAATAATCAAAACTAACGCACATTTAAATTAAGCAAAGGATGAAGATCTTTCCCTGGATGACAATTCATCTCATCAGGGATTAAGCTGACGTGTAATCTCGGTCGAAATCTCGCGGCTCGGTTGACGAGAACAGCATCAAATGATCTACTACACGCCTAATTAGATGACAACGATTATCTCCCCTTATTCTCTGCATAATGATAAGGCTGTCAGTTATTTCTTAGAGAAGCGAAGTTAAAAAAACATCGAACCTAACATTTAAATCATGTGTGCAACTTAGTTACTCAAATAAGTGTTGCTAAGTTTGGATGAGAACAGACAGAATCGAGATCTTTTTTTTTTAATCATCTCGTCCCAAAGATGGCGATAATGCCATTAAAAAACAAGGTCTTACTGGAAGTGAATTGGAATTAGAAAACGTTATTGATCAGAAAGGACATAAAAGAACAGAAGTCAGGAAGAGAGGAGATTTTGATTGACGTTGCATTTAAAAGTTTGAAAAATGTAGGTGGCAGGTAAGCAAGAAAACTAAAGGCTGTTTCAGCGACGAGACGCAACAGGAATAAAAACTAGTAGAATAGAGTATCCGCTTAAATTCATGCAGTGGATGTACCAAAAAAGAAAGCAACTACAGTGTAACCCGGATTTAAGAGACCCGGATATAAGAGAACCCCGGATATAAGAGAGATTTTCTCTGGTCCCAAATTAGAGCCTGTGTTAATAAAAACAAAATAGACCAAACCCGGGTATAAGATACTTCTCCGGTCGCGACAACTCTCTTATATCCGGGTTACACTGTACAAAGAAAATATTTACAGGAAGCTAAAGGAAAAATGACTGATGTCGAGATGCCAGGTGAAGATCGAAAAAATTGCAGACTCTGCTCCGAACTTTGACAATAATCTCGAGATATATAGTAGGAGAACCAGACTATACCATTTCAAGTTCAATTTGGGACTAATCATTTTGGGACTAAACAAGTTCACAATGAAATAGCCAAGTTCAAAATGAGACGTAGCAAATTCAAGATGAAATAGCCAAGTTCAGAATGGAACGTAGCAAATTCAAGATGAAATAGCCAAGTTTAGAATGGAACGTAGCAAATTCATAATGAAATAAGCAAGTTTGAATTGGGACTAAACAGATTTTTTTATGGAAAATTGTTTCGAACTATCTGTGCGTTTCAATAAACAAATATCATGGATTAAAAAAAATCAACTGGGCGGTAAATCAAATAATTAAAAATCGGAGCGAAGCCTTGCGTAGATTTTACTATGAATTATTGAACGGATAAATTTGTGTCAAAGTTAGACTTTCTGGTACTTTCATTGCTAAGACAATCAGGGAGATGAGAAGAAAGAAAAATATGGATAAACTGTATATAGTTTTAAAAAAGAGAGAATAAGGGAGAGTTATTCAGAAGTAAATGATTTGAGGACAACAGGGTAAATGTCGAAAGTCCTAAGAAAAAGCAACAAGGAAATACTGAATGCATATATCAAGACAGAGTTCGAAAAGATAGGTATAGTGAGAGAATTTAAGCGCTGATAGTTGCATCTAAAAAGCATACACCTTTGAATTTTCTGGCTTTATTGATTGCTCCTCGAAGATTAAATATTTAAATACTAAAGTTTAGTTGAACTTTATTATTTTATCAGGAAAATATTTAATTTTAAAGTCTTTTTTAGCAAAATAATTGCTCAGTCCAAAATTGAATTTGGCAAATACATTTTGAACTTGCTAAATCCCAAATCAAATTTACTTATTCCGTCTCGAATTTGGCTATTTCATTTTGAATCTGCTTAGTCCCAATTTGAATTTGACTATGCCATTTTAAATCTGCTTAGTCCCATTCTGAATTTGACTATAACATTTTGAATTTGGCTATTTCATTATTGTTATGGTCCAATATCCTCGCACCACGGTTATGGTCCAAGGTAGGACCAAGGAAGAACAACACGAACACAACAGCAATAAATAACAAAGATATATTACAACAGAAATATAATACAAGTTGAAGGTGTTAGTATTAACTGTCAGTCTGGTTTAGAGTGAACTAATATTGTCTTGACTCGTTAGGTCTCAACTCATTCCTCTGTATTTAACAACCCTCCCACGTGGGTCGAATGTGGCACAAGGCCGGTTTAATGTGGGCTCCCCGAGCCCGTAGGCTCGGCCAAAAATATGCCCATTTAGAACCCGTATAAACGGGTTCAGGGACTGTCTACCTCCCCGGACGACACTTTTCCCTGCGGCAAAGCCTCGTCCGGGTTCCTCTCTGCCAAAGCAGAGAGTTCGACAAGAGTCGGGAACAGTCAGAGACTGCGTCTCAACTCATTCCTCTTTCCTCTCTCTCAGAGAGGCGCAGTATCTATAGAGTCAGGAAGAGTCCATTATCGTTATAGGTATGTTCCCATAAAAATTATGAACTTGTTTAGTCCCAAAATGACTTTGATTAGTCTCAAATTGAACTTGAAATGGTATAGTTAGAGTAAAGACGCAGTGTGGCAAACTTGTGCAAAGACGCGATAATACCAGTTAGTGTTCGAATAACGGCAACAAAGCCATCGGCATTTCATAGGGTAGGAAGTTACTAAACAGAGTATCTTTTCTGAGTTACATCATATTTATTACCCAAGACACATGAACTAACATCATAGTAAGATGTGCGCGTGGTATAATAAATATAGCCACGGAATACAAATTTGAACAAACGATTTCAACTTCCAGGTGGCAGCTTTACATTGGCTTACGCAAAAATAACTTTCACAATGGTATTAATCTATCGTAATAGCTAAGTATCGCCAATGTTATGCCATCTCTAAATTATTTTAGGATTATAGATATATATATATACATAATTTACAAGAACCTTTAAAGAAAAAATTTAGTCGTTAACACAAAAATTATAGTCGTTAACACAAAAATTATTTTCGAATCATAGAATAGTCATAGATATATCATTATTCGGGAAGCATTACCGTTTTCCTGCTATCAATTTTACACTGTTTAGCAGTAAAGACGATGTTTTATAAAAACAGAAGTGATAACGCGCATGACACGTGATCGTCGAAAAAGGCATATACCCGTTCAGAGAATGTCACAAAAGTAAACTACGATGCTGAAGACAATAGATGAAAGTCAACATATCAAAACAACATCATTTATTTAGGCTATGGAACTAGCTGAAAGCCCTCTGAATAAAAACAACTATGGACAGTTTTTATATTTATATTCTTTAACCCCGACAAACAGAAAAAAATGTTAGAAATGCTGGAAAGACTCAATAAAATATGAATTAAATCTTCCCTGTCGGCAGTGTTCAATGAAAGATACTCGAATGAAAGTTTGCAGCGCAAATATGCACTAATTATTCGCATACACACGAACAAACACAAACACACACATGTGTATATATATGTGTATATATATGTGTATATATATATATATAAATATATATATATGTATGTATATGTGTATATATATATGTGTGTATATATATATGTGTATATATATATATGTATATATATATATATATATATATATATATATAAATATATGTATATATATGTGTACATATATATATATATAAATATATATATATATATAAATATATATATTTGTATATATATAAATATATATATGTGTATATATATATAAATATATATATGTGTATATATATATAAATATATATATGTGTATATATATATATATATATATATATATATGTGTATATGTTCGTGTTCAATACGAATGACATATGTATCGCTTACAATATTGTGGGACTTGTATACATACACACACACACACACACACATATATATATATATAGTAGAGGTAATAGATTCGTTGGTATCCTAGTAATATCAGATATTAAAACTGATCCAGAGAGAAAGCTCAACGTATATATATATATATATATATATATATATATATATATATATATATATATATATATAATTTTAAGGCTTATTAGTGATATTTCGTGTTGGGGAGTAAATGTAAAGAAGTTAGCGTTCTGTTGGTGCTCGGTGTTGCTCTCAGTGTTCACTTTAATATATATATATATATATATATATATATATATATATATAATATATTTATGTGTGTATACAAGTCCCACAATATTGTAAGCGATACATATGTCATTGGTACTGAACACGAACATATATATATATATATATATATACATATATATATATATATATATATATATATATATATATATATATATATATATATATATATATATATATATATATATATATATGTATGTATGTGTGTGTGCGGAGGATTTGTATTTGGGCGTTAGATGTTATTAGAAAATTTGTGTTAAAACTAACTTAATAAAAAAATATTTTTTGAGTGCCTGTTGTCATACTAAGATACATTTCAAGATGGACAGAATTGTATATTGTTTAATATAAAGCGCATTTCGGTTACATAATGCTTTTTATTTCAACAAAGCAAAAAATGCGCCAAAAACGCCCGAAAGATATATGCAATTTAAGGAGCATGTACTGTGATTAATGAAACATAGCAGAAGAGGTTTTCTAATTTCGCATTATAGATATCTCGCTTAAAGTTTCTACAGAGTTTGAGATATCATTAAGTGTGATAGGGCTCACTGAAAACATTACTTAAGAATACCCAATGAATGGAAGACAGCCAATATATTCAATGTATTCAATGGAAGCACTGAATATCATTTACACCAATTATGTTATCTTCGGTGGTTTAAAGGAACTGAATAACCTACGGCCACCTATCAAATCTGGCAGATTTTCGGCAATGGTCTCCGGAGAAATTTACAGAGTCGTTTTGGAAAGCTTATCAACACGAAGAAGATCGATTCCGTAATCAATATATTGATTATTTTGAAGCGACTTTTTCTCTAGATTACTCCATGTTTATGTAGGTAAGAATAAAACAATCGTTTTTCGAGAGAATGGATTATCATTCCATAGAATAAAAAACATCGTATGCATGAGTATAAACTTGATAACAAGTCCCACAATATTGTAATCGATAAATATGATATTCATACTGAACACGAACATATATATATATAGTTTTTGGTTAATTGAACAGTTTTTGGTTATGATGCGTATTTTTATTAAATATATTTTATACTTTATTTTGCATATTTTGCTGCACGTGCTTCCGGTCTCGCGTCCTTCATCAGGCAAGGAATGGTTATTTCCACATATTATTAAAAGGAATTCATTTTCCTTACGTTTTCGATGTTCAACTATTGTCGTTTTATGTAGTAGTAATCCAGATGTTTCTTCTTGGACTGGTGGCAAAAGTGTTCTGCTTAAAGGGGTAATAAAAAGTTAGGATTGGTCGTAGAAAGAGTGAAGGAAGGATGTCTTCGTTCTTATCGTTTTATGACCTGTGTATTTTCTTAGATCTATTTCCATTTTTGTATATTGCTTGTGCATGTGTGTTTTGCTCATATATGTATGCATATTCCTTATCCATACATACGAACTGTCTTATTATAAGGCATTATATATATATATATATATATATATATATATATATATATATATATATATATATATATATATATATATATATATATATTTATATCTGTACTTGTAGGTAGTCTATTGTATTTTTGCCAGTATGTGTATATATATTCATTCTTCATAGAAACTTGTGTGTGTGTGATCCGACCAGTGTATTTGGCCATTATGTGTGCATGCTGTGTGTTTGTGTGTGGGGGGTTATAATCTGTTTAGTGCTGGTTTAAATTTGTTTATGATTTTCTTCTTGCATTTGTAGGTAAGAATACTTTTCTGTTTGATATACTAGCATAATTTTAAATTTACCTTGATTTCATTTGTAGATTTGTTGTGATACAAATAGTTTTCCGTTGTCTGGCAATTTGATGTTGCTTTTGTGAAGGGAAACTCTGTTGTTTAGTGTTTGGCTGATATCTATACATAATTAAAAACTCGCAGTGTGTCTCGTTCGTGTGCATTTGTAGTAACAACAACGTAAAGAAACCCAGTCCGATGAAGTCCTAACGGATGAAAAGCGTCACAAAAATATTTGTCATCCATCTATTCTTTCAAAAACTTTTCTTAATATATAAAAAATTATATAAAAAGCAATGGTGAGAAGAAACGCTCATTCAGACCTTCAGTAATGGTACCAACATTCATACACTGGCTTCCATCTTCAAGTCTCTTCCACAAACATCAAGCGAACGGTGAATAAGTTTAAAAAAAGAGGGAACAGTAGCGAAGAAAAATGGATCAGGAGGTCGCAACAGAAAGAGGGATCATCATTTCAACTTAGATCTAAAGATATCAATTAGAAAAGATCAAACTCAATACATAAGATGTTTAACACATGAGAGAGGAGTCCAAATAGCAGTGAAGAAATACTTGAAAATTAAAGCGTACGAGGAAACCGTGCGTCACCTTGTTGCACCAGGACAGAAAGTTAGAAGGTTAGAGTGGGCGAAGGTCATCATTAATAAGATAGAAAATGATTCTGGAATAATATATATATATATATATATATATATATATATATATATATATATATATATGAACTTAATATCAATCCTTCATTAGATTCCAATCTTTAACTATGATTAATTAATGATAAACATGTCATTTTTGTTTATGATCGATTTCATCACGATTCTTCTGTTAAGCTTGACGATAAAGTATACATTTTATTGCCCAAAATAAAGTCCAATAGTTTTATAAAAAAAATTCAGAGAATTCGAGTAAAATATCTTTAATCATTTCTAAGAAATAGTGATTCCAACTTAACATAACACTTGAGCAGTTTCCTTTGCTTTACACGGTTTGGACAATTTTGCTGATACACCGGTATATATATATATATATATATATATATATATATATATATATATATATATATATATATATATATCACTTATTTGTACGTTTTAGTGATTGTTCTGATCAGTTTTACACTTTCGTACGTCTATTTTACACAGTGACTAGTTCTCGTCGGTTTAAATTTTAAAATCGTAGTTACAACCGTAAGTTCTATGCTAACTCTTTCTTCTTTTCACATTCCGCTTGTGGAAATCTTATACCTCTCCTTGCATTCTAGTCAACTTTGATCTTACAAAATTTAAATGCAATGTCATTCGTTATCGTCTGTCTTCTTAATTCCTTCTTCCTAAATTTCATATTATTTTCTCTTTAATAGTTTTATTTTTTCTTATATTCTTTCAAACTCATAAACGCCCTTATATATTATTAGCTTTATTGCCTTGCGTGGGGCAACATAATTTATAAAAAACATAACTTCCTCGCGATCCATTACATATTTATTCGGCACAGCTAAAAAATTACCAAATGCAACAACATTATTTGTCTGATCGTAAAAAATTAGTATAAACATTTTTTTCGGGACGGCGTAGCTTGTTGTAACCGTTTTAGATATTACCGTTCTTTGAATTGATTTGAATCTAAGCTTCAAACCCAAAATATCTGTGTGTAGCAAATAAAAATTTATGGTGAAGAACGCTCGACACCGACTACGTGATAATGACTGCGTTGAAATTAGTTAAACAAAGAAGAAAAAAACACAAATTTCGGAAGATTAATCCACAATTTTCATTTCGATATACATCATCTTATTCGATAATTAGAAAAATACAATGAGAAATATAACTAGACATATGAATATAAATATATACATGTGTATACATATATATGTATATATATATATATATATATATATATATATATATATATATATATATATATATATATATATATTTAAACATATTGTTAAATATAACAATGTTTATTATGCTTGAACATAAACCGTTCTAAACTTCGTATGGTTGCTACAATTTCGGGTGAATATATACATATATATATATATATATATATATATATATATATATATATATATATATATATATATATATATATATACACGTGTGTGTGTTTATTTATAGGTGTGTTTATATATATATATATATATATATACACGTGTGTGTGTTTATTTATAGGTGTGTGTGTAATTATGAATTCACGCAAAGTTATGTATATGCATACACCATATGTATGCATAATATATATATATGTTATGCACACACACACACACACATATATATATATATATATATATATATATATATATATATATATATATATATATATATATGAGTGTCCTGGTGTGCATGTACGTAACTTTGCGTGAATTCATACACACCTATGAATAAACACACACATACGTATATATATATATATATACACGCACACACCCACAGATATATATATATATATATATATATGAAATCAGGTCTGAGTCATAGACAAGCCAGACGAAAATGATATATTTGATTTCTTTTATCTTAGCGCCATACATCCCCAGCAAGAAAATTTCATTACATTAATCACATAATTTTCCAGCGTCTCTCTTCCACCTTCCGACATGTCTCCGTGTCCAGACCAACTTTCGGTACACTGCGTTCGATTCATGAGACACTTGCTCTGTCTCTATTGGTTTTGCTAAATTCTTTGTGCATATTTTTTTCCATTTATTTCCGTTTGTAGCACACAGCGCTCTACTCTCGCCTGTTTGTAGCTTTTGATCTGAAACGTTGTATGCACATATGAAAATCGATAATAATTCGGAAAGGTAAGTGCAATTTAGGAAAGCAAACAAAAAAAAGAAGTTTTTGGTGTTACATGAAGTCAGAGGTGAATTTATTTTGACTAGCATTCTCACATTTAATGCTACTATAATTAAATTTCGACCGGTCAGTTCTCTTGCCATAGATTTTTGTGCTTCTAGTAAGAACTCTTTGAAGTGGTGCATGAATTATTAGGACTAATATCTTCAAAGTTGTTTCTTCGATAAAGAGGTTGGGATAAATTAAATTTTTGGCTTTTTCCGGCACAAAACATTCGACATAATTTCGAAACTTACCCCGTTGCTGAATATTCTATGCGCCAAAATTCGCCTGCGAGCGCGCCCGCTCCATTTATCGACTGGGGAAGGCTGAATATTTGATTGTCCCATTCTGTTGGGAAGTGGTGTGCCCGTGGACGAATTTGATTGAAAGCTTATTTACGATTTTTCAGGGTTCCAAAATGCCTTCTTTTTTTTTTTTTAAAAAGAAAAGAAATCTTCACTATTGTATGTCTTGAAAATAGTTAAATACGATATTTTGTAACATATTGAAGTTAGTCAACATAAACATCCAAGCTAATCTCTGAAAATTCATCCCAATTGATTTTCTTTACTCAAAGAAGGGAGAGATTCAGCTGGAGTTCGAAAGAATCAGCACCAAGTGGAACAGCAGACCAGATTCTCTAAGTCTATGCACTTATAACTCCTTTTTGGTTGTCGGGCTCTTTAGTGGCTGTCTATCTTCCTGGTTGTCTATCTTCCTGGCTGTCTATCTTCCTGACTGTCTATCTTCCTGACTGTCTATATTTTTACTGTGTATCTTTCTGACTGTCTACTTTTCACTATCTTCCAGGCTCTCTATCTTCCTGGCTGTCTATCTTTCTGACTGTCTACTTTTCACTATCTTCCAGGCTGTCTATCTTCCTGTCTGTCTCTCTTTCTGACTGTCTACTTTTCACTATCTTCCAGGCTCTCTATCTTCCTGTCTGTCTCTCTTTCTGACTGTCTATCTTTCTGACTGTCTACTTTTCACTATCTTCCTGGCTGTCTATCTTCCTGGCTGTCTCTCTTTCTGACTGTCTATCTTTCTGACTGTCTATCTTTCTGACTGTCTACTTTTCACTATCTTCCTGGCTGTCTATCTTCCTACTGTCTATCTTCTTGGCTATCTATCTTTTTACTGTCTATCTTCCTGGCTATCTTTTATTGTCTATCTTTCACACTATCTTTCTGACAGCCTATTTTTACTATGTTTCTGATTATCTATCTTTCTGACTGTCTATCTTTCTGAATATCTTTCTGACTGAAATTTCTCTTTACTGTCCTTCTGTCTGTCTATATTTCTAACTGCGTATTCCTTTACTGTCTATCTTTCTGACAGTCTATCTTTTTTACGGTCTATCTCTTTACGATCATTCTGTCTATATTTCTGACTGTATAGCTTATTAATGTTTATCTTTCTGATTGTCTATCTTTCTGACTATTTTTATTATCCATCTTTCTGAGTGTCTATCTTTCTGACTGCTTATCTTTTTACTGTCTATCTTTCTGACTCTCTATTTTTCTTGACAGTTTATCTTTCTGACTGTCTATTTTTACTATCTTTCTGTCTATCTTTCTGACTGTCTATCTGTTATTGTCTATCTTTCTCACTGTCTAACTGTGACTAAATTCAATTTCAAATAAGACTGACTTCTATGAAATGCTACATTGGCGGAAAACTTACAGAGACATTCACATAGAAAATATTTTCTATAAAAAGGTAAGTCAGTTACGATTTTTATCACTATCAATGTCCCTTTAGCTAAGAGTGATCATCACTTCTATACATTATACTGCTGAGAAGTTTCTGAGCCAAGTTACTGCTGTTATACAATAGTTCTATCATATTAGCGCTCTCATCTTGTTTCTTTTTAGCACAAGTATTCTTTGATGATACAGTTTTATCTAAAAATGATTTAATCGCATTAACATCGTCATCTTGTTAATTTTAAATAAAGACTTCTTTGAGTTGGCTTATCATTATAATAGGATGATTCTTTTAGGTTTGCATCCATATCCTAATACTTTTTCCAACAATGATTATTGGAGTTTTGCTATACAATTTTCTTTTTCAAAATTCTCTTATACCTACTCCAGTTTTTTTTAAAATTTATTTTGTTTCATTTTCGTTGTAGTTAAAATCAAAATATTCCTTTTTGTTTCCCGATATTTCCAGCCCAAAATATATTTCATCACTTTTCGTCAGATTCAACAATCGTATATTATCAATCATTCTTCATTTTCCCGCTTCGAAATCTGAACGTAGTCAGCCATTTTCTCGGACAGAATATAACGACTTGATAAATATGTGACGTTCTATTTCTTTTTTTTTTCTCCCACTTCCAATTCCTCACGCTACAAAAAAAAACTATCGATTCGGTAATTTTCTCACTCGCGTCTTACTTTCTTTAAGGTCAGCCAACACACGAACAGTGTATAAAATAGCAATGTGTAAAACGAACGGCCATTCTTTCATTCTTCTACCAGAGCGACATTTCTTCATTTCCTTCTTCGCTGGATCCGTCACTTCACGCTCCCGTTGCTCGGATTCATGTCTCGCCTTGGGCCTCGACATTCCTGCACACGCGATGGTAACTCTAAAATTCTTCCAGTCTAATATACGGTTCACGCCCTGAACAAAAAAATATCATCAACATGTTATTTTTCTGATATTTGGAATCGATCTGATGTGTTTTTTGTTGTTTTTTTTTTACATTTAAAGAAGGAAGGAATTTCTCAGGCGAGTTTATTGATTTCTTCTTAGAATATAATGGTTAAAGTGTTTCCCGGAAACAAGTTTTATGATTTATTCTTCCAAAGAATGGTAAAAGAAGTTGTAGAAATTTATAACCTACATCCTGATAATAATCTTTTCGAATATTTGCACAGAAAAATAGTGACGGAAATATATTTTTAAAAATGGTGAAATTATGAAATTTCTCTGACAGAAATGATAAAAAATCTGCACGGTTGTTTTTGTTTTCTTTCTTTAATGATTCAAAGTTCATACAGTTAGTTAACACGTGGTTGCTGATTAAGTGAAAACGAGTCTCTTTCATAAAACACCACGCTTTGTGTGCGCGGGCTTTGGATACTCGACTGTGTCATTTCCAGCCATTAAGACTCATATAAAAGAATCACCCTTCGACTCGTATACACTGGACTATCTTTTTATTGTCTATATTCCTGACTGTCTTTTTACAGTTTATCTTTCAGACTATCTTTCTGACTATCTATCTTTTCATACCCTTTCTGGCAGTCTATATTTCTAACAATCGTTCTGACTATCATTTTGATATCATTCTGACTATTTTGTTGATTGTCTGTCTCGTTACTATCTAGCTGTCTAACTTTCTGTCTACCATTTTACTGTCTATGTTTCTGACTATCTTCTTGACTGTCTGTTTCTGACTGTCTTCTTGACTGTCTATGTTTCTGACTATCTTCTTGGCTGTCTATGTTTCTGACTGTCTTCTTGACTGTCTATGTTTCTGACTGTTTTCTTGACTGTCTATGTTTCTGACTGTCTTCTTGACTATCTATGTTTCTGACTGTTTTCTTGACTGTCTACGTTTCTGACTGTCTTCTTGACTGTCTATGTTTCTGACTATCTATCTTTCTGATAGATAGTCAGAAAACATAGACAGTCAAGCCTTGTTTATCATTCTGACTCTCTACATTTCACTATCTTTCTGACTGAAATTTCTTTTTACTGTCTTTCTGTCAATCTTTTTACTATCTTTTCGACTTTCTATATCTTTGAATGTCTATCATTTTACTGTCTTTCTGAAAGTCTATCTTTTTGACTGTCTATATCCTTACTGTCTTTCTATCTTTCTTTCTGATTGTATATCCTCATACTGTCTATCTTTCTGACTATCTATCTTTCTAAAAGTCTATCTTTCTATCTATTTTCATTGTCCACCTTCCTGACAGTAAATTTCTTACTGTCTATCTTTTTACTGTCTATCTTTTTACTGTCTATCTTTCTGACTATTTTTGCTATCTTTCTGACTGTCTAACGTTTTACTGTCTATCTTTCTCGCAGTCTATCTTTCTCGCAGTCTATCTTTTACTGTCTATCTTTTTCAGGTTCTAACTTTCTGACTGTTGATCTTTTTACTGTCTATTTTCTAGTGGTATATCTTTTTCTATGTTTCTGAGTGTCTATCATTTTATGTCTATCTTTCTAACTATTTATTTTTACTGTCTATCCTTCTGAGTGTCTATCTTTTTACTATCTTATAATTCAAGACTATACAACCATTTTAATCTAATTGAAAACTGAACCTTTGTATACTATATTAGCATATTTATATGGTATGAACTGTATCTATCTTTTTCGATCTAGTGAAAAGCTCTCTACTTTTGTGGGTTCCAGTGAAAAACCAAACCTTTGTCTGTTTTCTAGCCTCTAGTGGAAAAACCTTACATATGTCTAATGTTTGACCCTAGGGGAAAATAAGACCTTTCTCTAATGTTACGGGCTCTAGTGAAAAACAAAATCGTTTTCTTCTTTTTTATGCCAGTCTATACTGCACTATTATCTACTTTTTAACACTAAGTCGGACACATATCTACTTTTTAGTCAATTCATTTCAATTGTTATTCTATAAGAATTATACCTGGCATTAAATAACCGAAAATATGTGATATGAACAATAAATTAATTAACGTTACCTAACCAAATTTTTTGCTCTTCTCTGGCTTCTTAGCGTTTCCAATAATACCTGTTTTCACGTTTTCTTCGGAAATATTCCCAGTAATCAGATAACAACTGTCACGGCCTGCCAATCTTTTGTTCTACATTGGCAGTTCACTATCAATACACAGAAACCTAATTACTGTTGTGGTAGGATCCACCTAATCTGCATAGGTGACTACCGACTATATAAATAATGGTTGGTACCGGAAGACAGGGAGGGAATACAGAGATCCAGCTAGAGACTCTGACCGACTGCGACTTAGTCAACACATTCTCCAGGAACGGTCTTCCCAGAAATATACAGAAATACTATATGTAAATATTGTGTACACTTTCTTGTTATAATACATTCTTGTTCTAAGTACATTTTGTGTGGCATTATTATTCCATGCATTAGTCGAGATTCAACAATGAGTCAAGACTCAACAATTACCATTTCTTCTTTTTTGTTTCAAATCTACATTGGAGTCTGGCAGAACAGACTCACTCTCCGGCTTTCAGCTCCCTGGTAGGTTTTCTTCTTTGGCAAGACCTGACACAGTCTCCATACCTGGTTTCGCTGATTCGTTCAGATCCCTAGATCCCAAAGTATTTTCCGTGTCTCTCTTAGACAGATTCTTTTATGTGTCCCTAGGTTTAAAATATATTCAGTTGAACAATTGTTCTTCTTCTTATTATTATTATTGTTTTTATTTTCTTTGATATCTGGCGTTTACACTTTTCTTTCCGGGTCCCGCCCAGGGACCTAAGGTTAGAAATGGTATCATGACACTTTCCACTGAAAAAAAATATTACATAGATAAAGCCCTTCGTAAAGTGTGTGCTGTACTTGTCAGAATATTTTTTTTTATCTCTTTGAGGCATGGACTTCCAGGGATCCCTTCAATTAGTCTACTGGAATCTTTTCCAACCAATCGTAAGGCTCCAACTACAACAGGGATTGTTGATGTTCCCATGTGCCACATTTGTGAATTATTATTATTATTATTATTATTATTAGCAGTAGTAGTTGTTATCGTTGTTGTAATTGTAACAATATTAATAGAAAGAGTATTAGTTTTGTAAGAGATCATGTTGAAACTGAGATACAAACAGGCAAACCCCTACATACCCATCACGACACCTCATCTTATAAGGCTATACCGAGCAGATGCATCACAGCCGCCTATGCGCGGCATGGTGACACGATTTCATAAATACCGCGCATAGATTTGCAGTGACCCAAATCGAGCAGCTCAGCCTGCTCAGACGCTCGCCGATTGAAAGGATCTAGATATGACACCCAAGTTGCCTTGGCTACTTCATCCTTGAGACTTGATTAAATAAAATCCTCCTGATAGCCGACTATGCATATCCCCTACTGCTTCTGCTCGTGAACAGAGATATCCTCTTGAATAGGATCAAACGACTAAGCTCAGGAAAATAACAAGCGAATATGTGGTACTGAAATGTAGATTTACTGAAGATCATCATAATTCACCAAGAAATGCATATACACACGAACAACTCCAGTCAATTAACACTTTC
>OZ038497.1:45819349-45831849 GCA_964036315.1 Acanthosepion esculentum
ATGCGATGTTCCTTTCCAGTCTTTTTATGTGCGGGGTTCGTTCCCAATCTTTTTATATGCACGGTTACAGTCATTTTTTGCGGGGTTCCTTTCCAATCTTTTTATATGCGGGTGTTCTTTTCCAGACTTCTTATATGCGGGGTTTGTTTCCAATCAATTATATACGGGGTTCCATTCCAATCTTTTTATATGCGTGGATCCTTTCCAGTCTTTTTATATGCGTGGATCCTTTCCAGTCTTTTTTTATATGCGGGGTTCATTTCCAGTATCTTTATATGCGGGGTTCCTTACCAATCATTTACATGCGGGGTTTCTTTCCAGTTTCTTTATATGCGGGGTTCCTTTCTAATCTTTTTATATACGGGGTTAGTTTCCAATAATTTATATGCGGTGTTCGTTTCCAATCTTCTTTTATGCGGGGTTCCTTTCTAATCTCTTTATATGCGGGGTTCCTTTCTAATCTCTTTATATGCGTGCTTACTTTCCAGTTTTTTATATGCGGAGTTCCTTTCCAATCTTTTTAAATGCGTGGTTCCTTTCCAGTCATTTTATATGCGTGGTTCCTTTCCAGTAATTATATATGCGTGGTTCCTTTCTAGTAATTTTATATGCGTGGTTCCTTTCCAGTCTTTTTATATGCGGGGTTCCTTTCCAATCTTTTTATATGCGGGGTTCCTTTCCAATCTTTTATATTCGGTGTTCGTTTCCAGTAATTTATATGCGGGGTTCGTTTCCAATCTTTTTATATGCGGGGTTCCTTTCTAATCTCTTTATATGCGTGGTTCCTTTCCAATCTTTTTATATGCGTGGTTCCTTTCCAATCTTTTTATATGCGTTGTTCCTTTCCAATCTTTTTATATGAGAGGTTCCTTTCCATTCTTTTTTATATGCGGGGTTCGTTTCCAATCCTTTATATGCGAGGTTCCTTTCCACTCTCTTTATATGCGCGGTTCCTTTCCAATCATTTATATGCAGGGTTCGTTTCCAATCTCTTTATATGCGTTGTTCCTTCCTAATCTTTTTATATGCGGGTTTCCTTTCCAGTCTTTTTATATGCGGCGTTCCTTTCCAATCTTTTTTATGCGGGGTTCCTTTGCAGTCTTTTTATATGCGGGGTTCTTTTGCAGTCTTTTCATATGCGGGGTCCCTTTCCAATATATGTATATGCGGGGTTCCTTTCCAGTCTTTTTATATGCGGTGTTCTTTCTAATCCCTTTATATGCGTGGTTCCTTTTCAATCTTTTTATATGCATCTTTCCTTTCCAGTCTTTTTATATGCTGGCTTCCTTTCCAGTCTTTTTTATATGCGGGATTCCTTTCCAGTCTTTTTATATATGGGGTTCCTTTCCAGTCTTTTTTATATGCGGGGTTCCTTTCCAGTCTTTTTATATACGGGGTTCCTTTCCAGTCTTTTTTATATGCGGGGTTCCTTTCCAGTCTTTTTATATATGGGGTTCCTTTCCAGTCTTTTTTATATGCGGGGTTCCTTTCCAGTCTTTTTATATATGGGGTTCCTTTCCAGTCTTTTTTATATGCGGGGTTCCTTTCCAGTCTTTTTATATATGGGGTTCCTTACCAGTCTTTTTATATGCGGGGTTCCTTTACAATCTTTTTATATGCGGCGTTCTTTTTCAATCATTTATATGTGGGTTTCCTTTCTCATCTTTTTATATGCGTGGTTTTTCTTCTAATCTTTTCATATGCGGGGTTCGTTTCCAATCATTTATATACAGTGTTCGTTTCCAATCTCTTTATATGCGTTGTTCTTTTGAACCTTTTTATTTGCCTAGTTCCTTTCCAGTCTTTTTATATGCGGCGTTCGTTTCCAGTATTTCATGGCGGGGGACGTTCCCAATCTTTTTATATGCGGGGTTCTTTTCCAATCTTTTTATATGCTGGGTCCGTTTCCAATCATTTTATATGCGGGTTTCCTTTCCAATCATCTTATAAGCAGGCTTCCTTTCCAATCTTTTTCTTGTAAATTCCGTGTTGAAATCTATACAAAATCTTCAACGTCTTCTTAGTGCTAGGACTATTTTATTCTTTCAATTTTTCAGCTTCCACCGAATACCCCGTATATTCTACTTGGTAGTTATTCTGAAATTGGTAATGCGATAACATCTCCCATATACAGCGTGTTTGATTTCCAGATTTCGACTTTGAATATAGTTTTCTTATTTTCCTTCATTTTGACAGACAGAAGTTGTCTGTCTTTATTTTCATTTCTACGTTTCCACGCGAAGTTATACATGCATATATCTTGATGCATGTTCCTCATGCTTAATCAATTTCTGTAAGTTGATTTTGAAGACGACTTGGGATTTTTGTACCATTATTATTCTGTAATGCATACAAATTCTATAACCCACTGTTCCATTTGTACATGGGAGGTTTGCTACAGTTGTGTACTCTGTGTATTCAAGTTTTCTTGCTTATTATTTATTTCAGATGTAATATATAACATTATGTTGCATTTAATATATGCTAGAGCATATAATTTGTACATGTTTTGTCCCTAACGTTTCCGGAATCACAAAGATCCAATTATTATCAAAAATATTGTTGAAATAAATAATTTAGAGTTGTAAAAACAGAACTGCCAACTAAAAAATAATTTTTCAAGCTTATTTTTCATATCACTTTAGATTAAGCATTCGAATATCTACGGAAAAAAAAGATTTATTGACTTTTATAAGAGCCAATATGAGATCCAGTTTGTTATGTGAATCTATTTTAAATTGATCCCCTACCAGAAGTAAAAAAACAAGTATGCTCATACAACGGGATTTATTGAAGTCTAAAAAAATATACTGTTTTTGAAATCCGTAATTTGGAGTGGTTAATTAATTACTTTCAATGGCTCCAGATTACGGTCTTCAAAATTCCTATTTATTTTATTAGAGTAATAAACGCAAGCATATTTGAATGCTTTTCATAACAGAGAATAGATGCGTAACAAAAATATATATTACCATAAATTGGAAATACCGAAATATAATAACGATTAAAACAGTTGAACCGGTTCATAACAAAAAAAAAAACAAGGACGAAAAATATGCACATGAAATAAAATATATTACCATCCCAGGCTAATGTTAAATGCAAAAACTAAAACATTACCTTTAAGCCCACCAGACACTGCTTTGATTTACAGGGAGGGCTGGTAGGACTTAGTATACACCCCTTCCAAAACATACAAAATATCTTTAGAGGATTTCGATGGGAAATGCTATACTAAAATTTAACTGCCATAGATCAAACCATAAAGGCGATTTTGTTTATAGACATGCATCCTGCGGTATAAAAGGACGCGAGTTCAAATCTCACTAAGAGCTTATTGTTTATTTTTTTTACCTATACACTTTCATATGAACCAAAGATTAACTGTCAGGGCAGACGCGATCAAAATCAACTAAGATGGATATTGAATAAATAATAGTAAAAAGTAACAATTAACAATTCTTCAGGTAATAAAAATTCTTTATAGTATTACTACTAATAATACTACTAGTGAAAATAAAGCCATTGAAAGTAACAGAAATCCTGTTGAAAATGTTTAACTCTTCACAATTATTCATCTAATAAAATTCAGCTTATTGCTATTAATGTACTAGTAGGGAATGCCTGTCTTCATCTATGAGATGAAGTATTATGAATACTTACATTATTTGCATTATTTGGAATGTTATTCTCACCTTCCCTGCTATATTCATAACGTTTCGGCCTTTGTACGCCCCGGACTTCTTCAGATGATTAGTATTTCGAATCGAACCCTTTATTTCGTCCACTGGGGTAGATTGTTCTAGTTCCACGTGGCATGCCTCTTCTGGATATCTCAGTTATTTACCTTTAACTAAACTCTTTTTTTGGTTCACCAATGTTGTTGCCTGGTATTGAACTCGCAACTCTTTGTGTCTAGTGACTGGATCAAACCAACATCTTTGTCCACAGTCCGAATAATATAACTAATGTATGTAATATTCAATGACTGACATGAAAAGCAATAGAAATTCAGACAAAAGATTAATCATGGCTGCAAATGCTTCATCTAATAAAATCCAAATTATATAGGCCTATAGTTGAATGGATCAGATGTTTCATTTTACGATTTGATAGGCACGATTGAATCAGCGCAAAGACGTACCCGGAGATTTCGTAGCTTTTCAGCATGTGGGGAAGACCTGAATGCCAGCTGCTGTCAATGTTCTTTCCAGGTATCTAATGCTACCGCCCGGGCTTCACCGTTTTTATGACACACTCTTTCCGCAATTATCGTTTGTAGATCAGCAGTTTAACTGGAGAAACTAAATCCGTATTGCTTGTCTGAGAAAAAGCCCTGTGATGAGAGATGGTGAACCAATTCAGCATTGATTAGGAATTCTAAGAGTTCCCCCAAAAGTGGCAGAAGGCTAACTATTGCTTGTCTGAAAAAAGCCCCTGTGATGTGATGATGAATAAAGTCAGCATTGATTAGGATTTCTAGGAGTTTCCCCAAAAGAGGTAGAAGGCTAATAGGCCGATAGTTGAATGGATCAAATGTTTCATTTCACGATATGATAGGAACGACTGGATCAGCTCAAAGACGTGCCCGGAGATACCGTAGCTTTTCAGCTTGTGGGGAATACCAGAATGCCAGACCTATGTTAAAGGCTTTCCAGATGACTAATGATATATAACCAGTGATGGATTCAATGTAGTCTTTCCGCCTCATGTCATCTCAGAATTTTACCCCGAGAAGGCGCAACGTGTCACTTTCTTGTAGGATAGCATCTGCTATGCTGATGGAAGGTAGAGAGGCATCTCTAAGATGATTAATGGTGAGAAGTTTAGATTCAGGGTGCGAGAACTGATCGATGGTTGGAAAGAGTAGCGAATAAAGAAAAATGTTATGAATCACTTGTCTTGAAGAAAACTAAGTGAAATGAAAATGGAAGAAAGACTACCTAGAAATAAATAATGTCTGGAAAAAATCAGTTAATTCAAAGAATAATTTAAATTATTGCTAAAATAAACTGTTTGCGTGTTTTGGTTGGGAATCATTGCCTTTCCTCTTTTTAATCGGAGATGGTTTTCTCTCTGGTAGCCCAAGGTAGGACCTTTGTTTTACATAATGTAACCGAGGGACTAAATTTTGCTTGCTAGTTTTTGCGAACACTGTATTTCACTTGTTTCCGCGTATTGATATTTAACTGACGAAACTAGTGTGATCAGATATTTTCTCGGTAGTGGCATTTCGTTATGAAATATAGGGTGACCCAAAAAAATGGGAATTTATGAAGTTCGTATTGCCAGACATGAGCAAGTGGCAACACTGCGAGACAGTGACCTTGAGCAAGTAAACATTTCGCCATTTTAGTAACGAGAATTAAATTCACAGTATTCCAGCTGAGTTGTTGCAGAAGTCAGTGAGGAATCTCAACAGCAGATTTCAAGAATGCATTCGTACAGGTGGGCGCCATCTACAGGACGTAATTTTAAAAAAATGAAAATTCCCTCATTGTTTCTTAAATGGCATGTTTTAAGGTTTCAATTACTATGAATTAAATATTTTTCTTCCATCACTCTTGGTTTTATTGAATTGTTAAAAGTTCCTGTTTTTTTGGGTCACCCTATATTATCCTCCAGAAAAGTTCTTTAACTTTCAATGCGTATTCATCCGCTTGGGATTTACGCTTTTTTAATGCAACATCCGCTAATGAAGTATTCATAACCAAATTATTGTATATTCTGACTGATACGAAGTCAAGGTCTTTGCGAAGACCTGTATCTTGAATGGCGTGAATATGTCGACTGGTGACATTTAAAACCGATTTGTTTTCTTCTTGCATCATACAAATAAATTATTTTATCAGTTTTGTAGTCTGTAGAGGTTCACTATCGTATTACTTATTTATATATATATAATTTGGGCACCTTGAGGCGGTGTAATGGTTAGCAACCCTGTCTCGCTACAACAATTACAACTGAGTAGTGGCTTTGATCCTCACTGGTTGCCGCATATTTTCGGCCTTGTGCCACATCTAAGCTACGGTTGGAAATGGTAATGGTTAGTAAGCTTGTCTGGATAGAACAATTACGACTGAGAAGTGAGTTCGATCCTCACTGGGTTCTCCATACTTTCGGCCTGGTGCCACATCTAAGCAGCGCTTATAAAATCACTATATATACGCACTTTTTGGTGGACAGTACTAAGGGGATCGGCCATGTTTCCACTGTAACAGCAACGCGAAAACTGGTGCCATCAAGCTCAAAATTCGATCACGTGACCATAATAGTATTCGCTATAAGTACGCATGAGCAGAAGGCAGTATGACAAACGTAAGAATATGCTATCCCGAAAGTACGAATAATTTTTACTTACCCTCATATTTACTGAAATTGGAACAAAACGGTTACCGAAACTTTTCGTATGTTAACCAAAATTTATTAAGAACGCTTGTGTTTTTCTGTGGCGCAAGATACTTTGGGAAGATTTCCTGAAGATCAAGCTGATGCCAAACTTGATGACTATGTAGTTTAATAAGCTGTAAGAATTTTGAAAGTAATCCAACTAACCTTACGATGACTCAATTAATTATCAATGATCGAATATCAGAATTGCAGAAATAGTCTTTCCGCAGCTATTAATTTTGTTCAATAGTGAAAGTATAGACTGGCTATAAATGGTTCAATTTACACTAGTCTACACTGTTTATCTCAAATCCTCCAACTCATATTTCTACAACTTACAACAGTTACTGTATATTTTTCTTCCCAACAAAACTAGCGATATACGATTTTGCTCATTAGAGTGAAAAGATGACAATTTAAAGGAATTGGGGGCGATGCCCATATCTACCTCATATTAAGATTACGGACGAATCACATTGAAACGATCACCGTAGTTAAGCAACGTCGAGCCTGGTTAGTACCTTGATGTGTAACCGCTTGCGTATACCAGATGCGCAGATAATATAATAGATAATGGCTCGGAATTGTTAATCGCAGAACCGACTTTAATTTCCCGTTGTGTTGGTTATATTCAGCCTTTGGGTATGAACCCACTTCTTTTCTTCCCTGGTACGGGTTAATTAGTTAGACTTGTAAAACCATTATTATATTCAAAAAACAAGTTCTTTCAATCTAAAGGTGTTTCTGGTTTTAATAACTGTAGAAAACGAATCAATAAAAAAAATATATCTCCGATTAATCTCGACCCAAATATTTCTATCTGAGAGGATTAAGAACTAGGAGCAGAGATTTATGGATTTTTATAATCCAACCTTTCATCAACTAGCGACCTTCCGCCCCTGTTATGTCTACGTGGAATAAATCCTAATTAATGCTCTTTGCTCTCCTTATTTTACAAAGTCCGTTAACAACCCTCTCGACATTTGCGTCGTTGTCGGTTTTTTTTTTTGGTCGGAGGGGGTCAGCTGGCGCCCATTACAAATTTAAGCAACGGTGACCGCTGAGGAATACCGATGTCGTAAGCTACGCCACAGGCCTAGCAAGCAGGCGCTGAATGTAGAAAACTTCGATATGTGGATGCCTACTTGGGGTTGGGTGAGTGAATGCCGTTTTTTTTTTTGTTTTTTTTTTGCTGACGCCCATCACAAAAGTTAAGCAACGGTGTCTTTGAGGAATACCGATGTTATAAGCTACGCCACAGGCGTAGAGAACAGGCGCTGAATACAGAAGACCTCGATATGTGGATGCCTATTTGGAGTTGGGTAATGAGTGAGGGAATGTCGATTTTTGACAACGGGTCACTTTTCGATCTCGCCACTGTTTCTTCATCCGAGAAAACGTATAAAACATAATGCTATTTAGACATTCTTTATGAGATCCAAAGAAGAATCTGCAATGTTACTGCTTTTGATCCGGCATCTCGACTCCAGTCACTTTCCAAACCGCCGCAACGTAGCATCCCTGTGATTTTTCTCTAAATATTTTCATGATAACTGTACTGTTGAACTTTGCTCCCTGGTACCTTGAATTTATGAATTTAGCCGCGGTACTAGATTGACAGCGAAGTCTCATCATCAATTTACAGCTGGAATGGTTAGATGTAACCGTAAGTTCTATGTTAACAGTTTCTTCTCTCGCACTTCTCTCTTGTGGAACTCTCTTCCGCCTTCTTGCTTCCTAGACAACTTTGACCTTCAAAATATCAATGCAATGTCAACCGTTATATTTTGTCTACTTAATTATTGTTCTTTTATTGTTCGCTCTTCTTAATAATGTTTTTTTTTATATCTTAGTAGCTTTATTGTGTTGCTTGGGTGAAATTACTTTGTTTAAAGTGTGCTCGCTCAAGGCGAAACGCTACATAGTTTCCCTCGGCGGATAAATAATATTTATATATTACGGGAAACGGTTTTATAACGGAATCACAAAACGTCAGTGCCAATATTTTGGGCCCCTTGAATTCAGGTTCATTTTTAGATCGGCAATTTTTTTTAGGTTTTTCCAGAATATTCTATTGATTACTCTTCTCTTATTTCCCAAACTCTGAGAGCAGATCAAATCAAATTCGATTTTCATCAATACAAGTAGCAAAATGCTCTCCGTTTAAAACTGTACGTTGAACGAATAGGAAATACTTGAAAAAGAATCAATCTAAAAAATCATTTTCAATCAAAGACAATAATAATTACGGTCGTAATAATAATGATTATTAATATTTTCATATCAGAAGTAATAGGCGGCTTTTATTCAAGATCAAGTGCAGTGACACATCTACTATGAAACTAATGAAGTCCATACTATACTGAGCGAAACTTAATTACAGTTTCTGAGAAAGCGTGCATTATCTGGTCTGAACAATGCCAGTATGCTCAAACCCTCGGTCACGATGACTTGTAACTTCGTGCTAGGACAACAATCGAGGGCTACCCAATTTCACATCGGCTTCAGCTCTATCTGCAATCATAGATATCCTAATCCCAAAGGGGCTCCTGAAGTAACTTTTTTAATGAGTGAATCTTTCAACAAAATCAAGTTTTTAAAATGTTTGTTATTAAAAGATTTCCTTTTCAGTGATACAATCAAAATCCAGTTGGTTGAAGGAGCTAATGGTAGCCTTAGAATATGTTCTAGTACAGGTTTCATATGGTCTCGAAATTTAACTGTAATTAGTCAAATTTCAAAATTTCCTTGGGGGGCTTGAAGCGCCCCGTACTTCCAGCTGTATCGGCTCGAGCCCGCTAGAATCTATTCATTGCCTACATTTTGAGAGCTTGTTAGTCCCGAAGGGACCGCCATATCTATTCAAGCTTCGTGCGCCTAAAATGTAGATATGGCAGTGATTATGTTAAAACAAATCTCTTTAATATTTCCCTCTTATGTTACATTTTCAGTTGCTCGGGGATCAGTTATCAATCATATTTATTTGTACACTGGTTCTAATATTTAAGTAATTAATCCTTGTTAATCCGATATTATTTCTTATTACTACAAATTTAGTGGCGACACCTCGTTGAGCAGATGTTTTTATTTAATATTGAAATTAATATCTACCATCCTAGAGATCTAAAACCGTATGTAACTCTCGTATTTCGAATTTTGGCGACACGCAATCTTTCATTATCAGATTTTCTCCAAGAGCCCACAGGTACTGCTAAAGTCCACCATTGTTAACTGTATATTTTTATCGTTGAAATAAACACTTTTGATTAAAATTTATTGTATTTTTCTTGTATTTATCTTGATTTTTGTTGTTTGTTTTCTTCTTCTTTTTTGTCCTTTTCTCTTTTCTATGCCATTTTATGTCCAAATATTTTCTTTTTCTTCCTTCATTGTTTTAATTTTTCTTTATTACTTGTCTCACAACGTATATACGTGTCTATATATATATATATATATATATATATATATAATGTGTGTGTGTGTTGCCAATGACGACAGATAGTGACAATTATAGTTGTCCTTTTTTTTCTCATCTCAAAGCATATCTCATGATAATCACAACAAAAAGAAATAAAACTAAACCAGCTAACAAAAATCCACCTACCACCTCGATTTTTCTTCCTCCAATATTCGTAGTATCCGTTCCAGATTCTGCAGCCTAGAATCTTTTCTTATGGAAAAGCTCGCTGTTAGACCAATTTGAATTCTCCCATTTTCATCAATGAGTACGTGATCCCAGTGTATCTTCCCCTTTGTCGAAAAGATTCCAGCATTCACATACATGGCGTTGGTGTTTACATAATCTTCCGATGGCCAGGGAATTGTCTTTCGAGGCCGCTGACTACACTTATGTGCTTTCCGCTCTTGCTACTAAACACTGTCAGCTATCTCCTTCTCCTTTATCGGAGCGATAAAGGAGAAGGAGATAGCTCTTCCCAAGACTGCAGTATATTAGACGAAATAGCTTACAGTATAGAAAAGGCACTCTATGTCCTTCCATCTAATCTTTGGTGACTTTAATGATCACCCCGACACGTGGATGAAATATTCAAAAGGTCCTGATATTTCCGGTTTTTTCCATTCGCCAATCCCTCACTCAAATCGTGGACCTCCCTACTCATTTCCCGAGCCTAAAAAAGCAAGATGCTTCTCTGTTTCTCTATTTCTTAGGTCCTCTCCCTGGAGTTGTCAGGCTTCACAATGCTGTCCTTTTGTTAACTTGAACTACTCTGCATTAGCTATTGATATCTCCCTCCCAGCATACATTAAACAGGGAACCCTATCCAAGAGACCTCTTTCCGGTACAAGCATGCTTACTGGAACTCATTCCAGGATTTCACTCGTGACGACCCTTGGGCTGACATCTTCAACCACCCACTTGAAAATTACGCCACTGAGGACTTTTGGGGTCAAGTCGACATGGACTCTTTCATTCCTTCTCGGAAATACCAGTGAAACAGCAATCCTCTCAAAAACATAACCCTGATATCATCACTAACCTTGATCCCCACGAAGGCTGTGGACCCGATGGCATCCCTGTAATAGTCATTAAGAAGTGTGTTCCCGAAATATCTCCTATTCTTTATAATAAATGCCTCCTTGCCTGCTGCTTCCTTGCTTGCTGCAAGTCATCGTCTGTTGTTCCACTTTCTAAGAAATATATGATTCATCCAACTATCGGCCTTATTATCTTTCTGTCTCTTTTGGGGAAACTCCGAGAAGTATTAATCAATGCTGTTCAATGTTCACCATCTCTCGTCACAGGGAATTTTCTCAAAAAAGCAATACGGATTTCGTTTCTCCAGATGAACTGCTGATGTACTAACAATAATTGCGGAAAGTGTTTGTCATGCTCGATATAAAAACGGTGAAGCCCGGGCGGTAGCATTAGATACCTGGAAAGAACATTGACAGCATCTGGCATTCAGTCCTTCGTCATAAGCTGAAAAGCCACGGTATCTTCTGGCACGTCTTTGAGCTGATACAGTCGTTACTACTACTATGTTACTATCAAACCGTGATATGAAAGTTGTGTTGAACGGCCGCTCGTTTACAACCTTTCGTACTAAAGCGGGTATAGGCTCAGACCTCCGTCATTGGTCCTACGGTGGTTTCAATCTTTATTAACGACCTTCCCGACGACAGCAGCTCTCAACTTGGCATCTACGCTGACAATATTGCCATTTATATCTGCTTCGATAGTAAGGCTGATCAGTCAGACAAGATCAAAATGGCAGCTGTTGTACAAAACGAGCTCAAGACCTCTCAATAACTGGGGCAAAATGTGGCTATTTTAACGCCTCCAAAGCTAAACTTCTCTTCATTAATCATCTTAGAGATGCCTCTGTGCCTTCCATCAGCATGGCTGATGATAGTCTCCAAGAAAGTGACTCGTTGCGCCTTCTCTTCCGCATTCACAATATCAAAAAAATTACTAATCGACAACACAACTATCCTACACAATGAAAACAACATATCTAGATTACAAATACAAGAAGTAATTTATATTTATAAAAATTAAAGCCGGCACTGAACAGAATCAACTATGAATACTGCAGTAATGTTCTGAAATGCCTGTAAAGGAACAGTTTTTTCATTCTTTAATGCGCGCGTGACTATGACTTTATAAAATAGAAGAAAAAAAATTCCATAATGGATAATTTTTTCACGTTCTAATGAACTATCAGCACATTTTCAACGCTTTTGCATTTAAAAGCATAATGAAAAAATTACGGTAATGGATAACAACGCACAACTTTGTATAAATACTTATACTAATGAACAACATATAGTTTTGTACCACTTGCACTCCTGAAGATGTTCTTGTATAAAGATCGAAAGTACTTAGGAAATGAAAATAAAATAAAAATTTAAACAGCTATAGCTCATCCTTTAACCTCAATACACGGAAGGTTATTCGTGAATATATATATATATATATATATATATATATATATATATATGGTAAATTGTGTGTCATTTAGTTGAATGATGTGATATTCAGCGTTCTGAAAGCTTTGTAGACAGACCATCCAGTAATCACACCGCCCACTCCTCAGGGGATAGAGATATTGTATCGAGAGCTTATGAAGGCAATAATAGACAAACGC
>OZ038497.1:45836849-45854349 GCA_964036315.1 Acanthosepion esculentum
GGCTCAAACAGTTAGACACTGTTTTTTCCCCTCGGGTCTCACGCAGGTAAACATAGATACAGTAAATGGTGGGGCCTTTTCAGGGAGTTAAAATGCTGCACGATGAGAGCCGGCATATTCTTTACCGCAAGCGATAAGGAGAGCCAATCTTTATATTGGCACCATGAAATTAAATTGGGATAGAAATAGCGACAATTTATTCTCGTCAAATAAATAATGACGGTGAATTTTAATGACATGTATGAGAGTTATAAATATAAAGGAAACTCTCTTGAAATATTCCATGATATACGTGATTTCTTTGCGAAAACATTGTTCTCTTAAAGGTCTTACAGCTGAAAAAGGAACATTTAGAAAAAAGCAAAGATTCAATTGTAATTATTATTCTTAATGTTACTTATATAAGTAGGAATTGAAAATATGTAGGCAAGTAATACGGTTAACTGCATTCTATCGCCTGTAATGAAATATTGATTAGATTCAAGAATAGATGTTTGAATCGCATTCATTCATCGCTAATTCAATTTTAAACTACTGACTTTCACAATATGTCGAAGGAGAAAACAGCCATAACAAATCTAATTGAACGCACTGCTAGGAATTTTATTTAAAATTTACAAATACACAGACACACACACCTAATCATACACACACACATACATATATATATATATATATATATATTAGTTTATTTTCATGTGTATGTGTGTGTCATTACCCGTTAATCGCAAATATTGATATAGCTGTCATCCTGTCCACTATATAGTGCAGTTAATGGTTTCGCTTACGCCTATACGTAAAGGTGACAATAAATTATACACTAGAATGGTCCCGCACAAAGCACAATAAATTATATACCCTACCATATCTGAAAAGCAGACCATATATCTAAAACATTATTAATAATCTCATGAAATCAAGATCATATATATATATATACACATATATATATATATATATATATATATATATATATATATATATATATATATATATATATATATATATATTCAATGTTAGGAAACTAATTTCGTATTTCAGTATTTCACCGTTATGAATTATGATTTGAGAAACCATGCCAGAACCAATCCGAATGCTTAGAAACAGCGTCACGAATTTTTTATTATCGTATTTCCGACAGGGTATCATTTATAGTGCATTTCAAAGATTAACCCTTTGAGCTCTGACCACCGCTTTAATGGTGGTAGAGAAAAATGAAGTAATGTCCAGCTACCGGTTGAACAGTAGTAGAGAAAAAATGACTTAATGCCCAGCCACCGGTTGAACGGTGTGTAAATAAATGTAACTATTTTTATATCTACCGTGAAATATTACATACCAATTATTTGCGAATTATTCTCAGCAGCTCAGGCAGAAGGGTTAACATTTTTCAGGAACACAGGGCTGAAAGGGTTCCTGACAAATCGACCATGGTGATATTCGAACAAGGGTCACATGGTCAGAAAGTGAACATTCTAATCACGCTTGTGTGTAGGTATATCTCTCTATCTATCTATCTATCTATCTATCTATCTATCTATCTATATATATATATATATATATATATATATATATATGTATATATATCTGATATATATATATATATGTGTGTATATATATCTGATATATATATATGTATATATATATCTGGTATATATATATCTGATATATATATATATATGTCTGATATATATATATGTATATATATCTGATATGTATATATATCTGATATTTTTATATATATCTGATATATATATATCTGATATATATATATATATATATATATATATATATATATATATATATATATCAAGAATGTGATGCAATTCAATTTATATTAGATGAATCATTCTTACAAAAATCAGATAGTAAAGTTCACTATCTCTTTTTGTATGAATGATTCATGTAATATAAATTGAACTGCATCATATACTTTATTTAAAAAGAACTGATCCGATGTGAAAGTTTCGGGATAATAGCTGCGACATACATCTATTTATTGAACAATTTAGTTCATGCCACATCGACTGAAAAAAACTACTACAACAAATGAATTCACCTATTACCATATTAGAAAAAAGAACGCACACTTTTAAATTTTCAAAAAATTCAACCTCAGCTTTGTGACCGCACGCTCCAAACTATCTTACCGTTGACAATAATACATTTCTAAAAAACATATATCGAATCACATCTAATCTGTCGTTGTCCCGTTATTACCTGGATGTAAAAAAACAAATGAATTTCCATGCCTGATGATGTCTGTATGAACAGATGAAAGTACAAGCAAAAAAGACCTTATACAACTGGAATTTATTAAAAATAGGGATCATAACATTCATCTAGAGGTTCGTGGGTTAATGTATTTTAAGAAATTTGTTTGGGAAAATGTATTATCGCTATTTATATCATTAACTTCACTATCTGCTTTTTGTGTGAATGATTCATGTAATATATATATATATGATTTATATATATATAGATGTATATATATATATATATATATCTGACATACATATATATATATGATATATATATCTCTGATATACATATATATATATATACATCTGATATATATATATCTGATATATATTTATATATCTGATATATAGATATATATCTTATATATATCTGATATATATATATAGATATATATCTGATATATATATATCTGATATATATATATATAGATATATATCTGATATATATATATCTGATATATATATATCTCATATATATATATATATCTCATATATATACATCTGATATATATGCATCTGATATATATATCTGATATATATATCTGATATATATTTATATATGATATATATATATCTGATATATACAAATATATTCCTGATATATATATATCTGATATATATATCCGATATACATATATATCTTATATATATATATCTGATACATATATATATATATGATACATATATATATATATCATATATCTATATCTGATATATATATATATCTGATATATATATATCTGATATATATATATGTATATATCTGATATATATGTATATATCTGATATATATATTTATCTGACATATATATATATATATCTGATATATATATAAATATCTGATATATATGTATGATATATATATATATCTGATATATATATATATATCTGATATATATATATATATCTTATATATCTATCTGATATATATATATATATATCTGATATATATATATATATATATATATATATATATATATATATATATATATATATATATATGTATATATATATATATGATATATACCTATATTATATATAAAACTGACTATGTGTGAATGTGTGTGTTCGCGAACTACTCGAGAACCATATGGCATATTTTCACCAAATTTGGAACATAGATTGTCCTCCATACTGGTTGTGTTGGCGCGAAAAAGTCGTCATGTTTCAAAAATCAATAACCGATTAACGATAAATATAATGTTTAAATGGGAATTTCCATTAGTTTGGTTGTTTTTAAACTTTCAGACTTGACGTCTAAACCCTAAGGCCGATTTTAATGAAACTTGATAAGTGTATTCAACTTAGTGACACGCTTATTATACGCTATATTGATTTTCGTTTCACTCGATACTGTGACCTCCAGGGTGCCCCAAAGGGACCCAAAAAAATTCAAATTGCTTCGATTTTGATGAAATTTTGCATGTTTGTTACGCTCTTACAATAAGATAAAAATCCGTTGTCAGAATTTTATAAAATGCATGAGGTGGGGGCCAGGATGAATCTATAATCCTCTTGATACCTCAATTGCTTTTCAAGTGTATTTTTTATCAGTATTTCTTATATATTTATAGTATGTTCTGTGCTTCTGTAAAAAACAACTTTCTCCTGTTATAAATGTTTTCACACTTCATGTCATTATAATTTTTCGCCATATAGATAAGAGGCACTAAAGAAAAATCTTCTTTATTTTAACTTTACAGATTGGATGAGGTTCGTGATCTTGTTTTGACGCCGGGTAATGCTGCTAGTATATATATATATATATATATATATATATATATATATACCTACACACATTAGAACGTTGCTTTCTGACCATGTGACCCGTGTTCAAATATCACCATGGTCGATTTGTCATGAAGGGGATATCCTGATGTTATCGATCTGGAGGAGGAACGATGCTAGCGTGCGGCACGTTTGGAAAGTGCCTGAAAACTGTAAAAGCGATTGTCCCAAGCATTTCGAGTGAAATTGGGTAGGCGGAACACTTGGGGCCGTCTATAGTTTTGCTAACGCGAAGTCACAAGTCATCGTGACCGAGGGTTTGAGTGTGCTGCTGGCGTTGTTCAGATTGTTGATTATTCTAGATCTTTATCAGCAGTCTATCTAAATAATGCTATTGAAACATTTTCAGTTAAATTATATTCTGTTTTTGTTTTATTCAGTCGCACACTATACGTCATATGAGGCGATTATTCATATTGGGCAAGTATTTTTAATCGAATCAAACCAGGAAGACATTAGCGTCTCGGCAACAGATCTCTTTGATAGCCAAAATCTTTGGGAGATGTCAAGGAAGTCAAGAAAGGCGCTAAAATACATGTTAATATCGAGAATACAACGGCCTAGAAATGGGATCAATATGTCTCAAGCTGGTACACATTCGATACGGTGATCCTTTGACAAAAAAGGGAGTTACATACTTGTTATGATTTATATATATTTTACAAGCAAAATGATTTACTTATGCATTGAAATAATAAATGCTATTGAAACTACGTGAAATTTGTTCTTAACTACTTTAGTTGAGAAGTGGAGGCATTTTATCACTTCATATTTAATGATTGCTGGAGCATTTGTACTGCAAACAATATGTGAGTCCGGGTAAAAAAAAACGACACAAAACATGGAATTTAATCAAATGACAATTAAATGCATATTAACAAAAAGGAAGTACACTACTATCTGCACAAATGAAAGTAAATGAGAAGATATGAATGCTATTATCAAGTGTGAGAATGTGCGTGTCAGTGAGTTCAGTAGTCAGTGGACCGGGGAAATGAACGCGTCCAAGCGGAGACTCTCGCGTCTATGCCTACAATATATTGGATCAAGAGGAAGAAAAAGAGAAAGAGGGAAATAATATTTGTCTTTTTATGGACTTAAACAGCGTTGCCTAACGGGCGTTTTTGACAAAACGAAGTGAGGCAACCCACACAGCAATTAAACCGTTTAAACTCTCACAGGCACTGCTGCTGGTGATGACAATCGTTTCCATACTCATCAGAGTACTAGGAGAGAAAGATCTTTTTTTTCAAATGTTCCTACCCGTATTTATTAAAACCGCATCTTTTATTAAAGTACTTGTTTTATATTTTAAATGATTTACCAACACTTTTATTAATACCCTTCCCTTGTTGCATACTGAGAAAACATAAGACACACGAGACAAGTTCTGGGATCTTATATTCGCCGGATGGCCAAAGTCAAAACTGCCCAGTCCTTGAGACTAGACCTAAGTAAGGCCGACCCAAGAGTCAGATTTTTTAGTGCAATGAGGTGGTTGTTGCGCTTTGTGTTGTGTCTCCACGCTACTACACAAAATGTTAACAACCAAAAGTCCATTTCTTTTCTTTTTTATTTTAGTTGTTTTATTAGGAGATAGTTGTATCAGCCTGCATTTCAAGAGACAGTAGGATTAATGAGGTCATGTTAAGCCATGCTGCACGTTGGTTCAGCGTCCCTCCGCTCGTGGTCTTAGCCGGTCGCTAATCTGGGTGTGTGAGGAGGCATATCGACGCTTCAGAATTCTTGCGACCATCTGCTGAATTGGCGCCGTTTTGGACTTTTATCAAAAACCCAGACAAAGGCAATTCATCACTGCCAGAATACCACGCCCACGAGACACTCTAGCCAATCGATGATCATTATAGCCATGGCATTCGCATTTTGTAACAGTGGTGCGGCATTGATGTTGGAATCACTGTTAACATCGTTTATATCATCCCTCGTCCGAAACAGAGAGATACCGTTTCACATCCAAGAACGGAATTCAAATATATCCCATGCCCTTTTTTTCAACTGATCCACAGAATTTCTTAATGAAGACTAATTTCATTTCTGTCTATATTTTTGAGATGATGTATTATGTACACTATTTACATTATTCGGGCTATTGTCCTCATATTTACCACAACGTTTCTGCCATTGTACGCTCCGGCCTTCTTCAGGTGGTTGGAATGTCGAACTGAACCGTTTATTTCGCTCACTGGCGTAGACTGTTCTATAGTTCCACATGTATGTCTAATGGATGTCAGTTATCGGTTATCTCCTGTTAATTCCCCTCTCCAAGTTCTCCACCGCCTTAACCAGGTAGTGAACTCACACTTTTTGGGTCCTGTCACTGGATCTAACCAACGCCTTTATCCACTGTGCCATTGAGGACACCCTACCCCAGTGAACGAAGTAAAGGGTTCAGTTCGATATACCATCCACCGGAAGAAGGCCGGAATGTACAACGGCTGAAACGTTGTGATAAATATGGCGACAAAGATGAGGACAATAGTCCGAATAATGTAAATAGTGTAGTTTCATTTCTTCTATAATATTACCTCTTACCGCCTTTCTGGTGACCCGGGTATGTAAACCGTCGGGTATCTGTGTCACAGTGATTTTTTTTTTTGAGCAGCATAACAGTAGAAGACTGCTGTCATAGCTATAATAGCTAGATACATTTTGCCATATTATCAATAATATATACATAGGTTCCCAGGAAAGAAGGGCTGTCTATTTAGCATTGAGAACTGTTCATTACAACTTTCTTGATATATTTCACATCTGGCAGCTAAAAGAATGTCTTATGTATAACAAAATATTCTGAAGTGCAGATAACATTATTATTAATTAGACAAACACATCCCAATACGACTAGATCGGAATTTTGCGGATAAACGAAAGCGATTCCGTAAAAATTGTCCCTTTGTTCCGGCGACAATCTGCAAATACTTCCGGTATGAACACGATGCTCATAATGAGCTAATCGGAAGAAGAAAAAAATGAAAGAATAAAGAATATAAACACGACAGTGCTTCCCACCCTATCTCCTCCTTTATTCCTGTAGACTCCACTGAGCAGTATGTGGCCACAGTTCTCGGCAACACTAAGCTTTACTACTGTATTTTTTACCAGCTTTTTACGTACCCTGTGTTCCCAAGCACACCCCCATCTAAGTACTGACAGGCCTTAACACTTCTCAACTTTGGTGATCAAACAAGAATTGGTGTTTCAGTGAGATTTGATCGTAAGGCAAATGACAGAGCAGGAATTGTGTGAATGATCATGATTCAATCATGTATGGATAAAACCTAGAAGAAGTCTCAGAAAATAAAAAGAATAATCTACATCTGAAACATCGACTACCTGACCGACCATGCCATTCAAAAAATAAAATCTATTAAACCCATATTAATTTTCACCGTTTCTATTATAATAAAACAAATTCATTTTTGGTGGTAGTGCTTCAGGTCACCGTACTACAATTAAGTTATAGTTATTTGAAACATTATGAAACCTAAGCCAGTTGGCGGTCAGTTTATCAAAGACCGAGAGTAGAAGCAAAAATAAATAACAGGAAAGTATATATAATAATTAAGCCACAAAATGGACATCGATTTTTTTAAAATTAATTAACTCTTGGTAAAGAATATAGAGAATTTGGATATATTTCTTCGTCTAGATCATAAAATCTTTTCTTGCATCTTTCTAAAAATACGCAAAATTTAATGATGAAAAAGTAATATAAGTCTACTGAAGTTCCATTTATCTATGGTTCACTGAATTCCAGAATGATTTCTTAAAATATATAGTTCGTTTATTATGCGCAAGACTTGATTACAAATAATGTTTTGTCTGGTACATTAAACGGTTGGCTTGTGATTTTATTGCAATATTAATTTTGATTTCAATACCTGAGCCCTGGTAGTACTGATTTAGACCCTGTGTAAACAAGGAGGGTTTTAAGTGAGAAGTACATAATAAAATATAACCATATTAATGGAGATTGCGACAAGAAAAATCAATACCCTGATATTTAATCGAGTCGCAAAGCACATAAAGAAGGTCGGAGGGTATAGCGGCTGAAAGGTTGCGATATTAACAACAATTATGCCAACATTAATATGAATATAAATCACGTTTTGTTTGATTCGAAACTCTATTTTACTAAGATTCTTTAAATTAAAACCAACTGATATCAAAATATTTTCATTCACAGTGATGTGGATGTAGAGATGGAGGAGGCGGTTAACACCCTTTTCCACTGAGAAAAAGACCGATATTTTAAGAAGGCCTTTACTCATTTCCTCGTCGTAGTACTCCTGAAGTTTATTTAATCTTTTCCTAAACTACATCCTGCGCCTATACATGCACAGATGTGAAGAGATAGGCACTGATTATTAGGTTGGTGCAAAAATAATGTCGTTTTCTCACATGAAGTTGAACGTCAAAAAAACGACATTATTTTTGCTCCAACCTAATATTTAAGCCTTCCAGACTACACCACAGCATAAGACAAAGGTTCCTGTTTTTCCTCTCAAGGCCAATATACTAGTGATGAGAGGGCTATGCTGATGATATAGGTATACATAGGGGGGATAATAATGATCTTGAAGAGAAAATCAGCATATTCTATCAAGTGTTCAAAGAAGTGTGTGTGTGTGTGTGTGTGTGTGTGTGTGTGTGTGTGTGTGTGTGTGTGTGTATGTGTGTCCGTCCGTACCACAAGCAAGGCAATAAAATAAAAGACTTAAAGGGATTGATAAGTACAAGAGTATATGAGAAAAACACAGAACATAACGAGTGTTATTGCATTTAAATGATCGTAATTGACAGAAAAGCGAAGACCGGAAGAGATTTCTACAAGCGAGAAGTGCGGGAAAAGAAACTGTTCGTATAGAAATTTACCTTACAATTTAGTATTGACTTTAATTTTATAATATCCCTGTACCAAAAGAGAAAAGCTCATGAAAACAATTACCATGAAAATATTTATAGAGAAGGAATAGGGAAGCTACGTTTCTGTAGCGGGAAAGCCGAGATGGTATGTCATAAGCTATAGAATAACAAAATCGCCTTTGTAATTTAACAAAAACTTCCAGATCCATAGCAGAAGAACAAAACCAGATGTGACGGCAAAATTCAATGCACGGACTAATGGAATATTTATAAATGTGTCTAAAGTCGTCTTCAGGTTGTGATTGAAGCGATTTTATTGAATAAATTTATTCTTTCATATTTCCAGATACTTTTTGTGCAATTTTGATATATATATATATATGTTATATTAATTTTTGCGTAATTTAGACGACAATTTATCCATCGCACCATACACACGCACACGCACGCACGCACACGCACGCACGCACGCACACACACACACACATATATATATATATATATATATATATATATATATATATATATATATATTCGATTCCTGTCGGAGAAGCTCATATTTTCTACGAAATTTCTTGAACATTCTGGCTGGTAAATGTAATTAATATTGTTTATTTTTTTTAAAAGTGCATTTACTTAAATAAATTGCATCTATAAAAATAACGTATAAACATAAAATATATTAAATAATTGTCGGACTTAATCCATTTCATAATATGTTGTCAGTGCTTAAGTTAAGGTACATTTCGTAAGCAGATATGACCGTCCAGGAAAGATATCGAAGATTAGTTGTTTATAAACAGCAAATCGGAGTTTGCTAACCAGAAGTCTCTTCGTGGTTGAATGGTAAACAGTACATCAGATCAAATGATGGTTCACTTTCGGGTTACATGTTGGATTCCTGTCGGAGAAGCATGTATTTTCTATGAAATTTCAGGCCGGTAAATGTCATTAATACTGTTTAATTAAAAAAAGAGCATTTAGTTAAATAAATTCTGTCTGTCAATATAACGTATAAACAGGAAATATATTAAATAATTGTCGGAAATAATCCATTGCATAATATATATATATATATATATATATATATATATATATATATATATATATATATATATATATATATATACTCGACTCTCCCGTCGAATTCGAACCGAAAGCCCGATACCAGCACATGAAATTTGATTATAGTGGTGAAGGTTTTGTGCAGAACCATCTACAATTTTTGAATTGCCACAAGATCCCCAAACGACGACCCTCCGTAATTTTTGGATTCAGAAGCTGAAGGGAGAAGAGGAGGAGACTTCCTAAGAATTCATACCTTTCCAAGAGTATTAGCACGTAAGTTAATGTAATGGATTCGACTGAATTCCGATTCCTCAATTCAAGTCGCTATCCATTACGCCACTCTATATATTAATACACAATAAAACCCTAAATCGGTATAGTCTATGAGTCTATAACGGTACTGAATAAGACGTATTATATTTTTCCTGTCAAAATAAGCTTATTCCCCATATGAGGTGATTTTGGATTTTATTGTGTATTAATTTTGGCTCTCTAATAAGAAATACATTCAGCTCTTTTTGTGGATCTGTGTTAATATTTTATATTACTGGGATCCCTAATTGGATTATATTCCATCGGATTCATTACCTTTACTATATATATATATATATATATATATATATATATATATATATATATATATATATATATATATATATATATATATATATATAAAAGTGATCATAGAAGTCAATATTTAGAGGCGACAGTCTGTTTCATGCGAGATGCAATCGTCAGGCCACGAGTGCTGTTATTTTTCTCGTCTATTTACATATACGGGTCAATGGTGCATTGTGGGTAGTCTATTTTGGCGGTTATTTTACAGGACGTCGTTTATTTATTTTTTTTTATTTGGGTTAAATTATTTGCTTGTTTTTATTTATTTTTATTTCTATTTTTATTTTTTATCTTATATATTTATTTATTTTTATTTTGAGGGTGTTTTTATTAATTTTTATAATTTTTTTAACAAGCATATAATATTTAAACACGCTCTATCTGTGATATTGAGCACTTTATCACATAAATATAGCACATTTTAAGACTATATTTTTTCATATATATATATATATATATATATATATATATGTGTGTGTGTGTGTGGGTGTGTGTGTGTGTGTGTGTGTGTGTGTGTGTGTGAAGAAATATAGTTTTAAGGTGTGCTATATTTATGGGATAAAGTGCTCAATATCACAGATAGAGCGTATGTAAATATAAATATAAAAGTGAACATTAAAGTCAACAGGCTGTTTCATGCTAGACGCAAGGCGGCCTGACGATTGCGTCTAGCATGAAACTGCCTGTCGCCTCTGAGTCTTGTCTTCAATGTTCACCCTTTTTGTATTTATACTAATATACATATATATATATACACATATATATATATATACATATACATATATATATATATATATATATATATATATATATATATATATATATATATATATATAGGAAGAGAGAGATAAGTTGATTAATTATATTCCACCCAACAATTGCAATCTCACTTTTACTCTATTTCCATATGCAAGATTTCTGTAAGCTATATTCTTTGGAACATCAGCTTTTACCTTTGCAACTTGGACACGCCATACCACGTACACAAATGGGAACTTCTTATTCCATTAATAAGGACTAAGTTTTGACACCTTCTTCCCGAGGACTATTTTGGTGAACAGTCTCCCAGTAGGATGATTTCATGATTACTATGATCATAAACTCTTCAAATCTATGGTTAACTGATAACCTTCCTACATAAGCGCATGTACTGCATTTCGTTCATTTCTTAAGCTCATACAATACTACACAGTAATCAACTTTCTTTAGTGGAACCTCTATTTTGTGCATATTAGTATAACAAAAACATCTCACAGACGAAGAGTAAACCGGAGCAACAGAAACTTGGTTCTGTGGAGAGAGGATGAGAATTTCGTGGACGGAGGGCGTAAAGGAAGATCTTATGAAAACTGGAAGCAAAAATGGACACTTATACTCAGAATCCAAAAGAGACAGCTGAAGTTTGGGGATGTTTAATGAGGAAGCATGGTTTGACACTAACAGAGAAGATCGACTGCATGTCAGGTTAAGGCAATGATTCATGTACATGACGAGCTTGAATGGATGGCAAAACGGGAAAAGTGAGTTTTGGCAAAGGAACATAGGCTGTCTTCGAGTTATAGAATTTTGCGGAGAGCCATGATCGCAAACGTCTTGAAAAGACACGATACTTAGAAGGAAGAAGGAAAGAAATGAACTTCATCGTTTTAGAATTTATGTCACGTCTTTTAGTGGGGGGGGGGAATAAACGTGTTGTCGCTCCGAAATAAAATGGTAAAGAGAGCGAACATTTCAAAATCCAATAGGCCGTAATTCTCTCAATAAAATAATAAAACAAATTCAATATGTAATTAAATTAATAATTTAAAATAAAAAATAAATAAATAGTCGGTAATTTTGAATATTAATATGGCTTAATTATTTAATAAAATTTCAGATGTTAACCATGGTGTCTATTGTTAGCGTTAATTATGTAGAAAATAAATATGATATCTGATAATGATTCAATAGATTGTTCAGACCCTCTGACTCTAATAGGCGGTATTTATTGATTTATTGATAATGCTTTAGTCTGTCACTATCTGTCGCTTTTCCTCGGTGGAAAACTCTCCACCTTCTCTTTTATTCCCTTGAGCGAATACGAATGTCAGTTAAGCAAATATTTTTCGAATGAACTGGACTCATTTTCAATCTGGATTATAAACAACGCTTACCCTGGCAAACACATTGCAGAAAGGGTTACACTCATCGTAGACAAACAACTGATTTTTCACAATTCAAGTAATTTACTCTTTGTCTCTTCCCCCGCAAGATTTTTGCACAGCATAATATTCATACCATTGTGTTATTTTGTGCTAATACTTATAGAATTGATTGATTGGTTTGTTTAAATCGGGTATGGGCAACCTTTTCCGACCAGCGGGCCGCATCAGATATGGCTTATCATACGCCGGATCGAGCTACGAAAAAGATTCATGATAATTTTCCGTTGAAGCTGTCTCAGCCATTTTTATCACAGAAGACCATATGCGTAAGCATCTTCCATAGAAATCGTGAAAGGTTGACTGTTTTTGGAGAAAAGATTTCTCAATAATTAAAAATATGCAGTCCCGGTATAATTTTATTACAGATGACAGTGGTTAACACATACTGATGCATGGGATTTGTTGAAAATACAAAAAATAAATTTTAAATTAAAAAAATATATTCCTTCTCTAGGGAAAAAAATGTCTCTTCTCCAGAAAATATATTTCTTCTCCAGATAAAAAAAAAACTATTATGAGCGTCCTGTTTCTAAGGCAAAAGATATTTACACACATGGTCTTCCTTAGTGAAAATCACCAATCGCTTAAAATGATGAAAGCGTTGCTTTGAACAAAAAGCTGCAACATTTAAGTAACGTTGTGCTTAATCATTGTTTATGTATGTGGTTATGCATGAGAAAATGTGAGTTAACAAGTGAGGACGAAACGAAATAAACAAAATTTTGATAACTGTTATTTTCCTCATAGAAGTCGGCGTGTTATTCGAATAGCGAACAGAACACATGTGGCCCGGAGTCCGCACTTTGCCCATGATTGGTTTAAATGTATATTAACTCCTTGTGAGTCATTTAATGACGTAAAACGTTTAGAAAGGAGGAAAGAAAGGATTTGTTTAGAGTAGCCAATTGAAGTCCCCAAAATAGCTGAAGGTAGATTGCGTATAAAACACTCCTCTCAGGTCGTCTTGTTCTAAGATAATTCAGCGCTTATCATGTTCATGGTTGCTTGGTTTGTTGGTTGATGTTGTTTAGCGGCATATGCCAAAATCGAAATATTTTAAACACAATTTTATGGCTTCAACAAAATATATTTTGAGCACAATTGTGACTTCCATTGCAGATTAAATGTATTGTTTGCAATTCAGCTATAAAATTTATTGCTGCTTATTTTACTATAAATAGGTATTGTTGTTAACTTTACTATAAATATGTATTGTTCATAATTTTACTATTTTACTATAGCTACCACCTCGGGTCAGGGTGGGCGTGGTCCCACACTGCAGAAAACCTTCAATCTCCCGATCAGAGACCTTACTACAGGATGTAATCATGTTATGTAAAAATATGATATCTGGTAATAATTCAATCGATTTATCATATCCACTGACCCTGATGGGCGGTTTTCCACGAAACTTTGAAGTCGGTCGAAAGATAAGTGGATTTAAATTTTGCAAAAGTATTGACTACGATTATATATCTTTCACTTTCTTCTCACCCTGTTTCTGTCTTATTTTTCGTATTTTTTTTTTCTTATTCTCAAGATCACTTGCATCCATTGACCAAACCAATCGATAAGACGACAATGTGTTACGTTTTAGTTCAGTTTTCGTTTTTCCTTCCGCTTGTGCTGTTAGGCGTCGCAGGGAGACACTCGTCTGTCAGCGGCAAGGCGAGTGGCCTGGAGGAGACATATATCGTGGTCTCTGAGAATGTCTGCCACTGAGTCGCTTCAGCGTCTTCTTGGTCTGCCTCTCGCTCTCCAGCCAGAGTACCTGAGGATGTATGCTCGTAGGGCTGGTTGGTCGATAGGCATTCGTGTAAGGTGTCCGAACCAATTGATCCTCTGTCATTCGATGTGTTGTATGATTGGTATTGCTCCTACCATATCTCTTATTGCCTCACTCCTGATCTTGTCTCGCCTGGTCTTATTCACTGCCCCACTAGACAGAGAAAACGAGACCAGATGTTAGAAAGCCAACGCAGTCAGTTATCAACTTGCTCCTCTCCTAAAACATCGCAGTATTTCCATGAGCACCAAGGCAAATCTCCTCAGCGCCATCTTCCTACCAACGCTGATATACCAGTGTCCGACATGGCCCCTAAAAACCCTTGAGAGAAACTGATCACCTGTGAGATGAATTGCCTGAGTAAAACAGTGAATACAACCAGACGAGACAAGGCGATGTGTTATTCCTTTTATTATTCTTATCGTGGCTGACGTTATGAACATTTATTATGAACGTGGGAAATATGCTTGACAACTGACCTTTCGTGTAGAAGTTTGCACGACTGTTATCTGTCTAGAGAGAAAACGAGAACTGCTTTGATTACATTGTGACAACGTTGGCTTTTTGGAGCCGACATGTTCTTTGTCGGTGCACGACGACGCTAGATTATCGGAAACAGGATATACAACGTTTTATTCTCGACTGTGTGATAGAATTAATATCATCAAAGTGAAAATATATTTATTCAAAAGCTATTGATCTCGAACTAAAATATTTACCTATGTAGTACTTTGTCTGACTTTTGGCGCAAGGTTAATTACACGTGACTCTTTGAATAAAAAAAAAGAGTTCATTTTCTACACATGAGGACATGTCTTTTTTTGCGATTCCAAGGTAAATCGATACTTATATATAGGTCAGAATTATATTGATTTAAACTTTTCTCATTGATATGAGTCTCGCATATCATTTCTTTTAAATGTCAGTTCTTATTAAATACTTAAGTATCTTGCTAGCTAATAAAGTTCTCAAAAGATTTGACTCTTATGGAATCTGAAAAGTGATACAAGCAGTTATCTGGTGATATTACATAAAAAGAATAGTTCATCTCTAAGTATGTTATGCTTTTTTTGTCTTTCTCAAAGAGACAGATAAAACGCGCATCTATTTATACTCAATCCCTTGTCTGTCATGACTGCTAAAAGATATAACATCTATTATTTTTTAAATAACACGAAAGATTAAATGTCTAAAATGCATTAGCATTTTGTTTACTGCTTAATATCTGTTTCTATTTCTGAGGTGATCTATTGTAACTATTTACACTATTTACATTGTTTTGACTGTTGTCCTCATCATTGCTGTCATATTCAGGATGTTTCGGCAGTTGTACGCAAGCGGCCTTCTTCAGGATCTGTCTACATTTCTGAAATTACGTATTGTAACTATTTACACTATTTACAATGTTCAGACTGTTGTCCTCATCTTTGATGTCTTATTCACGAAGTTTCGACCATTATATTCTCCGGTATTCTTTAGAATTTGTCTCTATTTCTGAGATGAGGTATTGTAACCCTTTACACTACTTACATGGTTTGGACTGTTGTCCTCATCTTCACTGTCATATTCACGACGTTTTGACCGTCGTACGCTCCGGCCTTTTTTATGTAACACCTGAAGACTGCCAGAGCGAACAACGAGCGAAACGCTGTGAATATGTCAATGAAGATGGGGACAAAAGTTCGAACAATGCAAATAAGGTAAATAGTTACTGCCTAATGTTTTGTAGTACAGTTACCAGGTGGTGGTTTATAAGATTCAGTAGCTCTATGTATTAATTTTGCTGTAGGGAGTATTTACCAGCATCTACTTGATAATATTTATATGTAAATTGCCTTGTTTCTTTCTTTGCTTTATCCTCTTTGGTTCTCTCTCATTCTTTCTCTCTATCACCCTCTCTATCATATATATATATATATATATATATATATATATATATTGTGCGTATATTTTGGCAGTATGTTTTCATTAAGGCATGCCTCATTAAATAATTTAGACAAGTTTTGTCTTATTATTTTTAGTATCTCCTCGTAATTACGGACAAGTTTCTTAGTGGCCGTATTGGACAAACAAATAAAATCACCATTTTTATTTTTTGAAGCGTTTCACCCCAAGCAAGGCGGGAAGCCACTAGCACGCAAGGGGTTACAGAGAGTTGGAGCAAGAGCAAAGAGGAGTGATAGAGGAAAGGATGAAGAGAATGATATGGCATCTGGAGACGCCGATTGACATTACATTTGAGTAGTTGGAGATTATAGCTATCAGGGAAACAGGAAAAGGGGAGGGAGTTTCACAGGCGAGAAGTGCGAGACATGAAGCTATTGGAGTAGAAGAGACAGATACATTTAACAGTTTCGACAGTGAAAGGGTGAGGGCGAGATGCCAGCTTAAATTCATGAAGTCTGGGAACCAGTGAAAGCAGCTCATCGGAGCAGTTACCGTGAAAGTATTTGTAAAAAAGACAGAGGGAGGCGACGGCACGTCTGTGAGAGATCGACTGCAGACGAGATACCAGATCAGGGCCAATTACATTGCATTCAATTTATTCCGAGTATTTTCGACATTAGCACAATGTCGTCATCAGTGTCTTGTTTGTTCTAAGACAAAAACTGCTAAGTTCATCATTTCACTAAGACAAAATTGTTGTGTTCATCTGAAAATTACATTTTTACGTGTGAAGTGAAAAGCGCTAAGGTTATGGTAGGAAATTGATTCTTCTCTTCCCATTTTTGATGTTTTGGTTAGCAGACTTTCATCGGGTTTTGTTACATCTGTTTATCGTAAACCGATATTTTCTGATATATATACCCGCTGGGATTCTTTTTGTCCTGTAAAACGTAAAATTAATTTAATTAAAACCCTTACCCATAGGACTTTAATGATCTATT
>OZ038497.1:45856849-45866849 GCA_964036315.1 Acanthosepion esculentum
TTTCTTTTAACTCAGCTATTCAGACTGTATTCTGTTTAAACAGTCTGTTTATTTTGACTCGAGATGGACATTTTAATAACTGGCTTAAAAACCGTAGCTTTCACAAAGATACTCTGTTTTACACTCTTGAGATTTCCTTTTGATGTATTTTAATTCACTTTTTAGATTATTAAATTATCGTCATCGATTCTTCATCTTTGTATTGCCTCATTTGTTTGTATTTTTGTTTTTTACAGTTTTTATCTTTGCTTTCCGTTTAAATCTGATAAGATGTTACTATTAGACATTATGTATAAGATGTTACTATTAGACATTATGTATAAGATGTTATTATTATACATTATGTTACTATTGTTGGTCAGTGGAGTAATGGATAGCGGCTCGGAAAGACGAGTTCGAATTCCATTCAAATCAATTACATTCACTTTCATGCTAATACCCTTAGGAATGGAATGAATTCTCTTCTTCTCCCTCAGCTATGGGTAAAAAGCAGGACAGACCGGGTTCTGTAGCCTTGGATTGCAACTGGTCTACCGCAGAAAGAAATGGCAACCTACTGTGGGAAGAAAATCTGCCACGTCAGTCATGTATCAAAAGATACATGATCGCCTAATCACACATAGAACATAACTGACTGAATGTATTTTGGATGCAGGATAATTTATGCACACGAGTAGAATATGCTTGATGCAACAGTCATTTGGTTTTACCGAAAAATGCTAATGTGTCAAAATCAAGCATATATAGAAATCCAACTCTTTCAGTAGAATATTAAGATTCTTTGCAGTAAGGTTCGTCCTGTACAAGGCTCGGTGTCTACTTAAGGTAGAGTATTACATTAAGAGCCTGTTTATACGGATATAAGAAGATAACGGTTAACTCTAGACTAGAAAAAGTTAAGATTGTAGTGATCAATGAAATATCCTCTGGGTTCTTGGTTCCACAGAGCAACTGTTTCTCGAGAAGAAGCTGTTTGAGTAGACTTCTCAACGATGAAATACGAAGGGAATGTCGGTGATTTGCTACAATGTAAGCGACATGGCTTGTCCTAGCCGTGAAATTTAATACTGGCGGAACGAAGGAATGTAGTTCGTCGTGGTACTTTCCATGGTACTAGCGATAGAGCAGTGAGACGATTGCTACAATTCACCTGTGAGAAAGAAGTTGTGGGGGTGGAAAATAATTTGTCACCCACTCGGACTCGGAGACGCTTTTGAACACTTCCGAGACTGGAAGGTGAGGACTGAGTAGCTCCCGCCCAAATACGATAGTAGTGCTTCATTCTCGGCCTGAACTGACTCTTGTAAAGGTAGAGGATAGCACGGGGAGTCAGGTACTTACTAGAGCGATACAAGGAGACGACAGTTTTTACAGCATCTACACTTATATACGACTGCCCACGAGAAAGAGATGAAACTGTATTCCAGAGACTAAGCGAAGTGCTAAGAGATAAGAAAATATCGTTATCAGACATTAATAAAATGTGCACCAAAAGAATATGTAATATTTATTCTCTGATAAGACATGTGAATACTAGACAATCTACTCGCAGAAAAAAATAAGAAGTGACATGAAGTGGCAGAGATGTAGTTCTGTCATTCATTACTAAGACTACCATAGACAGAACAAATGAACAATGAGGAAGTTTTCAGGAAAATAGTGAACGATGGGAAAACTTATCAGAATGCGATAGTCGAAAATTCAGCAACATATTATGAGGAAAGAAGACCCAGAGAATTTGACGCGCACATGGCATGAAGACAAGAGTTGCGGGGAAAAATCAGGTATCCTACTTAATGAGCTGCTGTGAATGAATCTAAGAAGAATAAAGTGGAGTGATTAAAAATTACTCAGGGCATCAAAACTACAGGTAATTTTGAAGAGCCATGAACACCTACGATGTGTCACTTGAAAGAAGATTTGACATACATTGGGAGTTTAGGTAACAGTAAACGACCTTTTTAATGCTATAGCCTATCTAGGGCTTGTAGTTGATCACTTGCCTCATATACTGATGTCTAATTGCAGCAGGACGTCTCACCGTGTCAGAAATATTGAATATTGGAAGATTAGTTCATGGAACACAGCAATAGATCACCTGACCACCACACACACTGGCTATTCTTGCGTTCTGTGCCGTCTCGGGATCCCCAAGCTATTAATAAAAATGGTATCAACGAAAAGGTTCATTTAATTTTGGTTTTAGTTTTATTAACAGTGGCAGCTTAGTTTCTAAAAGGCAGTAGCAGAACTGACGTGACAGGAACACGTATTGCACGCTGGTCATCGGTACGCCGCGGGTGGTATTAGCCGGTCGCTCAACCGGATGTGGGAGGTGTAACAATGCTCAAGAATTCTTGAGACCTTCTCCTGAATTCGCGCTGTTTTTGGACTTATATTCAAAATCCGGAAAGGGCAATCCATCGCTGCCAGATTTCCCCGTCCTCTGGACAATCGCTAATCATTCTAGCCTTGGCGTTCGCATTCTGTAACATTATTATTTCTAGAGAGCGCCGAGACATGTGAGGGAAAGAGAACTTACATTGCATGTGATGTCTAGCAATCTAGAAGTTTTACAATATGTCATTATAACAATATGGTCCCCAAATGTCAAACGATTGCTTCTAGAATGTTGTCGAACACTTACCAATAAATATTTAGGCGCTTATAGAGGAAAAACGGGGAAATGAGGATCGGATTAAGGAATCGGTTTAAGGAATCGGAGATCCGAGCTAGAAATTTAGTCGTGTTCCTTACATTCAGTCACATGCAACAATTCCTCGTTGTTCATTTGTCACATTTTGTAAAGGCATGAATCCATTTCTTCTCTCCCGTACCCCCAGTTATGGGTAAATAACAAGACAGACTGGGTCATATAGCCTTGGCTGGAAACCGGCTTAGGAGAATGATATCTCTGAATTCAAAAGCTGAGGGCTTAGTGTACTGACCCACACCACATTCCGTGGTATTCGACTGTCAAGAGCTTGGAGAGGAGATGAGTGCCCCCGAGCTACCTGAAAGCCCACTGGAATGATCAAGTGGAAGAAGATGCAAAACCTGTTTCTTCTGCTCTCAGGTATCCCTTCTACCAGATTTCTTTTTAGAAAAGGATCCATAGTCAAGGTGAGTTAATATATTTTACTTTTATTTTTATTTTTGGTTTTTACTAAGCCATTCGGCAGGAACATTTAGATATGCCAGTTAATTTTGTGCATTCAAATCAGAACCATTTTTATGAATAGGAAAGATTTTCTACGCTTCGAGATGCGCCCCCGATTACTCCTAGCAAAGAAAAAACTTTACAAAAGTTATAATATTTGAAAATCAAAACTATTTTTCGACCCCAGCAATTCACCCAAATTCACTCATCCGAATTCCTAATTTTTGTTTTTCAATTAGGCAGACCTCTTCCTTCGAGGCAAGAAGTTCTTCAATTAAAATTATATTAAACAAGTTTTCAATGAACTGATCGATTCCTTGGTTGGAGAAGTTTTGCAAATGAATTGAAAACTTACTCCCAAGGTAGAAAAATATATTTAGACGAAAAGAGAAAACATTTTGATTTAATAAAGAATATTTTTATGATTTTTTTTATTGAGTTTCTTTAAACTTTCAATTTCATATCAAACCTTGTGAGAATAATTCATCTTAAAGAAACGATTTCTGTGAATTCTTTTTACTGAATGGTAATTTCTAGAAATTTCAGTATTTGAAAAACTAGTTGAGTCAAAAAGGCTTTAGATAAAAAATAATCCCAAATTTTCTTACAATTCCGGATAATTTATTGTCAACCCACATAGTAAATGTCAAATTTAGATCCTAAAATCTGAACTACTGCGTTCAGTAGATAAAAATTTAATGAACAGATTTTCCTAATGAAATAATCTAACGGTCAATTAGAACGCCTAAAGACAATACAGTGTTCTTTATGTGCGAAGGAAGCGGATTTCTCTATATTTTGATTTTACAAGCATACGATTGTCATCATGCTGTTGGATGTTGTATATAAGTCAGTCAGTTTCTGAACGCCAAAAATTTAGTTATTGATATAGTGTCATTGTAGAAGCCCGATCTAATTAATGTGCGTGGTGGTGTAATAGATATCGGATTGGAGTGAGAATTGGGAGAGTCGAGTTCGAATTCCGGTCAAGTTTGTTAGATTCACTTGCTCACAGATACCATTGAGAAAGGTATGAATCCATCTATCCCCCCCACCCAGCAATGGGTTGAATAGCAGGATATACTGGGTTCTTTAGTCTTGGTTGACAACCAGCCTACCGCATAAAAATGTTCCTCGTCAGTCATGTATCGAGCCAAAAATCATGTATCGAAAGATACTTGATCGCTCAAGCGTGTATCACGTATGGCACTTAACTGACTAATAAGGGGTCATTCTTCCAGATTGAAATTAAATTTTCCCTGTCTACCATAGAAACCTATCAACATATTATTCCGTGTTGCAAATTCATCCGGAGATATCGAATATAAAATATCTTGTTCCTACCAATTGTAAATTCTTTGCATGTTCCATGACGAGGCATTAAAGTTTTATGCCTTATCTTATAGAATAAAAGACAAGCTGTATAATTTTTCCCTTCGTTCTTGCACATCCATCAACAATCGAATATTCTACAGAGAGGAATCCAACTATCAAAATCAGTAATTTTTTATTATTGTTCTTCTAATTCAAGGCCCAAAAGCTACTCAAGGTAGATATTTACTAAAGGAGGCTATTGTAAAGGCAGACAAGGAGCAAGCAAGAAGGGTATATTATGAGGATACGTACGATAGGTAAACGTTGACTTGAAGTGGTTAACATTGTAACTGTTTCTCGTTTTTCAATAATGTCCAAATTTCGACTTTACTGAATCTGACTGATAGCGTTCACGATGTTTTTAATAGGTATTGTATACATCGTAATTAATGCGAAGTAGATATATTTAGACAAAATTTGGATATATTTCTGGACACGATGTAATGTTCCGAGATATACCCCTTCTCATGCTATCAAAAACCTATGTAGATAAGTAAGTTTCCTGTTTTAAAACAGTGCGAAATATCTTCTATCGTCATTGCTATGGACTAAAACCTCGAGTTTGTCTTAATTTCAAACATGATCTTTATACCCTTTCCTTCGATTGCAGGTATATATTTCAGGACAGTCTTAAAATGTGAAGTCGACTTATTTAAAATAAATACCTGGATATATTTCCAGATCATTATAACGACTATTCAGAATCTAAGAAATCATTTTTGTTTATTTTATTTATTTTTTAATTATCCTTTTACAATTTATTGCTTTTTAACTGTTTCACGTTTTTTAAAACATATAAGACACGTTCAAGGTAGGTGTTTACTAAATGAGTTTGTTGTAAAGGCAGACAAGGAGCAAGCAAGAAGGGTATATTATGAGGATACGTACGATAGGTAAATGCTCATCCTAGACTTGAAGTGGTTAACATTGTAGCGACTGATTAAGGATCCACAGAGCAGCCCGTTCGTCAATGCAAAATTTCTCGGGTAGGTGTAACCACTTCCTTGACAAGGGAACATGAAAAAAATGATGATGAGTCGATTCAGCGTACAGCTTAGTAGATTCTGACAGTAAAGGGTTAGATTTATGACCTAGGAATGTAGTCCGCCGAATATATTCCATGAAAATAGTGTTACGAATGTTTCGTCTTTTACAAAATGGGATGCAGAATGGGAAACTATTCATTATACACAAAACCGCTCAAGCGCTTGTGAACTCTGTCGAAGTTGAAAAGCTTGCATTATGAACGTCCAAACCAGATATAACAGCAAAAATTCAATTTTTGGTTCGACCTGATTCTTTAAAAGAACGCGCTTTCTGGAACAGTAAAAGGAATGGACTATTTTTCCTGCATCTCTAATAATCCCAATAGACATTCCGTGCAAAATGCCTCATTGAGAATGGAATCAGTGAACGTACTTGGAGTCAGGGTCTATTCCGTCATGATGAAACTATCGCTTTCGACATACATACGTAGCCAGATAGATTTGTTTTGCAACTTGGGTACAAGAGTGCAATTTTATTTGCGACCCCTTCACTAAAAAATTACGAACCTCCCTAGATCAAGAGACTTAGCAAAGCCTACAATCACATTGGTTGGCCCAATTGGATTACTATTTATTCTGTAACTTACACCAGATCCAACCTGTGTAACTGCTACTATTACCTCACCATACCTGGTAAGGGAGTTATAATATTGTAAATAATTATAACCCCCCTTTACAATTATATATACAAAAATACTCAAAAAATGAGAAACAGTAAGATTTGGAAACCACAAACCGAGTATTATTATCTGGTTGTTATGTGGTGTTGTAGACCCGAGAGACAGTAATATTGCTTAAAATTGTGAGTTCAGGGTCAAATGTAGATCAGATTTGGATCGGAATCTGATAGAGTAAGATAAAGAATAAGCAAAGTGTATATACAGTCTTCCTCGTATGTTTTATATATGTGTTTAATGAGTGTTCAGATAATTTACTTGGAAAATACAAGAATTGCCTGGGGTTTTCTTACCTCTAGTTTTTGTTGAGTGTTAAGAAATAAATGTTACTATTATGGCCTGAAAAATGAAAAGTAGCTGAAATTATCATTGACGCACGTGTTAACGGTCTGTTCGTGTTAACGGCCTTTTTAACTGTTTCTCGTTTTCAAAATATATAAGACACGTTATAATGATAACGAAAACAGGATATCTAGATTTAGGTTTTAACGCGAAGACTTATATATCGTATATTTAGGGAAGCATTATATTTTTCGACATTGTTCGTATTCGATAAGATATTAGTAGTTTGAAATAGTTTTCGACAAACCGACTTTCTTAGAGGAAGGAAGAATTTCGTAAGTATTGTTAACTAAAGCTTAACTGATATTTCATCTTCAAAGATCACATTCTACAAGTAGAGATAAGCAGTGCATTCTTCTTTTATTAACTTTGGTAAACTCCTTTTCATTTCATTCAACGAAAGACTGCATAGTTTGAGAATGAGGTCAGGATTAAGATCAAAAAGAACACATTGATCGGGATATGTACAAAGGCATGTTATTAAACCAGATCACAAACAAATACTTTCCAGTGTACTTTGTTTGTGAGTATATGAATGTATAGACAACGACAGCAGAAGACTTGGTAGTCTACAGTGTCGAGAGTTTGGATTGCATAATTTTACCAAGGATTTACGTGACTATTTTGACGATTCTGGTGTCTACATTATAATGAACATGCACGATATGTATTAATATGTATATGTATTTATAAATGCATACATACTGTTTGTAATGTTTGTAATTTATTTAATCAGACCTGCACATATATATATATATATATATATATATATATATATATATATATATATATATATATATATATATATATGTATGTATGTATGTATCTGTGGGTGCGTGTGTATATTTATATATATATATATATATATATATATATATATATTTAAAGACATTTATATTATGTTTAACGTTCTTTTTATAGATACAAGTATTTAAGCAAATGCTCTGTTTTATAATAAACAGTATTAAATAACATTTACCGGCCTGAATGTCCGAGAAATTTTCATAGAAAATTTTCGCTCTCCGACAGGAATCGAACCTGTATCCTATACGGAACCATCATTTCGCGTGATGTGCCTTAACCTTTAAGATTCATGGAAGATTTAAGTTTAAAGATAGTAAAATCGACCTTGCTAACCAGACGCTGTGTTATTTAATACTGTTTATTATAAAACAGAGCATTTGCTTAAATACTTGTATCTATAAAAAGAACGTTAAACATAAAATAAATGTCTTTAAGTAAATTGTCGGACTATGTCTAATTCTAATATATATATATATATATATATATATATATATATATATATATATATATATATATATATATATATATATATATATATATATATATATGTGTGTGTGTGTGTGTGTGTGTATAAATAAAAAGAAAGAACAGTAAGATATAAAATCCGGTGTTCTTATAGATATTTTTATTTTTATACAATAGTGCTCAATGTAAATTTACAGAGCATTAATATTATAAATTAATTGATTTAAAATATGTTTTTTTCGCTACACAGTGATACAATCGTAAATTTTAAAAAATAAGTTACTCCAAAATTCGTTTGACGAGGAAGTGGAACTAATGTCTTTGGTTTAATAACAAAATTAAATTCAGGTGCTTTAGCTTCCATTTCTGAAACATGGTATCACTGTGTAGCGAAAAAACCATATTTTAAATCAATTAATTTATAATATATATATATATATATATATATATATATATATATATATATATATATATAATATCTGGATAAAATAAATGAAACAAAATTGGGCGTTTTTTTTATGAAAGTATTTATTTCTGTGTTTTTGTATATATTTATTTATTTAATATTTCAGACCACCTAGGTCTTTCCTCAGAAATCAAATGAGATACTGTGTTTGTGTGTTTGTTTACAGCGTTTGTTTACAGCGTTTGTCGTGAAGCGTGCATGTCACGTGATGTGCAATGCGACTTTGTTTGAATTTTTGGCGGAAGACTGATGATAGTGTCTTAAATGTTGTTTAAAAGGTTTTTTGACCATAACTCAAGAAATATTTCTTAAAATATTTTTAACTGTTGAAATATTTATGTAGATTTAAAATATCCACGTGTTTGTTTACCCCTAGTTTATATGTGTCTAATTTTAGAATTCAGTATTTTTCTTTTTTTTTTCTTCGTATGTGTGTTGTACTTAAATTACTGTGTTTGTGTGTTTGTTTTTAGACTCGGACGATACGTGGTGTGGAACGCGATTGTGTTTGATTCTTTAACGGACATCTGGTGTTTTGGTTATTGTTTAAAAAGGATTTTTTACCATATCTAAAGAAATTTTTTGAAGAAATATTTTAACTATTGAAATATTTATACTGATTTAGAATACCCAAGTCTTTGTTTAACCCTAGTTTATGTGTTTAATTTTAAAATCCAGTATTTCTCTTTTTTTCTTCGTATGTATGTAGTGCTAAAATTTGAGTCTATCAATATACATTTGCAATTATCTATCGAATGTCGTGGTCTATTGAAGTGTTCTGCTACTGGGGAATATGAATTATTTTGTCGTATGTCTTGTTTATGGTTGTTGAAACGAAGCCTAAAGTTAGTTCCAGATTCGCCAATATATCCACCATTAGGACATATTGTGCAGAATAGGTAGTAAATTATATTATTGCTATCACAAGTGAGGCGGGGTGGATGTATTGGGATTTTGGAGTTGGGTGCGAGAAATTCACTGTCTGTTATTATGTGTTTGTAAATTAGACAACGAGTTTTGTTACATTTGTAATTACCTGTTTGGTTTGTATTATTTAGATATTTGGTGGAGGTGAGGATAGCTGATAAGTTAGGTGTTTGTTTTTTTGCGTTGATGGGTGGTTTGGCGAAAATGTGTTTGATATTTTTGTTTAATTGGAGGATCTTGTAGTCATTTTTTAATTTGTGAGTAAGTGTGTGGGAATATTGATTGTGGTTAAAAACCATGGGAATCCGATTGTTGTTTTTACTTTTTTTGTATGTGAGAAGTGTGTTACGGTTTATGGGGATAGTTTTATTAAGTGCTTCTTTTATTATATTTATTGTGTATTTACATTTTAGGAATTTTTCTGTTAAGTTATTAATGTTGTGTAGAAAATCTAGATGGTCTGAGCATATGCGTTTGATTCTTAGAAATGAGCTGTATACGATAGATTTTTTTAATTTAAGAGGATGACAGCTTTTGAAGTGAAGGAATTTGTGATGGTTTGTGGGTTTGTTGTATAAACGGGTGGAAAGTGTGTGTTTGTTTAATTTTATCACAACGTCTAAGAAATGGGACGGATGTGTATGAATGTTCCATGGTAAATTTAATTGTGTTGTGGAAGTTGTTGCAGAAAGTGAAATTTTTTTTAGTTTTTCTGATCCATGAGTCCATAGCAAGAAAA
>OZ038497.1:45871849-45934349 GCA_964036315.1 Acanthosepion esculentum
AGTGGAGAGAAGAGAATATATATCTAGATGTTAAATTGATTTGACAGTTTTGGTAGCCTAGGTCTGTCGCGTAATTTGGTTCTTGATTTTATCACATCTTAGATTTATGTCTTCTTTCATTAATCCAATTTGAAATTCTAACAAACAGAATTATGCTTACAATAAACACATTTCTTCTAAAATACAACAAAATAATGACGCTATTTTCTGATTTCCCCTTAATAAAATTACATTATTCACTGATTTCAACTTCCAGAAATATTTTCATTTATCAAATTATGACGTACCCTTGAGACTTGAGGATTTGACATGGCAGTAGACTCGTAAATTGGAGACCAAAAACTTCTTTCTTTTTTCATAGCTGCAATTCAGATTTCTGCCGATGGAAAACAAAAGTTTATTTCCGTGGCTCAAAGACAAATACCAGGAAAGTTACCTTGAAATTTTTATTCCTTCGCTAGCCTTTAAATAACTATGGCCTTGGGCTAGAATTAAAATAAACATGTTATATAGAGAGGAAGTAAAGATTTCATAATAAATGGGAATAGTTTTACGCTATGAGTCTTGTGACCAAGGCCGGATTATAACCTTTTGGGGCACCTCGTCTAATGAAATTATAGCTTCGACATCAGACGAAGCCATCCTCTAACTCGCCCGGAGTCGTCTTCAATATATTTTACACGTGATATTTTTTGCGACATTTACATAGCTTGAAGTAAACTTATTGCAAATACTTTAAATAAACTAGAATACTTATCTTTTGTTTAACAATAAAAAATATTCTTTAAGGAATAACACTTTTTTACTATTTATTCAAAACCAAAATAACACATGTTTCAACACAACCTTAATAAAAAAAAAGAAGATATTTTATAACCAGGATTTATAAGCGTTGTTCTATGACAGGTGAACAGTAGTCAACTTACCTCCATCAGACACCTTACTCTCGACATTATCTCTACTATAACCAAGTGGCGACTCTGGTGGTCGGGCTTGTCGGGCTTAGGGTGTCAAAATTCAAGTATATCTATTTCAAAGGTATAAAAATAGTTGGTAATGCGCCGTTTTTATTCTAGACTTGAGCTGGATCCAAAATTAATTCTTTGAACTCGGTGCCTTGAAATTTTGACCGAAATACATTTCGTTGATATTGTTCATAATAAAGTAGAAAGAAAGAAGAAAGAAAGGAAAAACAAAGAATGAAAGTAAGAAAAAAAAAGAATGAAATAAAATTAACGTGGCTAGTCGGACTGAGTAAGGTCTGAGCCTGATCGAATCTGAAGACATACTTAATAGGCAATGTATATCTTGCGTTAATTTTATAAATAATCTTTCAAAATTCCCTAACCTGTTTCTTACAGAACACATTTTTATTTCAACCTATTTATTTCAAATGTCTATTTTAAATAACCCCATTAAAATTAGGTGATACAGTGATGCTATGTAAGGGAAGCAGCCATTCCGCCTCAACCAATTACATTAACCTTTATCACAAAATTCTGGTGCATTGTTTGATACCAAATGTTTAACGGACCCCATTTCTAGATGTCACTCTTAATATTTGCTTTATTATGTAGTCGTTTTACTATCGTTAACTTTAATAAATTCAGGTCATCCAAAAAGTTGCCTACTGAAATTAGAAATTAAATGTGTCCATGGTCCATATGAACACGAGACCATGGTTCCGTTTCTTTAGGGCATGAATGAAAATCAGTTATTTCTGAACATTTCTGGGACTTTTATGTAGATATCTTTCTGTATCGCGATAATACTGTACCCACCATGTCTCTATTTAGACCTCCTGCATAACTGTAATTCCACAATAGACATCATCATGTACACTTTTCTTTCTTAATGTTTATGGTGGTACTATCACATTTCCCATGCATATAACACTGTTTTCCCTCGTTAATCTATGCCTTATTTCATTAGAAGATCTTTCAGCTTTGGATTCAATTAAGCCACCCATCTTGCTTAATACCGTGTAGAGTTTCTGATACCAATATGTGTAGAGATATTATGTCAGTTTCAACCTAATGTAATATTTCTTCATATGGGAATTTCCATTTTTATGACACCGTTACTGCCGTCAAAGGTTGACTGGAGATCTATTTTTTATATATATAAAGAAGAAAAATATTTTTCATGTTAAAACAATGCGATACCATGAAGTTTATGGTTTCTGTTACTTATGGAGTATAGGGTGGGAGGTGGAATTGTAAATTTATGTGGAATTGGTCGTTAGGTACAGTCTTATGCCTATTTAACATGAGTGTTGCTTTTATTTTATAAACGAATTACTTGTTGGAATTAGTGACACAAAGTAAATCTTTACACGTCAGGTTTGTTTTGATCGGGGATATGGAAAAGTCATGACATTTCATAACATTTTATTCAAAATAATTCTTTTTCTTAGGTCTTTGTATTGAAAAGACGTCATCAATTCTTTCTTTTTTCAACGTTTATATAATGTTTATTTTCTTTTTAAATCTGCATAAAGACTTAAAATGAAATTTTCTTCCATTTATGACAATATTTTTCCAAAGGCGCGTCAGTTTTTCTGTTAATTTTCTACTCATACTTAAAGTATTTGCATTTCTTGCGTTTTTTATAGTGTACCTTTCGACATTGTCCTCAGTAAAAGTATACTCTTTAATCAATTCAAGCTGTTGTATAACTTTCATACACGCAGTTAGAGACAAATATTTTAATTGTAAATGTTCCAATATCCTATATTGATCAGCCATTCCTTCAATCAACTGTAACTGAATCAATTTGTCCTCTATCGTCAAATCTTACGAATCGGCTAGCTTCTCTTAATCTGTGGAGATATTGTATAATTGATTCATCTTGTTTCTGTTTAATGGACAGAAATTTGGTTCTTCCCGCTATGACGTTTCTTTTTAGGTCGTAAATTTCTTTTTATCATTTCTGAAATTTAGACGAAAGTAAAATTTGGTTAGGGTATGCCATAACAGAAATGTTCATTATAGCTTCACAATCTGCTGAAGCTAGGAAGAACTTGGTTATTTCATTTTCTTCCGTTCTTGCCTTTTTTTTTTTTTTTGTTTTTTAGCACTAGCCTGTGCAGTAAAACATCGGATCGAAGTCTTGAGAAATTCTGGTCCGTTGCAGTGACTTAAACATGCTATCATCGCCGTATTGTTGTACAGTGTAACCCGGATATAAGAAACCCGGATATAAGAGAGATTTTCTCTGGTCCCAAATTAGAGGCATACTTACCTAAACAAATTAGACAAAACCCGTATATAAGATAAACCCGGATATAAGAGACTGCGTATCCGGTCACGACAACTCTCTTATATCCGGGTTACACTGTATTATATTTTTCTACGACACATGATCAGTAGTCATCGTCTGAGTCTTTACTCCTTACTTTATTTCTTTCATAACCAAGTTCTGAGATAGAAGCCATTGTCAAAATGCAAGAAAAATAATACGAACAGAATAATTAAAATTTGCACTAAAAAGACAAAAGGTAAAAAGAAAGATGAATTAGCAACAATGATGCAAGCAAATAATATATTAGGTTGGTGCAAAAATAATGTCGTTTTATATATATGAGTTGAACGTCAAAAAACGACATTATTTTTGCACCAACCTAATAGTTAAAGCAAATCAAGCAGGTAAGAAGGCAAAATAATTTAAAAAATATGAGTTGGTGTTTGTACACAAAATCAAAGTCAGAAATCGAACGCAGTATATCTGTCTAGTAAAGGTAGATCTGGAATGAGGTTATTTAACTTATCCAGCCCAAAAGGCAGGATTTGGCCGTTTTTTATGTGGGGCGATACCGAGCCCGTAGACTCGGGCAAACATTCCACAAAGACCCCTCATACACAGGGCGGAGTTTGTCTACATCCCCAAACTTTAATCTGCTCTCCGGAATAGGCTTGTCTGGGCTCCTCTCTGTCCGAAGGCAGAAAATTCGACAAGTCATCACGGCAGGTCTGGACTGATATCATTTACCTTCGCCTTCCGTCAAGGCAGGATGTGCATTAGGACGTTTTAATGTGATGCAAAATCCGAGCCCGTAGGCTTGGGCAAAATTTTCCCCGTAGACCCCGCATATACGGGGTCGGATTTGTCCACCTCCCTAAACGTGCCTCTGCCTTTCTGCACTGCCTCGTCTGCGTTCCTTTCTGCTCGGAGTCAGAGAGTTCGACAAGTCGGTCCGAAATGCCTGAAACAGCAGATCTAGACTGAGTCATGTCAAACACACAAGCTGTCCTTTTTTATTGGCTGAAAAAAAAAAATATCCCAGTATGAAATTTTGTGTCCTTCCGACAATACGAAGATGAAGGGAAAACTTCTGCAATCATCACCCCACCCAATGGGAAATTAACTGATGCAAATAGGTAAAATCGTATTTGACATATCCGATTACAATAAGCAACCTTGAGGGTACTAAAGGATAATCCGACCCTGGCTGTGAGCCATTAGGGTTGTTGGGCACCACATGCAGACGTAGAAGCAGTCGGTGGGTTTTAGTCAAGTAAGTCAGACATATTTCATCTTCCTTTTGGATGATTTTAAATTTGGAGTTTTCCTTCTCCTAGACTGGTTGACACTCACGGCTAGAGAGTTCAGTCTATCCAGGTTAGTAGGATAGTCGGATGGCACGCCAATCTTAAACTTTCGCACCAATAAAAAATACACTACAAACAGAGGTTTTATTTACAAACGGATCTGAACTTCGCACAGGAATTGGAGTATCCGTTTGCTCCCTGAGTGTTTGGTTAACGGCATATCAATTCCTTATGGGTCATTTAATGGCGAAATTTAATTTTCTTTTGCTGGTATTTTTTAACGATGAAAATGGGTTTTCATAATTCCATCGAATTTTGACCCCAGTTTTGTGTTCAGAATTTTCCAACCCTTGCAAGTGCTACCACCCCGGGCCAGGGTGAACCTGGTTCCACGCTCCTTAACACCCCCTCCATCAAAGGCTTTTCTGCTGGATGTAGTCTATCGTTACGCATGACATCTTGCAATAAAGTTAGACTAGTGGAGTAGATATATTGCTTATCTCGAGATCGAACGTTTGAATCCACAAAGGATTTAGTTGTTAAATTTATATATCTGATGGCGTGTCAGACGAAAAACGAAGAGACACACCGAAAAGATAAGTATCTAATTTATTATATATAATCTACAATTCCTTTATGCATAAACTGTTGCGACCAAACATCTTACATTGCTAGCTTTTACATTACAATATACCGGGTTTTCTCAATCTTGGTGATATCGCCAACCGGTGGGCGATTTCATGTGTTGAGCGGGCGATATGCAACTGAACAGAAAATTGTAAGTTACTGGAAATTTTGATTGGCTTTTGATTATTAAAGAGAGATTTCAACATATGCTACCCGAAAAAAATATTCAAAGGCTATTTGCAAAGAACTTATATATAAAAAAAAAAGAAATACTTGATGGTAAATGGGAATAAATGAGTCACATATCGAGACAAGATTTAAATATAACCGCAAATAACGAATATTTTGATATCTTCCATAGCTTTTATAAGGGTCATTAACATTCAAATAGTTCTTCAGATGAAATAACATTTTTCGGATCTAAATAATTAAGGTAGAATAACATCAAAAAATATTCGAAGAATTTTTATTAGTTGCAAGTAGTGTATATACTTTTTTCATTTTAGATTTACTGACAAAAATCGTTTAATTTTTTGTTAACACTTGAAAGGCTTACTCTAACCGTAAAGTTAGCCTTAACCATAAAACTAAATTATATACACAGTTTTCAGTAGTCAGTTTATGAACCAGTAACAAACTTTTAGCAAACAATTTCGGTATATTTCCGAATATTTACTATCGAATGGCGATGGAAAATGTTTCCATATAAAAAATGGATGATGAAGAAAAAAAAGTTGATTTGTTTGTTTGTTTTGTTTTGTCATGCTTTACGGCATATCACCCTCAATGGGTTTTTTAATGCCGACAAGATTTTTATTGCTGGTAATATGTTTTTTCAAACATGTATTGCTGGTAATTTTGTTTTCAAAAATGTATTACTGGTAATAATGTATTGCTCGTAATAATTTTTCTTCAAAATTTTATTAGTTTTACAAAGTATTTCTGGTATTAAAATGTATATTACACTTTCATAGTGTTTTGGCCCCAGTTTTGGGGTTAACTATTTACACTTAGCTGGGACCCCAAGAGGTGCTACTACACCGGGTCAGGCTGGAAAGGGGAACACCAGTAATTAAGAGGTGGTTCCACGCCCCTCAAAACCTCCCGATGAGAGGCCTTGCTATTGGGCGTAGTTTGTCGTCATACCCAGGACGGAAAAAAAGATTGAGAACTCTTGCAATATACTATGCCACCAAATATTCGACAGAGAAATATATATTTGTGATGTTAAAGTCGAATGGTGTAATGATAAATGTCAACATTTTATCACGGAAACTGATTTAATGACAAACAAACTCCAAATGCTTTTGATTTTGGAAAAAAGTACTAAAAACATTTTCTTTAACCAACTCAATTCTCAGTCCGACAAAATCATTTGAAGTGGGAAGATGATAGTTACCATGCAGTATTGATTCTTATCTTCACACTGTCTACATCTATCTCCGATATTGAGAATCCGTCCTCTATATATAAAGAACATTTAACAATATATATTTATGTGTTTGTGTACTTGTGTACATGAAGTTGAATCCATAATTTCGTAGCTTCAGACCTATTTGTGAGTTGATTCGCGATGTCAAAATTTCAATAACCAATATATAATATCAGCAATTAATATATAAGAGATGGATTGGGTGCTTTGACAAATAACGATGATTATATTTCAAAATAATTTCAAATAAATGACTTCTACTGACTTCCTGACATTCATACGTAAATAGTGGATTCTATGAATTGAATGAAAATTCATGTGTTTTGTTATTTTGGGTTTTTTTTTTGGGGGGGGTTATATCTTCTGCCAGCTGCAATGATGGAGAAAGCATTACCGCGCACCATCGCCAGTGAGATACTCTGAAAGAACCACTTCATTTCGCGAGGCACGTCCCTTAATTGAAACGGTGTCCCGCCAAACCTCAGAATGAACGCCATCGAACGAGGGCCAATAACCCCAGAAGTCTCCACTGCCACAGGAGTAAAAGAAAATATCTGTCAGCAAGAGAAGAAAAATTCATGTGTTTTGAGCATCGATTAGCGTGAGATGCTTTTCCAAACTAAGAAAATCCCCTCATAGAATTTAACGAATAATTCTTCTCAATGTATAATGCGCGTGAAAACGAACCTTCGCTGCGGAATCTTTCCATACAAATCCATTTATACGTTGCAGATTCTAAAAGAGTAGTTGGCTTTTTATTTTTTTTGCCGCTCAAATTTTCTATTATGACATTGACGATTTTATTTTAATTACGAATGCAAATTTCTGGTTAAAAAAAGTAGAAAACGAACAAATAAAACCGAACGTGCTCTGTAAACACAATTATCATTTAAAGATTTTATTTTGAAATTTTTCGTAAGTTCAATAGAAAATCGCAAGTCTGAATAATTATTTGAAAACTGCAGGCCAAGTTGAATTATGTCTGTACAGTGACAGGTTTCCACGTGTTTGGAAGCCTGTCGAATGGGAAACTAATGATTAGATTCAATTACGACAAACAATTTGTTAGTAAATTATCTTCATTAATTTTGAGGCTTCTGAATTGCAGTTAGGAATTTTTAAAATCCTGAATCTGAACTGCTTCGAAATATCCATTCACTCATTCATCCAACCACAAATGGATATGGATAGAAATGCACATTGAGACACATCTTAATCCGGTGATGATTAACAAAGAGGTTTCCTTACAAGACAGTATAATCTTCACAAAGCGTCCTATATTTTCTATATTTTGAAAAATAATATATATATACTACTTAAACAAATATAGGGTGACCCCTAAAAACGGGAATTTTTGAAGTGCGTATTGCCAGACATGAGCAAGTGGCAACACTGCGAGACACTGACCTTGAGCAAGTAAACATTTAGCCATTTTAGTAATGAGAATGAAATTCACAGTATCCCATTACTAGTTGTTCACTATTGAGAAGAAGTCTAATTCTTGTATCTCTTTTTTAGATGTTCTTGTGCATCGGACTCCATCTCATTTTCTTACTTCTGTGTACCGTAAACCAACCTTTTCCGGCTCATTTTGTCCCAAACGACGAAAGATCAATCTTATTAGGACCCTAAGTCACAGGGCCTTGATGATTTTTAGTGAGCAATATCTCGAGGACGAATTAAATTTTATCCGCTGTACCTTATTAAAAAATGGTTATCCTAGCGATACCTTACACACAGTCATGCGCGATAAAGTTATTAAATTCAGGAAGGAAAAAGTGGACGACGTGCAGAAATGTCCCGTCTATTTACGACTCCCATTTATAGGTTCACGTGGTGAGCTTTTGGCCAAGCGAATCCTGTCTGTAGTCCAAAATTGCTATTTCTCTGCTCAATTACGAGTTCATTTTGTGACTCGCACTGCCTTCCCGTCTATGCGTAAGGATCTTCTTCCTCCCCTTCATGTCTCCTCTGTTATTTATACATATAAATGCGGCTGCGGTAGTAGCTACATAGGAAGAACCACCCAACGTTTAGATTGTAGGATCAGGCAACATGTCCCTTTACGTGTCCTCAATCCGGAAGCTAGTAGTAGCCAATTGGTGAATACTTCCGGTTCAGCCATCACTGAGCACCTGATAAATAGCAGGGTGTGCGCAATCAATTTTAGTACGAACTTGTTCGCGGTGCTAGCTAGTTCGCACTCACTATTTCATCTAAGAGCGCTGGAATCGTTATATATACGAGCGAGGGGACCGTCTCTTTGTAAGCAAAGGGACTGCCTCCTTGGTCTTCATGTAATCACGCTCTAGCATTTTCTATTCTTATTCCCCACATTTTCCATCTCTATTTTCTGCTACATAATTTTTTTTTTTTTTGGCAGAAAATTGTACTATTCGGGTTAATAAAAAAGAAAATGTCTCTTTTTTCATACAGATAATTCATTGTCAATTTTAATGTTTTAATTGTGTGAATTTTGCTTGTGTCATAATTTAGCTATTTATTATAGAATTAAAAAAGTTCCCCGTAGACCTTGATAAGCTAGGGAACGAAACCGTTTGGTCTTTTGAGTGATTGTTCCATTTTTTATTTTTTTACTTTCTCTCACATTATGCCCATTAGTAATAAATTTTATGTCTTTCTAGCTATTTGTAAGTTTTGTACCTCACACAATTTATTCGTATATATATATATATATATATATATATATATATATATATATATATATATATATATATATATATATATAGTTTACGAAAAACTAGGTAATCCGTATGGGTAAAATCCAGAGAGTTCAATGTAACTCAGAGCTAATAATTTAAATAAAAACAGACTACTTTAAGGTTCCATATAATAAATTATTTCACCACAGCCCTTTTAAAGGACCGCGGATCATCAGATTTTACTTCCAAAGGTTGAAACGAAAAATGAAAAAACCTTTCAACCATTGGAAGTAAAATCTGATGATCCGACGTCCTTTAAAAAGCCTGTGGTGAAATAATGTATTATATGGAACCTTAACGTGGTCTGTTTTTATTTAAAATATATATATATATAACGATTGCGTCTAGCATGAAACAACCTGTCGCCTCTAACAGTTGACTTCAATGTTCACTTTTATATTTACACACGCTCTATTTCTGATATTGAGCACTTTATCCCATAAATATAGCACACGTTAAGACTATATATATATATATATATATATATATATATATATATATATATATATATATATTGTGTATTTAGACAGCAATCCTTCATTTATGCATGTTTCATTAAAACGACAGAGAAGGTACTACGATTAAGCGTTTTGTTTAATTTTTCTTGTTTTCGAACAAATGGTTTCTTTTTGAGTGTGTAGAAACTGTCCGAATGTTCTATAATTCCGAGCGCTTTTGGCTATACATTTAGCCATAATCAAGGATGACTTTATTTTTTCAGTTTAATTGAGTGTGTGCGTTATGTGTATGTTATAAGTGTGTTATAGAGATGTATTATTTTGCGAACACGGTTTAGCACATTGTGGCTTTGTTCGTGCTTAATATTGTTAAGTGTTAACTTTTTCTTTTTATTATTAGGGCTTCCGTTATTTTTTTACAGGTGGATGAGGTTATTATATTTGTATTTTCTACTAGTGTGTTTATAATGGAGTCTGTGTGTGTGTGTTTAAATTGGTTCTCATGAAGCTATGATCAGATAGGTGTAACGTAAGGCGTCTGGATAAGCATGTAGTTGTGTAACCCTTGTAATTGTTTTATGAGTCCGGTTTGATCAGGAACACTCTTCCTTAAGGTGCATTTGAACTCATAGATAATGTTCTTTCGTTGTAATTTTGACTTAACTGGTTTGTTGGTATTTTTTAGTATAAGGTTATCTGTCTTAAATGTTTTTTATAGTAGATAATTAATTTGAGTTTTTAATCGGGTCATTTGGGGTAGTGTATTTCTTTATAATATTTCTAAGTGAAGATTCATCTTGTTTGTAGTTAATGCGCATTTGGGCTTTGTAGAAAATATTTATGTAATTTTTGGCTGTATGTTCACGATCGTTGTTATTTACTTTGGGGAGAAATAGTCTAATTTGCTGGTTAGGGAAGTCATTGTTAATTAGTGTCTATTTTACATTATTGTGTTCTTTAAGTAGTCGAGAAGAGGAATTCTGTTGTGCTCTTTTAAGGAAGTTTTTTATTACTCCTATTTTGTATCTGAGGAGGGGCATTCACTTTTAAATTTAAGGTAGCAAGAGTTTCTGCTAGAGAGTTTTTTTATATAATGAGGTGAGAAAAGTGTTATTATTATATTCTACAAGAACATCTAAGAATGGGAGTTTGTTTTTTTGACTAAGTTTGTAGGTAAAGTTAAGGACAGACTTTTTTATCAAATGTGATCTTAAGAGTACCTATTTCTGTTGTGTTATTTGCTAAAATAAAAATGTCTACGTAGCGGACATATATTTTAAGTTTACAGATCTGTTTAAATATAACATTTTCTACATGGGATATGTAATAATTGGAAAAGCATGGACCGAGTAGATTTCCTATACTAACGCCATTAGTTTCGGTGTAAATGTTGCCATTATGGTCATAGAATGGCACTTTGGTTGTGCATGCGTGTAGTAATCTTTTGAGTATAAATGGTGTGATGGATGGCGGAGGGCTAGAATTATTAGTATACACAGAATTGAGGATAATGTCAATGGTTTGATCGTCGGAGACGTTTGTAAATAAGTAGGTAGATGGGATCATGGCTGTCAAATATATATATAGATATATAAAGAAATCAAATTCCTTTGTAGCTAGAGATGTGACCTTTTGAACCAGGAAAATATTTTTCCTGGGGAAATAAACTGGAAGCTTAAGGTTATCTCTTTCTTAATTATTTAATTAATATTTGCTCTGTTGTTACATTGAACTCTCTGGATTACATCCTCTTTGGAATTATTCAACCGGATTACCAAACCCTTCATTACCTTACTATATATATATATATATATATATATATATATATATATATATATATATATAATGATTGCGTCTAGCATGAAACAGCCTGTCGCCTCTAAGTATTGACTTTAATGTTCACTTTTATATTTACACACGATATCTCTGATATTGAGCACTTTATCCCATAAATATAGCACACGTTAAGACTATATTTCTTGATATATATATATATATATATATATATATATATATATATATATATATATATATATTACAACAAATCATTCATACAAAAAGGAAATTACTAAGGTTAATTATGCAAAATGGCGAATTCACTTCACTAACTAAATTTTAAAAGATGCATTAACCAACTAACCACTCGATGAATGTTATGATCTTTGTTTTTTATAATTATATACCGTATTAGGTCTTCCTTAAATACGCAAGTACTTTCGACGGCTTCTCCGGTCATCATCAAGCATGGAAATTATTTTCTTTTTGGGAAAATTCAGTTCTCTATAAAGATCATTTACCCAAATTTATATCTATCACATACACCCACACACACACGCACACACGCACACACACACATAAAACACGCACACACACACACATATATATGTGTCTGTTTTTGTTTGTGTGTGTTATTGTTCTGTGTGTCTGTCTCTGTGTATGTGCCTGTGTGTGTGTGTATTTAGGTAGCATATTTTCATTCAAACAGATTTATTTTTATTGTCATCCTTTCGAGTTCCCGGATTAACTTCTTGGTAGCCTTAGAAAATTGATTAAGAAAAATACCATCATTTTCTTTCAAATAATTTTTATTTTCCAAAATACTTTTAATCTCATCTGAGACCATCATCAGGGGTTTAAATTGTCTGGCAATGAGTATATGTGTTTCTGTAAATTCAAAACATTTAATTTGTTGGTTTTAATGCAGCAAGAAATTAATCGGTGAAATTGAAAGGATCACAAAGAAAATAAAGCGACACGAGATTCCGATATTATTTAACCAAACCTGTTTCAATATATATATATATATATATATATATATATATATATATATATATATATATATATATATATATGGATAAAATAAATGAAAACATTTTGATTGTTTTTTTGCGAAAGTATTTATTTCTAAGTTTATATATATATATATATATATTTAATATTTCAGACCACCTCGGTCCTTCCTCAGAAATTAATTGATTTACTACTGTATTACTGTATTTGGCAGTTTGTTCATATATATATTGTTTTATATATATATATATATATATATATATATATATATATATATATATATATATATATATATATATTCACCAGCATTATAACAATAATATTATACATATATGTGTTTGAATTGACATCTCCGTATTTTTAATGTATAATCGGCGTCTCCCGGTTTGATTATTTTTTATACTCTTTCTATGTATATAGTCTATTGTTGTGCTAGCATGAGTTCACAAGTCATCGTGACCGAGTATTGAGAATAATGGCGCTGTTTGAACTGCTGATCATGAGAGATTATACTTTCTCTCTCCCCAGAAACCGTAACTAAGTTCTGCTAGTTTATGCCTGGATTTCTGAGATGAGGGTTATTATAATTTTCACTATTTTAAAAATAAAGTATGCGGCATCCATCTGTTTCGAGAAACCTTGGATCTGCATCCAAAGAGTAATGCCTCAGCTGCTAATGGTGGGATTAGAGCATATATGGTTATACGGGCCCACACAGGAGTGACTGTCTCACTTGCAACGAATGCATTTGAAGACACTCTCTCCCGGTTTCGCCTTGTTGTTTTCTTTCCGTAAGCAGGCTTCTCCCCAGCGGGAAGCCTTCATTTCTTTCCTCATCTCTCCAGCCCGCGGTGTAAATTGTGTTTCCAGCGTGAGCGATCGTTGGCGACGTCTTCCCCTTCTCGATGTCTAAGTCTATTGCCCTTATGTCCCTTTAATGAGGTCACTTTCGTGTACTCCTGTCGGTAGCCAGTTCCTCGTATTCCCTTCGGATAACTCCCATCTGTCACACGGTATACATGCCCAAGCCAGCGGAGCCAGCGTTTGTTGGAGAAGGGCGTATACGCTGGGTAACTGGCTATGGGTGAGAAGTAAAACATTGCTGACCCGGTCAGACTAATTGATGTCCAGAATGCGTCTCTAACGGTAAAGATGAAAGGCGCTGAGCCTCCAATTCTCGCTGCTGTATAGCATCACTCTGACGACGCATGCCTTATTGACTGAAATTTTGGTGTTTGTAGTAAGCTTTCTATTCTCCAAGACTATCGAGGTCAGCCTGGCAAAGATGGTAGCAGCTTATCCGATCCGCCCGTTGATCTTTGTGTTTTGGGAGAGACATTCTTAAATTATGTCCTGAGGTATGCGAATTCGTGAACCACCCCCAGGTCGTTGTTGTTGATTTTGATGGCGGGAAGCTGTTCAACGCCTTGTTCAATCACGTTGGTTTCTTCAGAAGTTTTTATCCGGATGCAGACGGTTTGCTGTCAGTATAGGTTCTTGATTATCCTAATATCCTTCCCAAATATCAAGGTTGTTCATCACTTCCAACAGATCTTTGTAGTGTACTTTATCGACCTCCTTAACATAATCAATAAAACACAGGTATACATTCTTCTACATTTTATTAATGTAATGGTCCTGATCTGGCATCTAGTCTACAGTCACTTTCACGCAGACGTGCCATTGCTTCCCTCTGTCTTTTCTACAAATACTTTCGCGGTAACTGCTCCGAGGAGCTACTTTCGCTGGTTCCCAAACTGCATGAATTTAAGCGTGCTAATAGGTTGGCATCTCTCCCACCCTTTTACTGTCGAATCTGTTAAGTGGAGCCGTCTCTTCTGCTCCAATAGCTTCATGTCTCTCACTTCGCGTATGTTGAACTCCCTTCCTCTTACTTACTCTCCTGATAGCTATCATCTTCAATTATGCAAATGCAATGTCAATCGACATCTTCAGATGCCTTGATCTATTTCCCGTCCTTCTCTTCATACTTCCCTCTCTCACGCCTCTTTACGCTTGCTTCAACTGTCTGTAAGCACTTGCGTGCTAGTAGCACTCGCACCATACTTGCGGTGAAATGATTGTTTAAAAATCTAGCAAGAGAAAAAAAACTTCAATTTGATTATTTTGTTTTTTTAACCCGAAATCTCACCTTCTTGCTCGTTCCTGATTAATCAATTCAAAGACGAATGAAAATACTTTGCTACATTCTCTTTTATTTCTACCATTATTTTTCCGCGGGACATGTGACCGTCAACTGGTCCTGTCAAATATATCGTATTCCAGAAACACGATACATTCTTTCCTCTCATAAATTTTATAAATTTAAAACGACATTAGTGCTGGATGCTCGCTCAGTGAATGCTGACTGTTTCCTTGGAAGGAAACGGCTAATATTGCCATTACCATTATCATAGTGCTGTATATTGTGATAATCGATCTCACCTGAAAAATGAAGGACTCGATTCGATCTCTCTGCAGGATATTTACAGAGGATTGTAATCCTAACTGTAAATAATGGTCAGCGTAAACAACTCGCGAAGAGCCTCGTTCTCAGGCGGAGACACTTCGAAGTCAATCAAATATGCGTAACGAAAAATTAATTTAATTAAAATAGAAAGATGCCCACCTGGTTTTCGTTTCGATTGGAAGATATGTTATTTAGTTGTTCTCCCAAGCAAAATGAGCGGTTTTAGACTCTCCCTTTCCCACAAAAGCCACTCTGTCCCACTCCTCCAGCCATCAGTGATAATTAATGTCTTTTATAAATTTAAGTTGCAATTATATTTACAAGACTTTTTGACGGATTCTTTGTTTTTAGGTTGTTTTTGTTGTTGTTGTTGTTGTTGTTGTTGTTGTTGTTGTTGTTTTAATTCTGACAAACCCGGTTGTAAGATTGGACAGTAAAATCAAACAAAAATGAAACTTCTGTTACAAATCACATAAGGCTGAATAAAAACAAAATCTTCCCAAATTAACACAATGTTTTCCGTGAAATTGTATGTGGCAGTAGCTCTCCACAGCTTCCACCTTTTTTGTTTTGCTCTCAGCAATTTTTTCCTGATTCCTCGTTGCATTTGTAGTACTTGCATCGATTTTATCAGAACATTATGTTGATTATTCGTTGTTTTTTTTCTCTACTTCATTTGCCTTCGATATAACATGTGTGCGTTAAATTATCCAAGCCTTTGCCCTCAATTTACAACCAAATCTTTTTAACTAAGTCTTCGTTAACAAGGTTCTGGGTAGCTTCTGTTTTCCTTAAAATTACACCAATTCACGCATGCTCTGAAAAAGGTATTCTCAGATTTATTTGGTCAAGCAACATTTCAATTGATTCAATTCCTTTCATCAGTTGTTAAGAAATCGTCTATATTTCACTGCCATATAGGGGATTCGATTTTACATATCAGTCAAGCTATCTTTTTATCGTTTTAATTTTGTTTTTAAATCCCTTAAATGGCCTACAATTTTCTATAACAATATCAGACGTATGTTATAGGATGATTTATGCATTGTTTAATTTTTACGTTCCTAATACGTAATTGATTTCCTTGTTTGAAAAAATGTATTCCCTCTTCTTACGAGTCATTTTCCACCCTTTCTTATCGTTCTTAACCAAACGAACTGGTCTGCCATGTTTTCGGTTTTCCTTGTCAATTAATCATCAAAACTTTTTTTTATCTGCGTAGTGTGTATTATTCAGTTATTATCTGCCAATATTAAAACCTGTCGGATTCCCGGACTAAATAAACTGAGCGCTAAAGGGTTTCCTTGCCGTACTCCTCTTTCTGTTTTGATGTCTCTCTTTAGATCAGTGTTTATTTGTATACAAGCTGCAGTTTCACCATATAGATTACGGATAGTTATTGTATCCTTTCTATGTAGAGCAAGGATTTACAAAATGTAAGGAAGTTTTTCGTCTCGTAATTTACCTAGCACTTTGTGAAATCTATACTATATGGTATAATCATAGCGAATTAGCATTCTTCGTACTAACACCATTCTGACTATGAACATAGAATTTCTATCAGCGTCTGGTTTAAAATCACATTCTTCTATTTCTGTTTTTTTTTTTATTTCAAACCTATATAAACTGCTGATTTAAAAGATATAATGAGCATTATTTACATTATTCCTCATCTTTGTCGCCATATTTATTACAACGTTTCGGCCGTTGTACGCTCTGGCCTTCTTCAGGGGGTTAGAATGTCGAACTGAACCCTTTATCTTGCTCACTGGGGTAGACTGTTCTAGTTCCACGTGCCATATTTAATGGATGTCAGTTAACAGTTATCTCCTGTTAATTCTCCTCTCCAAGTTCTCCACTACCTTAATTTTTGTTGTTATTATCGCTCTTCTCTGCCTTAACCGGGTATTGAACTCCCACTCTTTGGGCCCTGTCACTGGATCTAACCAACACCTTTATCCACTGTGCCATGTGTCCTTGAGGACATCTGTTTATGCATTTAAGCCTAATGCCTTCAGCAACTATTTTTTTACCAGTGCTCATATTGCAATTTTTGCTGTTATCAATTCATTTTTTTACCAGAGCTCATATTATAATTTTTGTTGTTATTATCGCTCTTCTATGGCACTCCTTATTACTGGTTCCCATATTGTATTCATTTCTATGCTTGGTCGGCCGAAACGTTGTAATAAATATGGCGACAAAGATGAGAACAATAGTCGGAATAATGTAAATAGTGTACATAATACCTCATCTCAGAAATATAGACAGATACTGAAGGGGTTCAGTTCAACATTCCAACCACCTGAAGAAGACCAGAGCGTACAGCGACCGAAACGTTGTAATAAGTATGGCGACAAAGATGAGGACAATAGTCCGGATAATGTAAGTAGTGTACATAATACCTCATCTCAGAAATATAGACAGATAATAAAGATATAATGAGTTTGCAAATTGTGCAAATAGAATAATAGACATAGCATTCTGTGTATCAATCTTGAATTCCTGATAAATGAAAATTCATTTATTTTTGATATGCCATATATTCTGTAGTAAATACGAGTGGATGTACCAGTATTCATATAGGACAATGTAATCTAAGAGGTCTATGTGAAAGATATATGGACTGGTGTCACAAATAATTTATTTCCATTCCGTACAACAAACGAGATTGTTTCCCCTTCAAAGTAATCCTCATTGAGTTACTTGAAACTTTTCCATCCTTCTCGATCGTATTTCTATGCACTGCAGAAAGCATTCGTCTTGGGTGCCCCTAAGCTCCGTCTTTACGATCCTCTTCATGGCCTCCACACCTTCAAAAACATTCCCCTTTATCTTGGTGAAAAGAAAAATTCACACGGAGCAAAACCTGGTGAATAGAAAGGTTGTTTCAATACGGCGATATTTTTCTCGACTAGGAACTGCCAGATACTCGGGATATTGGGAGAGAGTGCATTATCGTAGTGAAGCAACCACGATTTGACCTGCCATTAAAGCATGTGAGAAAATAAGAAATGCAATGTTTGCAGAAAACTAAGATTACGGTTAAATATACTCCCAAGATATCATGTTAGATGATAATACAATCCACTTATCCCTCTTGTGGCCAGAGCTCACATAGCACACCCAGTCCTGTTACTTTTCAGATAGACATTGTATATATAGATACAAAAATACAACTGGACCAAAAAATTCAGGTTTATTCATTGCTCGGTGTTCATGGTTCGTTCCTAAATGCTCAAAGCTGAAGGACCTGACAAAGAGGTGTAAACAAAAATATTTGAAAAGAAAAATGCAATGGTTGCAGAAAGCTAAGTTTACACTTATAGACTGTACAATTTACCGAGAGATGAAAATGATACTTGAGGCAACAATAATCTTCTCATTGATGTTCTTTTTCATGTCCAGCTGACTTGCGATCATTCGAACAGTCAACCGACGATCGCCACGCACCACTTGCTCGACGTTGACCTCAGTCCTGTTCGTTGAAGGCTTTCTGCTTCTGAAATATCTTACACCTTATCGTAACCCTCTTTGAATCTCTTGCGCCATTCAGAAACACGTGTGCGTAAGATGGTATTATCTCCATACACTTGCTGACGCATTTCAAGTGCTTGCAATGGAGTTTTCCCCAAACAGACCAAAAGATTCACGTTTTTTCATTGCCCGGTGTCCATCGTTCTTTCCTCAATACTCAAAGCTGAAGGCCCTGAAAAAGAAGAGGTGTAAACACAAAACATGTGAAAAGAAAAATGCAATGGTCGCAGAAAGCTAAGATTACACTTATATACTCCCAAGATATCATGTGAGATGATAATACAATCCACTTATACTTCTTTCGCCCAGATCTCATACAGCACTCCCAGCGCCGTTAATTTTCAACTATATCTCGTGTAATGCTAATGGGGATATTAGCCGTTTCCTTATAAGGGAACTCTCGCCCGATAAACCTTTGACATCTTCGTTTGGAATTTATAAAATCTTCATATTAAAGCAATTTGTCGAGAAATTAAGTTCATCATGTTGTCTAACTCTAATTGATCTTTACAGTACTGATGGGGGGGGGCTTGCTTCCTAATAGCGATATGGAATGTAAGATTAATTACCTCATTATTTTCTCTCGGATTTATTCGTGATAAGTTCTCTCAGATTTATGCTTGGTAATTTAATAATTGTTCCTATAATTCTAGATATATACATAAAACATATCCATGCCTTCACTTAAAAATAATAAAAATAAAAATGGCTAAAAGAATACCGAAAGCACTCGGATATGCAGAAAATTTGAACAATGTTTTACAGACATTATATCCAGAAAAGAAAACACTTGTAGTAACAAAAGAAAAAATAAGTAAATATTTTAATCACAGTAGCTTGTAAATCGTCTTTAATGAAACTATATATATATGTGTGTGTGTGTGTATGTGTGTGTGTGTGCGTGTAAAATGAGTATATATATATATATATATATATATATATATATATATATATATATATATACAATTTTTATATATATTATTTATATATGCGTGGTACTTATTGAATAACGCTCAATATCAGTGATAGAGCTAACATATTTAGTTGGGTTGATGTCAGATTGTGACCCTGGGTTTCACGCTATTTGACGATCGCAAACAGCGTGAAACCCAGGGTCACAAACTCACATCAGTCCAACTAAATATATTTCTATATGTGTGTGTTTGTGTGTGTCTGTGTGAGTGTGTCTGTGTTTCTGGGATGCACCGATCAACTTCCACCGATCCTGGCATTTAAATATTGACGTCACCATTCTCAGTTTTGTACACTAGACCGATTTGTAGTAGACAGCTTTGATCTTTACGCTTACCTCTTATCAAAGAAACGAATGTTTTGATGATTTGCAAAAGGCGTCTGCTAGAAATAATATTATCGATTTTAGGAATTAACGGTACGTCATATCGACGAAGATCATCGATGTCAAATGATTTAGAACAAGACATCGTTGATGCCCGGTTTAAAGCTCTCTTTTTTTTTCTTTTCTTATCGCTTTTCAAATTAGACTGGCAGGTCCCGGTTTTTGTCAAGGGTCAACTGACCATAAATCTATTCTTGGTTTAATTTCTCAGCCTTCATTTTTGGTTCTTTCTCTCAGAATTTGTTAATGTAGGCCAACTTTGGAAGTCATCTCCATTTCTAGGTTATTCTGAGTATTTCTGTTTCAATGGTGGCGGGTGTTTAGCACGTTAGCATTTATACACCCCCTCTGCAGAAGTACTTGGTATGAATATGTCCATGGCAACTGCTCTGATAAGCTTTTTATCCCTGGTGCCCCGAGTACATAAATTTATGCGTGCTACTAGATTGACATCTAGATCCCACCCGTTTTGGTGCTCCGAACAATTTATTTTATTTTTTATGTAGTAACTATATTATGGGATCTTACCTGTACCGATACAATGAACTCTTCCTGGCACTATAAAGACTGCGCCCCTCAAGAGAGACGAGAACGGAAGTGGAACGAGTCGAGACAGAACGAGTCGAGACAAATAATAGTTAACTCTAAACCAGACTGACAGTCATACTAACACCTTCAATTTCTTGTATTATTATTCTGTTTAATATATCTTTGTTATTCCTACTCTTGTGTTCGTGTTGTTCTTCCTTGGTCCTAACCTTTGACCATAACAGTGGTGCGAGGGTATTGGACCATAACATATATAGACGCTAAGATATACAAGACACAAGAAAATACCAAACCTTGCCTCTGCAAAAAATAAAACTTTAAGAGGTCTCAGTGCAAGAAACTGACGAAGAATAAGAATGGGTTTTCTTCTTCGCATTCATATCTACGGAATTTCAGTGGGGATCAAGTCCTCTTATCTCTCCTTAATGTATTCACGCTTTTTTCTTCTGTGACCTCTGTCTTCAAGATGATTTAAATATTACTTTGAATGTCTATCTAACTTTTGAAAAGGCTCATACTGATTGTTCTAAGCGCTATTAACGATGTGTTCAAATGTAACTTTCATACTCCAAATATCATTCATTCGATATAAAGGCATAGGTAAAATCTTTTCATGGGCAATTTCTCTTAAGGGCGTGGAGGATAATGGTTTTTAACAGCTTCAGATACTACGTAGCTTTTGACACTTTATATCAAGTGAGCCTGTTTTGCCATCTCAAAATAGTTTACTCTGATTCACACAACTTGTATGCCGTCAATATATCTCTAAGTGTTAGCTTTGTTTTTTTGCTAATGAATATTATTAACCTTTATCACGCTGCAGGCGACAATTGTGGCCGTAGAATTGTCTCCCTTTGCTACTCTGGGCGCATTCTGTCGCCCTGAGACGGTTTCTATAAATAAACACTTGTCAACTGTTATTTTCGGTATTTTAAGCAGGAAATCGCCTCCTACTGCTTTGGAAGAACATTAAATTTCCGTTTTCCGATACCATTTTGAATTCTTCTATACTCTACATATGGTGTAAACCGATTAAACCCGCGTTATTTCTTTTGCTATTTTTTTTTGTTAACAAAAATGGCCGTGTCAATATCAAACGAAGCATTTATTCATGATCTTTTTTTACTATATTTGTTTTTTTTATTTCGCGTTTCAATATTTTTTGTTTTCAACGTCAAAACATGCATACAAGTCGTAATGCTTATGCATAAAGCATTACATCAAAATATTAATCATCCATTCTTTTATTAGTGTACAAAAAATAAAATACAAAGAAAATTTTAAAACAGTAGGTGTTCATGTTATGGCACCCTCAAAATAATGCAGGGGGAAAATTCTAGGAAAAGAATTAGCGTGGTAAAGGTTAACATTTTTAGAGATAATAATGGTTTGTAAATATACTATTTAACCCATATCTGTAGGGGGAGAATAGATGTTATCTAAGCGCAAATGAATGTAACGAACCAGGCTTAAATTCGAACACAACTCGCTTTTTTCTTATTCCAAGATTTTACACTTTACACCACATCTAGCTAATGACCAGACTCGACATTGCTTAACTTCACTGATAGAAAGAAATGTTAAATACGAAGAAAAGAATATTACAGTGATATTGTCTGCTTAGCATTTTCTATACAGCAATGAAAGCTGGGCAGTTTCACAACAGATGTGAAGAAATAGGATGATTCTTCCAAAGAATACAGTAGAGAGCGAGAGAGCCAGAGAGACAGCATGAACGTGAATATTTATCCATTACGGATTTTGTTTTGCGTTTATGTTTCTCATGCACGTTAGACCATCGCATTCCAACATAAAAGAAAAAATTCCATAATGGATAACTAACCACGTTCTAACGATGAATTGGAAATGTCAGTCATAGCATTTAAAAACAAAAGAAAAATATTCACTAATGGATAGGTACACATAGTTTTGCCTTGCTAGTTGCACCCCTGATGATAACCTCAGAAAGAGATGGAAAGTAATTTGGAAATAAACGTGATTCTCACTGTTACAATGCATTTCTTGCCTTATTTAATTGTTAAATACAGAAAAATATTCGTGAATATGAAAGGATTATGATACAAATAAGCAGATAATGTTTGTAATTTATTCACCCAGACATGCCTAGAATAGAAAATCTCCGCCTAAATACACACACACATAAATATGTGTGTATGTGTGCGCACGCTTGTGTGTGCTCGTGCTCGCGTGTGTGTGACATCTAGACCATATAGACGATTGTATCTTGACCTAACCTGCAATGTTTTTTCTTTAAGTCAGCTGGTGGGTTGTAAAGATACTTAAACAATCACAAAAATAAAACTAATGTTAAACAAAAGTATGTGTCTAATGACCTCCGACTTTGTTTTATAAATTTTAAATTTTGCCCGGTTAAAAGAGACATATTTGTTCAAGGCACAATTTAAAATCTTGTTACAATCTTTATTTTGTCATACTCGACAACAAGATTTCAGTCATCATGTGTGAACGCATTATTTTGCCTTTGGAATTTCCCCGCTAGTATTCGTTGTGAACGATCAATTTTATTCCTAACCGTTAAATATCTAACTTTAAATATAATCATTAAATATCTAAACTTGTTGTAAAATACAAATTTGGGGATAATTTTGTACTCTTTTTTGGAGTCAGCCATTAACACTGAATTTATTGAACCTATAATCTATGGCTGTCTAAAGTGAACTGGAAGTTCTACCAGGATTTATTACCGGTGGATACAAGATTAACAATATAAGATATTGATACCATTTTTTGTCTGACACATAACAGAAAACTGTAGAAATACCTTGATAAGAATGCAATAGAAAACAGCAAGAAAGGACCATCAAACCATTATTGTAATAATGTATGTTTGTTAGCAAGAGGAACAGCCGTAGATACGAGTTATAAATTGGAGATTTCAAAATCCAATAAGTACACAAATTTAGATATCTAAGTGTTATGGCAGAACATGGAAAATGTGACATGGACCCGCGAATGCGTATGGGGATAGCGAAAGAGGCTTCCCACAACTAAACAATATTTTAAAAACAGGAAATTTTTTTATAACATAAACTTTACTGAAATGCTATGTAGTATCAATACGCCTATATAACAATTAATGCTGGGCAATGTCTTCACAAATGAAGAGGAGACTTGAAGCAGCAGATATATAGTCCTACGGAAAATACTCTGAACAAAACTTATTAAAAGCTAGAAATTTTAATGAAAATTGGAATGAAAAGTATACTTTTTCGTACGATCAGAAAATGTGAGTGGAATTTTCAGGGACAAATAATGAGAAAGAAGACCTGGAGATATTGACACTCATAAAATAGATAAGAGGGGAAACAGATTTTGTTCATGGATGGCAGAACAGAGACTATGAAGGGAAAAGATTGCTTCTTCGGACTATGAAAGTTAGAAAGTTGTGGGGAGCTTAATTACTCACGCATTAAAGGGACACAACACATAGAAGGAAAAAATGAGAAGAGGCTGTCCGCATCATGATGTCGTTTTTTAACTCCCTTTAGCATCAAAGTTATTTATTTATTTTTATGGCTTCTCATTTGCAATTTTATTATTCCGAATGTTGCTATTTCTGCTAATTTCTCTTGAAAACTAAAAAAAGAAATACGAAAGTATTTAATTTAATTAGAATTTAATGAGGTATAAAAATGCGACTTGATATCGTCAGGCGAAACAGCCCCGAGTTGCTGACAGTAAACAAAAAAATATCAGCAGCTAATTTTAAACTCGAAGCCAGTCGGTGGAAAATCTTTTATTCTGAAACGGGCAGGAACAAAACAAAAGAAAAATAGAGAATATTATCTCGACAAAAAACTGACAGAATAAAATGGCAGTCGTCAGTATATTTGTCTTTCATTTCTGATGTGGAAATGAAGAAAAACTGAAGAAAAAAAGCAACCTGGAAAAATCATTGTTCGAAAATTCTTTATTTTTTTAAATCAGTTATCCACAATTCTTCTCATTAGGAATTTGCGATTTGAACACGTATAAAAATACCTACTTCTGATAATTTTTATCTTTGTAATATTTGAAAACGATGCTCTTCGGAACTACGCCAAAATACATTTGTAACATTCGAGAAATAAATAAAACGATTTTAAAAGTATCCTTACTAAATTCAACTTAAATATTCTCAGAGTAGTGATGAAACTTTTCTTTTTCTTCTTTCAAGCATTTCATCACAAGCAAGGTGGAAGTGTCCATAGCACGCAAGGGGTTACAGAGAGTGGGAGCAAGACTCAAGAGACGTGATTGAGGAAAGGATAAAGAGAAAGGCGGGGAATTCGATCAAGCCATCAGACGATGTTGATTGACTTTACATTTGAATATTTTAAGACTATAACTGTCAGGGAAGCAAGTAAGAGGAAGGGAGTTCCACAGATGGGAAGTGCAAGACATGAAGCTAGTGGAGTAGAAGAGACAACTACATTTAACCGTTTCGCCAGTGAAAGGGTGGGTCTGAGATCCCAACCTAGTAGCATGCTTAAATTCATGCAGTTCAGGAACCAGCGAAAGTAGATCGTCGGAGAAATTACCGTGAAAGTACTTGTAGACAAAACAGAGGGAAGCAACGGCACATCCGTGAGAAAGTGACTGCAGCCGAGATGACAGACCAGGACCGACCACATTGCATATCCGTCAAGTGAATGGCATAATTCGAATGTGAAAAATACTAAAAGTAAAATATAATTTCTCATTTTCATAATCAACAAGAATATTGCAAATTGCGCTAGAGACTTGAGGAAATTTGATCTCCCTTGCTGTCCACATGTTAAGTTGTGTTGTATAGGGGTAACGTGTCGCTGCCGAAACTGTAATTTGAACATAGATCGTCGGAGAGCAAACGCGGGCGATCCCATTTGAAATAAGTAGATTACGTGATAGTAAAGGAAATGTAGATATGGGAATTGATCACCATTTCCACTATTTCTACTCTATCCTCTACTAGTATACGGATCACTATTCTCTATACTATTTACTATACTCTTCTCTATACGGATCACTACACGGATTAATATTCGGTGGTTACATTTCTAGCGAGTATTATTGAGCAAGTACTATTTGTGCGAGTGTTAATTCGAAGGCGTCTGACACCAGTATTGTTCAACGGCGTTACTATAGTTGTATCTGCGATTACAAAGTCTCTACTACAATGAGCACTACGAAAGTGACAACGAATAATCGTTGACATTACAAAAGTGTCAGCGAGTGTTCGTTGACATCACAAAAGGTTGAGTCACATCTAATTTCCGTTTTTTGTGTTTTTCATTCAGAATTTTATTATTTACATCATTTATACCCAAACTAATGTTCTGCTGGGGGCCCGTATGTGATTCTGAAGACTAGCTCCACTTTTACAACATAAAGTTGGTCTTTGTTGCCTATGTTGGAAAGAAGCCTGGCCATGTATACAATCATGTGAGGTTTTAGTCCCGCAACAGACTTACAAACCTTGTCACAAAACTCGCACAAATAACCTACCGATCTTTCTGATAGGGCTGCATTCACACGAGTTTGCACATGCCCTCTCTGATGTCATCATATGTACTGGCTAAACCAGCCGCCGAGAGAGTGGGTTTTCCACAAATACTCCAAGTATGTTGGTGTCCTAATAGCCTTGAGACGGATTCTATTTCTCTCTTCCTAAAGGCGCGTTTTTTGTTTGAATGCTCAATTCTCTTCTGCTCAAAATTGTTTCAGCGTTCCCAACTCAGCCATATATATATATATATATACATATATATATATATATATATAATATCGTTATTATTATTTGAATATTTTTTTGTTTATACGTTATTTTTATAGATATAATTATTTACGTAAATGCTCTGTTTATAATAAACACTATTAACAATATTTACCCGCATGAATGTCCGATAAATATCAAAGAAAATATGTGTCTACCGACAGGAATCGAACCTGTATCCTACACGGAACTGCCATATAGCCTGACATGTTATATCATTTAGCTACAGAACAGTGTCTGGTTAGCAAGCTTTAATTACTGTTTTTGAACTACAAACTTCGCATCACTTCCCTAGAATGCTCATATCTGATCGAAACGTATCTTAAAATAAACAAATGAAATAATATATATATGCGTGTGTACGTTCGTTTAAACGATTTTACAGATTCGACGTAATTTACAGGAGGCGTTGTCAATTTATTAAATTTTAATTTATTGTTGATACAGTCACGTCCTCGGAGGTACGAGATTCATTAAATAAATAAGGTGAATTTTTCGGTATAAGGACTTCTAATACAGATAGAAGCTTACTTTTTTCAACGTAGTCTCCCAGCACTGTCACACACTTTTCCCATCTGTGCACAAGCTTCCCTATTCCCTCAGCCAGTCGCTCACAACACTTTTGAATTCATCGTCACTTTTAAAATTTGTGCCTCACGTGAACGCTTTCAAGGAACCAAACAGATGAAAGTCTGAAGGGCTGCCTGTGGATGAGGGAGCAGTTCCCAGCCCAGCTCGTTGCGTTTGTCCCAACAGATAAGCTCAAAGTCCTTGCAATGTAGTCCACTGCCACCCTTCTGTCAGACTGAATGAGGTCATTGACTGATTCAATCACCTCAGGAGACCTTACTTCTGTAGGCCTCCCAAGCCTGTCTTCATCCTCAACACTACACCGTCCTTCTTTAAACAATTTAGACCACTTGTAGACATTTTTTGTCTGAAACGTGTGGCACCATACACAGTTGACATTCCGCTATGAATTTCAACTGGTTTGTACCCTTAAGCAACCAAAAACTTGATAACTGACCGCTGTTCAATCCTGGAGCATGCTTCTTGGTCGGCCATTTTTGTTAATCGCCAAAACTCTCAAAGTTTTTTTTTTAATCTGCAAAAGAAATTAAATCCATGTGAAAAAGAAGTAAAACAAAAACAAATTAAAAAGAGTAAGCTTCTATCTGCATTAGAAGTCCTTATACCGAAAAACTCAAGTTATTTATTGAATGACCCTCGTTTTAAGTTTAAATATTATAAAAACAGTTACTTTTAGCAAAAGGCGCTTCAAAAACTGACGACAACGAGAAAACATTTAAGAAATATACTACAATACAGTTTAGTACAACTTGAAAAGCTTGGCCATTTTAATCTGAATTAATATTATTTGCAGTGCAAATACTAGATGTATGCATAATAAAAAAACTCTAAAAGCTATCGTCTTAATATTGGTCAAGTAATCATTAGTTTATACAATTTTTATTATTACTTCTATTATTACGACTAAAGCAATTGTTAATTAAATTATTGTTGTTTTTGTTATTGTTACAACTAACTGTGGTCTGTCGGAATAGACAGATGAACACTTAGACCGGCAAATGTATAATATATAAAGTTTTTGTTTATTAGATTTGTCTTTTTAGATTTCTATATCTCGATGAAAGTGATTTGGTTTTATTCTCAAAAATTGTCTTTTTACGCATTTCACAGGGAATGAGCCATGTTAAACAGTAATGTTTGTTTTTATGATTCTTTTCAGCTTTAATTTGATAAACTCATTTATATGATTTAAAATGTCAGCTCGATTGCACACCGAGGTAATATTTGCAAGATTTTTTTTCTGCTGTCAGCATAATATTCGTTATAACGCATTTGTCCTACACTGCAATTTCTAATGGATCTAGTTTCTCCTATTAAATGCTTCCTGCGCAATTATTATTATCATTATTATTATTATTATTATTATTGTTGTTGTTGTTATTATTATTATTATTATTATTATTATTATTATTATTATTATTATTATATGTCCTTTGATTTCTGGTGTATACTCATTTTTTTCGGGTCACAACCAGTGACCTAAGGTCAAAAATGGCATCATGACATTTTCCATTGAGAATCTTTTGAGGAAAAAAAGCCTAAGATCACACATATTTTACATAGATAAACCCCGTCGTAAGCTGTGGGCTGTACTTGTAAGTTATGTTTATTTTTTTTTTGTATTTCTTTAAGGTATTGGCTAACAAGTATGAGTCTATTGCAATCTTTTCCAATCAATCCGAGGGATCCAACTATAACTGGAGTTGTTTATGTCCTCATGTGCCACATCATCATTATTATTATTATTATTGTAGTAGTAGTAGTAATGTCTGTAGTAGTAGTAGTAGTAGTAGTAGTATTAGTAGTAGTAGTAGTAGTAGTAGTAGTGGCCTGAAGAGGGACATGCTATATCGAATATACTACCTCATTTGCTTATAGCCGCAGATAATGATGATGTTTTGGGTTTCTGGTTGCGTTTTAGGAATGACCATTTAGTTATCTCCGTTATCAGAGTAATTCAGTCAGGTGTGGATCTCTGACTTGAAATAACTTGGCGTCCAGCTTTACTTCCATTTTCGCGGTTTACCAAAATTTATATTTTTCTTGAAAAAAAATAAGAAAAGATCAACTGATAATTTAACTGTCCAATTTTAAGTAACGAATTTCTTTTTGATAAGTCATCATTATTCTTCTTCTTCATAGAAAAGAATTCTGTAGCATCCGAGAAGCCGGTGTTAATTTGATGTCGCCTTCTTCCTCGCTGTTTCACTTACATTATTTTTTTTCCATTCAGACAAAATGAAAGAAAAAAGAGATATCCGCCATCGCTCCTCATTGTTTTCTCAATTGCAAACGAGGCGTGATTTTAAAGTTTCAAATAATATGCACAAAATGAGTGACAAAGAATTTCAGTGCAACAAAATGTCTAAAAAAAAAAAAACGCTGCTATTGAATTCTTAACAGAAGGTGAAAGAAGATAAAACGTGAACAGAGTAGCAATCTCAATTCTATCTTGGAAAGTTCTTTGGTGTATCGATTTTTTTTCTCATTACAATTATTGTTTAATCACAGTCGTTGTCAGTAGCTTCTTTATGTTCTCTTTTTTAAAATTATTTTACAATTGTAATATTAAAAACATTATTTACATTGTTCGGACTGTTGTCCTCATCATTATTGTAATATTCATGACGTTTCGGCGGTTGTACGCTCCGACCTTCTCCAGGTGATATACGTTGGAATTTCGAACTGAACACTTTATTTCGTTTACAGATTGTTCTAGTTCCACGTAGCATTAATTTCCTGGATATATCAGTATCAATAAATTCCCTTTAATACATCAACTCTCAAAAATTTTTGTTCACATCTTTTGCGGCCAGATATTGAACTCACAACACTTTGCGCCAAGTCAATGGATTACTTCAACCTTCTAATCCACTGGGCCATGTGTTTAAACGTCGTGAATATGACAATAACTATGAGGATAACAATCCGGAAATGTTACAATACCTCATCTCGATCCTGAAGAAGGACGGGGCGTACAACGGCCGAAACGTCGTGAATATGACAAGATAAAGACAACAGCCCGAACAATGTAAATAGTGCAAACAGTGACAGTACTTCATCTCGGAAATATAGACAGATCCTGAAGAGGACAGGAGCGTACAACGGCCGAAACGTCGTGAATATGACAATAAATATGAGAACAGCAATCCGAACAATTTAATAGTGTAAATAGTTAAAATATCTCGTCTCAGAAATATAGACAGATCATGAAGAGGACAGGAGCGTACAACGGCCGAAACGCCGTGAATATGACAATAAATATGAGAACAACAATCCGAACAATGTAAATAGTGTAAATAGTTAAAATATCTCGTCTCAGAAATATAGACAGATCCTGAAGAGGACAGGAGCGTACAACGGCCGAAACGCCGTGAATATGACAATAAATATGAGAACAGCAATCCGAACAATGTAAATAGTGTAAATAGTTAAAATATCTCGTCTCAGAAATATAGACAGATCCTGAAGAGGACAGGAGCGTACAACGGTCGAAACGCCGTGAATATGACAATAAATATGAGAACAGCAATCCGAACAATGTAAATAGTGCAAATAGTTAAAATATCTCGTCTCAGAAATATAGACAGATCCTGAAGAGGACAGGAGCGTACAACGGCCGAAACGCCGTGAATATGACAATAAATATGAGAACAACAATCCGAACAATGTAAATAGTGTAAATAGTTAAAATATCTCGTCTCAGAAATATAGACAGATCCTGAAGAGGACAGGAGCGTACAACGGTCGAAACGCCGTGAATATGACAATAAATATGAGAACAGCAATCCGAACAATGTAAATAGTGTAAATAGTTAAAATATCTCGTCTCAGAAATATAGACAGATCCTGAAGAGGACAGGAGCGTACAACGGCCGAAACGCCGTGAATATGACAATAAATATGAGAACAGCAATCCGAACAATGTAAATAGTGTAAATAGTTAAAATATCTCGTCTCAGAAATATAGACAGATCCTGAAGAGGACAGGAGCGTACAACGGTCGAAACGCCGTGAATATGACAATAAATATGAGAACAGCAATCCGAACAATGTAAATAGTGTAAATAGTTAAAATATCTCGTCTCAGAAATATAGACAGATCCTGAAGAGGACAGGAGTGTACAACGGTCGAAACGCCGTGAATATGACAATAAATATGAGAACAGCAATCCGAACAATGTAAATAGTGTAAATAGTTAAAATATCTCGTCTCAGAAATATAGACAGATCCTGAAGAGCACAGGAGCGTACAACGGTCGAAACGCCGTGAATATGACAATAAATATGAGAACAACAATCCGAACAATGTAAATAGTGTAAATAGTTAAAATATCTCGTCTCAGAAATATAGACAGATCCTGAAGAGGACAGGAGCGTACAACGGCCGAAACGCCGTGAATATGACAATAAATATGAGAACAGCAATCCGAACAATGTAAATAGTGTAAATAGTTAAAATATCTCGTCTCAGAAATATAGACAGATCTTGAAGAGGACAGGAGCGTACAACGGTCGAAACGCCGTGAATATGACAATAAATATGAGAAAAACAATCCGAACAATGTAAATAGTGTAAATAGTTAAAATATCTCGTCTCAGAAATATAGACAGATCCTGAAGAGGACAGGAGCGTACAACGGCCGAAACGCCGTGAATATGACAATAAATATGAGAACAACAATCCGAACAATGTAAATAGTGTAAATAGTTAAAATATCTCGTATCAGAAATATAGACAGATCCTGAAGAGGACAGGAGCGTACAACGGCCGAAACGCCGTGAATATGACAATAAATATGAGAACAGCAATCCGAACAATGTAAATAGTGCAAACAGTTACAGTACTTCATCTCGGAAATATAGACAGATCCTGAAGAGGACAGGAGCGTACAACGGCCGAAACGTCGTGAATATGACAATAAATATGAGAACAGCAATCCGAACAATGTAAATAGTGTAAATAGTTAAAATATCTCGTCTCAGAAATATAGACAGATCCTGAAGAGGACAGGAGCGTACAACGGCCGAAACGCCGTGAATATGACAATAAATATGAGAACAACAATCCGAACAATGTAAATAGTGTAAATAGTTAAAATATCTCGTCTCAGAAATATAGACAGATCCTGAAGAGGACAGGAGCGTACAACGGTCGAAACGCCGTGAATATGACAATAAATATGAGAACAGCAATCCGAACAATGTAAATAGTGTAAATAGTTAAAATATCTCGTCTCAGAAATATAGACAGATCCTGAAGAGGACAGGAGCGTACAACGGTCGAAACGCCGTGAATATGACAATAAATATGAGAACAGCAATCCGAACAATGTAAATAGTGTAAATAGTTAAAATATCTCGTCTCAGAAATATAGACAGATCCTGAAGAGGACAGGAGCGTACAACGGCCGAAACGCCGTGAATATGACAATAAATATGAGAACAACAATCCGAACAATGTAAATAGTGTAAATAGTTAAAATATCTCGTCTCAGAAATATAGACAGATCCTGAAGAGGACAGGAGCGTACAACGGTCGAAACGCCGTGAATATGACAATAAATATGAGAACAGCAATCCGAACAATGTAAATAGTGTAAATAGTTAAAATATCTCGTCTCAGAAATATAGACAGATCCTGAAGAGGACAGGAGCGTACAACGGCCGAAACGCCGTGAATATGACAATAAATATGAGAACAGCAATCCGAACAATGTAAATAGTGTAAATAGTTAAAATATCTCGTCTCAGAAATATAGACAGATCCTGAAGAGGACAGGAGCGTACAACGGTCGAAACGCCGTGAATATGACAATAAATATGAGAACAGCAATCCGAACAATGTAAATAGTGTAAATAGTTAAAATATCTCGTCTCAGAAATATAGACAGATCCTGAAGAGCACAGGAGCGTACAACGGTCGAAACGCCGTGAATATGACAATAAATATGAGAACAACAATCCGAACAATGTAAATAGTGTAAATAGTTAAAATATCTCGTCTCAGAAATATAGACAGATCCTGAAGAGGACAGGAGCGTACAACGGCCGAAACGCCGTGAATATGACAATAAATATGAGAACAGCAATCCGAACAATGTAAATAGTGTAAATAGTTAAAATATCTCGTCTCAGAAATATAGACAGATCCTGAAGAGGACAGGAGCGTACAACGGTCGAAACGCCGTGAATATGACAATAAATATGAGAACAACAATCCGAACAATGTAAATAGTGTAAATAGTTAAAATATCTCGTCTCAGAAATATAGACAGATCCTGAAGAGGACAGGAGCGTACAACGGCCGAAACGCCGTGAATATGACAATAAATATGAGAACAGCAATCCGAACAATGTAAATAGTGTAAATAGTTAAAATATCTCGTCTCAGAAATATAGACAGATCCTGAAGAGGACAGGAGCGTACAACGGTCGAAACGCCGTGAATATGACAATAAATATGAGAAAAACAATCCGAACAATGTAAATAGTGTAAATAGTTAAAATATCTCGTCTCAGAAATATAGACAGATCCTGAAGAGGACAGGAGCGTACAACGGCCGAAACGCCGTGAATATGACAATAAATATGAGAACAACAATCCGAACAATGTAAATAGTGTAAATAGTTAAAATATCTCGTATCAGAAATATAGACAGATCCTGAAGAGGACAGGAGCGTACAACGGCCGAAACGCCGTGAATATGACAATAAATATGAGAACAGCAATCCGAACAATGTAAATAGTGCAAACAGTTACAGTACTTCATCTCGGAAATATAGACAGATCCTGAAGAGGACAGGAGCGTACAACGGCCGAAACGTCGTGAATATGACAATAAATATGAGAACAGCAATCCGAACAATGTAAATAGTGTAAATAGTTAAAATATCTCGTCTCAGAAATATAGACAGATCCTGAAGAGGACAGGAGCGTACAACGGCCGAAACGCCGTGAATATGACAATAAATATGAGAACAACAATCCGAACAATGTAAATAGTGTAAATAGTTAAAATATCTCGTCTCAGAAATATAGACAGATCCTGAAGAGGACAGGAGCGTACAACGGTCGAAACGCCGTGAATATGACAATAAATATGAGAACAGCAATCCGAACAATGTAAATAGTGTAAATAGTTAAAATATCTCGTCTCAGAAATATAGACAGATCCTGAAGAGGACAGGAGCGTACAACGGTCGAAACGCCGTGAATATGACAATAAATATGAGAACAGCAATCCGAACAATGTAAATAGTGTAAATAGTTAAAATATCTCGTCTCAGAAATATAGACAGATCCTGAAGAGGACAGGAGCGTACAACGGCCGAAACGCCGTGAATATGACAATAAATATGAGAACAACAATCCGAACAATGTAAATAGTGTAAATAGTTAAAATATCTCGTCTCAGAAATATAGACAGATCCTGAAGAGGACAGGAGCGTACAACGGTCGAAACGCCGTGAATATGACAATAAATATGAGAACAGCAATCCGAACAATGTAAATAGTGTAAATAGTTAAAATATCTCGTCTCAGAAATATAGACAGATCCTGAAGAGGACAGGAGCGTACAACGGCCGAAACGCCGTGAATATGACAATAAATATGAGAACAGCAATCCGAACAATGTAAATAGTGTAAATAGTTAAAATATCTCGTCTCAGAAATATAGACAGATCCTGAAGAGGACAGGAGCGTACAACGGTCGAAACGCCGTGAATATGACAATAAATATGAGAACAGCAATCCGAACAATGTAAATAGTGTAAATAGTTAAAATATCTCGTCTCAGAAATATAGACAGATCCTGAAGAGCACAGGAGCGTACAACGGTCGAAACGCCGTGAATATGACAATAAATATGAGAACAACAATCCGAACAATGTAAATAGTGTAAATAGTTAAAATATCTCGTCTCAGAAATATAGACAGATCCTGAAGAGGACAGGAGCGTACAACGGCCGAAACGCCGTGAATATGACAATAAATATGAGAACAGCAATCCGAACAATGTAAATAGTGTAAATAGTTAAAATATCTCGTCTCAGAAATATAGACAGATCCTGAAGAGGACAGGAGCGTACAACGGTCGAAACGCCGTGAATATGACAATAAATATGAGAAAAACAATCCGAACAATGTAAATAGTGTAAATAGTTAAAATATCTCGTCTCAGAAATATAGACAGATCCTGAAGAGGACAGGAGCGTACAACGGCCGAAACGCCGTGAATATGACAATAAATATGAGAACAGCAATCCGAACAATGTAAATAGTGTAAATAGTTAAAATATCTCGTCTCAGAAATATAGACAGATCCTGAAGAGGACAGGAGCGTACAACGGTCGAAACGCCGTGAATATGACAATAAATATGAGAACAGCAATCCGAACAATGTAAATAGTGTAAATAGTTAAAATATCTCGTCTCAGAAATATAGACAGATCCTGAAGAGCACAGGAGCGTACAACGGTCGAAACGCCGTGAATATGACAATAAATATGAGAACAACAATCCGAACAATGTAAATAGTGTAAATAGTTAAAATATCTCGTCTCAGAAATATAGACAGATCCTGAAGAGGACAGGAGCGTACAACGGCCGAAACGCCGTGAATATGACAATAAATATGAGAACAGCAATCCGAACAATGTAAATAGTGTAAATAGTTAAAATATCTCGTCTCAGAAATATAGACAGATCCTGAAGAGGACAGGAGCGTACAACGGTCGAAACGCCGTGAATATGACAATAAATATGAGAAAAACAATCCGAACAATGTAAATAGTGTAAATAGTTAAAATATCTCGTCTCAGAAATATAGACAGATCCTGAAGAGGACAGGAGCGTACAACGGCCGAAACGCCGTGAATATGACAATAAATATGAGAACAACAATCCGAACAATGTAAATAGTGTAAATAGTTAAAATATCTCGTATCAGAAATATAGACAGATCCTGAAGAGGACAGGAGCGTACAACGGCCGAAACGCCGTGAATATGACAATAAATATGAGAACAGCAATCCGAACAATGTAAATAGTGCAAACAGTTACAGTACTTCATCTCGGAAATATAGACAGATCCTGAAGAGGACAGGAGCGTACAACGGCCGAAACGTCGTGAATATGACAATAAATATGAGAACAGCAATCCGAACAATGTAAATAGTGTAAATAGTTAAAATATCTCGTCTCAGAAATATAGACAGATCCTGAAGAGGACAGGAGCGTACAACGGCCGAAACTCCGTGAATATGACAATAAATATGAGAACAACAATCCGAACAATGTAAATAGTGTAAATAGTTAAAATATCTCGTCTCAGAAATATAGACAGATCCTGAAGAGGACAGGAGCGTACAACGGTCGAAACGCCGTGAATATGACAATAAATATGAGAACAGCAATCCGAACAATGTAAATAGTGTAAATAGTTAAAATATCTCGTCTCAGAAATATAGACAGATCCTGAAGAGGACAGGAGCGTACAACGGTCGAAACGCCGTGAATATGACAATAAATATGAGAACAGCAATCCGAACAATGTAAATAGTGTAAATAGTTAAAATATCTCGTCTCAGAAATATAGACAGATCCTGAAGAGGACAGGAGCGTACAACGGTCGAAACGCCGTGAATATGACAATAAATATGAGAACAGCAATCCGAACAATGTAAATAGTGTAAATAGTTAAAATATCTCGTCTCAGAAATATAGACAGATCCTGAAGAGGACAGGGGCGTACAACGGTCGAAACGCCGTGAATATGACAATAAATATGAGAACAGCAATCCGAACAATGTAAATAGTGTAAATAGTTAAAATATCTCGTCTCAGAAATATAGACAGATCCTGAAGAGGACAGGAGCGTACAACGGCCGAAACGCCGTGAATATGACAATAAATATGAGAACAGCAATCCGAACAATGTAAATAGTGTAAATAGTTAAAATATCTCGTCTCAGAAATATAGACAGATCCTGAAGAGGACAGGAGCGTACAACGGTCGAAACGCCGTGAATATGACAATAAATATGAGAACAACAATCCGAACAATGTAAATAGTGTAAATAGTTAAAATATCTCGTCTCAGAAATATAGACAGATCCTGAAGAGGACAGGAGCGTACAACGGCCGAAACGCCGTGAATATGACAATAAATATGAGAACAACAATCCGAACAATGTAAATAGTGTAAATAGTTAAAATATCTCGTCTCAGAAATATAGACAGATCCTGAAGAGGACAGGAGCGTACAACGGCCGAAACGCCGTGAATATGACAATAAATATGAGAACAGCAATCCGAACAATGTAAATAGTGCAAACAGTTACAGTACTTCATCTCGGAAATATAGACAGATCCTGAAGAGGACAGGAGCGTACAACGGCCGAAACGTCGTGAATATGACAATAAATATGAGAACAGCAATCCGAACAATGTAAATAGTGTAAATAGTTAAAATATCTCGTCTCAGAAATATAGACAGATCCTGAAGAGGACAGGAGCGTACAACGGCCGAAACGCCGTGAATATGACAATAAATATGAGAACAACAATCCGAACAATGTAAATAGTGTAAATAGTTAAAATATCTCGTCTCAGAAATATAGACAGATCCTGAAGAGGACAGGAGCGTACAACGGTCGAAGCGCCGTGAATATGACAATAAATATGAGAACAGCAATCCGAACAATGTAAATAGTGTAAATAGTTAAAATATCTCGTCTCAGAAATATAGACAGATCCTGAAGAGGACAGGAGCGTACAACGGTCGAAACGCCGTGAATATGACAATAAATATGAGAACAGCAATCCGAACAATGTAAATAGTGTAAATAGTTAAAATATCTCGTCTCAGAAATATAGACAGATCCTGAAGAGGACAGGAGCGTACAACGGTCGAAACGCCGTGAATATGACAATAAATATGAGAACAGCAATCCGAACAATGTAAATAGTGTAAATAGTTAAAATATCTCGTCTCAGAAATATAGACAGATCCTGAAGAGGACAGGAGCGTACAACGGTCGAAACGCCGTGAATATGACAATAAATATGAGAACAGCAATCCGAACAATGTAAATAGTGTAAATAGTTAAAATATCTCGTCTCAGAAATATAGACAGATCCTGAAGAGGACAGGAGCGTACAACGGCCGAAACGCCGTGAATATGACAATAAATATGAGAACAGCAATCCGAACAATGTAAATAGTGTAAATAGTTAAAATATCTCGTCTCAGAAATATAGACAGATCCTGAAGAGGACAGGAGCGTACAACGGTCGAAACGCCGTGAATATGACAATAAATATGAGAACAACAATCCGAACAATGTAAATAGTGTAAATAGTTAAAATATCTCGTCTCAGAAATATAGACAGATCCTGAAGAGGACAGGAGCGTACAACGGCCGAAACGCCGTGAATATGACAATAAATATGAGAACAACAATCCGAACAATGTAAATAGTGTAAATAGTTAAAATATCTCGTCTCAGAAATATAGACAGATCCTGAAGAGGACAGGAGCGTACAACGGTCGAAACGCCGTGAATATGACAATAAATATGAGAACAGCAATCCGAACAATGTAAATAGTGTAAATAGTTAAAATATCTCGTCTCAGAAATATAGACAGATCCTGAAGAGGACAGGAGCGTACAACGGCCGAAACGCCGTGAATATGACAATAAATATGAGAACAGCAATCCGAACAATGTAAATAGTGTAAATAGTTAAAATATCTCGTCTCAGAAATATAGACTGATCCTGAAGAGGACAGGAGCGTACAACGGCCGAAACGCCGTGAATATGACAATAAATATGAGAACAGCAATCCGAACAATGTAAATAGTGTAAATAGTTAAAATATCTCGTCTCAGAAATATAGACAGATCCTGAAGAGGACAGGAGCGTACAACGGCCGAAACGCCGTGAATATGACAATAAATATGAGAACAGCAATCCGAACAATGTAAATAGTGTAAATAGTTAAAATATCTCGTCTCAGAAATATAGACAGATCCTGAAGAGGACAGGAGCGTACAACGGCCGAAACGCCGTGAATATGACAATAAATATGAGAACAGCAATCCGAACAATGTAAATAGTGTACATAGTTACAATACCTCGTCTCAGAAATTTCGACAAATGTTAAAAACGCTATCATTAACTTGTGCATTTTTAAGGTGGAGTATTTCTATTCATATGTTTCTCATTACTGTATTTCATTTTCAATATTCTTTAATACAACCGATATATTCTTCATCCTTTGTCAATATTTTGAAGTTCTAATCTCTATGCTTTTCGTTATTAGGTTTTCCCCTACGAAACACACTGTCTTTTTGAATGAAAAAGAAAATGACTTTCATTTAATCAAAATGCACTATCATGTTACCAAAATAATACCTGTTTTTTTTTTCTAAATGTTTTAAAAGTGTTTATCCCCATTTAAAAAATATATATCTGTCTTAAAGCCGAAGACAATCAAAGTGTTCAAACGTTTCAACTACTTCATTATAAGAGCAAATTCATTTGTGCAAAGAAATCACAAAGGGTTTAAATAAATAATAACTTATGGGAAAGATATCAAGTGAATAGATGAATGCTCCGAAATGTCATTATCTAATTAATTAAACTTTTGGACGGTTTAATATGAAATTGAGTAGAATTAGGTCAACAAGGAGATATTAGCTATATATGCTGTTTCATTTTGTAAAAATGTTCGTGTATAGAGCCATTGACATTTCAATACTGACTTTGATTTCTGGATATTGTCTAATGAATATACTCGACTGGTCACTTTTCATGACTCAAATACGACTTCCACATGGTTTCAAGTCTCTCATCATCTAAACGAAATATTGTTAAACCATCTCTGTATAATTCTGACAATAATAATAATGCCAAAATGCCAAGCAAGTGTTTCGTTGGGATTTTCTTTCATTATGGCCTAATTTAAATTTGAATATTATGTGCAGTTGACATTATTCATCATCATAATCTGGAGGCTACAAAAGATATATATATATATATATATATATATATATATATATATATTGCGCGACTCTTCGGCAGAATTTAGTCTCTATCAGTCACTGTGTGTTTATCTAAATCTAAAAATAAAACACGCTAAAATCCACCTTCATCCCTGCCGTGCGCCGACGGCTTAGTGTGAGAAGTTCCGACTGACGCAAATTCTGTCGCGTTTCGATCCTAGCTAGAGGCAACCGGACGTCTAGCCACACTGATGAGCTGTGAAACAGCGAAACAGTCTGTCTGTGGATGACAAATATATATATATATATATATATATATATATATATATATATAAGAACAACCATCTTAAAATAAAATACAAAAAGAGATTACTGAGAAATAAATATTAAAAGCATGTTTTACGCTAATAATCTTTCGTAAAAAATCGGAAAAGAAAAATACATTTCATGAGAGATAATATAATATATCTAATATTATGCCAATTACTGCCTTCATCCTTTATTTATAGCGCAACGATTCGGCAGATATGATCTTCGGTCTTATTACAAGAATTCAACTATTCATCTTATTTCCTATATAGCTTTCACTTATTGTTTGAAAGATGCTTGGTACATGCATACCTCTTTAGTTCAATCTTGAAAAATCATTTATTTTCTACAACGAATATTAATTTCTGTCTAGGAGACTTTAGACTAATTTTCCTGCAACACAAGATCCAAGAGCCACTCGAAGTAGATGATTAATACGCGGTGGCTTATGAGCGTAAGAAGGTGCAAGAATTGAAGCTCATAGAGCTATGCAGGGAATAGAACTGTTAACCCTAAAGTGGAAAAGGGCCAAGATTTTCGAAAACATCCGAAAATACAGTAGTTCTTGGGGAGAATATGTCCGAATGGACCTTACTTTTTGCTATTGGAATATAAGGGGATGGGAATGATTCATCCTTGTGTACGTGGCACGGTGGGTCCCAGTTGTGAAGGTCCCTGGGTGGTGGAACTACCTCGTCAGAAAAAGGCTATGGAAGTAACGAGAGTGGAAACATTTCATCTGAGCGAAAGAGGTTGCAGAGGCAGGAATAATTCCTCCCCCACATGGCCGGGCAAATGATTTTGAACTTGTACAGGTATGTGATTACTGGAAAGCTCCATCCCAGATACCATTATCTACATCATTTGCATTTGGAACAATGTCCCCATCTTTGTTGTTATTATCACGTGTCTACTTAGAAGCTCTCTGTTTTGTTTTTTTTTGTTGTTGTTTTTTTTTTTTGTTTGTTTATTTTGTTTTGTTTTTCAGGTCTCAGTCTATCTGGTTAATCTTCATGGGAATTTCGAACTGGACTCTTTATTTAATCCATAGGTGTAGCTATATCTTATTTCGTTCATTTCTTCGTAATACTCAGTTATTGCTCGCCGTGGTTTCATTAAGACTGTGTCAGACCTCCTGCGGACATAGTTATTGTGAGTTCAATTCCTGGACTGGGTAGTTTCTCAGCTATACTTATAAATCGTTTAAATCGAAAGCTATTGACACACACCATACTTTCCAGCCAACTTTAATCTGCAAATAATTTAATTGCGATGTCAGTCGCTATCTAATCTTCTCCCGATTATTCTTCTCTCTTCCCGCTCATTAATAACGTTTCTGTTCTAATCCTCCCACACGCTATCACTAGTGTCTTTACCGCCTTGCATAGGGTGATACTGATTAACGAAATGTTCTTTTGTCGGTATTACAGCTCAGGGTATACCCTCAGCTCAGAATATTTTCAGCTGGCTACATGCAGATGTAAGTTTTATGCTAACAGTTACTTTTCTCGCACTCCATTCCGGCTCCATATTTTCCAGTTAACATTAATCTTCAAAATTTTAAATGCAATGTCAATCGCTGTCTACTATTCCACTGATTACTATTTTCTCTTCGCTCTCATTATTAATGTTTATGTTCCTGATTCTTCCACACCCTGTAACCTCTCGTGTCTTAGTGACATGGGGTGATACCAATAAAAAAAGTTGCAGATTTTTTCTGAGCCTCCACTTCAGATCGAACTCTACCCCCTGATCTTCTGCTATTTATACTCCTGTTGGCCAACCACTCTTATATTTTTCTCTTGGTTTCAAATCTGACTTCTTCCAAATGTCTCTGGAATTGTTTCGTCTCCATATCATCATGCTTCACTTTCTCGACTGTTTTTCTGATTTTTCTTCCTTCGTTAAAATCTATGGCCTTAATTTGGAATGGTATATTTTTGCCATAATATATGTCATTATATCTTTTTTTTTTCTCTTTTACCCAATTAAGTTTTTCGGTTTATTTCATTTCTCCTGATTTATGCATTTTTACTTCATCATTTCGGTCGGTCATTATACACTTAACCAATACCCCAAATCTGACTCAGATTTTTAATTTGGGTGGGAAGGGTATTGTGATCGAAACGAGAAAAGTTCTTAACACCCTCGTACAGGACCTGTTATACAAAGGAAGTTCCCAGGTTAACGCTCGTCGGAATTTTGGTCAAATGTCAAACAATAGCAATATGCGCTTTGTTTGTTTTTGTCGAATATTTCAGTGTGTTTGGATGCCAATCTGAGGATAATGTATAGGATTCGGAGAGACTTAGATGGGTCTAATAGTGATTATGATGGTGTTTGGAGTGATTACTAGTGATGGCGACGTTATGCCTTTATTCACCTTCCAACGGGGCCTCTGACTCAACACTAAGCCTACATCAAGTGTTTTGAGGTGGTAGTACTGCCCTGGGTCAATAGATTGGCTGCTGGAAGACCGTTGTCTGGCAACATGATTCTGCACCATGCCACATAAGTAAGAGAAGCCAGTCATGGCTGTCTGACAATTCCTGGGACCACATCATCCTTTACATCTAGCCACCTAACTACCCAGTCTAAAACTCTCTTGATTATTATGTGTGGGACGAAGTTGGCCAACAAAAGTCCTTGTAACACCAAAGATGAAGTCAAGGCAAGTATTATGGCCGCATTCACCAACTTGAACAGGAGACCGTCCAGAAGAGCTGCAGGAGATTCCGAAGTCGTATGTAGGACGTGGTTGAAGCAAATGGCGATTTTATTGAATAAATTTATTCTTTAGTATTTCAAGATATTTTTTCTGGAATTTTCGTAAATATATACTAAAATGAGATATCAGTGTTATTTTCGTTTTTGCGTAATTTAGACGACACTTTAAGTATGTGCGTTGCCATGGAGCTCAGTGTGTTAAAAGTGATTTGGATATTATATCCATGATATCTAAGTAATTTATCGCCAGCTCGTCCAACAGGGACGATGGAGGTTTTCCGTTGCATCACAGAGCGTATCCAATATTTTAATCGCATTTTCTTCTTGACAGCAACAGAATGGAAGTGCCAAGCTGAATGATAACCTGTCTCTTAGGAGAAATTTCCGATTATATCAATCTTTGAATGTACCTACTGGATTTCTTTTTATTTGTCTATACATAAACAGCAATTATATCCTGTTTTTGCTGTTATTTGCCGACTCACGGGAGATTAAGCACCCACCTACATACACACACACTCACACTCATACACACACAAACACACAAACACACAAACACACACTCACACAAACACATATGTATATGTGTGTGTGTATATATGCGTGTGTGTATGTATGTCTATCTATCTCATTCTGTTCATATCTATCTATTCACGTCTATGTATCTATCTACATATCTATCTGTTTATCTATCTTTCTACCGTATCCTGTACATATCTATCTATCTATCTATCTATCTATCTATCGTACATATATATATATATATTCTTTTTTTTAAATCACCCCAAGCAAGGGTGGAAGCCACTAGCATGCAAGGGGTTACATAAGGTTTGGAGGAAGAGCAGATAGGAGTGGTAAAAGAGCGGATGTGGAGAAAGATAGTGGATCGATCAAGGAAAGGGGGTTACAGAAGATTTGGAGCGAGAGCAGATAGGAATGAAAGGTGAAAGTATGTGGAGAAGGGAAGTGGATAGATCAAGGCAACTGGAGATGTCGATTGACGTTACACTTAAATAGTTGGAGATTGTTTTTTTGTCAGGGAAACTTATTCAAATAAGAGAAAGAAAAAAACATGACATGAAAAAATAACCCACTCACCTCCACCATCTGACCGTATTTGTGTATTTTAGCGTAGATCTCACTTTAATTTTTTTTAATCTAGGCATACCTACAAGTATATTTTTTAATTCTGATCTCATGCCCCAACTTTACCTTCCGAAATAGGGTAACAATTTGTTTTTTAAATTTCCCTAAAAAATCATTTTTATCACAAGTTATTCTACCATCGCCTGACGAAGTACATTCATAGAATTGAAACGTGAAAGCTTTTGTGTAGCGATGTAAAATATTTTTTATTATAATCTATTGAATGAACACTGCAAAAAAAGCAAATGTGCACCAGTTAGCATTTTCTTTGATATTTGTTCCCGTCAATCTATTTAGAATCTCAGTCTGATATACCGGGTGTAACTTCAAATTTGTCCAATGTACACTTCCTGAATTTATTGTCTTATATTATTATTATTATCATCCTTATTATTATTATCATTATTATTATTATTATTATTAAACGGTCCTTACAATCTGTATCGCACAATTCGTGCCTGAAGAAGAGAAATACATGGAAAACGCCTCTAAACTCTTATAATGCCCGAATAATTTCTTGCACAATACCAAAAGCAAGATCCTGCAAAATATAGAGAACAACACAAATAATACGAAGTTCACCATAATAATTATCGAACCTGTTTCATTCTTTTTCTATACAGTGTATAACCGATGAATTTTGATAATAGATTATATTGTCTTTATTTCCAAAAAACAGTTTCGCCTGTATCATTCTAGAAGGGAGAAATATTTATGATCCAAAAATTAACCAATTACTAACGGAATTAATGTTGTGTGTAAAAGGTGTTCGACCAAGTAGTAAGTCGTTTATAATTTACATTAAGTAGCAAGTCATTTATAATTTACATTTCACTGAGTAGCAGAAATAAATATTATGAGGATAAATGTGTATTTACAAATAAAAAAAGGCAATGAAACATTAACTGAAATCAATTATCTAATGTATCTCTCAAGAAATTGACCTATTTCTGAAGGATGCATTTAACATTTCTTCTGAGATTCCTCTTAATATTTCCAGTGTAACTGTTCTCTTGCCTCTCCTTAAAGCGCGCCTAGAGTGTCATTTTTTCTATCGTTCGTAAACCGCAAAAATCGAAATTAAAAAAAAATTTAAAAAAACACTAGGCTTGAATTCGGATCCTTTCGCGTTTATCTTCAGCTTCAAATTCGAGACAATATTTTATCCAATCAGAGACGAGTGGCGTTACTCGCTTCCGTTATTGTTGTTAATTTTAATTTTATACCTGCCGTCATTCACGAGTGTGGATGCAAATTAGTCCAAGTGTTCACTTTGGTTTTGAGAAAAAATTTCTCCTCAGAAAAGTAATTCTCCTCTTATGTTAAATGCCTTCCAGAAGCTGAGCAAAGTATTAAGAAATAGAAAGACATTGTTAGGAACAAAGAAATGATTACTGAAATGTTATATAGAATCAGTCCTTCATATATGGCAGTGAATGTTGGAGAATTTCCTCGCAGATAAAGAAGATACTTGAAACAACAGAAATGAGGTTCTACAGAAGGATGCTGAGAATGACAAGAACGGAACGTGAGCGCAATGACAAACTTCTATAGATAATGGCAACCAAATGGACACTTATACTTAACATTAGGAAGCGACAGTTGGGGTTTCTGGGACGCATAATGAGGTAAGTGCGTTTCCGGGACATTCGCCGTAAACATTTTTGCCGTAATAAAACCCGCCTCAGGAATTATCGCCGTAGGTATCTTCGCCGTTTTGGAGCAAAACAATTTTGCCGCATTCTTTTTTCGATACCCTTATCTTGAACGTCCCTATTAGAGTAATCTTCAATTTAATATGAAAAGTAACTTGTTATCAAATATATTTGGATGTCTTTTTTACTGGGTCAAACATAAAAAAAATTAAAAGTAGACAATTATTAAAAAAAAAAAGACTAAAAATATATCAAATTAACAAAGAAATAATCTAAAATGTGTGCAAATTCCAAGCAATGCTTAGTAAATGATGTGTTTTTTTGTTTTATGGGGGGGGTTGCGTTGGACTGTAATGAAGCATTTTTCGCTGAAGTCTTGCATTGATATCAAAATATATTTTCCTCATTTGTATTGCATCTCTTCGATCGGAATCATTGTTTTTATTTTGTTAATGTCTCTTCCTTTTTCAAATACGCAATTACTTTCCACAAATTTGGGTATATTTTAGTATAACTTCGCTTGTTAAAATGTTTAAATCGAAGTAACAGTAGTGTGAGCCAGACATACTTGATAACACGGTACTTCGTATATAAAAGTAAATGCATCGAAATTGTCTTACGGCAAAAATCCTATACGGCAATGTTTTTTTTTTACGGCAAATCCCAGTCTGATATACCGGGCGTAACAGCAAATTTGTCCAAATCGGGCAACAGCAAAATCTTTAGAGTCAGCTTTGAATCGTTGTATCTTAGAAATTATTAAAGACTATTCAACATATTCAAGATGATCTCTAACCTTCTAACTTTCTGCCCTGAAGCAACAAGGTGCTTCACAGGTTTCACGTACTATTTCATTTTCAAGTCTTTTTTCACTGCTCTTTGCTTTGTCATAGCTGAAACTCCTTTCTCGCGTGCCAAACGCGTTATGGATTGGGTTGGATCTTTTCTAATCGATCTCTTTAGCTCTAACTTGAAATGGTGACTCCTCTTGCTGTTGTGACCTCCTGATCGACTTTTCCTATCTACTGTTCCCTCTTTTTTTTGTAACTTATTCACCGTTCTCTTGATGGTTCTTGAATGAACTTTGAAGATGGAAGACAGAGTATGAATTTTGGTACAATTATTGAAGGCTTGAATGATCTTTTTCTTTTCAGCATTGCTCAGTTGGGAAGATAGTGAGACTGACACAAATCGATTTCAACCTGTTCTCTTCCTAGCTGAATAACTCAAAGGGTATTCAGTCATTCTTACGACAAATGGTGTCAATGTGTCTTAACCTGTTATCTGAATACCTGGAAAAAGAAAATCTAGATATTAAACAATTATGATGTTACAAGATTTGGACAATTTTGCCGTTATATATCGTTGGAGAGACGGGTCACCAATTTGGGGAGATCGATCTTCTCACTTGCCTGATGTGATGAATAGATAGAAAATCATGAAGACAATTGCATAAGTACAAAAAGATTGTTCTCATGTCCCTTCAAGACATAAGTGATCATTACTCTCCACATCTTTCTATCCTTTTTTACTCCGATAAGCGATTGCCTCTAGACTTCCTCTTTGGTTCCGCTTCATCCAAACGCATTAGATTACCATCCCCTGTTGTAATCGATTATGCATTTTGAGTGTTAAATTTTACAAGCCTACATTCTTCATTATGTATCGCATAAATTTCAGTTTCGTCTTCTAGTAACTTTTTTCATACTTCCTCATTAATCAGGTCGTATTCTCATCAGCCTTCTGTAGAACAACACTTTTGTCGCTACGAGTATTTCCCATCTTTATGGAAATTTTCAGACATCCACGAATATATATATATATATATATATATATATATATATATATATATATATATATATATATTAAATTTCTAATAAAATTTTCTTGTTAGAATACTTTTCTTAGTGGATGCTATCATTCGATACGCATTTATATGTCTGGGTGACATATCATTTATTTGTTACAATTCGAACTAGATACTTAGATATCTGCGCGATTCTCATATTTCCACTTCGAAGAATTGGCTGCTTTCTTGCTGAAGACGACACACGCTGTTTTCTTATCGCGTTAACAGTTCGTCTATTCTTCTTCTCTCTTTGCTTCGCGACTTTGTCAAGATTTTTTTGTTCGGTTTTCCTTTTCATTCATCAGCAACGTACGATTCGGATATCTTATAGTAAAAGATAAGAAATCCTCGCCGATAATAAATCCTAGTCGGATTTCTAGTTCTATTAGGTTCATCTTGCGGTATAAGTGAAATAAATCCGGTGAGAAAATACTTCCTTATTTGACCCCCTTTTTCTATTTATGCGATTGGGTGAGGAATCATCTGCCGAGTCAGTCTTGAATCGAAAAGAAGTAAACATCGACAATGTGTGCGTCATACTTGGCGCATTGAAAAAGAAGATTAAAATAAACATAGATAGATAGATAGGTAGATAGATAGATAGATAGATAGATAGATAGATAGATAGATAGATAGATAGATAGACAACGAGAGATAGATATGACCAAAGTGAGATAGATAGATAGATAGATAGATAGATAGATAGATAGATAGATAGATATGAATACACTGTGATAGAGAGAGAGAGACATGAATATACTGTGATATGTAGATATGAATACACTCTAATATAGAGATAGATAGATAGATAGATAGATAGATAGATATGAATACACTGTGATACATAGAGAGATAGATAGATAGATAGATAGATAGATAGATAGATAGATAGATAGATATGAATACACTGTGATAGAGAGAGAGACATGAATATACTGTGATAGGTAGATATGAATACACTCTAATATAGAGAGAGATAGATAGATATGAATACACCGTGATAGATAGATAGATAGATAGATAGATAGATAGATAGATAGATAGATAGATAGATATAAATGTAAAAGACAATAGGAAAACTGTAATAGTAGCCGACGCGTTTCGTCCAATGTGGACATTTTCAAGGTAAAAAAAACGAAATTAAGTTATTAAACAAAGTAACTAACAACAACAAAACAAAACAAAAACAAAACAAAATGTCCTTAGCAACTGGAAGACGTTAGAGAACGCTATTTTCATACAGTTAACTGAAAATTACGTCATGTAATGTCACGTGTGGAGATATTGTTTTCATTGTTGTGTTGACGGATTCAACCATTTTCTTTTTATTTCCTGATATTTTTGTATACGTATGTTTTTACGGTTGCTAAGGACATTTTGTTTTGTTAGTATTAGTTACTTTGTTAGATAAATTCGTTTCGTTTTTTGCCTTAAAAAAGTCTACATTGGACGAAACGCGTCGGCTACTATTACAGTTTTCCTGTTGTCTTTTACATTTATGAATATTGTCTTTTTCTGCATGTTAACTCTGAGAATTTTTTCATATATAGATATGAATACACTGTGATAGATAGATAGATAGATAGATAGATAGATAGATAGATAGATAGATAGATAGATAGATAGATAGATAGATAGAGTTAGGATCAAATATGGATCGCAATCCAACAGAATAAGATGAAGAACAAATAGGAAACGTTTATCAGTCTAACATGCTTCCCTTTTATATAGATACATAGAAAATATATATTATTGATAATGACATGAAAGTTATGCAATAGAACTTATTCAAATTTAGATATAAATCTATATTATTTACGCGGCCTAATACCGCCTTGTTATTTGTGTACAAAAAAATAGTGTTACACTTTCTTAGATGATGCATTGTCAGTTACTGTTCATATTCACTTGCATTTCTTTCATTTTATTTGTTTATCTTTCTATTGCAATAAATAGATCGCCATTTTACGATCGTAAGAGTATATAGGTTATATGGCTCAGTTTTGAATACTGTAATCTGTAAAGCATTCTCTTGGAAAATTAGATCTCCAACGATAAGAGAGACGTATTCAAACCTATCGAGCCACTGTTACTATTATTATGGTTTTCATTGATGTTTTTGGCTTTTTTTACGGCTTAGCAACATTTTATAGATTGTGTAAAACTAATTATTTGTGGGGGGGGGGTAAAAATAATTCTTCCTTTCATTTTTTTTTCATTACCAATATTTTTTAGAATAATTTATAATTTTATTAATATGTCCTACTATTTATCCCATAGCTGGAAGGCGTACTTGATTCCAAATGACATTTTGCATAAGTGAATGTTGTGACCAAGTAAATGGTTAAAGAAATAAGAAAAACAAGTGTTGCAGATATATCATATATTAACAGTAAGTACAACCGAAGAGTAGTGAGTGTATGTCGGGTGACACAGCGTTCAATCTATTCGACTGTTATATTTAACAGTAAGTACCCTCCACGAGGGATGTATGTGGCACAAGGCCAAGTTTACCGTGGGTTCTCTAAGTACGTAGGCTCGGCCAAAATATTCCCTTAGAACCCGCATAAACGGGTTCAGGGCCTGTCTACTTCCCCGGACGAAACTTTGCCCTGTGGCAAAGCCTCGTCAGGGTTCAACTCTGCCGATGCAGAGAGTTCGATATTTGAACAATCTATTCGACTGTTAATATTTAACAGCCCCCCCCCCACGAGGGATGTATGCAGCAGAAGGCCGAGTTTACCTTGGTTTCACCGAGCCCGTAGGCTCGGCCAAAAATATTCCGTAGGACCTGCATAACGTGTTCAGGGCCTGTCTACCTCCTCGGATGAAACTTTGCCCTTCGGCAAAGCCTCGTCCGGGTTCATCTCTGCTCGAGGCAGAGAGTTCGACAGCCTGGTCGACTGCTCCCCCAAGGCCTTCTCTCCTACTAATCTTATAGCAGACAACAGTCCAACATAGACTCTTTAGAGGGAGGACACCACAACAGAGAAAACGGCTGGAATTCGAACTCCTCACCGCAATTTCTCATTCCAAGCCGCCCTACATTGTATCACCTCAGATTCACCTGTTACCACGGAAAGCAAAATAAATGCAATAAGATAAGTACTAAACTGATAATAATTTGCGATGTATAGTTTGAGAAAATAGACCGCTATTATAACTTAGTCTTTTATACAATTTAAAATGTTTTAACTATGTTTTTTTTTTCCTTATTTTTTATTTATTTATAAAATCTGTGAAATCTAAAGCGATTGATTTTCATGTACCTCATGGAATTTCTCACATTTTGATAATCTGTGATTTTTCAGGTGATTTCCTATAGTTAGAAACGTTTCAGATTCCATTCTCCAAAGGCCTTTTGGATCACACGTTCCCAAATATAGAATAACATTGCATCATACGAGAATTAACTTACCTGCGCGATAGTACGAGATTTGCCAACTGAATGATGAATTTCGTATCAAGAATGGGTGACCACCACATCTATTAACCGTAGTGAAGTGTGACTGCTGAGAATAGCATTAATAAATCTTGCTCACAAAAAATGCAACATAGGCTGGAAATATCCGAAATCTAAAATGATTTATCTCTAAAGAATAAATTTCTTCAGCCGCAATGGGAAAAATGGATGCGAAAAAAGCAACACTCGACCTGGCCAGGGCAATGGCACTGACTTAATCATAGATGTACACGATCCGCCAGTATATCTATTTGGCAGCAAACTCGAATTTTTATTCACAGTTTCTTTTGTGCATTTCTTGAATACGATAGTGTATCAATGACTGATATCAGGATACATCGCGAAAATTTTATCTGAAAATTATTCCGAATAATATTCTATGGAAGTTTGTAATATTCACCAAAACATTACGGCAATTACAAGTGTAGCATTGTACCTTGGACACGCAACAAGACGGGTTTTAGATGCCGTTTCTTTGGTGGTCGTCGTTAATGAATGGAGACAAAGAGACGGGATCAAAGTGTAGACCCGTTGTCGCAAAACTCAGCGAAGCCAGAAATAAGTTGAATAAATAATTCTGGTTCATTCATAGGCTTCAACATCGAGACGGTTCGTACTAGACGTTGGAAAAATGACGAAAGTCTGTCAGATACAATCCATTCCTCTTCGTAAAGATAATTCCTTTTTTGATGGTGCTTCTCATCTCTTTTCCATTTTAGGAAAGTACTAAAATCACAGCTCCCAGCCTATGCACGTGCAAGACATAAATATTTTGTACGAGACTAGTTAAAAATAGGTAGAAACTGCCATGCCTAATTAAAGGGCTATTCTTCCGCTTAAATCTCGTTTAATTAACAAAATTTTATCTCGCTTTTACAAGCAAATAGATTATAAGGAAATTAAACATATTCAGTGTAAAATTAACGTAATTGAGCTACGAACTTATTGATTAACAGTCATATAATTCCTTTAAATATACCATTCTTCATTTATTTTGGTAGGTGATGCGTAATATCTTCAGTGATCGATTCTGTAATTTTGAAGTTTGAGTGTTCTATGGATTGGAGACAGGTGATAGAGCCAAACGTTGGACACTTTGTCATTTCTTGGGGATTTCCATTTTGGGGTTTATTTTAGCGTTTGCCTATCTTTCTTGTTCTCGTTTGAGCCACTCTGTATTTGGATTATATTCCTTTGGGTTGCTCCAAATATTCTCACATAATTTTTGCATTTTATTATTACTATTATTATTATTATTATTATTATTATTATTATTATTATTATTTTTTTTTTTTTTTAATTTCCTTTGATATCTGGCGTTTACACATTTCTTTCCAGGTCACGCCCAGGGACCTAAGGTTAGAAATGGTATCATGACACTTTCCGCTGCAAAAAAAAAATACATAGATAAAGCCCGTCGTAAAGTATGGGCTGTACTTGTCAGAATATTCTTTTGTATCTCTTTGAGGCATGGACTTCCAGGGATCCCTTCAATTAGTCTACTGGAATCTTTTCCAACCAATCCTAAGGCTCCAAGTACAAAAGGGATTGTTGATGTTTCCATGTGCCACATTCTTTAGATCTCTATTTCAAGGTCCTTGTATTTTGACAGCTTTTCAAATATCTTCAAAGATACATTGCAGTCTACAGGGAATGCCATATCAATAAGGAGGCACTTTTTTTGTTTAATAACAATTGTTTGGCGGTTGGCTTTGATTGTTCTGTCAGTGTGTTTTGTGTAGTCCCATAGAATTGTAACAGGTTCCATCTCTGTAACCGGGTCGTGTTCGTAACAGTTTCTTTCAGTTTCCTTCCCGTAGAAGTTGCAAATTTTCCAGTGCATTATTATTATTATTATTATTATTATTATTATTATTATTATTATTATTATATTTTTTATTTCCTTTGATTTCTGTTGTGTACATATTTCTTTCCGGGTCCTGCCCAGAGACCTAAGGTTAGAAATGGCATCATGACATTTTCCACTGACCAATTAAAAAAAAAAAGCAAAAAAAAACACAAACATATTTTACAAATAAAGCCCTTCGTAATGTGTGGGCTGTGGGCTGTACTCGGAAGAACAATTTTTGTATTCCCTTAAGGCATGGACTTCCAGGAATCCCTTCATTTAGTCGACTGGAATCTTTTCTAACCAATTCTAGGAGGCCAACTGCAACAGGGATTTTTTATGTTCCCATTATTATTATTATTATTATTATTATTATTATTATTATTATTATTATTATATTTGTTTTGTAGATGACAAGAAATGGCTTGAAATTTTAACGCCTCCAAAAGGAACTACAGTCATTTAGTTAAAGAACCATTTTTATTTGTTAAGTTTTGTTTATTTCTAAAGAGTCTTCCTCGTTATTTCTTTAATTAACCTGTTTCTTTTTACACCTAATCATAGAAACAAATTTATTTTTTAATTTGAAATAGTTTCTGGAGCGATACTTGCTCGGTTCTCTTTAATGTTTGGCATAAGAAATTAATACGAAGCTTCAGAAATCATTCTGCAAAATAAGATGTCCCACTTTGTTTACCCTCGGGCGGCACTCCTGTCCTCCATAACAAAGGACGTTATGAGAAGAGGCGAAATCTACTGAGATGCCACCCGGCGTCTGGTGTTCCTGATCAGATCGCATTTCTTTTTGGGGGCAGTAAAGAAAACGGACCAAAAAATCGGCAACAGAAACATCTAAGAAATAAAGAAATAGCACCGCAGATGAAAATCAAATCACGTAAATCTCGGGGAATTTCGAGAAAAATAAACAAAATAGATCAGAATAGGTGAAGGAACGGCTGGAAATTGATAGGAGGCAAGGGGAGGAGAAAATAGGAGAAAGAAAAATGAATGAAATATAATAAGAGAAACAGAAGAAAGGAAAGTTGCATAAAATGGATGGAAAAGGTGGATATATATATATATATATATATATATATATATATATATATATATATATATATATATATATATATATATATATATGTCAATTTTGTAGTGCGTAATCAATTTATCACACCATTCATTAACAGATTCGAAGTTGAATATATTTTATTAGTAAATATTGTTTGTGAGAGTGATTCTCGCCGTATAATTAGCTTCAATATTTGTTTTTCGTTTGAATGATTTACGTTATATATATATATATATATATATATATATATATATATATATATATATATATATATATATATATATGCGTAGTAATGAGTGGAAATAATAGAGCTAACATATTCAGTTCTCTGGATATGAGTTTGGGACCCTGGATGTCATGTTTTGCTAGACAAACTGATTTAATTTTAAAAAATTGAATCTATTTATACTTGTTTGTGTTTGATTATGTTTGGTGGTCAGAAGTGAAATTTCTCTGTCTTAGTGCGGGATGAAACACTCTCACACATAGAGACACACATACATACAGGCGTACGCATTTTAGTTCCCACAAACACACCCATATAAACAATCCGAGATTAGGCGCAGATACACATCCATGCTTTCGAGCACACATATATACGCAATTGTAATTCTATTTCGGTGTCGAGTCTGTATGTAGCGCGAATTGCTTTCAACAAGGGTCAGGTTGGGGTGTCCTTGACTCTTTTCATTTCGGCCGCCTGCGTCGCCAGACAACCTTACACTTACTCACACACACATACACACACGTAGACGTGCATATATATATATATAGAGAGAGAGATGTGAATTAACAGGAAATAACTGATAATTGACATCCTAGCAAGCGAAATATTGAGTTCAGTTCGACATTCCAACCACCTGAAGAAGGCCGGAGCGTACAACGGCCGAAACGTCATAAATATGCCAACAAAGATGAGTACAATAGTCCGAATAATGTATATAGTGTACATAATACCTCATCTCAGAAATAAGATAGATATTCAGTTGTGTAGATATGAGTTTGTGAGCCTAGGTTTCACGCTTTTGCGATCATCAGACAGACTGGTTTATTTTTTTTTAAATTGAATCTATTCATGCTTGTTTGTGTTTGATTATGTTTGGTAGCGGAAGTGGGGAATTCCCTGTGTTCGTTCGGCATGGCACTCTCACACATAGAGACACACGTACATACAGGCGTACGCATTTTAGTTAACACAAACACACCCATATAAACAATCCGAGATTAGGCGCAGATACACATCCATGCTTTCGAGTATACATACATACGCAATTGTAATTCTATTTCGGTGTCGAGACTGTATGTAGCGATGTGCTTTCAACAAGGGCCAGGATGGCGTTTTCTTGACTTTTTTCAGCTCGGCCTCCAGACAACCTTACACTTCCTCACACACACATACACATATGTAGACGTGCACATACACTCCTATTGGCATGGGCCTTTCATCAGCACATTGGTTAAGTGGGTTCTGTTTGTGGATATGGTGATGATGATGTTTTGTATTTCCAACGCTGGCTGCTTGTGCATTATTGACGATTATGATTATGTTGATAGTGCTAGTAATTGATATAATATTGTTAATATTAGTTATTGATGTGTCCACGGTAAATTTAACCCTGATGATAATGAGAACGAAGGTGTAGTAGTAAAAAGTCGCAATGGTAATTATGATAATTAGTTGTGCTTATAATAATAATAATAATAATAATAATAATAATAATAGTAATAATAATAATAATAAACAATGACAGTGGCAAAAAGCAGTACTAATGGTGTTAGAGAAGATTACGAAGTGGTTGTTTCTAAAGTGGTAATACCAGTACTTATAGTGAAGTTAATAGAAGTAATTATTTTTGGTAGCTAACAACAATATTTTCGCAAAAGTAGTAGTAGTCTTTGTAAAATGATATTGAAGTGTTCGTGGTTCTTTCTCCTCTAATGGCTGCACCGACAGGGGTGATAGTAGTTTAGGTAACAGTGCTGGTAACTCTATCGATCTATGTTAATTACTATAGATGTGGTTGTGTTTCTGGGTGTGATGGTAATGTTAGTAAGAGTGCAGGTAGTCTTAATAATAGGTATTGGTAGTTATGTTTTGATTGTTTTGGTGTTCTTGCGTTTTAGTATTCTACATTTTTTTCGGCAGTTTCATTCATGTTTGTGTTCAGTTTTGCTATAAGTATTCTCTGTTCGGTATAAACTGTGATAGTAGATATTTATTTTCGTGTCTGCATTTTGAAATTATTTCCGATTTTTGGTTTACTAATTCCTTTTGTTGAGTGTCGTAGATTATTGCCACTTTTTCGTCTAGACAAAGTAGAAATATCTTCAACATATTATTCTGATGTTTTCATGATTTCCTAGCTTATTTTTTATGTGACGAGCCTGTCTTATATTTCCCATATGTCTGTGGAGAATGTGGTGCTGTTGGAGTAATTTCTGTTGGAGAATGATAGGTCGTCGGACATACAGGACTTTTGGGCAATTTTTATATAATTTAAGTCCAGAAAAGAAAAATAAATTAAGGACATACATTATTATCTTGTTGCAAGACCCATTCATTTGGGAGTGCAAGCTTTACTAGTGACCCCTAAAAAAATAGAGTCCAAAATATCTTGGTATATTTTTGAATTAATTCTACCATCTATTATTATCTCTAAATTACCCGCACTATTAGCAGAAAAAACATCCACAAACTATAATAGTACAACCCCCAAATGTCACCGTTAGGATTGTGTCCTTCGATGAAAAGGCTCTGGCGTCTTTTTTCCAAACGTAAGTCCTTGAATTACATCCAAATAATTCAATTTTTGCTTCATCTGTTCATAAAACGTTTTTCTAAAAATGATTCAGGTTTATTCTCATGCCTACGAACAAGTTTTAACCGGGCATCCCTATGTTTCTTCAATAGTAATGGAGTTTTTTTCTTGAAGCACGCGATCTTAGTTGACTTCTATGAAGTTCGTTGTTTGTTGTTCGTTTTGTAACAATAATAACTGATGCTTTGTAATTCTTCCTGTATTTCTCTCTGAGTAGTCATTAGATTTTCTTGAAATTTGAGCTGAATTCTTCTATTATCTCTAAATTACCAGTGATCGCTTCTCAGCCTTTTGATCACTTGACACTTACATGGCACTAGGGGTATCGCGGCTACGACTAGCTATGACAAGCAAAGACCAGCTATGACTAGCTTAAACCAGCTCTAACTCGTCTATTTCTTATTTTAGTACTGCTTAGCTATTGTCCACCTCTTCTCCACTGATTCCAATTTTACTCCCCGCTCCAGTGATAGAACTCTCAATCTCTGTTTCATCAAATTTACAAAATAAAGTTACTGTTTTGTAGGATAATTCTGTATGGTGTCTTAAACCTAACCTACTTGTGGCTGCTGCTAGTTGCACTTGACTCTCTTCACTGTAGCTTCTCTTGTTACATCTTCGCCTGCTTCTCTTGCTGCTGCTGTTGAAGTCGTGTTGTCATAAATCTGTCTTTATTAACGATAGCCATATCGTATTTATTTATATGCTAGACCTACTGAGGAGGTCCTCATAGCTTATCATATGCACTTATTCTTTCAGACATCTAATTCTTCAATGTTTTTCCATGTCCAGAATTTTCACTTCATGTCATGGGGAGTGATGACTACCCTTTCCCCTCTATACATGATCAGCCATATCTGATTTCATTGTTTCTTCACTCAATCTGATTTTCGATATTCCTCCAACCTTACTTTTAGGGAGTCGCTTTTTTCACCATTACATACTTTGCAACAACTGAATTAAATGATGTACACACTGTTCTTGATTACGTTCTCGACAGTATTGAATTTGACTCGGCGGAGATTTTTCTGTAGAGTGATCTGCTTCTGAATGTTCTCTTGCTATTGTATAGACCACTGATCTTCTGAACCTTTCCCGATAAACATCTGACGCTATTTTCATGGCAGAGTTTCAGACACGCTACATTCATTATTTCCTCGTTTCATAGATTTAATGCACGGACCCGTAAGACCACATACACTAGGTCGTCTTGTCCTCGTTCCATTCATAATTTATCGGTAAGGAGAAACGTCCACTAGGATAACTCCCCCCACCCATAAATGTTGCAATGTGGAATAGACTTCCGTGTGGATGACTCCCCAGCCAATACCACTTTAACATTTTCATGTTGACTGTTAACTATTATCTATTCTTGATACCCTCAAAACATACACCTCATGCTCCCGCCTTGTAAACCATTACAACCACCTCATTTATTAATCCTCTACCTTCAGTGACTCTTGGGCCTTGTTTTCTTATTGTTTGTTCATTCGTACTGAATGTTTTCGCTCAAGAAAAATCTGTGCTCTTCGGAAACACTGCTGGTGGTAACGGACCCACATTAACGATGTGAACTCTCTCAAAGCGATAATTTACCAGCATACGTGTAGTTAAAACCCGAAAGTAGCGAAACTATAGCGGTAAATCGTGGAAGTGATATATTTGGAAAAATCTCATACATAGTATTTTATAACATCTGTAGAATATAGTCTGTTTTGAGATTTTGTCTAATATTTTATTACCCATATTGTACAATTTCAATCAAATATAGAAGTGTGTATTTTGCATAATGTTTTGCACATTTCACAAAAGTTGGCAAATCGCAGAGTTCCACTCTGTTTGCTTATGCTGGTTTTGAAAGACGGTTCACTATAATTTAAAGATTCACTATAATGTATTCTAACGACAGTATTCTATTTTTATTATTGTGGAACACATGTCAAATTTGTTATAACATATTTTCATGTCAGTGTATATTCTCAACAATTTATAATATATTTACCCCCGGTTAAGGAATGAAAAGCTTACTTTGGTCTTTATTAAAACACAGTTAACTATATTTTACGTTTTTTAAAGTCATGCAAAAATAAAAGACGACTGGTTTCATGTTTCTATGTATCGCCATGACTTTATATCACACCATTCTATATCAGTTTCCAAATAGGCATCTATGCAGACGACACTACTATTGACGCCTTCCTCAATCGTAAAGCCGGCATTGCGACAAAACTAACCTGACCCCTCGTCTCGAAAGCGACCACCAAGCTGTGGCTGACTGGGACAGAAAATGGCTTGTAAACTTTAAGGCCTCCAAAACGAAACTGCTCTTATTTAACCACCATATAGAACCCTCCTGCCTTTATATCAGAATGGCTGATGCCCAACTCCGCGAGAGCGTATCTCTGCGCCTGATTAGTCTCATGCTTTCCGCTGACCTGAGGTGGAACAACTACATTGAATCAATAGCTTCATCGACTGCAAGGAAAGTTTGTTCTCTATGTCGTGCTAGAAGGTTTCCCTTGCTTGAGTTCATCCTTCAAATTTACAAATCTACCATTCGTCCTTGCATTGAGTACTGTTGCCATATCTGGTCTGGTACCTCCGCTGATCCTCTCGATGTCCTCGACAAAATGCAGAGACGGATATGCAATGTGATAGGACCTGATCTGACATCTCATCTACAGTCACTTTCTTACAGGCGTGATGTGGCTTCCCTCTGTCTTTTCTACAAATATTTTCATGGCAACTGCTCTGACGAGCTACTTTCACTGCTTCCCCAACTGCATGAATTTAAGCGTGCTACTAGGTTGACATCTCGGTCCCACCATTTCAAAGTTAATGCAGCCATTTTTTCCACTCCAACAGCTTCTTCTCTCGCACTTCCCGGCAGTGAAACTCCCTTCCTCTTCCTTGCTTCCCTGATGACTATAATCTTCAAATATTCAGATCTAATGTCAATCGATATCTTCTGATGCCTTGATCCTGATCTCCGTCTTTCTCTATATCTTTTCTTTAAAGACCACTCTTTAATCTTGCTCTCACTCTCTGTAAACCTTTGCGTGCTAGTGGCACTCTCGCCTTGCTTGGTGTGAAATTCTTTAAAAAAAAAAGTACGGACATTAATTGTAGCTTTTGTGTCCGACCAAGAACAAAATTCACATTTGTGTCTAGATTTATGGGACGAAATTCGAAGTATTGTCCTCGTCCTCGTTGTTGTTATTAGTTCAATGTTTCTGCCGTTGTACCTTATGGTCCGCATCATTTTCCTGTTGATCTTGTTAACTTTCAGGGAATTTTGAACTGAAAATTGTGTTATCGATCTTTGTAAGCTGTTCCCATTCCGCTACCAATATCTAGTTCTTATTAGTACTCCTTGATTGTTTCGTTCCCACTGAGATTGAATTCACATTTATTATATTTCCAGATTCACGAACCAACGCTTAATCGTCCCGTGGGACAGTTCTGAGTCTGGAAACTAACTGTAGTAGTAAAATCATTCGTTACCCACAAGTCGGTGTAGATGCTTTTGATCTCCATCATGATACGCAAGTGAGGACTGGGCATTTCCGAACCAGATATCATAGCAATACTCCATTTTTGTTCTGAATCTGGCTCTAGAGTATAAAAGGGGAAAGTCAGATACTTACTGGAGCGCTACAATGAACTAGCCTTTTTTTCTATCTTCATTAGGAATAGATCAGATACATGAGTTCTGGTAAGATCTTGAGTCCCAACACACGACCAAGACTAGGTGCTTACTTGGGAGAAGACCCAGCCATCATGGAAGTTGAAAGGTTCGTGTCTTCCCAGTGGTGATTGAACGTTACTCTTTTGGTTTGGGCCATATAGGATTTTACAAGCTCGTCATTCATCAAGGAAGGAGCTGTAGTTTTTTGTTAACCAAAGTATTTTCGATATCCTCCGAGATATGAAAATAATAAACAAAAACTTGAAATTCTCTGTATCAAAAACAACCATCCAACACTGAACAAAGTTCATTACGTATCGTAGCAATATTTTAAAATGCAATTGACCATCATTTAACGCCATTTTGCATATTTAACATCTCTCGTTATCTTCCTTACATTGTGGATGCTTGTTTACAAAAATAATGGATAAATTTGGAATCAGTGCGTTCACACGTGTTTAAAAAAATCACAATGATCACAGTTACATTAAGTTTGTTTTACCAATTCAGCCCTGAAGATGATCTTGGAGGAGATCGAAAGTACTTGGGTTAACACAAACTACCTGTGCCATACTTGATGAATTTCAACTTAACATCAAGAAATAGAGAACTAGAAAGGATTACTAAAAATTAAATAGACTTAATATGCATATATTATTTAATAAAACATGTTTCAACATACTGTTTTTTTATGAAAGTATTTATTTTTTATATATATTTTATATATATAATTTTTTTTGTCATCCACAGACAGACTGTTTCGCAACTCATCAATGTAGCTAGACGTCCGGTTGCCTCTAGCTAGGATCGAAACCCGACAGAATTTGCGTCAGTCGGAAATTCTCCCACTGGTGATCTGTGTTCAAACTCCAGTTTCGTCAACGACACGTTGTCACTATACAACCAATATATATATATATATATATATATATATATATATATATATATATATATATATATATATATATATATATATATATATATATATATATATATATATATATATATATATATATATATCGATTATTATTCGAAGTAATTACTACTAGTAACTGTGATTCCAAAGTCTCTACTACAACGAGCATTACGAATGCGATAACGAGCATCACAATATATATATGTATATATATATATATATGTGTGTGTGTGTGTGTGTGTGTGTGAGTGTGTGTGTGTGTGTGTGTGTTTTGATGATCACTTAAGTCGGGAAACTGCTAAAAGCAATACAATGTTGGGATCTATGCCCACCCTTTCTAAATACAAAATATCGTCAATACTGAGCTCTGTCTTCCCACACATACTCGCCCTTTTGGGTGATGAATTATTTTCTACCCAAGAACTCATTTCCCATGTTTATCTGAACTACACTCCTAAGTCCTGCCAGTTCTAACCCTCCCGGCTAGCACCTGCCATGCCACGCCTATTGTTGCGAACCAGCCACATTATCTTCGTATTCCATTGATGAGATGTAAATTCCACGCGGACAGGTTCTTTCCATGAACCACTACTTTGTGGAACCGACTCTTGCCCGATCACTATAATCTTAACCAACGGTCAAACGTCCTCTTACTCTAAAAACCCTTTAACTCTTACTCTTTATCTTTATATATCAAGTACAGGGTGAACATTGTTGTAAAAAAATGAAAGTTTAAAAAAAATTATAGGTAGGTGGATCAATAAATCAGTACCCCGATTTACTTTAAATATTATGTGGTGAATATTGATCTGAAAGCATAGTTGTTACGAGACAGTAGTTGTCATTCTTGCTACATGTCGATGGTCATATTTTTTGTCTCATCAATGTATATAGACGCGTACACAGTGATGGAAGAACAAATAGATTCGGAAAATTCTCTAATGAGAAAAAGAAACAAAACTAGAAAATGTTTCGGGGTCAATTCGTTAGTCAATAACTTTTATCATTTCCGGCGATAGATTGATTTCTCGTAATTGACACTCATTTATTCCATAGAAAATTAGAAAAGTTTTGTCGATTCCTTGGTTCCGTCTGTTTCAACCTGAAGCATTTGCAGGAAGCTTTACTTTCAG